>OX596248.1:2366986-3096042 GCA_951394255.1 Polyploca ridens
TTAATTTAACTAGTGGCTCTGTGAGCTGTAGACCTCTCGAATCTCGATAATTATCAAGCTATTATTATTACGTATAGAGAAGACGCCACATATCACAACTATGTTCCGTTCAAGTGAGGCCATCTGGCCACACTTGTTATAGAACGATGAACGAAAAACGTAAACGCCGTGAAAATCACGGTGTTTTCGAGAAAAATACTCCTAAAAGCGTTCTGATAGCGTTACGTGTTTCTACTGTCTGCTTAGACGACTAATTATTGTTTCAGCGCTAAAAAGAACATTAATTGAATCTAAAAAAATGGGACATAACCTTTGCTTATGAAAGCTTCTCTATACTAGTAATAATAGCTCAATGATAATTATATCGATTTGTTTGTCGATTTGGTTTTTGAAAATTTCAAAACAAGAATCGGTTAAGAAATGCGACCTGTACCTGGAGGAGAACAGTCGACAGTGGACATCTGGAATCCGGATAGACATACGAAAGCATGTTTGCCTAAAGCTGAAACGGAGACGCTTCGCTCGCACTTCGCGCTAGCTGGGTCAATTACGGGTTGCCAACAAGCTTGCATCTATGCTTAATTTACTTTTTAAAACAAGCTTTTGCCCAGTGGTTTTCAAAAAATCTTTTTCTGTTTGAAACTATTTTCATGACTATTAAAAGGTGGGAATAGAAATTGTCGAGATAAAAGAAGAATTAAACGAGAGACATTGCCACCACCATATGATTGGGAACGTGATTTTTAACGTGGCTAACTTCACTGCAAGTTTATATAAAATGCATGGCATTTACGACTGCAGGCTTAATTTTCCGGTCTGAGTCACACTCCACCAAACGACACTTCAGTATAAAAAGTCCTTATAAGTATAAATAATTTATTTCAAGTTAGACATTAAAATATATTTACATTATTTCTAAAAGGTCACCGTTTTTTATTATATTATATTTTCCTTAAAAACTAGGCAATTGACAAATATAAACTAAAGTCCAGGTATCACATAATATTCTTATCTCAATTTAACCAGGAATGCGTCTCTGAAGAAGACGAGCCGGGATACTGCCTCTCCGGTCGCTGCACTTGCAAGAACTGTACTCCAGACGCGAGAGACTTTGGTGGCGCGAGCACGATTTCCCGCCCTTCGATATACGCCGCCGCCATCTTGTCGATCGCCGTCGCCGCCATTTTGAGGCACTAAGTCGCCATCTGCAGACATGTTATTAAAACTGTATCTCATATTGTGCACTGTACATCGAGACTTTATAACAGCTGTGTACCACAAACTATTGGCTTCACAAAACTCAATCAAGGCCTAAAAAATCAGAACTATATTTGATAGGTTACCAAGGATACCTACGTCATTGTGACGTCATTATCATTAGTATTATACTACATTAAAATAAATTGATATTGCCTTCAGAAAGTGCCTTCAATTTCCTAAGTAGGTACAATATCTATTATTATAACTATAATATTATTATAATAATATCTATTCTTTTAATAAATTGACAACATTTCATTTTTAAAATAATTATATAACAAATGAAACTCAATAAAGAATACAATATCGTTATACCTTTTGGTTTTCTCAAAAAACATTGTTTTATTATTTTAGCAAATGAAATGTTGTCAAAAAACCATACAGTTTATCCTTAGTTTAGCACAAAATAGTCATTAAGTTGTTAAATCGTTGATAGCTTCATAGTCTACTAAGTTGTAAATAAGAAAATAATAATTGTTGTTTGTTGTTTTAACTGTATATTTTAAGCAATTTTAAGCGTAGTTTGTTTTTAAACATTGTTTTAATCCTTCCAATATTTATAGAGAGAACAGTATTTTGCGAGTGCAATGTTTATTAAAAAAAAGAAATATTTTAATGTTACGATGAATAGTGTTTATGCCAAAGAAGTGTACACAAACGAAGAAACTATGTGTAAATAAAGGTTATTTATTTTAAACTAAATTATGGGTTTTATTTATCTTGAGTTTTTTTGCTATCCTACTAGTAACCAAATAGAACACAAAAAAAAACGCATAGCATGCATGCTATGCGTGGTCGCATGTTATTCAATACTATATCAAAAACTGCTATAGGTAAGCTTACCTATATCTAATTTATACCTATTATCTGGTTATCATAAAGGTTAGGATACTTTTCATACGTGGTTTATACAATATTTTAAATCTAAAAAAGCTGATAAAGTAATCTTAAAATTAGTAGACATGACATTTAAAATCCCCTCAATTCAATGGTGGGTCTCGCCACATTTTTTACTGTATATAACGCAATCTCGCCATAGTAAGTTATGATGTGGCCAAAGGTAGTAAGCACACAAAGCCTAGAAGGTACTGGGCTCTCAAGAGCAGCAGTTGTTTTTTTTTTTTTTATATCCTGGGACATTCCTCACACACGGTCATCTGATCCCAAACTAAGCAGAGCTTGTACTATGGAATCCAGATAACTGTTATAATACATATGCTACTGTTTGTTTGTAAATACATAACTACACCCATACCACCTCATACTCAGGACATACAGACATGTTCATGTACACAAATGCATGTCCTGTGTGGGAATCGAACCCACGACCTGCGGCGCGTAAGGTGAATCTTAACCAACTGCGCCAACTAGCCCGTCTGGATTGGAACACACCAATAGGTGCTTGGCAACAGATTTTCAACTCGAGGGTGGCCAACCAGGTGGGTACTACAAAGTACCCTATCACCGTGCTATGATTTCCTCACGATGTTTTCCTTCACCGAAAGCTCAATCTCATTGTAGGATTCGAAACCGGGACAATTCAGTCCCTAATTTGAAAGACATGTCATACTAACCAAGCTAGGGATTTCTGCAATGCGGCGACAGCTGTACCTCAGTGGTCCTGCCAGAGCTGGTAGAAGTGAGCGAGGCGTGTAGAGCGCCTCGCACGCTGGGAGACGCGGCCGCGTACACGACGGGGTTGAGCGTCGAGTTGACGTAGCCCAGCCACGTGCACCACCACCACGCCGTCTCATGCACGCAGTGGCACAGGGAATCTGCGGGAAAGAGATACAAAACATGTTTCTTGATATTATTAGAGACTGTGTTGACATTCATCATCCATCAGCCTATACTGTTCAATGCTGGGCACAGGCCTCCTTTCACAAATGAGGGTGAATGGGAATGGGCAATAATCCACCACGAATACCCACTGCGGATCAGTGGAGGTAGGCTAGAGGTCAACCTGCTGTTGGAATTTTTCATGCCGCCTAGGAGGCATACGACTAGCTTAACGACTAACAAAATTAAGCGATAACCGGCTTTACGTGCCTTCCGAAGCACGGAAACGCTCGATTTGAAATCCCACAAGGCGGTCAGCCATCCAGGCACCGACCACGAGCGACGGTGGTAGCTCATGCTAAACCACGAGCGTTTACATTGTGAAGTAATATTTGATAAGGGTCGCACCTTGGATTCACGAGTAAAATTAAACTAGTGGCTCTGTGAGCTGTAGACCTCTCGTTATCAACGAATAAATGTCATAATTACCGACCCTACTCACAATATTTCACTAGAATCTGTGTAATCTCTTCCAAAAGTGTCCACTAGAGGCGGTGCTCGATATACAAAATATTCACCGTAGTCGCTAGCGTGTGTAGATTACGTTAGTGTAGAAAACTCATGGTAGAGGTACAATTGCTTGGTAAATGGTAAACTAAACTTACCTATAGGCAGCATTATGAAGAAAGGAAACCAGCAAACGAGAAACAGAGACATGAGCGTGACGATGGTGCGGGTTGCGCGACGCTGTTGGGGTATCAAATCGTTTCTGTATCTAAAAATGACAAATATAATATCAAAATTATGTCTATGTCATTCCTTCAGGTACCTACTTAAGGCTAATGTATATGATCCGTATATACGTTCTTATATCGGACCATTGAGATGTGGAATGAGCTCCAGTCGGCTTTGCTACAGCGATATGACATGGGTTCTTTAGACAATGGGTTTTTTACTTCATAAACATTTTAATGTTTATGAAGTAAATGCTCACGTTCATAGGTTAAATTTTATACTAACGGTCTCTGTGCCGGTTTAGGCAGGTCTGTCGAAGCACAAGGCATATTCAAGTGGCCTCGTTTTGGAGACAGGAACCTGTAAAGAGAAATATATTAGCATCGACAATTTCACTAAAAAAACGTTGTTTTGGGAAAATTATTTACATACACAGTTAATTTTGAAGGTACACCAGACTCTGTGTTCGGTTTAGAGGGAGCTTTCGTGGTTGCATTGTCAGTGTTTGACTGAATCTGAAACCAATAATATTTTATTCTCAACAAAATCTAAAAAGATACAATGTAGTTTCACCTAATTGCAGAAATGCTTACGCGAAGGTAGTGGATCTGAATTGTGTAGTGAGCTTACAGTTTCAGTGGACGAAGACATCGACAGAAATCTATGCTGCTATACGAGTTGGTACGAGTATATTTTCCTATCATAATTAAATTAAAAATCTATAAACACCCACTGGTGTAGGTATTTCGACGGTTGCACTCAAAGAGAATACATATAAAGCTACGCTAAGAAGACGAATGCAAATTAGTCTTGCTAATTTTGACAGAGTGAGAGATGAAATTATATAAGCTTCGATTGGAGAGTGGGACGGCAGTCAAAATTCAAATTTAAATTCAAAATCATTTATTCAAATAGAACTTCGCAGTCACTTATGAAAAGTCTGACTCTAATACCGGTTCGGAAGCATTTGCGGTTGCATTTGCTGAGAAGAGCCGGCAATAAACTCGGCAATTACTCTTTTCAAAACAAGCTTAGATTCATTACATTATATTAACATTCTAATCGGACTGACAACAATTGCGTGTCCGGGCGCGGCGGCAAAACTACAAAGTAGACTGAATTTATATTTAATAAGTAAATAAATAAATGGCAAACTTAAACAGACCAGCCCCCAGAAGCAGCACCTGTTCACAAGTATGACGCGTGTGGCAGCCATCGCCCTCCTCGCCATATTGGAGGGAAGTGAGCGACCCGTCACACGACGTCTCCGCAAGCAATGACCTTAAAGTGAGCATGACTTACCTTGAAAAAGGGAAAAAAAATACTAAAGGGAAACTACTAAACACACAATTTGTTATCACTGTGACTATTTACAACTTTAGATTAAATATCATTTATATGGAATAGAATATAACAATTAGACAGACATAATATATCGATGAATTTATATCAAAACAAATAAACGAAGAACATTGAATTTAATTAATTACAATAAGTAATTAGTTTAGTAGTTTCTAGTGTTTCTATCATGATAATCACTATTGACTGGAAACAAAGTATACACCATTACTTATCACCTTAATTCAATGCATTAAAATTCAGTTTGTAGTTGCGTCAGTCTGGTTACACTTTAAAGCTCGGTGACCTACCTGCATGGTTTGAAGAGAATAACTAATACTTACTAAATATAGACTTAGCAACTATATAAAGATGCGTAAGTTACCTTTAGAGAAACTTCTTTAGCAGGGGTACGACCTCTATGCGACCGAATTGTTGGCAGCGACGCAAGAGCGCATACGATCCGTGCATACAGGGTCACCATCACAATCGCTGGCAGGTAGAACGAAAAGAACGTGCTGAAGAATACGTAGCTGGAAATAAGCAAATGATTTAGCTCAATGTCTAACTGGCAACCTGGTAAAAACACACAAAACACGGTGTGATGGGGCAGTTTATGTGGGTTTTAAATACCAGGGATGTCTTAAGCCGCGGCCCTTGGGCACACAAGAATTTGGAGCTCCGTTGAAAAGTAAAAAAGTGAATATCAAAAAAAAAAAACTGTTATGATTTTATAAGTGAGTAAGGTCGCCAGAGCTCATAGGGTAGGGCGGAAAGGTCGGTAACGCGGGAGCGATGCTGCGTGTGTTGCAAGCTTCCATATGGCTACGGTAACCGCTTACCATCAGGTGGGCCGTATGCAAAGAAAAAGCATTGTCTAGTGTAAGTAAATATATCGGCCTTTCGGGGCCCCCGTGAGATTGGGAGCCATGGGCACGGGCCAAGTGCGCCCGTATGTGTGTAAAGACGGAACTGACTTTGACAGCCACGCCATATCATCATAACTAAGTACAATTTCCTCCCCAGCCGCGTAAGAATATGGTAATGAACTTAACATTTTCTAACGCCGTAGTCCCGCAGGCCTAGTTGCGTAAATACCGGTTTATTTTGAAGGCACTTTGAACTCACCCAACATTAGTATTAACAGTACACGCTTTCTCTATTTCTCCCGGTAAGTAATTCTTCTGCGATGGTATAAACGCTGTAGGTAAGGCCACAGCTGTTGCAACAGGCCACACAAGGATCGCATAAATCCGCGCTCGTCGGGTTCTCTTAGCGCGAGCCAGAGGTGCAGTGATGCCACACCATCTCTCCCAGCCAAGAGCGCAAAGGGACAGAATAGAGGCGGTACAGCATAGTACGTCCATCGTACTCCAGCAGGAACAGATGGCTGAGTCTAAAATTATACCTGATTTTATTGAAATGTGATTAATGTTGTGTGTAAACGTTGAGAATCATTATGAGAATATATTTCCGTGTTGAAGACATGAACATTAGTTGGTTTTGTTGGGAGAACTTGGGACAAAATGATTTTGATAAACAACTGCTAGCTAGCTATAGAATATGCTATTAGGTACTTACTAAGTAGAAGCGGCACGAGGAGATGTTTTAAACAGTGCGGCCGCGTCGACAATGCGTTTCAGATAGGTACCTACCTACCTGATAATATTGAACTATTCTCGGTAACGGCTAAACCTATTGCGATGTGAATTTCACATAAAGATTCAGTATTTTCTTAGGCATAAGTAGCTTAACGAAATCATAATCAGTATCTCTACCATGAGTTTTCTACACTAACGTAATCTACACACGCTAGCGACTACGGTGGATATTTTGCATGACGAGCACCGCCTCTAGTGGACACTTTTGGAAGTTTTTCATACAAAATGTTTCACCGTAGTCGCTAGCGACTGTAGATTACGTTAGAGTAGAAAACTCATGGTAGAGGTACAGATTAGCTGTTTCTGTGATTTGGTCAATAATAACAGTATCAGAAACGCATTCTCTCGCACTCTTCTCAGAATATTTTACCTATCTCTACAGAATGCAATAACTCACGAAAATGAAAGACGAACAGCTCCCTAGCCGCAGCGAGTGGCAGCACGAACAATCCGAGCAGCAAGTCGGCAATTGCCAAACTCGCCAGCGGGTAGTGCGCAGGCGCGCGTGGCAAACGCTTGAGTGCCACCATCACTGCGGCATTGCCGGCCACTGTCATCACCATTACGATGCTCATCGTCGCTGCTGAGGCCCACCACATGATTGTTGGCTCCCCACGGAGTTCTATTGTTAGCGTCCACTAGAACAAACATTAATTACTCCTGCATCTACGTTCTTCATTCTTGATATATTATTTTCTTCTCCGTCTATGGAGATATCAAATTGAACTTCTTTGTTGTCTTTTCGCTAATAGTGTGAGACTATTGGAGTCTGGTGTGATTATCAAAATAGCTCTGCCCCATCTTTTGCTCTGATTCTTGGGGAAAAGTTACTAACAGGACGCGAACGCATTTGATTTTAGCCAATAGAGAAAAAGCATTCTTGGTAAGTCTTTCGGCAGGAAGGTATGGAAAGGTACCTACAGTTTCTTACATAGTATCAAACGCAAACGCATTTGATTTTAAGCCGATATAAAAAAGCATTCTTGGTAAGTCTTTTGGCAGGCTTTTAGTACCTGTGTGAACCTGGAACCCGACTTGAAGATATTGTAATTTTTTTTTTTGCATATGTTTGTACTCCGTATGTACCTGTTTGTACCAACTTTTTTTTCGTTTGTACCTCAAGGGGTTCGGAGATACGGGGGGTTGAAAAATGCTCAGAACCCGACTTGAAGATATCGTTATTTTTATTTTTGCATATGTTAGTACTCCGTATGTACCTGTTTGTACCAACTTTTTTTTCGTTTGTACCTCAAGGGGTTCGGTGATACGGGGGGTTGAAAAATGCTCAGAACCCGACTTGAAGATATCGTTATTTTGATTTTTGCATATGTTAGTACTCCGTATGTACCTGTTTGTACCAACTTTTTTTTCGTTTGTACCTCAAGGGTTTCGGAGATACGGGGGGTTGAAAAATGCTCAGAACCCGACTTGAAGATATTGTTTTTTTTGTTAATGCATACGTTTGTACTGGGTATGTAACCGTTTGTACCATCTTTCTTTTCGTTTGTACCTCAAGGGGTTCGGAAATACAGGACTTTAAAAATCTGTCGTCTAATATCGGAAACTCGGGCATTTTTTGAGATAATCAAAATCTGCCAGCAGGGTTGGATTAACCGTCGTTTGTACCCGTTTGTACCACCTTTCTTTTCGTTTGTACCTCAAGGGGTTCGGAAATACAGGACTTTAAAAAACCTGTTCTCTAATATCGGAATCTCGGGCATTTTTGGTGATACTCAAAATCTGCAAGCAGGGTTAGATACACCTTCGTTTGTACCCGTTGGTACCATCTTTCTTTTCGTTTGTACCTCAAGGGGTTCGGAAATACAGAACTTTAAAAAACCTGGTACCTAATATCGGAATCTCGGGCATTTTTGGTGATAATCAAAATCTGCAAGCGGGGTTAGATACACCGTCGTTTGTACCCGTTTGTACCATCTTTCTTTTCGTTTGTACCTCAAGGGGTTCGGAAATACAGGACTTTAAAAAACCTGGTACCTAATATCGGAATCTCGGGCATTTTTTGAGATAATCAAAATCTGCCAGCAGGGTTGGATTCACCGTCGATTGTACCCGTTTGTACCACCTTTCTTTTCGTTTGTACCTCAAGGGGTTCGGAAATACAGGACTTTAAAAAACCTGGTACCTAATATCGGAATCTCGGGCATTTTTGGTGATACTCAAAATCTGCAAGCAGGGTTAGATACACCTTCGTTTGTACCCGTTTGTACCATCTTTCTTTTCGTTTGTACCTCAAGGGGTTCGGAAATACAGGACTTTAAAAAACCTGGTAGCTAATATCGGAATCTCGGGCATTATTTGAGATAATCAAAATCTGCCAGCAGGGTTGAATTCACCGTCGTTTGTACCCGTTTGTACCACCTTTCTTTTCGTTTGTACCTCAAGGGGTTCGGAAATACAGGACTTTAAAAAACCTGGTAGCTAATATCGGAATCTCGGGCATTTTTTGAGATAATCAAAATCTGCCAGCAGGGTTGGATTCACCGTCGTTTGTACCCGATTGCACCACCTTTCTTTTCGTTTGTACCTCAAGGGGTTCGGAAATACAGGACTTTAAAAAACCTGGTAGCTAATATCGGAATCTCGGGCATTTTTTGAGATAATCAAAATCTGCCAGCAGGGTTGGATTCACCGTCGTTTGTACCCGTTTGTACCACCTTTCTTTTCGTTTGTACCTCAAGGGGTTCGGAAATACAGGACTTTAAAAAACCTGGTAGCTAATATCGGAATCTCGGGCATTTTTTGAGATAATCAAAATCTGCCAGCAGGGTTGGATTCACCGTCGTTTGTACCCGTTTGTACCACCTTTCTTTTCGTTTGTACCTCAAGGGGTTCGGAAATATAGGACTTTAAAAAACCTGGTAGCTAATATCGGAATCTCGGGCATTTTTGGTGATAATCAAAATCTGCAAGCAGGGTTAGATACACCGTCGTTTGTACCCGTTTGTACCATCTTTCTTTTCGTTTGTACCTCAAGGGGTTCGGAAATACAGAACTTTAAAAAACGGTACCTAATATCGGAATCTCGGGCATTTTTGGTGATAATCAAAATCTGCAAGCGGGGTTAGATACACCGTCGTTTGTACCCGTTTGTACCATCTTTCTTTTCGTTTGTACCTCAAGGGGTTCGGAAATACAGAACTTTAAAAAACCTGGTACCTAATATCGGAATCTCGGGCATTTTTGGTGATAATCAAAATCTGCAAGCGGGGTTAGATACACCGTCGTTTGTACCCGTTTGTACCACCTTTCTTTTCGTTTGTACCTCAAGGGGTTCGGAAATACAGGACTTTAAAAAACCTGTTCTCTAATATCGGAATTTCGGGCAGTTTTTGAGGTAATCAAAATCTGCCAGCAGGGTTGGATTCGCCGTCGTTTGTACCCGTTTGTACCAACTTTTTTTTCGTTTGTACCTCAAGGGGTTCGGAAATACAGGACTTTAAAAAACCTGGTAGCTAATATCGGAATCTCGGGCATTTTTTGAGATAATCAAAATCTGCCAGCAGGGTTGGATTCACCGTCGTTTGTACCCGTTTGTACCATCTTTCTTTTCGTTTGTACCTCAAGGGGTTCGGAAATATAGGACTTTAAAAAACCTGGTAGCTAATATCGGAATCTCGGGCATTTTTGGTGATAATCAAAATCTGCAAGCAGGGTTAGATACACCGTCGTTTGTACCCGTTTGTACCATCTTTCTTTTCGTTTGTACCTCAAGGGGTTCGGAAATACAGAACTTTAAAAAACCTGGTACCTAATATCGGAATCTCGGGCATTTTTGGTGATAATCAAAATCTGCAAGCGGGCTTAGATACACCGTCGTTTGTACCCGTTTGTACCACCTTTCTTTTCGTTTGTACCTCAAGGGGTTCGGAAATACAGGACTTTAAAAAACCTGGTACCTAATATCGGAATCTCGGGCATTTTTGGTGATAATCAAAATCTGCAAGCGGGGTTAGATACACCGTCGTTTGTACCCATTTGTACCATCTTTCTTTTCGTTTGTACCTCAAGGGGTTCGGAAATACAGGACTTTAAAAAACCTGGTACCTAATATCGGAATCTCGGGCATTTTTTGAGATAATCAAAATCTGCCAGCAGGGTTGGATTCACCGTCATCTGTACCCGTTTGTACCATCTTTCTTTTCGTTTGTACCTCAAGGGGTTCGGAAATACAGGACTTTAAAAAACCTGGTAGCTAATATCGGAATCTCGGGCATTTTTTGAGATAATCAAAATCTGCCAGCAGGGTTGGATTCGCCGTCGTTTGTACCCGTTTGTACCAACTTGTTTTTCGTTTGTACCTCAAGGGGTTCGGAAATACAGGACTTTAAAAAACCTGTTCCTAATATCGGAATCTCGGGCATTTTTTGAGATAATCAAAACCTGCCAGCAGGGTTGGATTCACCGTCGTTTGTACCCGTTTGTACCACCTTTCTTTTCGTTTGTACCTCAAGGGGTTCGGAAATACAGGACTTTAAAAAACCTGGTAGCTAATATCGGAATCTCGGGCATTTTTTGAGATAATCAAAATCTGCCAGCAGGGTTGGATTCACCGTCGTTTGTACCCGTTTGTACCATCTTTCTTTTCGTTTGTACCTCAAGGGGTTCGGAAATATAGGACTTTAAAAAACCTGGTAGCTAATATCGGAATCTCGGGCATTTTTGGTGATAATCAAAATCTGCAAGCAGGGTTAGATACACCGTCGTTTGTACCCGTTTGTACCATCTTTCTTTTCGTTTGTACCTCAAGGGGTTCGGAAATATAGAACTTTAAAAAACGGTACCTAATATCGGAATCTCGGGCATTTTTGGTGATAATCAAAATCTGCAAGCGGGGTTAGATACACCGTCGTTTGTACCCGTTTGTACCACCTTTCTTTTCGTTTGTACCTCAAGGGGTTCGGAAATACAGGACTTTAAAAAACCTGTTCTCTAATATCGGAATTTCGGGCAGTTTTTGAGATAATCAAAATCTGCCAGCAGGGTTGGATTCGCCGTCGTTTGTACCCGTTTGTACCAACTTTTTTTTCGTTTGTACCTCAAGGGGTTCGGAAATACAGGACTTTAAACAACCTGTTCTCTAATATCGGAATTTCGGGCAGTTTTTGAGATAATCAAAATCTGCCAGCAGGGTTGGATTCGCCATCGTTTGTACCCGTTTGTACCAACTTGTTTTTCGTTTGTACCTCAAGGGGTTCGGAAATACAGGACTTTAAAAAACCTGTTCTCTTATATCGGAATTTCGGGCAGTTTTTGAGATAATCAAAATCTGCCAGCAGGGTTGGATTCGCCGTCGTTTGTACCCGTTTGTACCAACTTTTTTTTCGTTTGTACCTCAAGGGGTTCGGAAATACAGGACTTTAAAAAACCTGTTCTCTAATATCGGAATTTCGGGCAGTTTTTGAGATAATCAAAATCTGCCAGCAGGGTTGGATTCACCGTCGTTTGTACCCGTTTGTACCATCTTTCTTTTCGTTTGTACCTCAAGGGGTTCGGAAATACAGAACTTTAAAAAACCTGGTACCTAATATCGGAATATCGGGCATTTTTGTTGATAATCAAATTCTGCAAGCGGGGTTAGATACACCGTCGTTTGTACCCGTTTGTACCATCTTTCTTTTCGTTTGTACCTCAAGGGGTTCGGAAATACAGGACTTTAAAAAACCTGGTAGCTAATATCGGAATCTCGGGCATTTTTGGTGATAATCAAAATCTGCAAGCAGGGTTAGATACACCGTCGTTTGTACCCGTTTGTACCATCTTTCTTTTCGTTTGTACCTCAAGGGGTTCGGAAATATAGAACTTTAAAAAACGGTACCTAATATCGGAATCTCGGGCATTTTTGGTGATAATCAAAATCTGCAAGCGGGGTTAGATACACCGTCGTTTGTACCCGTTTGTACCAACTTTTTTTTCGTTTGTACCTCAAGGGGTTCGGAAATACAGGACTTTAAAAAACCTGTTCTCTAATATCGGAATTTCGGGCAGTTTTTGAGATAATCAAAATCTGCCAGCAGGGTTGGATTCGCCGTCGTTTGTACCCGTTTGTACCAACTTTTTTTTCGTTTGTACCTCAAGGGGTTCGGAAATACAGGACTTTAAAAAACCTGTTCTCTAATATCGGAATTTCGGGCAGTTTTTGAGATAATCAAAATCTGCCAGCAGGGTTGGATTCACCGTCGTTTGTACCCGTTTGTACCATCTTTCTTTTCGTTTGTACCTCAAGGGGTTCGGAAATACAGAACTTTAAAAAACCTGGTACCTAATATCGGAATATCGGGCATTTTCGTTGATAATCAAATTCTGCAAGCGGGGTTAGATACACCGTCGTTTGTACCCGTTTGTACCATCTTTCTTTTCGTTTGTACCTCAAGGGGTTCGGAAATACAGGACTTTAAAAAACCTGGTAGCTAATATCGGAATCTCGGGCATTTTTTGAGATAATCAAAATCTGCCAGCAGGGTTGGATTCAACGTCGTTTGTACCCGTTTGTACCACCTTTCTTTTCGTTTGTACCTCAAGGGGTTCGGAAATACAGGACTTTAAAAAACCTGGTAGCTAATATCGGAATCTCGGGCATTTTTTGAGATAATCAAAATCTGCCAGCAGGGTTGGATTCACCGTCGTTTGTACCCGATTGCACCACCTTTCTTTTCGTTTGTACCTCAAGGGGTTCGGAAATACAGGACTTTAAAAAACCTGGTAGCTAATATCGGAATCTCGGGCATTTTTTGAGATAATCAAAATCTGCCAGCAGGGTTGGATTCACCGTCGTTTGTACCCGATTGCACCACCTTTCTTTTCGTTTGTACCTCAAGGGGTTCGGAAATACAGGACTTTAAAAAACCTGGTAGCTAATATCGGAATCTCGGGCATTTTTTGAGATAATCAAAATCTGCCAGCAGGGTTGGATTCACCGTCGTTTGTACCCGTTTGTACCCGTTTGTACCACCTTTCTTTTCGTTTGTACCTCAAGGGGTTCGGAAATACAGGACTTTAAAAAACCTGTTCTCTAATATCGGAATTTCGGGCAGTTTTTGAGATAATCAAAATCTGCCAGCAGGGTTGGATTCACCGTCGTTTGTACCCGTTTGTACCATCTTTCTTTTCGTTTGTACCTCAAGGGGTTCGGAAATACAGAACTTTAAAAAACCTGGTACCTAATATCGGAATATCGGGCATTTTCGTTGATAATCAAATTCTGCAAGCGGGGTTAGATACACCGTCGTTTGTACCCGTTTGTACCATCTTTCTTTTCGTTTGTACCTCAAGGGGTTCGGAAATACAGGACTTTAAAAAACCTGGTAGCTAATATCGGAATCTCGGGCATTTTTTGAGATAATCAAAATCTGCCAGCAGGGTTGGATTCAACGTCGTTTGTACCCGTTTGTACCACCTTTCTTTTCGTTTGTACCTCAAGGGGTTCGGAAATACAGGACTTTAAAAAACCTGGTAGCTAATATCGGAATCTCGGGCATTTTTTGAGATAATCAAAATCTGCCAGCAGGGTTGGATTCACCGTCGTTTGTACCCGATTGCACCACCTTTCTTTTCGTTTGTACCTCAAGGGGTTCGGAAATACAGGACTTTAAAAAACCTGGTAGCTAATATCGGAATCTCGGGCATTTTTTGAGATAATCAAAATCTGCCAGCAGGGTTGGATTCACCGTCGTTTGTACCCGATTGCACCACCTTTCTTTTCGTTTGTACCTCAAGGGGTTCGGAAATACAGGACTTTAAAAAACCTGGTAGCTAATATCGGAATCTCGGGCATTTTTTGAGATAATCAAAATCTGCCAGCAGGGTTGGATTCACCGTCGTTTGTACCCGTTTGTACCACCTTTCTTTTCGTTTGTACCTCAAGGGGTTCGGAAATATAGGACTTTAAAAAACCTGGTAGCTAATATCGGAATCTCGGGCATTTTTGGTGATAATCAAAATCTGCAAGCAGGGTTAGATACACCGTCGTTTGTACCCGTTTGTACCATCTTTCTTTTCGTTTGTACCTCAAGGGGTTCGGAAATACAGAACTTTAAAAAACGGTACCTAATATCGGAATCTCGGGCATTTTTGGTGATAATCAAAATCTGCAAGCGGGGTTAGATACACCGTCGTTTGTACCCGTTTGTACCATCTTTCTTTTCGTTTGTACCTCAAGGGGTTCGGAAATACAGAACTTAAAAAAACCTGGTACCTAATATCGGAATCTCGGGCATTTTTGGTGATAATCAAAATCTGCAAGCGGGGTTAGATACACCGTCGTTTGTACCCGTTTGTACCACCTTTCTTTTCGTTTGTACCTCAAGGGGTTCGGAAATACAGGACTTTAAAAAACCTGTTCTCTAATATCGGAATTTCGGGCAGTTTTTGAGGTAATCAAAATCTGCCAGCAGGGTTGGATTCGCCATCGTTTGTACCCGTTTGTACCAACTTTTTTTTCGTTTGTACCTCAAGGGGTTCGGAAATACAGGACTTTAAAAAACCTGGTAGCTAATATCGGAATCTCGGGCATTTTTTGAGATAATCAAAATCTGCCAGCAGGGTTGGATTCACCGTCGTTTGTACCCGTTTGTACCATCTTTCTTTTCGTTTGTACCTCAAGGGGTTCGGAAATATAGGACTTTAAAAAACCTGGTAGCTAATATCGGAATCTCGGGCATTTTTGGTGATAATCAAAATCTGCAAGCAGGGTTAGATACACCGTCGTTTGTACCCGTTTGTACCATCTTTCTTTTCGTTTGTACCTCAAGGGGTTCGGAAATACAGGACTTAAAAAAACCTGTTCTCTAATATCGGAATTTCGGGCAGTTTTTGAGATAATCAAAATCTGCCAGCAGGGTTGGATTCGCCGTCGTTTGTACCCATTTGTACCAACTTTTTTTTCGTTTGTACCTCAAGGGGTTCGGAAATACAGGACTTTAAAAAACCTGTTCTCTAATATCGGAATTTCGGGCAGTTTTTGAGATAATCAAAATCTGCCAGCAGGGTTGGATTCACCATCGTTTGTACCCGTTTGTACCAACTTTTTTTTCGTTTGTACCTCAAGGGGTTCGGAAATACAGGACTTTAAAAAACCTGTTCTCTAATATCGGAATTTCGGGCAGTTTTTGAGATAATCAAAATCTGCCAGCAGGGTTGGATTCGCCGTCGTTTGTACCCGTTTGTACCAACTTTTTTTTCGTTTGTACCTCAAGGGGTTCGGAAATACAGGACTTTAAAAAACCTGTTCTCTAATATCGGAATTTCGGGCAGTTTTTGAGATAATCAAAATCTGCCAGCAGGGTTGGATTCACCATCGTTTGTACCCGTTTGTACCAACTTTTTTTTCGTTTGTACCTCAAGGGGTTCGGAAATACAGGACTTTAAAAACCTGTTCTCTAATATCGGAATTTCGGGCAGTTTTTGAGATAATCAAAATCTGCCAGCAGGGTTGAATTCGCCGTCGTTTGTACCCGTTTGTACCAACTTTTTTTTCGTTTGTACCTCAAGGGGTTCGGAAATACAGGACTTTAAAAAACCTGTTCTCTAATATCGGAATTTCGGGCAGTTTTTGAGATAATCAAAATCTGCCAGCAGGGTTGGATTCGCCGTCGTTTGTACCCGTTTGTACCAACTTTTTTTTCGTTTGTACCTCAAGGGGTTCGGAAATACAGGACTTTAAAAACCTGTTCTCTAATATCGGAATTTCGGGCATTTTTTGAGATAATCAAAATCTGCCAGCAGGGTTGGATTCACCGTCGTTTGTACCCGTTTGTACCACCTTTCTTTTCGTTTGTACCTCAAGGGGTTCGGAAATACAGGACTTTAAAAAACCTGGTAGCTAATATCGGAATCTCGGGCATTTTTTGAGATAATCAAAATCTGCCAGCAGGGTTGGATTCACCGTCGTTTGTACCCGTTTGTACCATCTTTCTTTTCGTTTGTACCTCAAGGGGTTCGGAAATACAGAACTTTAAAAAACGGTACCTAATATCGGAATCTCGGGCATTTTTGGTGATAATCAAAATCTGCAAGCGGGGTTAGATACACCGTCGTTTGTACCCGTTTGTACCATCTTTCTTTTCGTTTGTACCTCAAGGGGTTCGGAAATACAGGACTTTAAAAAACCTGGTACCTAATATCGGAATCTCGGGCATTTTTTGAGATAATCAAAATCTGCCAGCAGGGTTGGATTCACCGTCGATTGTACCCGTTTGTACCACCTTTCTTTTCGTTTGTACCTCAAGGGGTTCGGAAATACAGGACTTTAAAAAACCTGGTACCTAATATCGGAATCTCGGGCATTTTTGGTGATACTCAAAATCTGCAAGCAGGGTTAGATACACCTTCGTTTGTACCCGTTTGTACCATCTTTCTTTTCGTTTGTACCTCAAGGGGTTCGGAAATACAGGACTTTAAAAAACCTGGTAGCTAATATCGGAATCTCGGGCATTATTTGAGATAATCAAAATCTGCCAGCAGGGTTGGATTCACCGTCGTTTGTACCCGTTTGTACCACCTTTCTTTTCGTTTGTACCTCAAGGGGTTCGGAAATACAGGACTTTAAAAAACCTGGTAGCTAATATCGGAATCTCGGGCATTTTTTGAGATAATCAAAATCTGCCAGCAGGGTTGGATTCACCGTCGTTTGTACCCGATTGCACCACCTTTCTTTTCGTTTGTACCTCAAGGGGTTCGGAAATACAGGACTTTAAAAAACCTGGTAGCTAATATCGGAATCTCGGGCATTTTTTGAGATAATCAAAATCTGCCAGCAGGGTTGGATTCACCGTCGTTTGTACCCGTTTGTACCACCTTTCTTTTCGTTTGTACCTCAAGGGGTTCGGAAATACAGGACTTTAAAAAACCTGGTAGCTAATATCGGAATCTCGGGCATTTTTTGAGATAATCAAAATCTGCCAGCAGGGTTGGATTCACCTTCATTTGTACCCGTTTGTACCACCTTTCTTTTCGTTTGTACCTCAAGGGGTTCGGAAATATAGGACTTTAAAAAACCTGGTAGCTAATATCGGAATCTCGGGCATTTTTGGTGATAATCAAAATCTGCAAGCAGGGTTAGATACACCGTCGTTTGTACCCGTTTGTACCATCTTTCTTTTCGTTTGTACCTCAAGGGGTTCGGAAATATAGAACTTTAAAAAACGGTACCTAATATCGGAATCTCGGGCATTTTTGGTGATAATCAAAATCTGCAAGCGGGGTTAGATACACCGTCGTTTGTACCCGTTTGTACCACCTTTCTTTTCGTTTGTACCTCAAGGGGTTCGGAAATACAGGACTTTAAAAAACCTGTTCTCTAATATCGGAATTTCGGGCAGTTTTTGAGATAATCAAAATCTGCCAGCAGGGTTGGATTCGCCGTCGTTTGTACCCGTTTGTACCAACTTTTTTTTCGTTTGTACCTCAAGGGGTTCGGAAATACAGGACTTTAAACAACCTGTTCTCTAATATCGGAATTTCGGGCAGTTTTTGAGATAATCAAAATCTGCCAGCAGGGTTGGATTCGCCATCGTTTGTACCCGTTTGTACCAACTTGTTTTTCGTTTGTACCTCAAGGGGTTCGGAAATACAGGACTTTAAAAAACCTGTTCTCTTATATCGGAATTTCGGGCAGTTTTTGAGATAATCAAAATCTGCCAGCAGGGTTGGATTCGCCGTCGTTTGTACCCGTTTGTACCAACTTTTTTTTCGTTTGTACCTCAAGGGGTTCGGAAATACAGGACTTTAAAAAACCTGTTCTCTAATATCGGAATTTCGGGCAGTTTTTGAGATAATCAAAATCTGCCAGCAGGGTTGGATTCACCGTCGTTTGTACCCGTTTGTACCATCTTTCTTTTCGTTTGTACCTCAAGGGGTTCGGAAATACAGAACTTTAAAAAACCTGGTACCTAATATCGGAATATCGGGCATTTTTGTTGATAATCAAATTCTGCAAGCGGGGTTAGATACACCGTCGTTTGTACCCGTTTGTACCATCTTTCTTTTCGTTTGTACCTCAAGGGGTTCGGAAATACAGGACTTTAAAAAACCTGGTAGCTAATATCGGAATCTCGGGCATTTTTGGTGATAATCAAAATCTGCAAGCAGGGTTAGATACACCGTCGTTTGTACCCGTTTGTACCATCTTTCTTTTCGTTTGTACCTCAAGGGGTTCGGAAATATAGAACTTTAAAAAACGGTACCTAATATCGGAATCTCGGGCATTTTTGGTGATAATCAAAATCTGCAAGCGGGGTTAGATACACCGTCGTTTGTACCCGTTTGTACCACCTTTCTTTTCGTTTGTACCTCAAGGGGTTCGGAAATACAGGACTTTAAAAAACCTGTTCTCTAATATCGGAATTTCGGGCAGTTTTTGAGATAATCAAAATCTGCCAGCAGGGTTGGATTCGCCGTCGTTTGTACCCGTTTGTACCAACTTTTTTTTCGTTTGTACCTCAAGGGGTTCGGAAATACAGGACTTTAAAAAACCTGTTCTCTTATATCGGAATTTCGGGCAGTTTTTGAGATAATCAAAATCTGCCAGCAGGGTTGGATTCGCCATCGTTTGTACCCGTTTGTACCAACTTTTTTTTCGTTTGTACCTCAAGGGGTTCGGAAATACAGGACTTTAAAAAACCTGTTCTCTAATATCGGAATTTCGGGCAGTTTTTGAGATAATCAAAATCTGCCAGCAGGGTTGGATTCGCCGTCGTTTGTACCCGTTTGTACCTCAAGGGGTTCGGAAATACAGGACTTTAAAAAACCTGTTCTCTAATATCGGAATTTCGGGCAGTTTTTGAGATAATCAAAATCTGCCAGCAGGGTTGGATTCACCGTCGTTTGTACCCGTTTGTACCATCTTTCTTTTCGTTTGTACCTCAAGGGGTTCGGAAATACAGAACTTTAAAAAACCTGGTACCTAATATCGGAATATCGGGCATTTTTGTTGATAATCAAATTCTGCAAGCGGGGTTAGATACACCGTCGTTTGTACCCGTTTGTACCATCTTTCTTTTCGTTTGTACCTCAAGGGGTTCGGAAATACAGGACTTTAAAAAACCTGGTAGCTAATATTGTAATCTCGGGCATTTTTTGAGATAATCAAAATCTGCCAGCAGGGTTGGATTCACCGTCGTTTGTACCCGTTTGTACCACCTTTCTTTTCGTTTGTACCTCAAGGGGTTCGGAAATACAGAACTTTAAAAAACCTGGTACCTAATATCGGAATCTCGGGCATTTTTGTTGATAATCAAATTCTGCAAGCGGGGTTAGATACACCGTCGTTTGTACCCGTTTGTACCATCTTTCTTTTCGTTTGTACCTCAAGGGGTTCGGAAATACAGGACTTTAAAAAACCTGGTAGCTAATATCGGAATCTCGGGCATTTTTTGAGATAATCAAAATCTGCCAGCAGGGTTGGATTCACCGTCGTTTGTACCCGTTTGTACCACCTTTCGTTTCGTTTGTACCTCAAGGGGTTCGGAAATACAGGACTTTAAAAAACCTGGTACCTAATATCGGAATCTCTGGCATTTTTGGTGATACTCAAAATCTGCAAGCAGGGTTAGATACACCTTCGTTTGTACCCGTTTGTACCATCTTTCTTTTCGTTTGTACCTCAAGGGGTTCGGAAATACAGAACTTTAAAAAACCTGGTACCTAATATCGGAATCTCGGGCATTTTTGGTGATAATCAAAATCTGCAAGCGGGGTTGGATACACCGTCGTTTGTACCCGTTTGTACCATCTTTCTTTTCGTTTGTACCTCAAGGGGTTCGGAAATACAGGACTTTAAAAAACCTGTTCTCTAATATCGGAATTTCGGGCAGTTTTTGAGATAATCAAAATCTGCCAGCAGGGTTGGATTCACCGTCGTTTGTACCCGTTTGTACCATCTTTCTTTTCGTTTGTACCTCAAGGGGTTCGGAAATACAGAACTTTAAAAAACCTGGTACCTAATATCGGAATCTCGGGCATTTTTGGTGATAATCAAAATCTGCAAGCGGGGTTAGATACACCGTCGTTTGTACCCGTTTGTACCATCTTTCTTTTCGTTTGTACCTCAAGGGGTTCGGAAATACAGAACTTTAAAAAACCTGGTACCTAATATCGGAATCTCGGGCATTTTTGTTGATAATCAAATTCTGCAAGCGGGGTTAGATACACCGTCGTTTGTACCCGTTTGTACCATCTTTCTTTTCGTTTGTACCTCAAGGGGTTCGGAAATACAGGACTTTAAAAAACCTGGTAGCTAATATCGGAATCTCGGGCATTTTTTGAGATAATCAAAATCTGCCAGCAGGGTTGGATTCACCGTCGTTTGTACCCGTTTGTACCACCTTTCGTTTCGTTTGTACCTCAAGGGGTTCGGAAATACAGGACTTTAAAAAACCTGGTACCTAATATCGGAATCTCTGGCATTTTTGGTGATACTCAAAATCTGCAAGCAGGGTTAGATACACCTTCGTTTGTACCCGTTTGTACCATCTTTCTTTTCGTTTGTACCTCAAGGGGTTCGGAAATACAGAACTTTAAAAAACCTGGTACCTAATATCGGAATCTCGGGCATTTTTGGTGATAATCAAAATCTGCAAGCGGGGTTGGATACACCGTCGTTTGTACCCGTTTGTACCATCTTTCTTTTCGTTTGTACCTCAAGGGGTTCGGAAATACAGGACTTTAAAAAACCTGTTCTCTAATATCGGAATTTCGGGCAGTTTTTGAGATAATCAAAATCTGCCAGCAGGGTTGGATTCACCGTCGTTTGTACCCGTTTGTACCATCTTTCTTTTCGTTTGTACCTCAAGGGGTTCGGAAATACAGAACTTTAAAAAACCTGGTACCTAATATCGGAATCTCGGGCATTTTTGGTGATAATCAAAATCTGCAAGCGGGGTTAGATACACCGTCGTTTGTACCCGTTTGTACCATCTTTCTTTTCGTTTGTACCTCAAGGGGTTCGGAAATACAGAACTTTAAAAAACCTGGTACCTAATATCGGAATCTCGGGCATTTTTGTTGATAATCAAATTCTGCAAGCGGGGTTAGATACACCGTCGTTTGTACCCGTTTGTACCATCTTTCTTTTCGTTTGTACCTCAAGGGGTTCGGAAATACAGGACTTTAAAAAACCTGGTAGCTAATATCGGAATCTCGGGCATTTTTTGAGATAATCAAAATCTGCCAGCAGGGTTGGATTCACCGTCGTTTGTACCCGTTTGTACCACCTTTCGTTTCGTTTGTACCTCAAGGGGTTCGGAAATACAGGACTTTAAAAAACCTGGTACCTAATATCGGAATCTCTGGCATTTTTGGTGATACTCAAAATCTGCAAGCAGGGTTAGATACACCTTCGTTTGTACCCGTTTGTACCATCTTTCTTTTCGTTTGTACCTCAAGGGGTTCGGAAATACAGAACTTTAAAAAACCTGGTACCTAATATCGGAATCTCGGGCATTTTTGGTGATAATCAAAATCTGCAAGCGGGGTTGGATACACCGTCGTTTGTACCCGTTTGTACCATCTTTCTTTTCGTTTGTACCTCAAGGGGTTCGGAAATACAGGACTTTAAAAAACCTGTTCTCTAATATCGGAATTTCGGGCAGTTTTTGAGATAATCAAAATCTGCCAGCAGGGTTGGATTCACCGTCGTTTGTACCCGTTTGTACCATCTTTCTTTTCGTTTGTACCTCAAGGGGTTCGGAAATACAGAACTTTAAAAAACCTGGTACCTAATATCGGAATCTCGGGCATTTTTGGTGATAATCAAAATCTGCAAGCGGGGTTAGATACACCGTCGTTTGTACCCGTTTGTACCATCTTTCTTTTCGTTTGTACCTCAAGGGGTTCGGAAATACAGAACTTTAAAAAAGCTGGTACCTAATATCGGAATCTCGGGCATTTTTGGTGATAATCAAAATCTGCAAGCGGGGTTAGATACACCGTCGTTTGTACCCGTTTGTACCACCTTTCTTTTCGTTTGTACCTCAAGGGGTTCGGAAATACAGAACTTTAAAAAACCTGGTACCTAATATCGGAATCTCGGGCATTTTTGTTGATAATCAAATTCTGCAAGCGGGGTTAGATACACCGTCGTTTGTACCCGTTTGTACCATCTTTCTTTTCGTTTGTACCTCAAGGGGTTCGGAAATACAGGACTTTAAAAAACCTGGTAGCTAATATCGGAATCTCGGGCATTTTTTGAGATAATCAAAATCTGCCAGCAGGGTTGGATTCACCGTCGTTTGTACCCGTTTGTACCACCTTTCGTTTCGTTTGTACCTCAAGGGGTTCGGAAATACAGGACTTTAAAAAACCTGGTACCTAATATCGGAATCTCTGGCATTTTTGGTGATACTCAAAATCTGCAAGCAGGGTTAGATACACCTTCGTTTGTACCCGTTTGTACCATCTTTCTTTTCGTTTGTACCTCAAGGGGTTCGGAAATACAGAACTTTAAAAAACCTGGTACCTAATATCGGAATCTCGGGCATTTTTGGTGATAATCAAAATCTGCAAGCGGGGTTGGATACACCGTCGTTTGTACCCGTTTGTACCATCTTTCTTTTCGTTTGTACCTCAAGGGGTTCGGAAATACAGGACTTTAAAAAACCTGTTCTCTAATATCGGAATCTCGGGCATTTTTTGAGATAATCAAAATCTGCCAGCAGGGTTGGATTCACCGTCGTTTGTACCCGTTTGTACCACCTTTCGTTTCGTTTGTACCTCAAGGGGTTCGGAAATACAGGACTTTAAAAAACCTGGTACCTAATATCGGAATCTCTGGCATTTTTGGTGATACTCAAAATCTGCAAGCAGGGTTAGATACACCTTCGTTTGTACCATCTTTCTTTTCGTTTGTACCTCAAGGGGTTCGGAAATACAGAACTTTAAAAAACCTGGTACCTAATATCGGAATCTCGGGCATTTTTGGTGATAATCAAAATCTGCAAGCGGGGTTGGATACACCGTCGTTTGTACCCGTTTGTACCATCTTTCTTTTCGTTTGTACCTCAAGGGGTTCGGAAATACAGGACTTTAAAAGACCTGGTACCTAATATCGGAATCTCGGGCATTTTTTGAGATAATCAAAATCTGCCAGCAGGGTTGGATTCACCGTCGTTTGTACCCGTTTGTACCATCTTTCTTTTCGTTTGTACCTCAAGGGGTTCGGAAATACAGAACTTTAAAAAACCTGGTACCTAATATCGGAATCTCGGGCATTTTTGGTGATAATCAAAATCTGCAAGCGGGGTTAGATACACCGTCGTTTGTACCCGTTTGTACCATCTTTCTTTTCGTTTGTACCTCAAGGGGTTCGGAAATACAGAACTTTAAAAAACCTGGTACCTAATATCGGAATCTCGGGCATTTTTGGTGATAATCAAAATCTGCAAGCGGGGTTAGATACACCGTCGTTTGTACCCGTTTGTACCACCTTTCTTTTCGTTTGTACCTCAAGGGGTTCGGAAATACAGGACTTTAAAAAACCTGGTAGCTAATATCGGAATCTCGGGCATTTTTTGAGATAATCAAAATCTGCCAGCAGGGTTGGATTCGCCGTCGTTTGTACCCGTTTGTACCAACTTTTTTTTCGTTTGTACCTCAAGGGGTTCGGAAATACAGGACTTTAAAAACCTGTTCTCTAATATCGGAATTTCGGGCAGTTTTTGAGATAATCAAAATCTGCCAGCAGGGTTGGATTCGCCGTCGTTTGTACCCGTTTGTACCAACTTTTTTTTCGTTTGTACCTCAAGGGGTTCGGAAATACAGGACTTTAAAAAACCTGTTCTCTAATATCGGAATCTCGGGCATTTTTTGAGATAATCAAAATCTGCAAGCAGGGTTAGATACACCTTCGTTTGTACCCGTTTGTACCATCTTTCTTTTCGTTTGTACCTCAAGGGGTTCGGAAATACAGAACTTTAAAAAACCTGGTACCTAATATCGGAATCTCGGGCATTTTTGGTGATAATCAAAATCTGCAAGCGGGGTTAGATACACCGTCGTTTGTACCCGTTTGTACCATCTTTCTTTTCGTTTGTACCTCAAGGGGTTCGGAAATACAGGACTTTAAAAAACCTGGTAGCTAATATCGGAATCTCGGGCATTTTTTGAGATAATCAAAATCTGCCAGCAGGGTTGGATTCACCGTCGTTTGTACCCGTTTGTACCACCTTTCTTTTCGTTTGTACCTCAAGGCGTTCAGAAATACAGGACTTTAAAAAACCTGTTCTCTAATATCGGAATTTCGGGCAGTTTTTGAGATAATCAAATTCTGCAAGCGGGGTTAGATACACCGTCGTTTGTACCCGTTTGTACCATCTTTCTTTTCGTTTGTACCTCAAGGGGTTCGGAAATACAGGACTTTAAAAAACCTGGTACCTAATATCGGAATTTCGGGCAGTTTTTGAGATATTCAAAATCTGCCAGCAGGGTTGGATTCACCGTCGTTTGTACCCGTTTGTACCACCTTTCTTTTCGTTTGTACCTCAAGGGGTTCGGAAATACAGGACTTTAAAAAACCTGGTAGCTAATATCGGAATCTCGGGAATTTTTGGTGATACTCAAAATCTGCAAGCAGGGTTAGATACACCTTCGTTTGTACCCGTTTGTACCATCTTTCTTTTCGTTTGTACCTCAAGGGGTTCGGAAATACAGAACTTTAAAAAACCTGGTACCTAATATCGAAATCTCGGGCATTTTTGGTGATAATCAAAATCTGCAAGCGGGGTTAGATACACCTTCGTTTGTACCCGTTTGTACCATCTTTCTTTTCGTTTGTACCTCAAGGGGTTCGGAAATACAGAACTTTAAAAAACCTGGTACCTAATATCGGAATCTCGGGCATTTTTGGTGATAATCAAAATCTGCAAGCGGGGTTAGATACACCGTCGTTTGTACCCGTTTGTACCATCTTTCTTTTCGTTTGTACCTCAAGGGGTTCGGAAATACAGAACTTTAAAAAACCTGGTACCTAATATCGGAATCTCGGGCATTTTTGGTGATAATCAAAATCTGCAAGCGGGGTTAGATACACCGTCGTTTGTACCCGTTTGTACCATCTTTCTTTTCGTTTGTACCTCAAGGGGTTCGGAAATACAGGACTTTAAAAAACCTGTTCTCTAATATCGGAATTTCGGGCAGTTTTTGAGATAATCAAAATCTGCCAGCAGGGTTAGATTCGCCGTCGTTTGTACCCGTTTGTACCAACTTTTTTTTCGTTTGTACCTCAAGGGGTTCGGAAATACAGGACTTTAAAAATCCTGGTTCCTTATATCGGAAACTCGGGCATTTTTTGAGATAATCAAAATCTGCAAACAGGGTTGGATTCACCGTCGTTTGTACCCGTTTGTACCATCTTGTACTTGTACTTGTACAAACGAAAAAATAGTTGGTACAAACGGGTACAAACGACGGTGGATCCAACCCTGCTGGACTAGGTTTTTTAAAGTCCTGTATTTCCGAACCCCTTGAGGTACAAACGAAATGAAAGATGGTACAAGCAAGTACATACCCAGTACAAAAATATGCATTAACAAAAAAAAACAATATCTTCAAGTCGGGTTCCGAGCATTTTTCAACCCCCCGTATCTCCGAAACCCTTGAGGTACAAACGAAAAAAAAGTTGGTACAAACAGGTACATACGGTGTACTAACATATGCAAAAATAAAAATAACGATATCTTCAAGTCGGGTTCTGAGCATTTGTCAACCCCTCGTATCTCCGAACCCCTTGAGGTACAAACGAAAAAAAAGTTGGTACAAACAGGTACATACGGAGTACTAACATATGCAAAAATAAAAATAACGATATCTTCAAGTCGGGTTCTGAGCATTTTTCAACCCCCCGTATCTCCGAACCCCTTGAGGTACAAACGAAAAAAAAGTTGGTACAAACAGGTACATACGGAGTACTAACATATGCAAAAATAAAAATAACGATATCTTCAAGTCGGGTTCTGAGCATTTTTCAACCCCCCGTATCTCCGAACCCCTTGAGGTACAAACGAAAAAAAAGTTGGTACAAACAGGTACATACGGAGTACTAACATATGCAAAAATAAAAATAACGATATCTTCAAGTCGGGTTCTGAGCATTTTTCAACCCCCCGTATCTCCGAACCCCTTGAGGTACAAACGAAAAAAAAGTTGGTACAAACAGGTACATACGGAATACAAACATATGCAAAAAAAAAAATTACAATATCTTCAAGTCGGGTTCCAGGTTCACACAGGTGCTTTTAGTGGATTAAAGACTAGAACTGTTAAACTAATAAAAAGGTTTGAAAAGGTACTTACAGTTTCCGTCATAGGTCCTTATTGTCCTTTTATTGTTACTCCCGATGTCTTGAATACCTTGTCTAAAGAAGCACCACACCAGTCAATATTGGAACATCACCAAAATTAAAGGCGACCACATCAGTGTATCAAACTACATATTACATCAATAAATGTATCTTAAATTTAAAAAAAAAAACAATCAAATATGAGTCTTATATTGATTGTTCCACGACTGATAGTTGTCAATCAGTTCAGTCGCAGCTCTTCTATGCGTGTGCACATATGATTGACTAAATTGTCAATGACTATAATCGCATCGCAGCAGCCATTGACACAACACAAGATAATCGTCTGCGGACTGGAATACTTTAACCTAACTTTAACAAAAAAATCGACTACAGCAGATTTTCTTAATGATGGCTGATATGCCTCAGCTAGTCTGTAGTACAAAATTATATCCGAACTTCAACCGACTGACGCCTATCTTTGTCAGCGTAGTCTGTAGCAAATTACTTCGGTACATCTCGTTAATGACCAATGTATCGTTTGCTGATAACCATCTAGAAAATATTAAGCATATTTTGCGTAACAAAGAGTTAGGGTAAAGGCTAAGCTAACTGGGGCTAAGAATGATGGCTTAGTTGCAAATGTAAATGGGGTTCTTCAAAAAGGGTGTGAAGAGTTTCTACAGGGTCGGCAACGCGCGAGTGATACCCCTGGTGTTGCAAGCGCCCATAGGCTACGGTAACTGCTTACCATCAGGCGGGCCGTATGCTTGTTTGCCAACTTAGTGGTATACAAAAAATGCACTGTTTGATCACGGGCCTCTTCTTGTGACACTAAAGGGGCCCATTCACTATGCTGCCTAGCAGTCCGCCGTGAAGGATGCAAGTGAATCCTGCTAGGTATCGTCGGACGCCATGCAGGCTGCGAAAACATTCACAATCCTGCCTAAAGCGGCGGACGGCAAAGCGGCCTGCCGTGAATGTGCCCCTTAAAATAACGCTCGTAAAGTATTATAAACATTCATATGACAGAAGTATCTAGCTTCTTCATTGTCAGGAGTGGGATGACTTTCAATTTCATATTTACGAACAGAAACTACGATAGAAGATAACCGATAAATTCTAAAATTTCGTTATGAAATTGCAAGTTTGTAGGCTAAAATTTTGTCTAAGAGAACGCATTAAGATCTTACTTACCAAAAACATTGTCGTAGCCCGTTAATTGATAGTTTTTAGAATCATTGGATAAAATCACAACAAATTGGGTTGATTTAAACACAAAAGCATTAAACTAATCATTTAATTACACATTACGTTTGGGTACAATAAGATAAAAATATTTGGGAGGTAGAAAGATAACAAATCTTCATAGCTGTGTGTGAGATGTAGGGTAGAAAAAAATTACATTTAAGTGAGAAGAAGGTAGCTGTACGTTCAAAATATCATTACAATTTCGTTAAAAATCTTTTTCAGTGATCGTTTTTTTTTTGTTTTTACTGATGGCCGATTGTAGTAAGCTCTTAAAGCCTGGAATAAAACTGGCCTTCAAGCTATTGGAAGACGACGTAGGTTGGTAAAGGTTGTCAACTTGTGGTGGCCAGAACACCGTGCTATGGTTTCCTCACGATGTTTTCTGTCACCGAAAGCTCAAGCTCATTGTATGATCCTAACCCGAAACCTTCATCTCGGCATTCGAAGTCATTACCAGTCTGTCCGTCTGTCTGTCAGTGGGCTGTATCTCATGAATCGTTAAAGGTAGACAGCTGAAATGATCACAAATTATGTATTTCTATTACCGCTATAACAAGAACTAATAAAAATAAAATAAAATTAAAGGGAACCCTTACAAGAAGTTTTTTTTTGGTGTTTTTTTTTTTCATAGTAAGCTAATTAATACTCTTAATAATTACTCTAATTAATTAATATAATAGTACTCGCACTTGGCTGGTTTTTATTTTTATTTACAACTAGCTGACGCCCGGGGTTCAACCGCGACGTCTTAATTTTTTTGCGGGGAACCCTTATTATTTTTCTAAAATAAAAGTAGTCTAAGCTACTCCTTAAAATATCAGCTATCTGCCAGTGAAAGTCCCGATTTTGGAGATTAGCCCAAACAGACAGACTTTAAATAGTTTTAGTGGTCTAAGTACCTAACGTATACACTTTCATAATAACATGCATTTTAAAAAAGCTGTTATTTTGATATTACAAAGAGAAACTTCAATTTTATTTATTTGTATAGATGCTAAGGTAGTTGCTAGGGATCTGATTTGGCCACGCCAGTTGATGAGCCTATTTCTATAAAAAAATTGCTTCAAAGAAGAAAAACCATTAAACCCACAAAGATTATGCATTGTTCTCCTATATAGCATTACTTTCTTTAGAGGTTCAGGAATTTTAGTCAAGAAAACAATATTATAAAATTTTATTCCTTTATTGTCAGTTACGGGGAAAATATTTCAAATTTCATTCTCCTCAAAAATAAAATGGAATCTTACAAAGAAATGCATTTCATAAAAATTATGATAAAATGTATTTACAGGCGTTTAAAACTATTTAGTTTAAGTTTTAAACTATTTAGTTTAAATTACAGTGTGTCCCTACACTTACAAACTAATTTTAAAGGCACGCAAAGAAGATCATTTTATAATACGATTACTGTGCCCATTTTTTTTTACATTTTTACTAAAAATGTGCCATAAATTTAAAAAATGAGCCATGTTTATTTTTAATTCACCTCTTATTTACACGCCTATATTTGAAATTCTCTAAAATTTTTAAATTTATAGCGCGAAGCTATTTATATAAAAAAAAATACAGTCGTTTGTTTCGAGAATTTAGGTGTCTTTTTTAGACGCATTAAAACAGAGGTACAATTTCACAATTATTTTGTACTTTACCTAATAGATTCCTCTACCGAGTACTCGACCTTCAAGCTTACAATATTTTATATTTGTTATTATAAGAATGCATTTAAAGGAAGCACGCGTTTCGCTTATCTGTACCTAAATTACTTCTAACAACTAGTGATGCAGGAGTATTGATAACCGATACGCTGCAAAAACTGTTATGTTCTTATAAGTTAATGTATAATTTATTAAATTATTGTAATCATTTTTAAACTTTATGTAGGTAAATTTATTCCAAACGATAGTATTGGTACTTCAAATATTTGTTATTTAATAATAGATAGATATAGTTTTAAATAAATATTTAACAGACGCCAATCGACTATCAACCTCGTTACATTACTACTAACAACTAGTAATACACAATTATCACTAAAATCCTTTTTTATCTGTCATAATAAAAGAAACGAAACGGTACTGAACTGAGAACTTCTTTTTGTATTTTCGCTCATTGGCACTTCAAGATGACACTGAAACAAAACTATAAAATAAAAACTATAAAACTAAATTAAGCTACGTAGATCATTTGCGCAACCGCATTTTAAATATTACATTATAAAAGAGATATAATAAAAAAGTATTTACAATAATGTAGGCGTTCTCACGACATCGGCAAAAGTTTTATAAAATTGAGTTTAAAATAAAAATGTTAAACTAAAATAATAATAAAATATATTACAAATACGAAAGTACGGTCTGAGTAACTTTTTAACATAAAATTGAGCACGTTATGGTCCCAAAGCTAACAATAACAAAATACTTTTAGTTTTTAAAGCGAAATAATGGAATGATGAGATCTTAATATTTATGGAAACATGTCATTTCTTTCATCAGATGTGGGAACATTTTTTTTTCCTTCCAATTTTTCCAAAAAGTTAATCCTGGCATCAATCCAACATAATAATTATCACTGTATTGGAATGTATTAGAACAGTAGTTATTTATGATCGCAACGTTCTGAAACAAAATTCTAAGCCACATCTGCTTACTTTGCTATATATGGAAGAAAAATCATGGAATGATTTGCATAAGCGGGAGATATGTAAAATATCTTATGATTTTAAAACTGTGATTGCTGCCCAATATTTATGAAAACTATTATTTTTAGAACCGAATTTCTTACAGGCAACAACCTCAGTCTGTATTTATAATTTAAAATATTAAAACTACTTAATATATTGCTTCTGAAGCTGCGATAAATTAAATAAAAATACAGCATGACATTTAAATGATTTGAGAAACAAAATAAAAAACTGTACATCAAAAGTAAACGAAATCCCGCATTACTATTTACACGAGTTCAGACTTTTTTAATAAAATAATTTTAGAAAAATAGCTTTATATTTTATCATGGCTTCAGAAACGATTGAGAAAATATATCTACAGGCTACATTACAAAAAAATACGTGCTACAGAATCACACATAAATATTTTCTGTTTACGATAGCACAGATATAAAAAATCTGTCATGCCATTGATCAAAGTGTTTTAATAATTAATTTGATATGAATTTAACTGCATCTTAATGTCAAATAACATTAATAATATATCTGGCAAATTAGGACATTACATTTTGTAAATATTTATGATTTTATGAGTTAATGACTCGGCAACTATTTATGCTATTTTCACGTGTTTTATTATTTTTAAGTGGCATGACATTTATTTAATCCTGCACTTCCTAACAATCTCATAAGCGATTACATTTATAAATCCCATTAAATTTATCGATTCAAAACACTGACTTATATAAACGAGTTAATAAAAAATTAATCAACAACACAACAATTTCATGAGTACGATTTCAGATTATATTTCGGTGTATTTTCTGTAAAGTGTAAATGAGGATATAAAAAGGCATTAATAAAAAGTTTTATGTTTATCTTTTCATATATTTTTTGTGTCTTACACACCGAAATGTCACTATATCGCGAGAATTGTTCGAGTTAATGTACCATTCTTATTTTTAACTATACATCAAGTCATGGCTGTACATTCAGTCTATAACAACGGCACTCTAGCACCCCGAGATTTCTACTTATTCAAGTTAAATTATTTCTTCATTATCCGCCTTTATGTGAGAACTTAGCTCGCATTTACATTTACAAGGTGCTATTTTATAACATATTTTTCTGTACATTAGCTATAAAAATCTTATTCGGAATCATACGATTTCCAACTTTATAGCTTTCCATATAATGTCTTCTTTACTTTGCTGCTTTCACAAGTCTTAAAACTTAACAATTTACCGACTATCAGCTATATCCGACAAAAACGGTTTCGAAGTCGAACGTTTTACAAAAACGCAGCAGACAATAACCAACCTTATTGCGTATAATATAACAATTAGTTTTATATATAAATGGCTTCAGTTCCTCCCTTATTGGTCTGTTGTATTTCGCTGGGTGATAGAGCGGCGCGATCCGACCAATCAGAATGTGGGGACTGTGTGAGTGGCGTTTGTGGGGAAGGCGTGGACCAATGGTCCGGCGACTCGGGTGATGGCGTCGGGAACGTGTCTCCTATACCCCAACTGCCGTAGATACCTAAATCAAGGAAATTAAAAATTAAAAACATCATACTGTGATGATCCCGACCTCACAAGCGGTTTAGACCCCACTAATTGAAGAGAGATTTTACTTCATTAATTGTTGAAGGCTGACTTCCGAACCGGTGGTACAGTAACCGGCATGAGTCGTGAGCACAAACTGACACCTGCGCAGTAGTTAATTTTTCGGTCTGTTTGGCGGAATGAATATGGGAGCGCTGAGCTGTTTGGTATGTCTTGTCTTGTCTTGTGTGTTATTTGGCTGCTGTAATTTGGCTAAAAGTGTACATGCGCGAGCTTGCCCCACTACTACCTTTCTGTGCTCACGACTCGTGCTTTATACTGTAGCTTGAGTAGCTATGACCTTCACAAGTTCCCTACTAGTTCTGCTTGAAGTGAAGTGAACTAGGCTTGTTCAATGGACATTATTCTGAGGAATTGCAGGATTCTACGGCATTTTTCTGTCATTGCACCTCTCGGCATCGACGAATTTCATCCTCGTTGGACATTGTAACCAATATAGTCATGCACTACGCGGTTTGAAAGTAGCTTTCTACCGCGGATACTCTGGTTTTGGTTTGAACTCCCTGCTGTGGTTTTCCAAAGGAAGTACCTACAGCATAGAGTTCTTCAAGAAGGGCTTGGAGAGATTTTTGGGAGTTGCTGGCTCTGAGACCTACAAATGTATCACATGGGAGTTGCTAGCCCTGAAAAACTCTATAATAATAATAATCTATGTTTCTATCACGTACCACCTGGTCTGGTAAGAGGTTACCATATCCTAAGGAAACTAAGAACATCAGCAAGACAAGAGCCACTTTCAGAGAGCGTGACTGTTTGCAGAAATTTCATTTTGTATGAAATATGACCTACGCTAAGGATAACGTCACGTGACTGCTGCATACAAAACTCAGACAAAATCCCGAATTCCGCATGCGGAAAATGTAGCCTTTGGCTTTTGTCTGGTCAGGCCGTATGATTATTTGGTACATTAGTGTAGTATACTACTAAGGTGGCAAACAAGCCTACGGCCCACCTGATGGTAAGCAGTTACCGTAGCCTATGGACGCTTGCAACACCAGGAGTATCACTCGCGCGTTGCAGACCCTGAAGAAATCTCTTCACACCTTTTTTGAAGAACCCCATGCTGTACTCCATTGGCGGTGAGCTCATTTCACAGTCTGAGCGTTCGCAGAAGAAAACTCCTTTGAGTCCGGACAGTTCGAAACAGTTCTGGTTTCAATGTGTGAGGATGGGCCCCGTCGATGGCGAGAGTTGCGATGGTGGAAGGTAGCCGTGGGCATCAAGTCGAATAATTCCATAGAACACTCTCCGTTGTACAAGCGGTAGAACACACATAAGGAGGCAGTCTCCTCAGACTGAGGGGCTCTAAACCGTTTGTGAGCTCGGGATCGTTGGCAATTCTAGCGGCACGACGCTGAAACTATTTTGCTGTCTTACCGGACATGATGTTGGTGAGGGCGGGGTGGTGCGCCTGCGCCTGCGCCTGCGCCTGGCCCAGCGCCGCCGCGTGCGACATCACCGCCTGCAGCTGCGCGTTGTGCTGCCCGCTCGCATCTGTACAAAACATCAAACAATTAGCCCAAAGAAGCGTAATGACGTTCATTTTGTTTGAAATATATTCCACCAAAATCCCACCACCGACAATGCGCTCTGATTAGCCAAGTCACGCCAAGAACACGATGCAGTGATTGGTCCTTACTGTTCAAAATCACTGATTAGTTGCCTAATTTAATACAGACAGCAAACAGAGTAAATAAAAGACGAGTAGGTTATCTTCATATGTTCGCGCCGAAGGTATTCGGTGCTTACTTTTTTCTTTATTAATCTAATGTAGGTACTCTCATATTTTTTCGCTATTCAAATTCTTTTCGCTGCACGACTACAAGCTTAAGTACTGGACCATCGTCGGTTGCGACCAGTCGCGTGTGTATGACTCTGTGCTCTCGAGGAGTTTCCACGCCATTATTATTCTGGAGCCAGTGCATCTCTTGCACGGCTTCGTCTACTTTATCGAAGAGAAGTACTGGACCATCGTCGGTTGCGACCAGTCGCGTGTGTATGACTCTGTGCTCTCGAGGAGTTTCCACGCCATTATTATTCTGGAGCCAGTGCATCTCTTGCACGGCTTCGTCTACTTTATCGAAGAGAAGTACTGGACCATCGTCGGTTGCGACCAGTCGCGTGTGTATGACTCTGTGCTCTCGAGGAGTTTCCACGCCATCATTATACTGGAGCCAGTGCATCCTCTTGCACGGCTTCGTCCACTATATCGAAGAACCGCTTAGACTCGAGCCCTTTCGTACGTAGGAAGAACGCGCCAGGCAGGCTCCAAATCGGAGGTGAGTGGTTGTGCAGCTTTTCCTTGGTTTAGGGTTAGATCTCTTTCCCCGCTATTTAAAAATTAATTCCTATGGTGATACAGTTGACCGATTTCACCTCATCGCGTCAACATCATACAATCGTACCGAACGCGGCTCGTATATGGCCGCACCGCAGTACGTACAAGCTACGTTCGGCATCATGTATAAAGATACTCATCTTTATTTACTCTGCAGCAAGAGAGTAGAACTTGCTTCCGGCGTCTGTTTCCTGACTCTTACAATGTAGGCACTTTCAAGGCCAGAGTGAATAGGTTTCTGCTGGGTAAGCGTACTTCATCTTAAGCTTCGTCATCGTCATTTATGGATGGGTTAGTCACTAAACGGAAGCGTTCCTAACAGAAGTGGAGGCTTTATTCAAAACATGGAGATCATTCATAAATACACTCGAGGGACCAGTTCAAGAACTCCATGTAACACTGAATGCTCTGAAGAAGAATTTTATTAAGGAACATTGGAGGCTTGGAAAAGGGTCAAAAACATCAAGATCGTCCATTATCATGCTAAAGTAATCAGCACGAGAACTGCTCTATGCAGAAACTATTTTGCGGTCGTAATTTAATGCAGATCATCAGCCTATAATGTCCCAATGCTGAGCACAGGCCTCCGCGGCCCTTGTCCACTGCGGATCGGTGGAGGTAGGTTAGTGGTCAACCTACTGATGCAGTTTTCAAGCCGCCTTGGAGGCCTTCAACTAGCTTAACGACTATCACAATTAACTGATAACCGGGACCAACGGCTTTATGTGCCTTCCGAAGCACGGAAAAATCTCGAGTTGAAATAGTGGTTTTTCAACTCTGGTCACCCATCCAGCTACCGGTAGTAGCGTAACTTTCCGATCAAATAAGAACAGTAACAGAACAGAACTACACTAAGAGCGCTCACATAACCTCACAGAATAACCCTATAGGAAAGAGATGATAGTGACAAATCATCAAACAAAATAAAATTATTGCTCGTACAGGATTTAGATCATCAGTGAACATCATGATGATGCAAACAAAAACCCTTATATAAAGTGCAAAGCTGATGTAATACGTACTGAGTTGTGCGATGTACGCGGCTGCGTCGAGCTGGTGCTGATGTTGGTGCTGATGCTGGTGCTGGTGCTGGTGCGAGTGGCGCAGCGCCGCCATGTGCGCCGGCGACGTCGGCAGCGACGGCCGAGACTTGCCCGGCGATGGAGATCCTATACACATAACAATTAAATATATATCCTGAGACCAAATTGTCAGCTCAGTGGTAGCGACGAAGGTCCCGGATTGGAACCCTACAAAAAGCTTGAGAGGTGAAGGAAGCCATAACACGGTGGTAGGGTACTTTTAGTACCCACTTGAATGGCTACCACCCTCTAGTTGAATATCTGTCGCCGAGCACCTATCGGCGTGTTCCGAAACTGCATTTGATAGCATATTCCTTCTAGGCTTTGTGTGCTTACCAAATTCAACCTCATCACTTACCATGTTGAGATTGCGGTCAAACACAGGCCTTACACAGTAAAATAAAACTTCTCAAAATATATTGAATAATAAACATCTATAAGTTCCAGATAGTTTATTAAATGAAGAAGTCAAAAAGGTCCAGATGAAACGGATAATTTGTCAACGATACTAAACTATCATCTTTTGTATACGATTTTGTGACATGATTTTTATCGCTCGGTCCATTCCATACAAAGGTGGATTTGCTAGTATTAATGATAATTTTTGTCAACATTAGTCTTGAAAAAAAGAGAATGAATGATGTCTCTCCAGAGTCCAAGGAGCTTACTACAAAACAATGACTACGAACAATCGGTTGCTATAGTACTTTTTAAGCTTTCGCGAACTAAATTCATTGTAATATTAATGTATCGGGTCTATTCGCGCACAGATTATTATCAAAAGTCAAAATAAAATTTTGATAATAATCTGTGCGCGAATAGACCCGATACATTAATATTACAATCAGTTGCTGTTTGTAATAATTGCACTTTTTGTACGGAAAACGACCACCTTCGTAATGACAATTTTCACCAAAATCTTATTGGGTGTACCAGTTCTTTAGAATACTAACGTCAAAAAAGCCTATAGAGTTAACTGGGGATGAAGACATTAGTTCGAAGGTGTCCATGGCAGGGATTTTTATTTATTTTTTTAGATATCATGGATCTCCGTAACCGAAACTAACGGATATCCGAATAAAAAATCTATCCGAAACCGGAACCGAATCTGATATAAAATAGTCGAATAATTTCGGATAGAGGCGAGCCGAGCCGCGCGCATTCCTAAATACGTAACTGTAACTTATCGAAACTATCGGATACCCAAAATAATTTCATATACGTAACCGTATCTGAAACCGGTATAATATTATTCATATATCCGTATCCATATCCAGATCCGAAATTTCGTATCCATAACAGCCTTGGTCCATGGTATGCGCAAGCGCAACATACTATACGTGTTCGATAATGATAATAACAATAAGTACTAACCTATATAAGCGTGTGGCGATGTGGTGTGGTTACTGTGCGTGGGGGAGTGGTTGGAGTAGGGCGGTGAGAGCGACGCGCCCAGCGCGCCGCCGCCGTACGCTTGGTGCAGCGTCTGACCCGTCTGTACGCAACACAACTACAATATATATACACATACAATACACATAGTATTACACATTACACATCAATACATTCGTATCTAGCCTACATTAGATCTAGATGACGGTAATGATAGCTCAGAGTAGTGTAGAACTTGAGCTTTCGGTGAAGGAAAACATCGCGAGAAAACCATGGCATAGCACGGCGGTAGTGTACTTTGTAGTACCCACCTGGCTGGCCACCTGTATCACCCTCAAGTTGAAAATCTGCCGCCAAGCACCTATCGGTGTGTTCCGACAGCTGCACTTGAGAGCCAGTCCCTTCTAAGTTTCGAGTGATTACCACCTTCGGCCATATCATCACTGACCACGGTGAGATTATGGTCAAACACCCACATATAGTACAAAAAGATCTGTGATAGCCTCCAATCATCATTATAATGGCACAGAAACTATGACATTAACTGGGTTGGAGCTTCACCAATCAGAAATCCTGCCAACCCTGTCCCCAATAATTTTGGGGTCGGTGCAATAATGTACGCTTCTTCCACTTCCATTCGTCTCTTCTATCCGTCATACCAGCATCCACTCCTTTTTTACCCAGGTCATCTTTCACACGATCCATCCATCTCATTTTCGGTCTTCCTCTTTCCGTATATCCATCCACTTTCATATTCGTAACTCTCTTAGTCACGTGGCTTTCATTCCTCCTCATAACATGTGGCGCTACTTTCAAGCTTTCCTTTATGTACTCATTACTACACTTATCCATTCTTGTCACTGCACACATCCATCCCAACATCCTCATCTCAGCATCTGCATGCAAACGTCATTCATCCGTTTACTACCTAACATTCCGAGCCGTACATTAAGACAGGTCTTACCACGGAATTTTAGATTTTCCCCATTAGCTTTAAAGGCATCCGTGGATCACAAGTTGTTCCTGATTAGAAAATAAAACTAGGTTCCAAAAAAGTTAGATGACATTCCAAGACACCCAAAGGATACAATTTTCCAAGCACTTGTCCTAAAAAACAATGTATCTGACAGAATGGAATAAGGTAAAGGCCTTTGGGACATAACAGTTGAATTATAAGGAAGGCTATTAAAGAACATACCTTGACGCAGTCCTCATAGCTGGGCGGCTGTTTGTGGTGCATGAGCTGCTCCATGCCGCTGCCGGCGAACTGCGCCATCGCGTTCGAGTACAGCGACGTTGCGTCGTACGGCGACGGCAAGTCCTGACACACCACCCATGTTTTAACACTCATACAAACATTAGCAGATCCAGGAGGGGCTGGTGGGGCTTCAGTTAAAAGCATCTGGTCCACCCCTGATAAGTCTCGATAAAGGCTACCCTTATTCGGGTCAAGTCCCTCAATCCGAAATTCTGGATACGCCACTACGGATCCAAACATAAACATGATCCGTCCAGTCTAAAGAGGTAACACAATTACATAATTTTCCCAGTTCCTAATCTTCTATCTCCTACTTCCTAATTGAACTAATCGACTAGCGAATCATACAATTCTTCAAGCAAAAAGCTTTTGAACACTACAAAAGAAGGCACAGAAAACTGAAAGTCCAATAGGGAATATTGGCCTCCATTTATTTCCAAATTCAACAACATGATTGAAAAAGGATAGAACATATTTTAAGTTGTAAAATTAATCTTTGTCGTCTTAATTTTCGTGTATTTAGGCGTAACCACGATAGATGGCGACTTTTATATTGAAAACAAGCATTGGACTAATTTGACAGGACTAAATTTCTTACATAATTTTCTTATGTTCTTTGTTAGAAAAAGACATAGTGAGATTAAAATTAGTTTAGTTGTGAACAACAGAATCAGGGCCAATAGATGTTTTCCGTTTTATGTTTTGGAAGGATGTATTTTTGCTTGTATTTGTGTACGTAACTAACTTCTAATAAACAGTTAATGCGTAGTTTTCACTTACAATGAGACTCACCTGTAAATTTTGTAGCGGTGATTCAACAGGGCTGAGACTGGAGCCGAGACTCTCCACGCTCTGTGGCACCTCTTGTGCCACCTTCTTATTGTTCTTTTTTACACTTGGCTTCCTGTGGTCAAAAATAAAGCGTTAGTAACTCCTCTTGGGCATCAAATAGATCCTCAGATGTAGCTATAAGAATCTGATAGATCTACGAAGTCTGTGATATAGAAAATCATTTTGTAAAGCATCTACTTCTGAAAAGACTAATAACCCGTCAAAAAACTACGTCTTGCATGCAAGCATGATCGACAGACTAGTTTGTGCAAGTAAGACTGTGCGTATGGACGGCAAGACTGTAGCTCCTGCTCGGAAGCTGGGCTTGTGCAATCGTTGACATGCTAAAGATTGGCATGCGCAGTTGTGGTTTAGACAGTTTGGACTTGAGCCTGTGGCCGGTCATTCAAGCCGATCTTCCGTCAAGCCACTGTACAGTGTTCCGTCCTTTTTGTACAGTCATTTATACATGCAAAACTAAGTGTGTAGCTGGACTATAAGGGTTGATTTAGTTACAGAGAAACACTTGTATTTTTCTACATTTGAGTAATACTCTCGAAATTATCTCATTGTAATAGAGTTGTAAATACAAAACACGGATGTCCACGTACCGTCTTATTTGCGAGTGTTGCAAATTGTTGTTGTCGTAGGCTTGATCCTGCGGGCTGTCCGGGCCGGCCTTCGCGCGCGCCTTCTTTGGCTTCCCCTTCGACGATGATATCACTGTCGGCTGGCTCAGCAGCTGAGGGTGCGGGTTCGGTGACGCTGGGGGAACATTTTTATTAGTTGGCTGCCATACGCGTCATACTTGTGAATAAGTGCTGCTTGTAGGGGCTGGTCTGCGTCGAGTTTGCTATTTATTTTCTTATTATCGAGTCAATCTACTTTTTGCCGCCGCGCCGCTGTTTAATAAGCACGCAATTGTTGTAAGCTTGTTTTGAAAAGAGTAATTGGTGAGTTTATTGCCGGCTCTTCTCAACAAATGCAACCTTCCGAAACGGTATTAGAGTCAGACTTTTAAGTGCCTACGATGGTCTATTTGAATAAATGATTTAGAATTTTTAGCCTAAATACTCTAAAATCTAGTCAAAAAGTGCTTACATAAGTTAGTATGCGTACGACGGATCTTACTGGAGGAAAACTATGTTTCCTCTAGTAAACGATGCCGTGGGATGATAGCCGGCTAGTTTCAAAATATTAAACAATCGTCGATGAAAATTTCAATATACCTTATGTACTTATTTATTCGTGAATTAAAAGTTGAATCCTTTGGCAATTCAAAAACGATCAGTCCTTCAATTAGCTCAGGAACCTAAGCTTTTTTTGAAATTTGTCTTTTATCTTATTACTAGCTGCCCGGTGCGACTTACATACCCTTGACCTACCCCTAAACTACTTTTTTTAGTTATTCTGCTATTCGGGGCGGAGACAAATCCAACAAATCATAGATCATGTAAATCCATCGAACAATTAACCTAAAGAAGCGCAATGACGTTGATTTTGCTTGCAATCTATTCCGCCAATTTCTCACCACCAACAATGCGCTCTGATTGGCTAAGTCAAGGACACATGCACTCTGATTGGCCAAGTCAAGAACACACGATGCAGTGATTGGTCCTTACTGTTCAAAATCAGTGACAAATCACTGATTAGTTTCGGAATCGGATTGCTCGGTATTACTACTCTAAGGAATTGTTCCTCGTTGTGTAAATCGGACCAGCCGGGCTATTTTGTATCTTTGGTGGTAATCGTAACGAACACCATTAATTATTTCATCCAATGACGCGCACGCGATATGACGCGACGATGACCATTCGCGGGCCCTGATTGGATGAAATTTATTAATGGTGTTCGTTACGATTACCACCAAAGTTACGCGGTAGAGCCCCAGGCGGTTCTCGAGTTATAAATGGTGTAACTAACACGACTTTGTTAATAGAAGATAATTTAAGCTATATCTCAATAGCGATAAGGTCCAAAACTCACGCATAAGATGATGATGCTGCGGCGGCGGCCGTGGACAGTGCTCATCGAGTAACCTCACGATATCGTCGTGCATTCTCTCTTGAGCGACGTCTCTCGGCAAACGGTCCATATGGTCCGTGATCTCACGATTCGCCATCGCGTCCAGTAATGTTCTACACGCGCCGTATGAACCTTCACGAGCTCCGAGGAACAGTGGGGTTTCATCCTGTAGAGATAGTTCGGAAATTAGGCAAGTAGGAGACAGTTTGGTGACATCAGTGGGCTTATGGTTCACTTTTCACAGTTTTTAAATACACACAGCAACAAAAATGCATAAGCACATCTCTAAACACATCTGTTATAATTGAAGACTGTTTTACAAAAAAATTTAAACCGACTTCAAAGTACACTAAAATGTAATCAAATCCTAACCTGATGACAATAGGACCAAACGGGAAGTGTACCTGTCTGCTTCCAAACAATAAAGAATTTTCCAAATCGGTTAATAAATGACGGAGTTATGAGGTAACAAACATTAAAAAAATCTACCGTATTGAGAACCTCCTCCTTTTTTGATTGATAGTGATATTATAGATAAATATGACATAGGTTTTAGTTTCCCTGGTTGTTCTTTTCGCTCTCTGCTTCAGTGTAAACACAATCTAAATCTCTATTAGCTTAGGTTCAAAATTTAACACACCTATTTTTACAAAGAGAATTGTTATGGGCCTCATTAATGTCTACGACTTCCACCATATCTTCTATCTTTAGTATAAGTAAATGGTCACATACCTTATCATCCTGGGCGTCTCTATTAGCTCCATGTACCAACAGTACATTGACAGCGTCTACATTGTTGACCGCGGCCGCCCAGTGCAGTGCGGTTTTACCGCTGTTGTCCGCAGCGTTTATATCCGCGTCTGCGTTTATCAGGTCTTCTACCATGCCTTCTATTGCTAGCCTGGGTTGGGGAAGTAATCATTTAGTTAATCGATTTTTTGAAAAAGAAAGAACTCGACTTAGTTTAACCAAAACGTGGGGTAATTCTGTAAGGAAAATGTCACCTCTATAATCTACTCAGCGCTGTCACAATGCTCTGTCTCTATCGATAACCAAGCAATCACATGAGAAGACTGTAGCTGCGGTTCTAGAAAAAATCATAAATCAAGTTTTAAAATACATACCTTGCAGCCAAAATTAGCGGCGTTGTCCCATCATGCATTCTAGCATTCAGGTTGGTCGCTCGATTCCGTAGAAGTATTTGGAAGACGCCCATCGCATCAGCGGCTACAGCTGCGTGGAGCGGGGTCCTCCCCGTGTTGTCTTGTGAGTTGGCGTCAGCGCCAGCGTCTAGAAGTCGCTTCGCCGCATCAGAACGGGCGTATCTGGTGGGAGAAATGGGAATATCAGCTAGTGTAAGACATCATTATATAAAGAAAATCTTTGGTGATAATACCTCTTTTGTATGAAATTTAGAGCTTGGGCCAATTCTATGCCGGTGAGTGTATCTTTTAGTTTATAAGGAACAAAGAATGAAAACATATAATTTCTGATTAACACAAAAACAAAAGTATAATTTAATTGTATGTAAACTGCGTAATAGAGATACAACTACATACAATAATTAGAATCAGTGTGAGGCCAAAAGGCATATATCTCAGATTTTGAGTAATAATATCGTCTCTGTTAATTAAATATCTATAGAAAGGAAAAGGTTCCATCTACAATTCTACATCATCGCCAGCAAGATTTAAAAAAAGCACTTGTCCGCGGAAGCGACGAAACACCACGCCTTGCGGCCAAAAGTTTTAAATAATGGTATAAATATCGTGATAACGCTATATTAAAAAATGTGTCCTTACCTAGCAGCAAGATGCAAGCTAGTCTCGCCAGTCTTATCCATGGCTGCGTTCAACTGCGCTCCTTGAGCCACTAGCTCTGATATGATGTGAGCTGTGGGCTCGTCCTCAGCATCAGAGCCAGTGTCGAGGCCCCCACCTCGCACTGCTGCTACCATTAGGGGCGTCATACCGAGAGGGCCCCGCGCGTCTATGTCTGTTACATGGCTGTCATGCTGTGGAGAGGAATGAAGTTAGAGGAATCTAAATGGAAAAAAAACTCGGAAATTTATGGTGAGTTTTAATATTCTTGGTTGCAGTAAAAAATCTAATGAGAAAATAGAAATTAAAATGGATTATCAAATAGTTAGATACTTACAATAGCTGGCGGCGTCATCATACTAGGCGGTACTCTGATATCAGCCGCATCCATGTGTTGCTGTGTCCATACCCTGGAGTCATGACCTGCTTCCTCATACTCCGTGATCGCCGTATGATCCGACGCATACCCTCCCGGTACACCATTAGCATCACCCGGACCTCGAGCTCTCTTAGCTCTCGGAGGCGCCGACCCATCGTCGTCATCATCAGACCAATGCGGAGGGCCCATATGACCACCATTAATATCAACATCAATGCAACCAATAGCTCCTTTGTTCAAATTCCTCATCTCTTGTCCATCAGGCCCACGACGTCTAGATCTTCTTCTAGTTGACGAATTGTTCAAAAAGCCTTCAGGGAACCATGTTATACCGGCAGCGCGTTTTCGTTGCGCAGTCACTAGTACTCCTATTAATAAGCCGGCGAGAAGAACAAGAATTACGCCAATGAAAACGTATTTGGAGTTCGTGGGTACATCATCGTCCGAAGGAGGGTTAACGCCTTTCACTCGGAAGATCGGAAAGTCAGATGATAAAGAGTGTTTAGATGCAGTTGCTGCTAAGAACTCGGCTGCTTCTCTCGCCGTGAAGAAGCATTCAGAACTGGACAATGATGTACATTTCCTGTTATCGATTTCTAGATAAACTTGAACACCTGTCTGTCCCTTCTCAGTGAATACGATGTGGTGTTTCTTCCCAAATTCCGTATCTTGAAGACCTACATCTGTGGACCCTTTCCATGGGTAAACCATATCGTTGCCTAAATGATCTTTCTTAATTAGGATAGTTGTTCGTAGTTGGTGACCTAACTCCCGTAGGAATGCAACGGAATTCTCCTTAAAAGTTCTCATATCCATTAGCAAAATCACTGACATAACACCTTCGGCTAGATGAGGCGGTTCATTCTCGCAGTCAAGACCATCCCAGTTACATTCAGCGTTATTACATCCATAATCACAATGGCCATTGGCATAGTGTTTTTGGCAGTAAGCATCGTAAATCGGGTTACATCTCTGCAATGATTTTTGACAATCTCTTCCATCGAATAAGCAAGGTTGTGTGTTACAAACTTCGTTACATTCCCCATCCATGAAAACTTCCCAGCATTTTATAGGAGCTGTACAATTTGCCCAAGGATTGAGACCTAAGGAACAATCATTACCATCAAATTCGCAGGCGTATGTATTACATTCATCGTCACAGTGGTGATCGCCTTGTTTCTCTTTGCATCCCAATTTCACGCACTGTTCCCTCTGGAAAGCTAAATCTAGTTCTTGAAGACTCAACCCCGGATTCTTGTTGCTGAACCCTCCATTTACAGGGCTTCCATAACCACCTCTCGATTGAGGATCATGAATGTCACAGCTTTTACCAGTCCATTGTCTCGGGCAGTAGCAGAGGTAGTCGCCAGGTTTATCTATGCATCGAGCTTCGGGATGCTTGCAAGGATTGCTGAGACAGTCATTCATTGAATCAATTTCGCAATTGACACCCGATAATCCTGAAGGACAGTCGCAAACATAGCCTCCAATTTCAGACGTCCGACAATAACCGCCGTTTTGGCATGGATTCGAGTCACAAGCATAGCCGGAGTATTCACAGTTTTTACCGTAAAATCCATCGTTGCACAAACATTCATGACCGCCTTGTATTGCTGTACAAATACCGCCATTTTGGCAAGGAGAGTTAGCGCAGAAGTTTACTTTGGCATCGCAATGCCTACCCATAAACCCTGGCTTGCAGTTGCAATGGTAGTCGTTGACGAGCTGAACGCAATCTTGTGTCCCCGGAGTAGAACATGGATTCGATAGGCACTCATTAATATCTCCCTCGCATCTCGGCCCTACGAACCCAGGCGGACATTTGCATTCGAAGCCTCCAACTTTATCAATACACGTCCCGTTATTATGACACGCATCTTGCGTACAGTCATTCACGTTAATTTCGCAGATTTTACCTAGAGTTCCGAATGGACAGGAACAGGAGAAGTTATTGATCAGATCGTGGCATGTGCCGCCATTTTGGCAGGGGTTTGGTAAGCAGTCGTTTACGTTCAGTTCGCAGTTTTGTCCTTGGAAACCTTTGGCACATTGGCATTGGTATGTTCCTACTAAGTCTTTGCAAACGGCTCCGTTTTGGCACGGCGCCGATTCACACTCGTTGATCTCCTTCTGGCAGTAGGAGCCGGTGTAGCCCTCGAGGCAGTGGCAGCGGTGGGAGTTGCCGATGTCCTCACATGAGCCGTTGTTGCAGAGCTGTTTTAGTTTGACTCCTGTGGGATTGATAGAAAAGGGAATTTGGTAGGTTGGCAAAACTGGTAAAATGGATAGTCAAAGTCATAGCCATGTATTCAATTCAGGTCCTAGTAGGGCACTTATGAAGGTCAAAGCTACTAAAGTTACCACCAGTTCGTAAGTCGGCCTTCAACTGAGAACAACAGGCAAAAAACTCAGCAAGGTTAATTTTTTTAAATATTTTTGGACCATGTGAATATTTTGTCCGAAGTATTTGTTTTTGTGTTAGATATAATTAATAAGCTTCTATACAGTGACATTATCATTATTGTCAACGTAGAATCAACATAGAATTCTGTTGTATACGTCACATTACACTTAACAGAAGAAGTGATACTAATTATAGTTATAATTCAAATACCAGTACAGTAGTACCCAACTGATATGGCTTACCGATGTACCTGCGCAGAAGATACATTTTCAAAGTGCGGGAAAGTAACAGCTACAGTGTATTATGAACCTTAAAGTAGTGATCGAAGGTTGATAATCAGTTTTAAGCATTCTTTCGTTAATCTTCGGTGCCATACTTTCTTTTCTGTGCGAACGAAGATTCACGACGCGCCATATCAGTGGGTAATACTGTACTAACTTGGGGTGACTTTTGGTAGGATACCAGTCAATAGTCGACCTACCTTTCCGTATAGAGGCATCCTTGCAGGAGACCATCTCGACGTCGCACAGCTTGCCCGACCAGCCCGGCGCGCACGTGCACGTGTACTGCGGCCCCTTCTGCGAGCACGTCGCGCCGTTCTCGCAAGGGTTGTTCTCGCACCTAACAAAAGTTTATCGATAATGGCCCTGATTCTGTTGTTCACAACTAAACTAATTTTAATGTCACTATGTCTCTTTCTAACAAAGAACATAAGAAAAGGATGTAAGAAATTTAGTCCTGTCAAATTAGTCCAACGTTTGTTTTCAATATAATTTTAGAAGCCATCTATCGCAGTTACGCCTAAATAAACTTGACTTTGATTAATTTGACAACTTAAAATATGTTCTATCCTTTTTCAATCATGTTCGTGAGAAAGAGATGAGATGTGACTAAAATTTGTTTAGTGCGATTTACAACAGAATCGGCACCATTGTAAAGGGGAAAGAGACTGGCTCCTGAGATACAGGTAACCCCTAGTTTAGTAGTCAGAGCTCACCATTAAACTGTTAACCTGTGTTTTGACAATACAATAATTTAGTATTAGTCAAAATTTAATTTTGATAATAATCTGTGCGCGAATAGACCCGATACATTAATATTACAATGAATAAAATACTTATTATCATTATTATTATTCACAATCCTTAGCGAAATTAGATTATAAATATTGAGTCGACTACCGATTATTGCGATTCGGTAGTTCTCAATCACTCAACGAAAGTATAAAAAAAAATTAGCATTTTTATAAAGAATGAATTTTATAAATCAAACACGCCGTAATGGCTGCATGAATCAAATCAAATAGTCAAAAAACCATTAATTTTATTATTAATTTTGGCCGTATGCTTGTTTAGTATAAAAACTTCGAATTCGGTAAAGAAGCATACGACCCGCCTGATGGTAAGCGGTTACCGTAGCCATATGAACGCTTGCATCACACGGGCCATCACTCACGCGTTACCGACCTTTCCCACCCCGATGAACTCTGGCGACCTTACTCACGCGTAGGAACACAACATAAAGTTATTTTACAAACTTTTATCTAACTTGCAATGTATGTATGTATGTTCGAGTGGAATCTTGCAGGTCGAATTTCACCCATATCCAGTGGTCGGATTGACTTGACATTTGGTATACATTAGTATATACAGTACAGTCAATAAAAAGTAAAGTAATCCAAAACTTATTACTTACCTTATTTAGTTACCATCCATTAGAGTCCATAACATGCTTTTTATTCAAATCTGTAAAAAAAAACTTACCACAGAATCTTACCAGTATAATCAACTTACCAGTCAACAAACGCGTCGCAATGCTTCCCCGTGTACCCGTATGGGCAGTGGCACGTGTAGTGCGTCACGTGGTCGTGGCAGGTCGCGCCGTTGTCGCACGGGGAACTGTCGCACATGTTGATGCGGAACTGGCAGTTCGAACCCGTGTACCTACACCAGACCACGACATTACTAAGGGCACAAGTAACATGAGGAAACGAGACGAAAGATGATGGTAGCTAGTATAGGTGGAAATTTTAGACGGGTCAGTAAACGCAACCTACCTTAAGGGTTGAAGCCACGCGAATATGGAACCTTACTATTTGAGTTATTGCTATGGGTATTTACAGAATTTGATGTTAAAATACTTTTCACATTCATTTTTCTAACTAAATGTATGGGAATAGTTTGTGATGTTTCTAGTACCCTAACCTAATTTGGCCCCATAGAGCCTTTTTATCCTTGTCGGACACAGAATCGATTAAACTAAATATTATTTTTCTTCGAAAATCGCCCTTTTCTCGCTGACAGAATTATTTTTTTCGAAATCTGTAAATGCGCCGATGAAATAACTCAAAAATTTGCTAAGAGCATACTCCAGTCTTATGCGATTGGCAAAGATAAGCTACCACCGGTAAGACCGATACCTGTATGGGTGACCATCTTGTGGTATTTCAAATCGAGCGTTTTCCGTACTCCAAAAAGCATATAAAAACTTGGTCCTGGTTATAACTTTATTGTGATAGTCGTTAAGCTAGTTGGAGGCAGCTTGAAAACTCCAACAGTAGGTTGACCACTAGCCTACCTCCACTGATCCGCAGTAGGCATGCGTGGTGGATTATTTGCTCATTTCCTTTCACCTTGAAAGGAGACCTGTGCTAAGCAGTGGGACATAACAGGCTAATAATGATGATGAACCAAACTGTTCACTTCTCCCGTTTAAACTTTTTCTGATTAGCATATCACTTTCGACCAAATCATCACATAAACACCCTTAGGAGCTCCTTTACTGAAAAATGCTTTATCATGATTCATAACTCACCCAGGAGGACACGAGCAGTTATATGAGTTGATGCCATCGATGCAGGTCCCGCCGTTCATACAGCTGGACTCGGTGCAGTCTTCGTCGTTCGTCTGACAATTGATCCCGGAGAAGCCAAGAGGGCAGGTGCAGGTGTATGATGCCACGTACTGAGGAGAGAACAGGTTTTATTAGAATTTTTGTAAAACCAGACCAAGTAGGTAAACAAGCATACGGCCCGCCTGTGACACACGAGGCATCACTCACGCGTTACCAACCCTTCCCTCCCCGATGACCTCTGGCGACCTGACTCACGCGCAGGAACACAACATAAAGTTATTTGGTTATGGTATTCTGTAAGGTGGAGTTACATTCCCAGTCGAGCTGCTGTAAATTATCTTGAAGACCATCACTCATTACTTCTATAGCTCTTACCTGGTTACAAGTAGCCCCATTCATGCAGGGTCTGGACTGGCACTCGTCGATATCAACCTCGCAGTGCTTCCCCGCGAACCCGCTTGCGCACACGCAGTTGTAATCGCCGATGCTGTCTAAGCATGTCGCGCCGTTTTGACATGGGACTGGAATTTACAATGGATGGTAAGTTACAATGGAATGATCAAATGTAGCTTGAGATTGGTGACATGACAATAATCTTCGATGAAATATGGGAGGTATTGTAATCCATACTCAAATATTAGAAGTAAACGCCTATTTGATTTAGTAAGTACTGGTGAGATTTTGGTACAAACTATGACCTGTGTCTACTGCTAAGGGAATAACATTAAGGCAAGGGAATCGAATCAAGATCGTTGGCGAGCGCGTATCCCATAGAACCAACAAGACTACTTTTCTTATGTTACGAAGAATCAACCAAAAATAAGTATCAAAATGACTCACAAGAAGCGCAATCATCAGTATTGATGGCGCAGTCCTTCCCCTCGTATCCGCGGGCGCACAGGCAGGCGTAGGACCCCTCGGTGTTGATGCAGGTGGCTTCATTATGGCAGGGCGCGGTGACGGCGCATTCGTCCACGTCGCGCTCGCACAGGGCCCCGGTCCACCCAACTGGGCACTGGCAGGTAAACTCCGCGTACGACGCCTCGGCTATACAACGACCACCGTGACGACATCTGGTGGGAAGTAAGGGGTTTAGGTATCCTCATATATATTTTAGCATTATTCAAATCAATAAATATTATCCAGTTCAATGTACCTTTTTGGTACAGTCACTGTAAACAATTGCCACAGGGCGATATTAATAAAAAATATCCAGTTGATTCACATAAAATTCTAATCCTAATGCGAAAGTGTGTTTGTTACGCCTTCACGCCCCAACTACTCAACGGATTATCATGTTTGGCATGCAGATAGCCTATGGTATGGAAAAGGATATAGGCTACTTTTTATCCCGGGAACGCGGGAGACTGGTAAGGACGAAAATTATTAAAAGACTTATTAGAGAAAATAAAAGATAATGGATAGGTCAATAACACGTTTAAAAGGTAATAACTTCTCTGGAACAGGAATCTGGTTTGAAACTAGAGTCACATGTCTATGAGCTACTGTAATAAATAAGCATACTTCGTGATAGTAAACGGTAGCGCTAGTAACACGCAGGGCATCACTCACGCATTACCGACCCCTCCCCCGCTCCAATGAGCTCTGGCGACCTTAAGGGCTTATTACATCTTCCTATATTTAGGATCCTAACTAGGATGGTTCTAACAAGGAAGCAGGAAGCTACTTATTACACTACACTATCTTGCTTTCTAACTAGGACGCGGCAAAGAGTATAGCAACTATACTTAAAGCGGGACGGACGACTCGTAGGGATGTAACAAAGGTCGATTTAAAAAAAATGTAACTATACTTACATCGATGTTCTTCCGATGTTTTAAGTTTTTTATTCTCTCAAACCGATCACACAAATAAGAATTTCAATGAATACAAATGAGCTCCTTTATGTTAAAATAAAACAAAATTGAACTTTATGTAGTAAGTACCAAGTATTAATTTATAAATAATGTAGTACTTTCAATGTACGGATTATTTTTCTATTATTGTTTCTTGATTACTAATGACCTATACATTCATCCCTCAAAATATACGCCAAGACTTTAGAAGCCTTATATAATTATTTCAAAACATCGATGTTTTGAAGAACAATGTTACATCCCTAAACGTCCTAAATCGGAGCGACGCGATTACACTTTCCTGTTTAAGGAAGCAGAGCGGTTGGGACCTTCCTATCTCACTACTTAGGACACTAACCGTTCTTTCTGCGATTACACGTTCCTATTTCCTAGTTAGGATCCTAAAAATAGGAAGGTGTAATAAGTGCTTTACTCGCGCGCAGAAACACAACTTTGTTATTTGACTGCGGTATTCCTGAAGCCACTTACTGGTTAGGCGTGCAAGGGTCGAGAGTGTTCTCGCAGTTCCGTCCGGAGTGCGGCGGCGCGCACACGCAGCGGTACCCGTTGACGAGGTCGATGCAGCTGCCGCCGTGGAGGCACGGGTTGCCGGCGCAGTCGTCGATGTTTGTTTCACAGTTTACGCCTACAAAAACATATTTTTACTAGGTTTGACCGCAATCTCACCATGGTAAGTGATGATGTGGACGAAGGTGGTAAGCATACAAATCCTAGAAGGAACTGACTCTCAAGTGCAGCTGTCAAAACACACCGATAGGTGCTTGGCGACAAATTTTCAACTTGTAGGCGGTAGCCAGAAAGGTGGGTACTACAAAGCACCCCACTGGGCTATGCAATGGTGGATTTACCCTAAGGCCCCAGTCCCGGGCCTAGGGCGGCCAGATATTAGGAGCGGCCCATCGTGACAAAGAATTCACTGATGACAACAAGAAATAACTCAAATATAATGTAAAGTAGTCTATGGGTTCTGAGAAAGGGGCAGCTGGTACTTAATGGCCTGGGGCCTATGGCGGCCGAGACTGCAAATCCGCCAGTGAATCTATGGTTTCCTCAAGATGTTTTCCTTCACTTAAAACCCGGAACTCTCGTCTCGTTACTACAACTGAACTATCATCGGCTAAAATACTTCGCCAGTATACTAAAATATGGCGCACAAAAGGAACTAATGCTAAAAGTCTCGGATTAGATGGACTTACCAGTGAATCCCAGCACACAATCACACTTGTAAGCATTGAGTCTATCGTGGCAGGTTCCACCATGTTGGCACGGATTCGAACTGCACTCATCGATGTCGCGTTCGCAACGTTGTCCTGAAACAATTCCAGGGGAATTAGTTTTATAGTAGCGTAAAGCATTGCTTAAATAAAGAAGACCAGAAAAAGCTAAGGTTGAGAGTCAAATCTTATATCCAAATTAAATATCGCGCTCTGAATCGGACGACTCATCTATTGTGTATCTTTTATGGTAGGATTTTAAAATCAACTCAAACCGAAAGCCAACAGGGCGCGAGGCGACGCGCACTTTTAAGATAGCGCCACAATATAGAACTTTATTTACCACACAAAAAGGTATACACTTCAGTGAGCTATCTATAAAAGTGCGGGTCGCTTCACGTCTCGGTGTGAGCTACCCTTACCCTTAATCTTGCGGGAAGCTTTGCCTTAACAAACATCTTTAAGACAATCTCAAAAGTTTACAAAAATATTGCGAGTTATGCTTTTTGGAAAACTTTGCATCTAGCTCACAATATCATCATATACCCTAAAGTAATAATGTCACTAAGGAGGTTTATATCAAGTTATTACCTCCATAACCAGGCAAGCAATGGCAGATGAACTGATTGACTCCATCCTCGCAGGAGCCTCCGTTGATGCAGGGGTTCGATGCGCACTCGTTTACATCCGATAAACATCTGGAAATATTTGATTACATTATAAATCATATCAGTCAAACAATTGTTTAAAGAATATTCTTTGGCTCTATTTATCCATATTCTTCAATTGAAGAAATACTTCTAAAATTCATAACTTCTGTAGCCCGACCTTCATGGATCGGACCTGATAAAATGACTTGAGTAAGTACCACATTCTACGTTACGATTCTTAAAGACCTAAACAAAGACACAATTTTTTTTTTTTTTTTTTTTAATTAAATGGGCTTGCGTTTGGCGACTGACCCGCCCATAAGGGGCGATGACGAAGCCTAAGATAAAACACGCTTACCCAGAAGAAACCTATTCACTCTGGCCTTGAAAGTACCTAGATTATAAGCGTCAGGAAACACAGACGCCGGAAGCAAGTTCCACTCCCTTGCTGTCCGCATTATAAATGAGGATACAAAACGCTGTGTCCGTATATTCGGTATGTCAACAATGTACGGGTGAAAATTTTCCCGGCGTCTTGTGGTTCGGTGTAAAAATGGGGATGGTGGAATAAGGTTGAACAATTCCTGCGCAATTAAAGAATTGCAAGAAGACTTAAATTTTTTCGAATTGCAGTTAATATAGTTCTTAGTGTAATCGTACCGTGCATCATAGTATCCCCTGGGGCATTCACAACGGAACCCATTGATCCTGTCGATGCACTTCCCGCCATTAGCACAAGGGTTGGACAGACACTCGTTGATGTTGGTCTCGCAGTGTTGGCCCGTGAAGCCGGGGATGCATTCACACGTGTACCTGGGTAAGAAGTACATTATGAGAATTGCGATGGAAAAAATAATAAAACTGATGATATAAGAGCAATAGTGTAGTGATGTGTCTTAGAACAGAATTGTTGATGAAGATTAGGTGATAGTAGAAAGAAGGGAGAAGATGAGAATGAAGTTTTGAAGGACTCCAAATAGATCGTGAAGCAAGGATCATACAAAGAAGAGTGTAATAAAAATGTTAAAAAGACTTACTGGAAATAGTTGCTGCATGAAAAGAAAAGTTAAAGATTAGAGAGATAAAGACAGAAAGTGCAAAGAAGAAATAATAAAAGTAGTGAGAAGCTATTTAAACTATGCCGAAATTCGATAAACGAAAAAGGTAGTAAAAGCAATGATTAAAAATCTTTTGACAGTACCTGTTAATCCCATCGATGCATGTGGCGCCATTTCTGCAGGGGTTGGAGTAGCATTCGTTGACGTTGATCTCACAGTTCCTTCCTGATGTTCCTGGCTTGCAGAGACACTGGTAGCCACCGATCAGGTCTTCACAGTGGCCTGAGGAAGAATGGGAACAATTCAGATTTAAATTCAGAAGATTGCTATATCGTCAGTTTAGTCACATCGCATAGCAATCTATAACAAAGTGAACTATAATTATTACTTGAATCGTAAACATCTTGACTTGTTACTCCTATTTAATAAGTGTATTGGCCAGATTGACCTGTACCATCATGAGACAACTTTCAAAATTCAATTCATTTATTCAAATAGACCTTGGCAGGCACCTATGAAAAGTCTGACTCGCTCTGGAGCAGCAATATCATATAATGTCAAAAATCATTCAATTTGGTCTATATGCCGTATCCAGCTATAATATGAAAAGTGAAGTCATCCAACGATTTACCTCCATACTGACACGGGTTGGACTCGCACTCGTTGATCTGCGTCTGGCAGACGCGGCCGGTGTAGCCGGCGTGGCAGTTGCACGTGAAGCTGTTGTCGCCGTCGATGCACTCGCCGCGGTGGCACGGCGCTGACAGGCAGTCGTTTATGTTCGTCTCGCAGGACATGCCTACGACAATTTATTAAGGTTAGATGACGAAATTTATGGGATGTTAGGGGATTTTGCTGTTGATAATTTTGTAACAGACCGGATGATTTTGGGGGCCAGGTATGTAATTCTGACACTACTAATATACATCAGAGATGCGCTAAGCAGCGTTGCGGGGAATGTTTTTTAAGCACGAATAGAATTATTTCATTTACCTAACCTGATCCGCACAGCTCTGGTGAATATGGGCTTGGCGGAGCAAGGTTTTTGTACATACAAAACAAGCAAGAAATGCTTGCGAGAAATGTGTGCGAGGAACATGTGCGAGAAATGTGTATCAATACTGTGAGTACATGGTGTTTGGTAGAGGTCATATCCGAAAAGAATCCGCTACCTATCCTCGCATCGCTCATTTGTACACATTATTACACATTCCTCGCACATATGTGGTGGACGAAGTCACACCGTTTCACAGCTCTGCCACCTCGCACAGCTCTGGTGGATGCGCAGCCTTACAACTCCATTATGATTGAGCGAATGTGCATTGTCTACTAAATTCTTAATAATATTTTACGTTGTTGAATTAGTAGACAACCAAAACTGACAAATCTGTAAATAACACCACTAATAGTTCATTGAAACATAATTGTATTCACAGACTTAGGCCACAGTTTAGTAATGACAATCAGAATGAACAGCACTATGTTTTTGTTCAGAATCGCGGTCTAAGACAGCACTTGGAAGTCCTGTAAGACTTCGTCGTACTGAAAACTAATAATAAAGATAAGGATTTTGTGCTGGCATTCGAGTCATACATGTCTACAGAACTTACCAGTATACCCCGGCTGGCATTCGCAGGTGTAGCCAGCTATGGAATCGTGGCACGTGCCTCCGTTTCGACATGGACTTGATGCGCAGTCGTCGATGTTCACCTGACATCGAGCACCCGTGAACCTGTAGTCAAAGAGACAGCATAAGTATCAGACAATATAGAGACAGTAGTACTTGATATTATTAATAATTGAAAAGAGGAGTTCTCCTTTGTGCTTGCTGCAAATGAGAATGTTGACGCATGAAGAATTCCTTAATATTGCATCTCATATTTAACAAACTGACTCAGCATTTTTTAACTGCATCATTAACAAGAATGTAGGTAGTATTTCACTTACTCAACATAAATTAGCTGTCAACAATCGATGCACTTACATCAGACTTTAGGTAATCTTCAGGATTTGTTTAATGACTTACCCAATGACACATGTGCATCGAAAAGCGTTGATCATGTCATGACAGACGCCACTGTTGAGGCATGGGTTATTGGCACATTCGTCTATCTCCACTTCACATTGTGTTCCCGTGAAACCTGGAACAGAAGAAAATATTGTTACTTTCTTTATCCAAAACAAACAAAAAGAATTGGGAGCTGCGTATTTTAGCAGATTATTTTGAAAGCAGGTCCCATACCTATAAACATAAAAAAAATACGATATTTTCTAAATTGTCCAGACTAAATATCAGTCTTAAAATGTTAATTAGTTATTAACTTATTAGTATAAACGAGTTGTGTCTTAAAATTATTCTTAAAGAGCCGTTGTTGATTCCGGTACGCCCGGTTTTAACTCCCTAGGATTTAGATATTTCTATAGTAACAAAAATCCAGCTAAAAGTTTGAATTTAGCAGATGTTCATAATTATGTTTCTTTCTATTTATTTTATCATACGGCCCGCCTGATACTAATTCTTGAACTTTAGCAATGAACGCTATGTATTTATTTTGTCTTCTTTTAACCATCAAACTAAAACAATAATAATGCCCAACTAATTAAAAGACAAAATGTAACAAACGGTCAAAAAAAATCAGCATATTTGTGTGACAAAACAACAGAACTCAAGTCCTGTGACAAAACAATACATCTCTCAGACGGTCTTACTTAAAATACCGCATGCGAAGTACCAAAGAATCGTAAAGCTTTTGAAATTATGTTCACAACAATGTTAAACTTAATGCCCAAGTTGTAAAACTAAGCACATAATGTTAATGACAAGTTGTTTGAAGACTTTCGCTTAAAATGTTGGACGAGATGTTCAAATTATTGGGTAGAGGTTGACAAAAAGATTTACACACCAGAATAATTCAAAAGGAGAAGGATATCCACCTCTAAAATCAAAATATCTTAAAACTAAATACAATGCTAAATGCAATAGAACCTGTTGAAGGCGTATCGCATAATAAACCTGAATTTGCTGATTTTAGTGGAGCCAATGAAATCGTTTAAGCGGCTGTAAAAGTTTTTAAAGATAAAGATATATTCAACAAGTTTTATAGTATTGAAGTTCTAACTTATGACAGACAAGCACATTTCATGTTTATTCCATAGAAGACTCGTCTCCATACAAGAATGCTAATTGGAGGCAACGTTCCAGACGCATCAAAACCATTCCAGACGCAACACAATTCGAAACTGCACCTTAACCTCACAGAAACACAATCTCTTATAGCTCGTTTTATGATCATGCGAACTGGGACTGGACCTCCGGCACTGTCAAATGAAAATCGACTTTAAATTACTAAGATTTAATGTTGAGGTTCAAATAAGGTGATCTAGAATCGCTCGCGGCAGGACATTCTAGTTCGGACCCAACGGTGCCCTTTTGTAGACGCAGAAATATATTTGCAGTCGACGTGAACTTTAAGCGACGGACATAAAATGGCTTTTCGTTTGTCAAAGACAATTTGTAACGCGTCGATAATTTCCTTAGAAATCAGCTATCCCACCAAATGCAGAATGGCGGCTTGCAAAATCAGGTAGATTATTTTTTGCAATAAATAACTTACTTCGAGAATCATTCGCTCTAAGACCTTTGATCTTGTAAACTGTTTGTAAACCTTGTACAAACATTTCGACAGCTACTTTTAGGAAAGCATCCCTTGCCATGTTTTACTTACTGTTGTTTGATGGACTTCGAAGCGGTTATCTATATGTTCTAAATTCTAACTAGACCAGTTTAAACTCAAGGATTAAATCAAGTACATTTTCAATATCAGCTGGGCCTCGCGATTTCACCCATGTATAAACTTCAACAATAAACGGATTATCTAACGCAAACAAAAAATGTATAAATTCTTCTCTTCAGCTTTTATTAGGTATTTATAGATTGAAGAGTCACCAACCTAACTATGAACTTCATCAAACTAACAAGCAACAAGACAATGCCAATAAAATGTTATTACGCAACCGTGCTAGTATTTCTATAACCGACATGGCCTATTGAACGTTTATTGTACCAAAATGGTTGTCAGGGTGGGGATAGCCCCGCCCCCATGCGCGAGAGCATGTCGCTGCGAGACTTACTCGCGCAAGTTAGGAGAGGGCAGCGATTTAAAATTAATTTGTGATAATTTAAATTTGACCTTTTCAGTACATAGAATTGATAAATCGTAGTTTTCGCACTTTAGCCGATAAAATTATATTTCGATGAATACAGTCATCATCCACCTGCCCTGTTCCCAATCATTTGTGGTCGGCGTAATATGTACGCTTCTTCCATTCGTCTCTTCTATCCGTCATACCAGCATCCACTCCTTTCTTACTCATATCATCTTTCATAGAATCCATCCATCTCTTTTTCGGTCTTCGTCTTCCCGTATTTTTCGATAAATACAGTATGGGTAAAGAATATAAAAATAACGATTTTCGTGCAAATACATAACTTTTTCATAACGATTAGCAAGCATGCAGACGGACGTGTAAAGTGGTCATACTCGCCTATAGAGGAATTCCTAAATGCAATTTTATTTAGACCATCATCCCGAACAATACTTATTAGTTTGCAAATTTTAACCTTTAAAGCATGTCCAACAGTGGTCAAGGGTCCTCATTTCACCCATGTCCTCAGACATAGCCAACTCGTCGCCTCCTGACCCTTGCACTGGCGGTGTAATCGTCACGATTTCGGATCACAAGCCACAATGGGTATGTCCAACGCATGCTAATGCCGGCTTTATGCGCATATTTGAATGTTTAATGCCAGTTTTAGATACGTACGACCAGCTGGGGTTGGATGCTTTAAATTTAGCTTGGCTCTGTTTGGATCCGTAGTATTTGTCTAATACAAAATAGGAAGCATGCGGCCCGCCTGATGGTAAGCTGTTACCGAAGCCTATATAAGACGCTTGCAGCAACAAGAGTATCACTCTTGGACCCTTTGCGCAGAGTATACCTACCTATACTTACATACACCTATTTTTTATTTATTAATCGACTAAGTCGGTAAACAATTATACGGCCCGCCTGATAGTAAGCGGTAACCTCAGCCATATGGACGCTTGCAACACACGAAGCAGCGCACACGCGTTACCTACCTATCCCCCCTCCCCTATGAGCTCTGGCGACCTTACTCACGCGCAGGAACACAACTTTACAAAGTTATTTGGCTACGGTATTCTGTAAAGTGGAGGTTATATGAGTTAAAAACGAGTGATAACTATGCAATAGCCACGGAATACGAAATCCAGTTTCTAAGAAGTTGGAACACAGGTTATTTAATTATGGAATTAATCTAAGCGTCAATTAAACAAAACCAGCATTTTAAAAAATAAGATTTTTTTCTTTTTAATAGCTATATTATTCCATCTTAATCGTAGTTTAAATTAGTAATTCGTTTTCAAAGCAGATTGCAAAAATAAGTTTATTTTTTTTGGTTTCCAGACTAGTACAAGTTCTGCTTAGTTATCTTTAAATAGCAGTGTTTGAAGAATATTCGAGGATATTTACTGATTAATTTCTAATGGAGTGTTCAGGTTCCTACAGACATCGGTGGGACCTCAAAGTGTAATCATATTGTACCAACATAGATAGCTGCTCATAAGAGTCAGATCCTTTCTAGCCATTGTTAGAGTATGAGGCATGATTCATGAGCACAAATTGACACCTGCGCAGTAGTTAATTTTTCGGTCTGCTTAGCGGAATGAAGAAGGGGGGAGCGCCGAGCTGCACACGATTGGTTCGTCAGTCGATACTCGTCGTCTATTGGATTCTTGCGTGTCATTTGGCTACTGTGATTTGGCCAAAAGTGCTCACGAATTGTGCCTCATACTGTACCACCTTCGACCACATAATCACTTAACATTGTTAAAAGACGTACACAGAAAAAAATCTGTGTTATACCAATTTGCTTAAACATTTGGAAATATCGCATCCCCAATACCGTCTCCGAACTGTCGGAAGTCCGATCGAACATGAAACATTTTAACAGAATTTTAGCTACCTCTACGTCACATATCAAAATGGATAACTTACGATGTTAATAACCTATGTAACGTATACTTTATGGTTGTTTGGTTCCGTCGTGTACTTGTGTCACGCATGAGTGAGCTGCAGACCTGTCTGGCGGGTAGCGAATAAGGGCATCCAAGGGTACTCGGTATGACGACATTAATATATTTTTTATAATAACTCTAGGTCTTTGCCCTTTGTGTAGTTTAAAAACCGTTGCATTCAAAGGGCATCAGTTAGATGCTACTAAAATAATATTCTTGGACAGTTTTACCGCAGACAAGAGACTATTCAAAATGTGTAGCCTAAAGAAAAATGGTCCTTGAATACAGTACAAATTTTGAACGAATTTTGTTTATAGTACTATACAGGGTGTTGTTTTGGTCGGCGACAAGCGACCCAGGAGCGGTAGTACAAAATATATTTTCCCCAAAAATGGACTTAATTCCATTAAATACTGAAAATATGTTGAGAAATACCTTATTAAATTTGAAATAAAATTACCGCAAAGTATGGTTACTAGGCACGTGCACTGACTAGAGCTAGGCACAAGCCGCCATCGCCCCACCCCTATACTCCTTCGCACTCCCGTTGAGTATTATGTCTACACTTTAGCTTATTACATGATTTTCAAAATTTTTATTTTTTTATTTTTTTTTATTAAAAAAAAAAAGTATTTTTTTTATATTTTTTTAGCACTAGTATCTATTGTATTATCGACCCTGAGTCGCTCGTCGCTGACCAAAACAACGACCTGTATATTTTTGTTTTTTTTTTTTTTATTTTAACACTTGGTTAACTTTTTCGATGCTTACTAAAACCGGCTTATATACGAAACCCATTATTTTATCATACGAGTGTATGGGCAGGCTTGTTTTTTTAAATTTAATCTTATAATAATTGTGTAAGTTCAAAAGTTTAACCAGACAGGTTAGGAACCTCATAACATTCAATAATAATAAACTTCGATATAATCACAATATTGATACGCCGTTAAATTCTAAACCGTAAACTTATGATTGGTTGTAAAATAGAAAATTGCTAATAAAATATCAATCACAAATTACCTATCTATTTAATTTATTGTATGGATAAGTCGAGATAATTTAATGATCAATTTAATAATCTTTTATGTCGGTGATCAATTAAGGGAACCAACATTAACAATGTTACACAATCTTATAAGGGTCTGCCCATAATATACTATCAAAACATTAAACAAAACAACAATCAAAAGCTATACTCAGTATTTTTTTTATACGACGAGGTCAGTAAACAAGCATAGTACCCGCCTGATGGTAAGCGGTTACCGATAGCCATATAGACGCTTGCAACACACGAGGCATCACTCACGCGTTACCGACCATTCTCCCCTCCCCAATGAGCTCTGGCGACCTTACTCACGCGCAGGAACACAACATAAAGTTATTTGGATGCGGTATTCTGTAAGGTTACTTCCGTAGTCAAGCTGCTCTTTGAGCGGATAAACGCAATGCTCTAACTCTCTTGTTATACTACCATAATTCCCTTGCAGGCTCTTTGAGCTTACGACCTTCAACCACATCTTCACATAACATGGTGAAGTTACGTACAAACAAAAGACTATTCACCGTTTTAACATTTATGTATGTAATCATTTCGGCGAAGGTGGTATAGCTAGCGATCGAAGTCTGTTCCAATTTCGAAAAGACAAAAGGACCTTGTGAGATGGAATATATTAGGTCCTTATGAAATTAGCGTTTTGTCGTACTGACCTTTGATCTGAAATATCTGCTCTTTGGTTAAGAATTCCAAATTCAAATTTATAAATTCATTTAGCTTTTTTTATTTTTTTCTTTGGCGTCGCTTATTACCGCACAATGGAAAACATGAAATATCGGTATATTTACGAGTATGAGTTCTACCGTGGCACTAGTGCAAATACAAACAATGGTTTATTAGAAATGGAACCATTTCCGATTTTGTAATATATCTACCGATTCAGAGGTTATTTCAATCTGAATTTCATTGAAATAAAGTTACGTAATCCACGTACTGGTGTTCTCTCTGCTTGCTTATCAAACTTTATATTTGTGATGTATTTAATGGGTCTCTTCCAAATGGAAAATTTTATTATAATTAAATTAGTAATAAAATGTGCCCGACTGTATCATAAGATCGTTAAATAATTTAATGTCACGATAGTGGTTGTTTTAGCATTTCTGGGATAAGTAATTAATGTGATTAAGTTATTTTCTAAAACATACATTGAATATTAATTGAGTACTTTATTTATAATATAAACTAGCTTTATAGCCCGCGACTTCGTCCGCGTAGATTATTTCTTTTTTCTAGATATGAATCATTATAACAATATAGAGCTTTGTTCATGGCTATTGTCCGCCACTACGTGTGCTATTGACAAAAGTTCAGGTAGATTAAGAGCTCATATGCGAGGATTACACATAAAACTGAAACAGTTCTGCCGCAAATCAACTCTAGCAAATTTGAGAGTTTTTCCCTGTGACTACAAACCTTAATTAGGATTTATGGTTTAAATTCAAACGGAAGGAGATTTGGGATCAATGGTATACGCGGCAAGAAGACTGTTTCTCCTCTGGCAGAACCAGTAAATATTTTGGCCTCAATAACATTGCAGCGGAGAGCTGTTACTTGTAGTCTAGTTCCACAGCACAATTTTGGAGGCCTTATCTCTCTTTCCCTCATGTCTGAGGATCGTGGTCAGCATCGGGTTTGCTTCTAGAGCGAATGATCTGCCTCCACTGGTTTCTGTAAAACTTGGAGGACGATGAGTCTTTTACTTGATCGGACCATCTTGTTGGTGAACGACCACGTAGTCGTTTTCCTTCCGTGTTCCCAACTATGATCAGATTTCCAAACTTTCATCGCCTTTGCGCACCATGTGGCCGAAATACGAAAAAATACGTTGGTGGCATATGGTGGACAATCGTGTTTTAATTTGGAGCTACGATAGGATTGATGCATTGTTGCGTTTAGCGGTCCAAGGTATTTCTAACATCCGTCTCCAGCACCACATCTCGAATGCATCAATCCTTTTTCTTTCTCGGGCCAGTATAGTCCACGCTTCCACTCTATACATGAAAATGAGGAATACCAATGCTCGTATTAACCGGATCTTTGTTTTAATACCGATTCCTCTCTTTTTCCTGATGTTGTTTAGGCGAGTCATTTCAATACGCCAATACCATAAGCCGAAATAATAAATTTTGAAATTTTCACTCCGAAAATAAAGAATTTCATATCCTAAATTTAATCCCCCTTTTCACTCCTTAAGGGTTCAAATTCCAACAACACCGATATTCGTTGCGTTAGTTTATAACCCATAAGCTTAAATAATAAATTTAGTGTACTTCCATACACAAATTCATCCACCTTTTTACCCTTTCGGGATCGGAATTATCAAAAACGTTGAGGCACATATAAATTAATTTTCAATCGTCAACCTAAACACAAAATTTCAAGGTCCTAACTTCGAAACTGATGGACTTTCATATAAACTTGCATCCCCTATTTTACCCCCTTAAGGATGGAATATCCAAAAATCCTTAGTGGTTGCCTTCACTGTGTAATAATATATTAAGTGACGTTTACTTTGAAACTGAATGACTTACATACATCCCATACCTTTTCACCCTGTCGGGGGTGGAATTCTCAAAAAAGTTGAAACATGTATAAATTAATTTTCAATCGTTAGCCTAAATACAAAATTTGAAGATCATAACTTCAAAACTGACGAACTTTCATACAAACTTTCATCCCCTATTTTACCCCCCTAGGAGTGGAATTTCCAAAAATGCTTCCTTACTGAATACCTACACTGTATAATATTAAATTTAGTGAAGTTTACTTTGAAATTGAAGGACTTGCATACACAACTTCATCCCCCTTTTGCTCCCTTCGGTGGTCGTATAATCACAAAGGCTGAGATAACGAATACATTTAGTGAAGTTTACTTTGAAATTTAAGGTCTTGCATACACAACTTCATCCCCCTTTTCCTCCCTTCGGTGGTGGAATTATTACAAACGCTGAGATAACTATATATTAATTTTCAATCGTCAGCCTAAACACAGAATTTGAAGATCCTAACTTCTAAACTGACGGACTTGCATACAAACTTTCATCCCTTAGTTTACCCTGTTAGGGGTGGAATTTCCAAAAATCCTTCCTTAGTGGATGCCTACACCGTATAATAGTACATTTAGCTAGATCACATAAAAAATGTTTATACTAAACCATAATATTACGTAAAGTTCAAAATCACAATCAAATTATGGCGGAAAAATATGGTAATTAAATAAAAACCAATTACAAAACCACCCTTATTACAAGGAAATAAAGACGGCATTATTTCAGTTTGATAGCAGGGTGTACGCAAGCGCGAACGTTTCCGCGTCGAAGACAATGCGCGGGCGCAGTCGCTCTCATCGCTATGGGAACCGGGTCTTAGTTAGGGTTGTCAAATAAAAAATATTTGAATCAAATTGAAGTAAAAAAAAACACGTCTGTACGTCAGTGACATATCATACCATGGTTGTAAAACTATAACTAACTAATAATTGTAATAATATTCCGTCTATTTTTCCTTGATTTTGTTTGATATACGAAAGATTATAATGAAATAAGCCATAGTTTAAGTAAGCTAAATTTGCACCAAGCGTATCAAAAATACCAGCAACCGATCAAGAAGTACAACAAATAACTGCACTAAGCGGTGTGCACATTGTTGACAACCCTAAAGGAACCGTATTTCCATCCTTTTCACACATCGACGGTCTCTGTCTAATGCTAATGATAATCATCAGGCGGCCACCGCCGTCAACCAGGGAGCAAATTGTAACTCCGCGACGTCAGGCATCTTGCACCATGTACCGTTTTGTGGGGTAATCTGCGTAGATTGTATTTATATCTAATACTACCTATTTGCAAAGTTGGTTAGAAAGTTACTATCACTGGACTGTAATCTGTCCTTTGCTCGCTTCGTGAGCAGCAATTGCTGAGATATTGTTGTCTTATGCATTTTAAATGGCTGCATTTTGTTTTGCTAACTTTACGGACTTGCAATTTGTTGGATTAGACAAATATTTGTTGTTTAATCGTTTGTCCAATCTAAGGATACAACTCACTGTATTAATTAGTCTCAAGAAACGAAGGTTAGTTTAACTATTGAATTTGAAGATTACAGAACAAAATGATAGTTCTGTAATCTGAGTTGAAATATTAGTCACTATGGATCAAAAAACCCAAACCAAAATAACAAAAACATTCAATATTGAGGTTTAAAATATCACACCACAATTTAAAGATCGAAAATACTGATTTGGTACATATTTCTAAAACGCATCTAAAACTATAACTCACCAGGCATGCAGACACATCTGAAGGTGCCAGGGTCGTCCAGGCAGGAGCCGTCATTCCTGCAGGGGTGACTCTCGCACTCGTTGACGTTAGTCTCGCACCGGGGTCCCGTGAACCCCACAGAACAGTTACAGGCGAACGAGCCGGGAGTGTTTACGCAGATGCCGTCGTGCTCACATGGTGACCCTAGATGATGGAGAAGAGTTAGTGTGTATGTGGTTAAGCTTTAAGGTTGAAAATTGTTTGAAACTTAACTTGGGATTGGAGATGTTCAAAGTGAATGTACTTATAAGAGGCTCGGTCGAATGCTCATACTCTCAAATGTAAGTTATCAAGAATGTGAAATAGTAGAAAAGTGATTATGAATGAACTACAGTGTAAATTTTTATCGAAATTGAATTTGAGGCCAAAACTATCAAGCTTCAAATTAAAATACAAGAGACAAACAAGTTAAGTTACTAAACATAAACATTAAGAAGTAAAATAAAATAATAATAAAGAAAGAAATCTTACATAAGTCAATACCTTGTTCGCACTCGTTGATGTCCTCGGAGCAGTCGAGCCCCTTGTACCCGGATGCGCAGGAGCAGGTGTAGGAGCCGTTGATGGGGCTGGTGTCACAGATGGCGTCGGCGTGGCAAGGGTTCGATGTGCACGCATCATCGAGATGGCAGAGAAGACCTGGTGAAAGATGGGATTGCTGAACATGAGATCTTAGGCATAGTGGATAGCTATATAAACTGTGCATTGAATAATAGTGAATGAAAAGCTAAGATGAAAGACATTTTGGAAATTTTATATGACAGCGTGCACAGGTAAACATGTCAAGAAGTACCTAAGCTGAGGGATACTTCAGTTAACGCTGAAATATATAATATTACAAAATAACAATATTGAAGGGACCTTTATGGAAACGAGACAAACAAGAACACTAAGGTAAATTGACCATACCTATGAAGAAAAACACTCTTCACTTACCCGTCTTCCCAGGCGTGCACTTGCAGTAAAAAGCCCCAACTCTATCAATGCACGTGGCTCCATTGAAACACGCTGCACCGGCGCAGTCGTCGATGTTGACGGAGCACTCGGGGCCGGTCCAGCCATTCACGCAGATACATGAGAACCCGCCGAGGGAGTTCGTGCACGTTGCACCGTTCTGGCAGACGAGAGGTCTGTGGAAGATGTGGTGGAATTAATATAAAGTAGTCGTAAATGTAAGGAATAAAATAATCTGGTATACTTGGTCATTTCAAATTACTATCACGAGTTACAAAACAAATTTTTGAGAATCGGTAACGGTATTCAACACCCACACCAACCGACCCGATAAATCAAAGAGATACTGTAGAAATGGGTATAAGTATATTTTATCGAGACCTCGATGCAAAGTTTAAAAAAGATGCTTAGCAGGTTTATGAAGTGCAATTAAAGACTTTAACAAGGATGTTTGTGCGGTCAAAGAAATAAAGTTATAGGTAGGTAAATAAATAAAAAATCCACTCGCTGTAAACATTCTAAAGGAGACACAAAATGCGTGCAATATTTTCGGGCGCAAAATTAACAAAAAGCACCGACACGTCAATTTCACATACCCGACAGAGTTTTTAAGACTTAAATATCACTTATTAGTGCATTTTAGCAGATGTTTTACTGTCAGTGAATTTAAACGCAGACATTTTATAGCTTTCGAAGAGCTACGCCGGACCACTTTCCACAGTCATCGCATATTTTCATTTGTTTTAATGCGGTCTTTTGGACTTATTTACGAGTACTTTTGTACTTGGGGTGCTGGCTGACATTGAGAAATGAGTTATTTAAAAAGAAAATTTTGCTTCCTATAATTAAGGTTAAATGTTGGTTAAATAGGACACGTTTGAACAACTGTAAGTTGCAAGTTATAAAATGAATTAGAAGGTTAAAAGCACGCAGTTAATGTAAATCAGAGAGTATTACAAAAGATTTATAAGCTTACTTCGGCCACAATCGGCAAACATCGAGTACGGGCGCGGCACGAGCGCGTGCGCCCGCGCATATCAGATCAAATTTCAGCTAATATTACCAAATTCTTAATATATTTGCTGTTTTAGTTGTGTACATATTCAACGTCCTAAATAATTGTTAACAGTAGAAATAGGAACTGTATTTTAACTGTAAAGTCAGTTTTTTTTTTCTTCAAACCAATGGCCAATAATTTGACTCAGAATTTGCAATATCTTCCTATTTACAACTTTGTTACAGATTTGTTACAATTTTGGTGATTAAAAACACTTTGCTGAAAGTCTGCAGCTATGCAAATACAGATACGATTAATACAAATCCACACAGACCCCAAACCCAGATGTTTATATTAAAAACGTAAACTTAAAATATAACCACCAACCTCATTCTGTTACATCTCGATTTTGAACATAAAGAAACTATAATAAACATGTAAGCTATTCAAAGAAGCTGTAAATCAAATATTGACTTTCAGATCCATACATTGCCCTCAATGTACTAAGTCATAAACGACTAGAGCTGTTCTGTAGTTTAACATTAAACCATTCCAAGTGCACAATGCGGGATTTTTAGTGGTTCCTGTGGGATAAGGCTACAATGTATATTACCTTTGGAATTATGATGTTACCCGGAAAAGAGCTTATGGTAGTGATGTTAAATGCTTTGGCAGATTCGGTTAGACACAGAAATTTCAGAGTTTTAAGCTCTTATAGCGACACACATATTCACACAGCGATAGCGATAAATTTTATAGAATATAATCCGAGTACTTCTGCTACATGGGATTTTACACATTTTCACTGCAAAAGATTTACTCGCTTAATTTTATTACATAGAACCTTTTTATCGGTTGTTAGTAACGGAACAACAAACTTCTGCAATTATTAAAGACCACTGAGGTTTAGGTTTAGTGCCTCTAGTCTTCTATCATCATAAAAGACAAATCTAACTGTATACTTCGTCTTGTTTACTGTAAGTGACATTCTTTAAGTCATCGCTTCTCCCCTATAACTTAGATAAGTGTAAACTAGACACCGCAATTTGATATTCAGTATGAGCATTCCGATCGTAAATTTGGAATGAGTGCTAATAAATTGTCGACTTTAAAATAATATTGACATCACTGTGTGAAATTTTGTGGTATTGTGAATGGTTTTAATAAATATTTGGATTATAGGAGTTGAGGCTACAGTTTCTGGTATAGTTGATTGTAGATCATAACGTAGTCGTCTTACATACACGTTAACTTGCATGGAAGGCCTTTATATAGTATCGGAAATAATGGATGCTACTAATATTGCGAAATTGGTGTGTGCATACTTGATTGAAATTTACTTGTATCTTCAAACGATTAGATCCATTGGGAACGTCAGTAAAATCCGGGGCAGAAGCTAGACGCGCTCTGACATTTTAAAACGTAAAATGTGGGCGAACAAACGAGTCTTCATGATATATCATTGATTAACTTTCCCAAAGATAAACTAACAATGGATCATTAAAACTTTGATACGACTCACGACGAACTTTATCCAAGTAACTACATCAATAATGTAACCTTCCTGAATTACCTGCCAACTCTTCTCAGTTAAAGACTGAATTCAGATCTGGTGATGACTTTGGTAATTGTACCCTCCTAGAGACTAAAATTAATAAATTACTGTCGCACTGACAGCACAGCCCAAACCAGTAGACGTAGATATTTGACATTCGGAGAAGGTAGGTCTTTGAGAAGAGGATTTACCAAAAATCAACCCCTAAAGGGTAAACCACAAGTGAAGTCTGTACATAAGCTTATAACTCGGAATTTCAAACTTAAAACCAGTTCTTACAAAGCTCTTTGAACTAAAAGCTCCATTTGCAAGCTCCCATCAATATTTTCAACAGTATTACAAGACTGCAATTTATTACAGTAAAACCCGGTGGCATTGAACCTAGTGCGGAAGGCTGCCGTTCCCTGGACGATGATTGCCCGCTCTCGGGGTACATCATCATCATTAATCATCTTTCGCTTGACGATAATCGAACGGCTTAGGAAGGCGGCACTGAGCTTTCTTTTTGAACTGTATTGTATGCTATTGTATAGTTTTTAGAGTATTGTAAGAGAGCGTCTTGTGCAATTAGTTTTATTTATAATGGTCAAAAATATGTGGAAGTTCTTTTTTCTTACTAAGGTACCAGACAAGCATAGGGCTCGCCTTTATGCGGTAGCCGTAGTCTATAAGATGCTTGCACCAATAATCACGCATACTCCACACTGTGAAGAACACGTAAAAATTTTGTATTTTCTTTTGGCCTTCCACCGGCCTCGAGAAGAGATATGAATGAAAGTAGCATAGTTGCCCATTTGTTTATCCATTTAGCTTTGAAGGTCCATAATTGAAGCAACTTCATTTAAAACATAAAAGGAATATGGAGGTTGACTAATAGCTAAAAAGCTATAAAATAATATCTCTCAATCCCGCTGTCAGCCAATCGCGTGCGCCGGAGCAACTTCCGAAGTGCCCGGTAGCGACATGCGCTCGCGCAGCTTTCCTTAATGATCTACATGAACGCTCCAAGTTCATCATCGTTCAGTGAATATAATATCCGAGCAATTTTGTCATAAAATTTCGAAATTAAAGTGAATTTTATATCCACCATGAGGTTATTTGATTTTTAATATATAGTGATTATAGAACGTGTGTTTTTTTGGTTCGTTTATTTGAATTTTTGTAGTGTTTTTTTTAAATGAACATGAATTAAAGAAAACTGTCAGCTAGACATATCTAGCTTGATTGTTGGTCGCAGCGAGCTTAGACATAAATGAATAAGAGATGGACTTTGCAGTCAGCGGAAAAAACGTGCTCTGTAAAGCACCTCTTAGTTTGTAAAGGCCGAACTGATTTTCATGAAAATTTGTATAAATTTATTGTAAGTCCCGAAATAGGACATAATATACTTTTCATCCCGGGAATGCGGACGGATCCGCGGGAAACAGCTAGTCTTATTAGACCTACTAACTGTAATCATTAAACAAACATTAATTTGCATATCGGCCATCATTACTTACATGGAAGCAAAAAATCGAAAGTCTTCATCGACTGACTGATCAAGATTCAGTTAAAAATCATTTGTAACTGACAGTAGCATATGATGTACTAGTTGAGATTATCGAATTGTTATTAATCATGTGTGTTATCGATGGCTGAGAATTCCGTTCTATCAAATATAGGTTTTTCGTTTCATGATTTTGGAAATAGATGAAATTATGAGTGGCAGTCTTTATTTTACAGTTCATTTGGAATATATTTCTTTCTTTCCTTCTATTGAAATGAAATGAAATAATTTATTCATTCAAATAGGCCTTCACATGCACTTATGAATAGTCAAACTCTAATACTCTAATGCACGGTTCGGAAGGTTGCTTTTGCTTTTGCTTTTGATTATTTTATTTATTAACAGCTCAAAGCAGCATTGGAAATCTAAATTCTGAACTCGACCTAAGTTCAGTAACGTATTTTAATCACAGGAACTCAGGCCTTTGCCCCGTAAACTAAATTGCCCTAAAAAGCGGCCAAGTATAAATCAGAGGTAATAAACTTAGGATGCTTCTTTATACCTATCTAGCGGACAATTTACTTGCCGTACCTGAGTTCTTGTGTAAATTGTCCCGACAAGTCAGAAAAATGAGCCAAGTTCTCTGTTTCGGTTTCCTACCTTTCTTAGTTTCAATGATATATTATAATGTAGATGTTTCAAAACATATGAACATAATCCACTTTATTACAAAACATGGTTTAAAGCAAACCCAAGTTTTACTGTCATTAGGTCACCTTCTAACGTCATATAATTAAAAGAGACGAGGCTATTTTAAAACCTGGTTTTACTTTGAACTATGTTTTGTAATAAGGAGGAATGTGTCTGTTTGTGCTACTTTAAGCTTAGAATATATAATAAGAAATAAGGAATTAAAACAGTAATAACAACTATGGCGGCCTTATCGTTAAAGCTTACCAACCAGTTCCTATATCATAATGGGTCTAAAAATGTAATCAGTCGTGTAACACACAGCATGTCCTACGTGTTCTTCTGAACTTGGCTGCCACACAACCGTGTGCCTAGATAAAAAACAAAATTACTGATTTAACAAGATGTCTGCGCAAGAGTTGTCCCCGCTGACACGTTATAAATCCACCGCGTAATTGCTCCAAGTCTTGAGTTTAACTTAAACGCAATAACTGTAAGGTTCATTTTATTAACAATTAGTTTTATTTATGTCTTGTACAGGTTTCATAATTGTTTGACAATCTTGCATGTTGGACTTTAAGTAATAATTTTCAAATGGTGTTAGTAATTGTCAAATTAACAAAATCGCAATATTGAAATCAAGGATTTTTACGATAAACGAATTAATAGAAAAATTATGATCTTAATTCAAGTATAAATTAGTCTTTACACTAGACCAAGAACCAAGGTTATTTCGGAACAATGAAGAAAAAAACGTTAATTTTTCCGTATAATCAATTACTAAATTTAATTTTAAAGGCAATGATAGCTCAGTGGTAGTGACGTCGGATACCGAGACGAAGGTCCCGGGTTCGAATCCTACAATGAGCTTGAGCTTTCGGTGAAGGAAAACATCGTGAGGAAACCATAGCACGGTGGTAGGGTACATTATAGTACCCACCTGGCTGGCTACCACCCTCAAGTTGAAAATCTGTCGCCAAGCACCTTTTGGTGTGTTCCGACAGCTGCACTTGAGAGCCATTTCCTTCTAGGCTTTGTGTGCTTACCACCTTCGGCCGCATCATCACTTACCATGGTGAGATTGCGGTCAAACACAGGCCTATAACAAGTAAAAAAAAAACAAAAAAATTATCTAAAGTAAGTATTTTGAAACCTATCCGCTACCGACTTTCTTTCATCAAATGTACATTTATTCAAATCATAGTCAACTTGGCTACTGGATCTTCCACATTATTTCTAATCTAACACTACTCATTTACATTTAATTTTAATGTGTCCACTTATAACAGACACACGTATCTGTAATTAATAAGAATACTGTCAGTATTTATGTTATTACGTAGTGTTGTACCAATAAACATCGATAGTATTAAACATTATATTAAATGTCGATACATTTGAAACGATGATGGAGAGATTCGATATCAATTCTAATGGGGCTATCTATTACTGCAAAGCCTTGTATAAACCAAGCTGGAATGAACAAGTAAATGAAGATAGAATAAGCCTTTCTGATACTTAGAAAATAATGTTGCTCTTAAATAAGCGCAGGATATTGAGTAGGTATAAGAAAATTAATGGAATCATTTAAAACGATATTCAAAAGAAGAACTGTTCTGATTAACTGTCGTATAAAATTATCGATAGTATCAAATCGGATGGAGCTAGAAAACAGTACAAAGTTATTAATTTTAAAATCGATGTACCACGCATCGATTTCGAACAACACTACTTCGATTAGTTCCTTCCTCATGAATAAACATGAGATGCTGGTTTGAGCATTCAAATAATGTTCCTAGCCATTATCTAAAAGGAAGTATTTTAATTACAACAAAACGTTAAATATACGAAGTTTGGAATTCTAATTCTCTTATCAAGTCGTGTTTGCAATTCGGGAATTTAAAAAGAATCCCAGTCTCGAAAGTATAAGAAAGTTTTCAACTCATTGACTTTAATATTCAATTAGGTATACAGTCCCAGGTTTTTATTTCACTAATTTATGGCGTTAAAATATTTTTAAATCGACAATAATGTACTGGCAAGGTTAAGCAAGAAACGTTGAATTCTGATTTATTTTAAAGTTATCTTCTACGTGCTCAACTCTTTGGTCTACAGGCTCAAAATCACTGAGGATCGAACTGGTGAGGATCTAGTCACCTTTTTATTCATGAAATTGGGATCCTCTTCTACAATTCAAAGCTTTCCCCGTCATGTCGCCTTTTAGATGTCATGATACATCATTCCATTTTTGGGCCATTTCCGCTATCTTGTTTTATGCTGTAGGTACCCTGCCCTCTTCCATTGTTCACGTCTCAATGAACTGAGGAGATTCGAAGGGAGCTTTAAGACAAATATAAGAAAAAAATATAACCACTCCAGAACTGTAACCCAATATCGACCACGCATTTATCTGTTGCGTTTTATGAGTCAGCGGGTCGGATAGTATGACACTATCCCAAACCAATAAAAAACCAACTCTAATCCCACTGGAATACGAACGAAAATTCATGAATATTCTTAGGCTTTTAGAAGGTATTACATGTAAAATAAGAGACGAGAAACAACACGAAGCGGTTAAAGTGTGTTCCAACAAAATAAACCCTTCATCTCTATATTGCGTTATCATTGTAAAGTAAGCTTTATTGGCTTGTAATAAACGTTATTATCACGTGATGTGAAATGCAAATGGGATGGGTTTGGTTTTGTAACAGGCTTTTGCAGCGGGCGGTCTAACTTATCCATAGATGGTCGAAATATTAATAGTTTGTATAGCAACGATTAATTTTAGTAAATCTGGTAATAATGTATTTTATTTTGATGTCATATTATGATTCAATTGACAATATATCAGTAGGGTTTAGAATATTTAGGGGCCATTATTGATTGTGTTTTAAAAAGTTTGTTTTAACATTCCTACATTAAAATTCTTCGAGAAGAATGAAGCTGTTTATGGAACTGTTATTTATTAACTATTTTAAAAAGCGAAGGCCTTTGAAGGACTTCTACTTTGTACAAAAAACTATACATCCGTCTCTGCGATACCTTAAAAGTTATTTGCTAAAATCTCTAAGGATATAAATTTTACACGTGTTTTGTAAAACGTGACAATAAGGTTTCATTGCCCCATAGACGTTAAAAAATATAGGGTTTTTTTAAATAAAACAGTAACTGTTGTCAAACGTAGTCTTACTAATATGCAACAAATTAATAATTCAATCAACTTTATTAATCATTTTATTGCAAAATGTTGTACAAACATCAAAGTAACTGTCAAAAAGAAAACAAAAACCCAAATTAATGATAAAGATAGAAATAACTATAGAATGTATAACAAATGCGCTAGAAGAGCTGAATGATAGAGCTTTTGCCTCACTATAACCGTGCGAACGAACAAACATCATAGAGGTTTTTTCTAACCAATCATTAGCTAACAATTAATGTAGGAACGCCGGCGCATCGCGTATGGTGACGTAGGACGTTGATCTGGCTGCAAGATGCGAGAGAAGAGCGGATGAAAAAAGAAGATTAATGATTTAGTGCTCATTTTACATATATCCAACTAATCCTACTGATATTATTAAATTTAAAACTTTTCATACTTATTGATCAACTAAAGTTGATCCAGGGAGAGTTGGTGCCATAGTAAATGTTGTTCGTATTGATAAGTACTCTTAAATCAATGTTACTACAAGTAACTCAAGTAAGTAAGTTATATGTGAAACTCAATTTTGCTGTAAATGCTGAACGGATTTGCAAATAAGTACATTTGATGGATCATAAACCTAGAGTGAAATAAAGTATTTTTATCGGAGCAAAATCATCTAAGGAAGAAAGTGGCATCAATCAAGTAGGTATATATATATTCTTACCTGATTCAGACTGATGATAAAAATTAAAGAAAGTAAGTAAGTTGAAATATTGAAAGATGGAAGGTTTGGCTAACATGGTGGCCTAACCTTACTAGAAAAAGCTCTTTAAGAATAAAATAATACAACATGATCTCTAATACCTTGTTAAGAAATTGTGAATAAAGGATCGAAATAGTAACGTGAATATTAAGATGAAGCAGAGCCTAATTTAATTTTGTTTGATATATACTTGTCGCTTTCATATTATCACTTAAGGCAAGAGGCCATTGACTTCTTGACGAGTTATTTTGTAATTAACGCCCGATACATCGGACACAGGCGTGATGATATTGTATCTAAAAAAAAAACAACCAATTCAATACAAAATATAGATATCATTAGCTCGTTTGTAATATTTGGTGGCAATTTGTTTCATTAACTTGTCTAATTTTTTCATTCCAAGTAAAACATCCGAACATACAGTCGCATGCGCAACGACATCCAAAATGGCGTCTGGTATTGTATTGCGCTAAGATGGATCACAATGCTGTTATTAAATCAACATTATACCAAACATCAGCCTTACACGGAGGTAATAAAGTATAATCTGCAGTGCATCACATCTTTTTTGGCACAACAATCATCCGATCTGTTCCCGACTTCGTTTGCCGGGATGCCGGCTTAATTGGACCGCGCTGATTCCTTGACAACCGAATAATATTTTACAATACCTTGTTGGAGATTTACAAGAACAAACAGCAACTTTTTGTACAATGTAATAAAGTTTGCTATCGCATGCCTTTGCTTTATCATCCGTATCGTATAGTTAATGATAGTATAGTACTTTGTGGCCGAAGAAGGATGTACGATGCAGTATTCTTGTCAAAATGAATTGTCAAAATGAATGTTATTTTTAATTGTTGGCGTATGATTTTTTTATTGATGCTAAACGTTTGATTGGGTGAGTCATATCATAATTTGATGAAGAGTTTTTTGCATTCAATATACTTATAAATAGCTTTTCAAACTTTAATATTACGTTTATAATGACTTATAATGGATTTCATACAGCTTTTCATACTGTTAAACAAAAACGTGTCAAAGACATAACTTTTTTTATACTAACGTGAATAATTAACGTGAATAAGCATTAACGTAATTGCATTAATGCAGAAACAAAGAATCTAATATTACTATTCCATTAAATTTTCTCATTGTAAAATAGGGTGTGCGTCAGGGGTGTCATTTAGCGCCTGTACTTTTACTCATGTATAAATGTACAATTCTCACTCTTACCTCAAAGCACATTCGTCAACGTCAGTCTCGCAGAGGGTCCCGGTGAATGTGGGCGGACAATCGCAGGTATACGAATTCAATCCGTCAACGCACGTGGCTCCATTTTGACAAAGGTGTCCCGGACAATCGTCAATATCGATCTCGCAGTTTTGGCCTCGATATCCTGTAAAAAATAAGCTGATTAGTACAGCTTTTGGAAAAAAACACAAATGAGAAGTATAGAATATACCTAATTATAATTTGGATGAAATTACAATAGCGGATGGCCTGAATAACTTTCTTATCAAGTACCTACTTAAGAAAAACGACAAATTCTCCAAGAATGAGTCAGCATCATGAGAGGTTCAATAACTTTTGGTTCCCAAATTAATTAGTCATCTAAGCTCTCAAAATCGAATGAGTTTTAGACTTAGCAACATCTGGAACTATAGTGACTAGCATCACAAAAAATGGTCATAGTCATTATTCTAAAACGATCTTGGTGTGAAAGAATGGCTTGGTTTTTTGTGCCTGAAGAATTATTATGGCTATTTAAATGAGCTGATATTAAAGTAGATATCTTAATTATATTCATATAATTAAATATGAAATAAAATTATTCGATGAAGTAATGACAGATGGCTAACAAATGGTATATTTTTTTCAGACATCCCACGTTATAGCATTTTACGGTAAATAAAGTAGAAACAAGCCCTTATTATGAAAATACTAATAGTAATGGAACTGTAAATAAGTAAAATACTTTTAGATAATAGTATAGAGACAGTAAAATTTGCATAATATAAGAAATGATTCCAAGATAAACCTTTAACAGAAGAGAAACAGCAATCATCAATGTAATCAAATGAGCAAGATCATATCTAACAAGCAGTATACTCAAATAATCCAATGGTTCTAATTAAGTGTCGAAAACAAACATACATGAGCAAACACAAACAACGATCCACAGAGCTTCGATTAGCAGCTGAAGATCCTCGTTACCTTCATTAGCTTGGTGGTAGTTCCCACGGACACCACATGTGCTACTGTTTATGAGATATAAAAATACGGGCGTCTGCTTTAAAATCTGTCGACGCTTTTTTTGCGCCGTTAAAACCATGCGGAAAGTTTGTGATAAATATTTTGGTTAAGTTTTGTCTCGAATGGCTTATTGGGTTTATTTTTACACCATTACTTGAAAGACAAATAAAACGAATGATGAATCTAGTATTAAAGTTGTTGTTGTAAATTTTACTGGCATTTGAAAGCAGAATACAGAAAGCAATGTTGAAATTAAACCACAAAAAATCGCAATATCGAAATATTTTCGTAGATGACACGTATGATAAAAACAAAGATCGAATTAGAAAGAGAAGACTGGAGACATCATCAATCCGAAGAAATATACTTCCTAAGAATGTATTAGCTCTCGTAATACGAAGACCAACAGATGGATATCGCTTCTCCAGCGATAACGACATTATTTATTGATGATTCATTTCATTATTGTGTTTTCGCCATTACTTGTCTATTAAGTGTTAATTAGATTTGAATAATTTAATTAAACTCTTGACCTTTCGAATTCTTTAAACTTGTCTCTCTTTTATTGACATGTTTATTTTACAATGGACGTCAAGAATTTACTAAACCGTCGTAAAATTAATTTTTAATTCAGACTTTAGTCGTGTAAAGGCTATATCTAAAGCGTTATCAAGACATATTATCTATTCAAAACTATCAAATTATTTATTAAATGAAATTCATTTGGTTTTTAAATCAGTGCCGGCACTAACATCATCTAAGCAATAATATTTACCTTCATTGACTGAATTTATTCATGCACTCAAACGTACAAACGCACTACAAGTTTGTATTTCGAAAACCGTTACAGAATCTAAACTGACAATAAGATTAGCATAACATTATGGTGTGAGAGAGGAATCTCTTTGCATTCCCATAAGTTGTGACGAATATACTGTTTCTTCAATTAATATACGGAAGCTATTAGATACTATTATTTTAGAATGTGAAGACAGATCTGCTGAGCACATGTTAACAGTCTAGGAAGCTAAGTAATAAGGAAATATTAATATAATTATGAAATTGGAATGTAGGACGGATATTACACTACGAATGGATATCTATAATGAAGAAAATATGGAAATTCGTGATGAAATTTATTTGTAAAACGGAAGCTTTATTGTAACAATTCAATCAAATTACACGCAGTTATTATTAACTTAAATGGCGATAACGGTTGAAAAGAAGTGAGTAAACAACATTAGCTTTTCATAAACTTGAATGTCCCTTTTCTAGAAAGAGGCACCAACTTTTTAAAGTTGGAATGAATTTGCACAGCTTCTCTAAATCTCTAGTCTGCGGCCCAACAATATCTTTTATCAAATAATCTTAAATCGATGAAAGCGCAGTACCTTTAATATTAAGAATGTCTACTGTTAATAATATAAAATGCTCAACTCTCACTACAAAAACCATTGAAAGTCAATAAACAAATACATTAACATAGTGTGTTAATTAAGTGCAGGTTTCATTATAGTTCCCACACTTGCTTGCCTCATCGCTAAGAACATTCTAAGTGTAAGTGTTTGATGGATTGATGTGTCCCCTATTTTCATAATATATACTAATTCTCTGGAGAAACTTTAGATGAGAGGGGAAGCTTACTTGAGTTTTAACGTCATTCATATGAGTCACAACATTGAAATTAGTTCATAAGGGATGAAAAGTCAGAGCTTCAAGTATGTCTACATTCAAAATCAAAATCAAAAGAAAAATGGCGGGCAATTTCACGCCTGAAGGCTCCAGTTGAATTGTTATGCTATTCAAAATTCCTGCCATGATTTTTACCTACATGTTTCTAGATATGCAGCCGATTTTTAGTCTATAAGTAATGTAAGAATATCATTAGGAGAAACAGTACAATAAAGAATAATGAGATAACCATAAAGTATATCTTTTGGAGTATCATATTCAAGTATCTAAATGCCTACACAGATCTCTGTTTCAGGAAAGTAATCTTGCATAACGTTGGTAATTTCTAACAATTATATCTAACAAACCTCAAAACATGGCACATTTCTCACTACAATTCACATTTTGTAACTGCTCACCGCCATATTGCAACAGTATAATGAAGCTAATGAATCCTAGATGCGCCGGCGCCGCAGACTATATAAAAATTGTGATGTAACGTTGTTTCATCACACGTACTACGATTGGTTTAGCGGTGATATTGGTGATGAATTTCATGATAAGATAAATTGTTACTTTGCACTAAAAGAGCTTTTTTAAAGAACCAATTAAGTTTATTAAGATAGTTAGGAGGAGTTTACCCTCCTAACATTGAAACTATCTACTAACTACTTATGTGCGTAATTATTAAATATTGTGCGTTTGAGAATCCTGTTTATAGGTATTTTGGATGCACAAGATGAGACATTATTTTATGTATCCATCAAATTATAGGTATTTGCTTCCCTACATTTACTTCCTAGGCGCTCTGTTCCATTTTAAAATTATTCTCATTTTGCATCACAATATTTTTATCAAGAATATGATGAGCGAATGTGTCTGGTCGTTTTAGCACTTCACCCAATATTAATTCAATCGCTCTATTTTGTTTCCGCATTGCGTCTTCAACAGTCGGAGTTATTACGATACATTGAACACAAACACAGTTTATTTGCCTATAAATATCAATACAAACATTATTTATAACATCACTATAGTTGACTATAGTTAGTCTAAATGTAGCTTTCGAACTGGCCGAGTCGAGTCGTGGTAGCCTCAGGCCACGGACGACTTATAGACCTCAGACTATGAAATAAATCAGACACGCAAAAAGATTGAAGATATGCCTACATACGAGCGTCTTGTGTGAGGCTTGGAATATTTAATTAGTCTCTTACTGTAGTCGTGTTCTACAGAGAGAGTGCATATTTCATTCAGGTATCTGAATTCACCAGTATGGTTTATTCTGTCCTATGACATAGGATACTAAAAATAAACTGTTGAAAATCTAATTGAAATTAAAAAGCTGCAATTGCTATGAACACAAAATAGTATTAAAGCAACAATAAAATATTACCAGTCTATATATCCAAGATTTCCTAATCTGTGATTCAAATTTCAATCTTTGATAGTGTTTGTTAGCTGGTAAACTACATGATCAGAATGTTTTAGATATCACAATAGTCCGTAATTGTCCTATTTTCTTCTCATTCTTACAGATACAACAAGTCGGACTAGAGCCATTAAATTATCATTTCGTAAATTACATTGGGGAGACGAAGGCCGATCGAATTTAAAGTTAGGCAACGCTAATAGCAATGGGCTTTTATTTTTAACATTTATCAAATGATGACCGATGTAACAGCTCCTAAAAATCTTAACAATGCGGAATACAAAACAACTTTTAAAGGAATGGTTAAACTGAATATTGAAAATATAGAAGATTCTTAGAAAAACAATGAATGCGAATAAATTTTGGAAAATTTTGTTCTTATTTTTTAAATAAATCTTAAAGTACTCGGCATACAAGTAATATCTCAGGTTAAAGAGAATTATGTCAAGAAACTGCATAGTTCAGACTTAACAGGAGATGACAACATGGTACAGGTATGAATATATTCAGCCCAGTAAAGGAATGCTTAATGATGTGCGCAAGGCCCGTATCACTGCGACGAGCGTAAAAGGGCTTGGCAAACCAATAAGTCAATGTATATGGAAACTTGAACTCTGAAGGGAAATTGTTGGAGACTTGAAACTTACGTTACAAATCCTTATAGGAATATATTTTAAGATACCAACTTGGCTATCACTTACCTGTAGGACAATCGCATTCATATCTTAGCTGGTCCAAAGGCGTACACCTTCCTCCATGAAGACACGGCGATGGTTCACATGGCACATACTCCGCATCACAGTCCCTCCCGGTAAAACCAGGCTCACACACACAGGTGTAGGATCCGTGGGTGTTGAAACACCGCCCGTGGTGACAGGGGCCGAGACCACTCGAGCATTCCACTACATCTTCTGTACATCGCGAGCCGGTGAAGCCAGGAGGGCAAGCGCAAGAATAGCCAGCTGTCGTTGTATTGTCTGCCACGCAACGTCCTCCATTGCGACAGGGTTGAGATGCGCAGTGGTCTTCGTGCGAGCATTCATCACCTGTTGAAGATACGGTAATTTAATATGATATGAACAGAATATCCAAGACAATAAGAGGGACCCTAAAAAGGACCATTATGAATTGTTTCAACATCTTATTTTAAAGGTACCGAACATATAAAGGTAAGATAAATAAAATTAGATACTTAAATCGACCTAAAAGATAAATATTAATGAAACTTATCACCGGTTTATGTAGGTATAATAAAAAAGTTAAATAACTATTTCAAGGCAAAATCTTCAAAATTCAAACGACAACATTCATAACACAAAACATGAAACTATCATCAATTTTGTAAGCAAAATTCCCACATGTTTTTTTAACTTAGCATAGTAATGATGTAATAAATAGTCCGTTAGCGTAGTTTAATAGCATATTTAAACAGTCGTCAATGATCCTAATATAGTAATCCCACCAAAAACATTTTCATGTAAAATGTTGCCGCCAAGACATATGGCTCGTACTGTAAAAAAGTTATCAGATCTCATGTAGAGCTAAGCTTATAACTACATGCACTTACTATATAAGCCCTAACTTCACAACCTCTACACACCGTAGTCAAAATTTGTGGCTTGGCCGTTTCACTACTACAATTTTTATATACCACTAAGGTGGCAAACAAGCATACGGCCCGCCCGATGGTAAGCAGCTACCGCAGCCCATGGACGCCATAATTATCTCTTTATCATCAAACGCCTTTTAAACGTCATAATTGTGTATCGTATCATTAAAATCCTCGGATTCATCATTAGTACTTGTTAATCCATCAAAAATTGACGACCTACGTAATAAGGCTCAAAATGCAATAAAATATTTATATTAATATCGCACAATTATCATATAAAGCCCATAGTCAGACATAAAATTTGTGAATTTCAACGTATTTGGATCACCTTTAAAGGATCCATTCGATTAGTTATAGTAGATTATGATAAATTGTTTTAACATCTCTTCCTTATAAGAGGTATATGATGAGTTGTTGATTGAAATAGATACAAAAAATGAGCTTATTAAATAAACTCATTTAAAATTGACGTTGTTGACTCATCTGTTTGATTTTAATTAAATGTTCTTTTTAGTCACGTAAAGTATGATGTTAGTTATTTTGCTATCCCAGGATTATCACAAGATAAGTTGTTGTACACATTTCAATCATATATAATAAACTCTTCTAAAAATAAACTTAGCACATGTGAAAACGTACATGTCTGCACAGAAGTTAAATAAGCAGAAATAATCCTTGTAACTGAGACACAAAAGTCAATGCAAGCAACAAAAGAATATGATATGTAAGCATACAAAGTATTAGTAACATCCGCTAATACGTTACATAACAATGTGCGATCGATTTCAATATAAAAAGTATAACTGTCAAAGGAAATCAGCAAATTGATGCAAAGCCCACAGCATCCTCGCTCCGAATTCATCATCAATTAAATTGGAATGCTTATTAGCTGAGTAATCGACTTGAACTAAACGATATAAAGAATTTATTTTGATTGGTTGGAACAAGCTCAATTAGAATTACGGCCACCATTTCGATCTGTATGCAAGCTTAGATACAAACAAGTGGTACGAAGAAATTAACTAAATGGAGTTCAAAGAAGTCAATAGATGAGTATTTTTTGCTTCTACTTTAATTTCCAGTGATAGAAGAAAAGTAAGGAATTATTAATTCACCCAAGAATTCAGTCCTTTCACAATGATACTGAATAAAATAATATTATAGACAAAAGTTTCTCCTCCAAATTGAATCTCAAAGATTTCTATCTTTAAACAGCGAAAAACATCTAAATTAGCTGCGTTCACACACCAATTTGTCAAATTACACACAAGTGCCGAATCCAAAAAAGTATTACGCGTTAACAACTAGTTAGTAATAGGTATATACGTAATTCAGGAAACTAGAGTTGACTTTCTATAAGCTTTCACTGAACACTTGATTGATGCAGTAGACTAAGATAATGTGTAATTGTCTTTGAAATTCATTATTTATTTTTGTAAGCACTGAGAAATTTTAAGAAAAATCAATAACGACAATGGAACACGCTTTATCTTCTTGGATGACATAGATTTTGATTGAAATGGTCGAGGTTAGTTTTTTTTCTGATAGCGATCAATCTAGTTAGTGTTTTGGGAAAACATACCATTTTTTTTAGAGATAAAATTTTGGCATATCCAATAAAATAAAAGAGATAAAAGCTTCTGATGCCTATAAATAAAATGGAATGAAAAAATCAGTACACACACACAAGAGAATAAAAACAAATTAAGTACTATCTAAATGCTCTGAACGAACCATAATTGTAATGCCGTAAATGGTAGAACCGGCGCAAGCGCAGGCTGGATTTTTTATATGAATTCCCTATTTATGGTGGTGCCTAGTAAATAAACCAATGTAAAGTTGGTTCAAGTGACATAAGAAAAACGACTACAATGGATTTCACACATACTACTGCAACGAAAGGATTCATAACAAACATATTTTAGATTCAAGCGACATCCTAGAGGTAATTGTATTTTTTACAGATTTAATTTAATTTGATAGTCATCGTGAGGATAGTCACATATTTATAGCATGTAAAGATGCTAAAGATTCCTGCTTCATTTGCAAATGAAGCAGGAACAGGGACTTTGCCAAAAATATAGATATAGAAGTCAACTGCAATAAACATGGTAATTGATCCTAAGATTAAAAAATTAAGCAAAAACTTAAACTACAGAGGGCAATCGTCATGCTTTTCACATTAATATTAATTGATTATAGTAATATTCAAAAAGTCCTCTTATTATCCGTGATTTGGACCAAAACAAACTAAGGAGTGTCTCTCACCACCTGCCTCTGCATCAGATTGTAGGTTTATGATGCAACGCCAATTATCCGCTTAGATTTATATATATCTGCGATCCCGGATAAAGCTTCCGTTGATTACGCACCACTTGTTTGATCTCTGTTCGATGTCTCTCGTTTTATAGTAGCTGCTAAATCTTTATGTAATTTATCACCTTTTGGCTTGAGTTAAATTCATTTTCTGTAATTGTAATTTATTTTATATGGACTGTAGCTTTGATCTTTTTAGCATCATAACTTCGTAGTAATTTTATGTTCTGTCCGCGAAATATACCGAGTATGTATGGGCTAATATTAGTATTTATGGTTATTTCATATAATTAATAAGGATGTAATCTAAAAAACAAGAATGCCACATTGAATTTTAAACCTAACTTAATCTCCGAAAAGATGCCACCTCAAAATATCCGTTTCGTATAAGATCAATTAAAACAATTTTTCACCCACCGGAACAAAAATAATTGAAAGCTGTATACTTAATTACATAACCTAAAAACAAAAACCAGTTACTTTTATACTACTTGATAAATCATAATTGCACTAAAGGCAAGAAACGTTGCATTCGATTAAGTGAAAAACATAGAATAATAAACCTTATATTCAGAGAAAAAAAAGCTAATATCAAATCGAGTTACAGATAACATGTAAGATGTAGTTTAAAGGAAATGGTAGCGACAACTTTCCAAAATTGACTAAACTTTATTACCTCTTCCTCTTATAAGACATACTTAGTTAATTCTAGAAAAAATACAACATAGGCAACTAGTTCTGCCTAAGGCAATTGATTCGATTTCGCTCTCAATTGGCCTTCTTTTAATTTATGTATTTGCTATTAACTGTGCAATAACTTAAATATCAACATTTACATTTATAAGAACTTTATGTCGATCAAAATGAATTAAATATGCACTGGATTTCTCAAGGCTTGCTTTTGCTTCCACTTTTCTATTGAAAACCTCGATAAGGATTTCATCAATTTTGTTTAAATTATCTTATTTATGGCTTTAGCTGCTTATAAAATCTACCTATGCAGAAATATTGAACATCCAAATTATTTTCTGGAATTTAGTGTTGTATTTGCATTTATATTTAGCACGGGATTAGTTTAATCTTCTATACTTCCGTCTGGGTATGATATTTACGGCATACTCCATTCACATGACTAGACTCGCAAGACAAAAAGATTATGATCAATGCCAATGCTGAATTACTCAATAGTGTTCACGTTATCTTATTCCATACAAACACCTGTTACTTTATTATTACTCATAGTTAACGATAATGAATTGCCTATAAAGGATATAACCAAGTCAGGCAAGAGTGACAGACAATTAACTCTAGGGCAATGTTATAAAATCATTCTAACATAATTACGTAATATATGGAGTATGTATATCTGACTGATTGGCTTTTGTAATATCAGCTGTATTCGTAATTTGACCTTAGGTAGGCGAGAGCGAGAATTCATTAAGTTTATTTTGTTATCGTAGATTTGAAGTCAATGAATTTCTCAGTTTTTTTAAACTGTATTATCTTCACATGTATCTATGTGTGTAAGTAACGGTGTAAAAAAACAGTGTTTTACTATCACCTCTGTGTTTAGATAGCTAGATGATAGATGTAAAATATTAAAAAAATAAGCATGTATGTTTTGTACCTGTATATCCCGGCGGACAATCGCACTCATAAGTTTCAAGAGTCGTCAGCCGACACGTAGCTCCATTCAAGCAGGGCGCTGAATCACACGCAGCAGGCACTCTGATCTCGCACAAGGACGCACTGTAGCCAAGAGGACAGTCACAGGCGAAGGATGGAGGACCGCCTCCGACTCCTGGCCTGACACGGCATGAACCGCCGTTTTGACAGCGCGGACTCTCGCTGTGGCAAGGATTGAGGTGCTGGCAGAATTCTCCGGAAAAACGGGATGTGCAGCTGAAACAAAAGACATATTGTTAAGGTCTGTAGAATGATAGTATTTTTAGATGATCGGAAAAGGTAAATTTTTAAAGAAGACCAAAGGAACGATATGTATAAGCAGATTAATTTACCATGCTGATCAAATTACTTATTAAACTCATCATACGTGGTATTATAATAACTGTATCATCATCATTAAAATAAATTATTAAAAAATATGAATTGTTAAATTAATAAACGATTTCATTAAATAAGTAAATGTTGTAGACATTTTTAAACATGAAGCAACACTTTTAAATCAGACGGCAAGACCTAAGGAGAAGAATCCCTGCAATGCTGTACATGACACTACATTCTTAACAACATTAAAGCTATTTTAAACCCACTAAGGATTACCGGGCTCGCTCGGAGGTCCTTACTCTGCACAATAGCCCCCTTAACTGTGGTGTATAAATTATCTAACAATAGTGTACTGTAACATATTATAAGCTAAGCTAAAAGTAACTGAACAAACTTGGGACTGAACCTTGGAAAGAATTTGCTTTTGAGTAACAGGAGAAAGTTAAGAATTTGCGAATTACTTCAAACATAACAAACATAGGATTTCCATGATCTTTTAATATACTTATAGTCTTGCTTGTAAAAGCTTTCCGAAATGGCATTGATTATTATTTTAATACTGTCACGATAACATAAGTTCCTATTCTCAAAATAGGACATTTGTTGTGCATTTTGTCATAAACGTTACATAACTGATGTTTGGGGCCAAAACACATGTAAAACCTAGGAATACATTAATTTTATACATAGCTCAAGCTTATTCATCACGTTACTAGCATAAGTAATAAGTCAAGTAAAGATGACTGTTGATAAAAAAAATGCATTGTTCCACCCGAATGTGGTAATTTATAAAATATTTCCAATATACAAGTAGTGGCTGGCCGTAGGTGAGCAGAAAACACAATCGTGTGGCCCCAGGCCGGACGTCGCCAATAAATAACGCAGATACGTCGCGTACACGACCATGTGACATGCGCCCGCGCACCAACCAGCGAAAATCGCCTTTGTATTGGTTTACTTGGCTTATTTCGTGTATTTCGCAGCGAAATACATGACATAAAAAATAATAGCAAACTCTACATTAGGTAAGGTACTTATAACAGCTATGGGAATATACAATTAAACAATAATGATGTATTTGAGATTCAATTAATATTTAATCTTAAACTTACTTATACTAACTTATACTTTTCGGATCGGCAACCATTGCCTCCCACCGTTTCTTGCAAAAAAAAATGCTACAACTAGAATTTCGGTGAATTCGAATTTTTTCAAAGACTCGTTCGCTTAATATTTTTATAAAATAGCCTCATCACTAAATCACTAATTAATTTATGCACACCTGATCTGAATACATTTATTCAATGAACCTGATCGTATAGGTAAAACGGCCAGAAACTGAATGCCAGAATAATCGAAATCCCACAGTAAATAACAGAAACATGATAACCAAAAGAATATGTCTTAAATCATTGTCAACGGCGCATTGATTTACAGTACTCAAATTCCCAAAGAGCATAATAATTTTGGACAGGAAAAGACGTGTCAGTTACAGAGATAAATACACCTCGTTGGCTTTTAAAATCAAATATAACTAATCATTACGCCCATACAGTGCCAGAACCTAGTGTACCCACCCACGTAAATGTTAATTTCCCTTACTTTAATGAAGTAAATCTCATTTATTACTTCAGTACGATAGTAACACTAGCTTTTTGTGGGAAAATAATCAGTAACATACTTGAAATCATGTATAAATAAAGTGATTTTAGTTTCTTTGACATTATAATTTAAAAATTATACTATCCCTCTTTTATCAGTTACCTGTATATTTTTTAATTTAATTTATATTAGTTTAACTGAAAGAAGGCCTTGTATATTGTTAAAAAATGTAGTTATTTTCTCTGTCAGTATACCCCAAAGAGTCTCCGAATTATCCAATTCTTTATCATCACTTTGTTTTTTCAGGAGGCAATAGATGCAAGTAATGGCTTCCACCAAATACACATAGTAAGGTGCTGCATACAAAACTTCCCAACATTAAACTGAAGGGAACCTGTCTGATCGACGCTGGCGTGGGTGGTATCACGAAGCAAGTTCTCTGTCTGTGCCCACGCAATGACCTCACGGAGGTAAGGGTTGTATTGTAGCAACAAGTATATGGATGATATGCGAATATCAAGTACTTAAGTTGAGATATCGAGAAAGTATCGTTAGTAATAACGCTGTGATTTATTAATACTATGTCGTCGCTTCAAGATACTTTTGTTATACTTAATAAGATATTTAATTGAATTTCTAAATGTTAGGTTCATTGTTATAATCATCACAAAACTTGAAAGAAATATTAGCGTATAAACGAATAACAAAAAAAATTAAGTGTGTGTAAACATAAAGGTAAAATATTTAATGAACAGTATCATTGACATAATAAACAATTACATGCACTTGTTAAATATAAAGGAAAATATATGAAAGGATTCTCACTGCCAAGATTTTAATTGCAACACAAAACAACGGCAAAAGAACATTGCAAAGAGATGACAACGGCTACCTGAGCTTGATATTATCTCACAAAATTATAACCCCTCGTGAAAATAGAGCCTTTGTTTATGAATTTACAAGGTTTCTAGAAACTAAATCTTCATTAAACGGTGCCCAATAAATTATTATTTGACGTATCAGAGATCTAATTACGGGTGTCGGTGAAAAAGCTTTTTTTTTTTTTCAAAAGTTAGCACGGACTTGTTCTGTGTTCCACTTGCACTATTATCAATCTGAAAAGCATAGGGTTGTATAGAACACAGTGTTTTCAATCTATAGTTGGAAAAGGAGCTGCGCCAATGTTGGTCTAAGGCTATAATTTATATGTGGTGACAGGAGATCCCGTGTCGCGTCGAGAGCAGGCGCAAGAGTGCGCCCGCAATAAATAAATAGTGTTGCGTGGTGGAACTTGTAACTCTTGCTTGTTGGTTATTCGATAGGCTGTAACGCTTGTGAACTTTTAAAGAGAAATTTTGTATTTTGTGAATTGAATGTTTAGGTTACCTATTCTATTCAGGTGACAAGACAACAAAAACCAAAGGATTTACTATTGAAGGTTCTCCGTAACCAACAAAACTGAGTTAATATCGAAATATACAAAAATTTCGATCGTTATGATTTATGCTCCAACTAGACACATAGATAGCAGACAGCAGAACAGTTATCTGCAAACAACGAAGCCTATAATTAGCTAACCGATAGAATTAATTCGATTAGACATCAAACAACGTCACACAACAAGTATTCGAGGCGTGGACAGCACTGTTCGTTCCTGGAAGCGAACGCATGGCACGTCGCATGTCGCACGGTTATCTGATGCAAGACGCGCGCCGCTGCGTGCGCGCTACTCGGACGCGCGTGCGCCTACAAAGGTATCTTGGTGCTGCATCATTTGCGGGATGATGTGGAATTTGAGCAATCAAAGTTATACTAGGATTTATGACTAAGTGTTGATAGACTTCAAGTAAAAAGAAAGTCGGGAGATAGTGGTATTGTATTTCGAGAAAACCGTGGAGAGTTGAATTATATGGACATAAGGGAACTTAGTGGTGAAACCAAAAACGAAACCTCTTTTCATGGGTATTCGTTTTTTTTTGTAGTATGTAATGCCTTTTTAAACACAGACAACTAAGAGTTATTATTTTTTAAATAATACTCAAATTGTTAATGCCAGTTACACGCTGCTTACCAAGAATTTTAATATTTTTTTCTATGAGAACAGTTAGACGATCTCATCCTAACCTGTCTAGTTCCTGTCGTCATTAGCAGCGCAGGCGCAACTATGGACATGCGCAGTTACACGACCCGTAAAGGGCGAGAAATAAAAAGTTCAGTGTAGATGATCATCCACACTGTACGCTGTATGAATGGAATTAAACACCGTTTCTGAGTTCTTTTTAATTTTGCTACTACTCATATATCCTCTTCGCTTGATAAGGAAGATTTGTGTCCCTGTATTGTATTTTTCTTCTCAGGGGGTAACGTATGGTAGAGTGAACTATAGCAAAGTGCCGCGGATATAACTGGCCATATTTGAAGAAAAGGGAATCAATAATGAGCAGGTATTCTACTTTTATGTATCTTGAAGAAATTTACTTTAAAGTTTAAAATTTGCGCTGACAAACAACACTCGAACCTATGAACAGTATAATTAATTAAATAAGAAAACAATACAATAGACCACAAACGTCCTCAAGAAATAAAAGTCAGCCCAGGAGAGAACATAAAACGCCCGGTAGCAACGCTATGACCATAGCTCATCCGATGACTGGCGCACGCGCAGGTACACTGCATCCAACTTGTTCAATAAATACCTCGCTTTTCTCTGCATAAATCTAGGCTTTGTATGCAAATTTTATGGGTTTCGATGTCTTATTTTTGTTTTGCAAGTAGGTTTTAGGTATTAATAGACTATAAACAAATACAACATCATATCTTGAAATTTGACATTTGAAATTACCGCACAGATTTAAGTCTCACAGTAAATAGAAGTGTCTAAGTTTTAGTCTAATGGAAAGTTAATTAGTTTTTTCAAACAATTAGGTAAGGTAAAGAACAAAAGCAGTTGGATGCTATCTTGGTCCTTCGAGCCGGACTTCTCGTTCCCTGTAAATCTTGGCGATAGCGCTCTCTAGACAGAAACTGATAAGAGCCACACGACCTTAGTAATTGACGTAATAAGAAAAGGGTTTGTGGACTTATAAGAGAGCTTTACGAGAATGTCCCAAGGCGTAAAGTAGATAGCAGTGTCGATAATGTTTTCCTATATTACTGTCTAATACAGGCGCATTTTCTGAAGTGGCCAGTTATATGATTTGAATGGCTGACTGAACTGTAAATTGATATGGATATAACAAATATTTGAGAACCAGTAGGTATAAGTAACTGATACCAAAGAAGTTTTTGCGTTTGCACAAACCTAAAGAATATAATATTTGTTCAAAAAAGTTTGGACGCTGTTCCGTAGAATGGACATAACACACCTATTACCAAAATTATATCTAACTATATATCTTTTATCAAAAAAAAATACAAATCAGAAAATGAATCAAACAAAAAGCCAACATGATAATAGATCTAAGTATAAGAACCTAGAAGCCAGACATCTAGATCGGTTAAATTTCAGATCTATGTTAGTACGTGATTGGGCGAGAGAGGTGCGCGGGCACAAAGCGGACGCAATTTGCCGGGGGGCGTGGCCTACACGGTAGCGGGAGGGGACCTCCCTGTATGCACTCGTGAAGTCGTAACACTAGATTCTGTGATTTCGTGTTTAGATCTTGACTTGGAAATTGTAATTTTGATCTTTTACGTAATGTTTGGTGTTTAGACGAAATTATGTTGAACTTATCCTGATTTTGTTAATGTGAATCATGAGTCTTACCTGTGCCAATAATAGCTAGTAGCTATTTAGTTATATTTAAGCAAGATAAGGCAATTTTAACTATAGGCAGTAGGAACCATTGAGATAAGGACAAGGTAATCTTAATAGAATTAGAGAAGGATACAATCTCTAGAAATAAAAATACTACAATCATTAACATATAAATTGAACTGAACGACTTAGTAAGAGTCCCGGAGATGATAAAATACAATATGAAAGATGAAAGTAAAATTATCCATAACAAAATCATATTAAATTTTACAGTGTAACAGTTCATACACCGCATGTCGCTAACAAAAGGCAATTAGTAATAAACAACATTGGGCTCGCACGCACATGCCGAAAAGAAATAAAACGACGATAGACAAAAGTTTATAATCGTCTATGGTCGCAGGGCTGTCATATAATATGTATGTATAAAAATGTTAAAATTGTCCAATTCTAATAACTGCAAATCGATGGAAATAAAGAATCAACATTTAAAGCCTATGCCTGATAGGCAACCTCTCGATGGAAGGAATTTAAGATGTCTATTTTCAGATATATCTACTAAATAAACTGAAGAGAAGATAAATGCAGAAAATTGGAATGGACGTGAAAGGAGATAATTTGTTTTAAGATTAGCAATACAAAATTATACATATGGTGTGACAAAACTTAGATATGGCAACCCTATCAAGCGAGGGTCGAATGCGCGCACGCATCGCCCGAGGACAAACAATAAGGGATCTGGCAATAAACGAAACACGGGCTTACCTGAGCTGTGAGATACGTAAAACGTTCTGGCGGACCTACAAATGAAATTGTTGCAAATAGTTTACAAAAGATTGTTAAATTACTAGTTGTAAGCGATCCGACATTAATGAAATGAGAAGTTTCTTAATTTTGATTGAAGCGAAGTTTACAAAGAATTATAGAAATTGTTTTTGGGGAATTGATGTTTAGATTAACTTCATTCCATTAAACAGTAGGGACAAAGCAGTAGTTTAATTTCCTAAACTTTTAAATAATAGGTACTAGAGGTAACTATATTTTATGTTGTTAAAATTTAAAGGATTGCTTGTTACCTATTCAAAATACAGTAGATAAGAAAATGCTGAATGTGTCATCGTCACTAACAGAGTGAGAATATTTTTCGATTGCGCAAGTCATATTGAATCTGAAGTCAGATCAGGTTTCGCTGTAGCATTGCTTTCAATAATAACTTACTTCAAGGAACGTATAGCTTTAATAGAATCTATAAGATCCGACATATTTAATTCATAATATGTAATATTATTTTTTCCCATCCGAGTTCTAACGCTAGAATATCATGATGTTTTTATGGATCCAGTATGTATTGATTGCCTTTTTCATAAAATATCTTGTAAACTTTTACGCTTATAGCTTATTTTAATTAACTGTTACATCAATATTATGAAAATGTGCTCAGTATTAAAATATAGCTGATACAGAGAAAAAAAACATAACAAACACACAATTATTTTATTGATTTTTTGACTAAACTCTTGTAAATAAACGTGTTGCTGCTTTTGACAACTTTATAATGAAATCTATGAAAAATATAATTATAAGCGGTCTAAACACCTACCTTTGACATTAAAAATAATATAAAAATCACATATAAATCTTAACAGGAAAGAATAGTGCTCAATATAAAAGGTAAAAATAATGTTCACAATACGCGCATGTCACAAACCGCGCACGCGTCCGCCTCGACCGTTCCCACGCGCACCCACACACACGCAGCGGCGCGTGCGAATGTGTGCGTGAGGCGCACGCGCAGCTTGCGCTCCTCACTTTCATAGAGTAGTTTTTTTTGTTGTAAATATGAACAATAATTTCAAATGCAAATTACGTTTTTAAAATCAATTTTCAATACGTATACCTATTTTTTATGGCCAATTAATATTGATTGGTTGTACTGTACTCATCATTTCAATGATTTTATTCTTATTTGGATGTTTTACTTATTTGATGTCAGTCCATGAAAAATTCTCTGAATGTTTCGGGAACTTAACAAAATTAGAACTACACATAACCACGTTTTTACTGCCTATATAAAACCATTAATCAACAAAACACTTCGGGTGCCCAGAACCAGTTCGCGCAAGGTCGGCAGGCATCGGCAACTATCGGTATTGCAGATGTTTGGCCGATTGTGAATAATCGGCACATCTGCTCGCCCAGTAACGGATTTTGTTGTTTTATATGTCACTGATATATTAATTGTATTAAACATATTTGTTGCCAATCTCTTGGACATTCTGTTAAATTGCAAACTTAGTAGGACTATCTATTCTAAACTTTTAATTAAATTCAATGCCACATCTGCATGCTAATCTTTGGTAGCCCGCACGTCAACATCCGCTAATCTCCATTGAACTCCGCACGTCAGTGTGATGCCATGATGCTGACACGACGCGATCCAAACTCAATCGTCAAGGTGAAATGTGACATTGTACAATATGAACCTACAAATTGTTTGTGATTAACATAACGATGTACCTTTTGAATGCAGCCCGTTTGTTCGTAGCTGTTGACATGGCATTACAAATTAGAACTTTGACGTAGGTCTGTATGTATGTGAGAATGGATTTTATTGTAATTAGATCACTTATGTGTTATGATAAATTGACTTTATAATGGTGTCTGTCTATATTGCTATTTGAATAATCTTTGCACTTACTGATCAAAATGTTTGCGTTTGCTTGCTGATCAAATTGCATAGCGTAAGAAAGATATACCTACAGAATACCGTAGCCAAATAACTTTATGTTGTGTTCCTGCCCTGCGCACGAGTAAAGTCGTCTGAGGTCATTGGGGATGGCGATAGCGTCCATGGGGCTACGGTAACCACTTACCATCAGGCGGGCCGTATGCTTGTTTACCGACTCTATCGTACAAAAAAGAAGGAACTGACAGATCATTGTGAAATGGGAACCACTGCTGACAAACTTTTTTACGATTTGGCAGAAGCCTTATGTAACTCATGTGAATATATATAAAAAAGCATTTCATATCAAAGTAACTTTAAATCGTTCAAGCAAAGAAATAAGTAATTTTAAGGCGGCCCGTATGTTTACCGATCTATCGTATACAAAAAGAAAGGAAATGACAGAACATTTCATGACAAACGAATAGAATAATATTATTTTAAGGAAAAACAAACAATTCATAAAATTGTATAATCTTACATAATATCATTAAGTTATACGCGGTATCTTTGAACTCGTCAGTTATTCTCAAACGTTAAGTATCCATTGTTTTGACTCAAATGAAACCACTTGCTTAGCAATTACTTCGTGGGATAAGCTTTTTGAAGCAAATCCGTTAGTTTTGTGTCAGTTAAACGTAATATATTACGTACTTTTAAATGGTGAAAAGTGAAATAATTGTACTGTTATATTAGTTTTCATAATCTTAAAGCACCAGTAAAACTAAATTATCAGCATTGCCATTCAACGTGTTTTTTTTTTGTAAATATCTTATTCGCCATAACAATGAAAACTAATTAAATTAAATAACTAAATAGAGTTTTATTCACACATGAAAACAGGTTGTTTCTCTAACTAACAAAAGAAATTTTGACGGTCAAAAGGCGTATATTTTTAAAATTATCATCTTCTAGTTTTGTACCAAAGCATTAAGTTTCTAAACAGCTGACACTATGCTAATCAACAAAAACCTAAAGAACATTCAAAATTATTATAAAAGCAAAACGATCACCATTCCTTGCATCACCATTAATTACTAACCAAAATATAGAATTACAAATATAATTAAGCTCATATCAAAGGCGATCATCTCTAAAGCGGACATCATCTATTCATCCTGTAGTCCCTTCGATCTCGGCTATTGTACGAGAGTTGACGGTCTACGGTGTTTGGAGCTTCGGCTTGGTATATGAAATTATTATCTGTACCTCGGGATCGGGTTACTGCACACACGTGCATGTGCACAGACATTTTGAGGATTGGTGACATGCAATATTATCTCCGTGAAAAGTTACCTATGTTACATCATTATTTGTAAGATAATAAAATAATTATCGCAATAGCAAATCAAGATATAATATAAAACAGTGATTTAGCGGAATTTGTTGTATCTCTTGAAAAATGTCTAATTTAAGCAGCATCAATAAATATTCTTCTGACACACAAGAAGCTAATAAAAAGCACAAATGCTGCAAATAAAATAAACTCAATATGATCCCTTAACATAAACTGAACTGTTTAAAATTAATGAAGCAGTGAGATAGATTAATAAGATTACGTAACGGTTTGCAGAAATCGCGTCGGAGCCTGAAATTTGCGCGCTTGCTAAAGCTTTGAGTAACGCTTTAGCATTGATTTGTTTCATCGCATATAGCATTTTTTGTTAGCGTCATTGTCAGGACCGTATATTATAAAATCATCTATACAAACAAAAAATATTAGAGAATACCTTAATAGGATTATGAATACAAAATTGAATCAATTTATTACTTGTAATCAAATTTTAAGCCCAATATATGTAACAAACAATAAAAGAAACAAATATTTCCAATCTGATCATAATCAGGAGCTTCGATCAGCATAAATATTAATATGGGCGTAACCATGTCATGGTGCACTTAGACCGATGATTATTTTTTGTTTTATTACAGTATTTCTTTCGCAGTGGTTCAGATTCTTAGAACCGTATTCGGTGCAGCATATTATGTTAACAATAATCGGTTCGGGTGGTTCGGATGCAAGCATTCGATCCAATGGCGATCGTGATAATGGTGTGACAAACGTATGGTGAGCGCGTCGGGCGGCGGCGGCTCTCGGCCTGCTGCGGCCATAAATCTCAAAGGCCCGGCCGAAAGGACGCGCGCAACCCTTTATTATACTGAGACATGATTGGCCTCGGGCGCTCACCGAACAAAACGAATGCACGCTTAGTAACGAGCGCGACTCGTATCTCTGCGACTTCACTTTCGAAGTGGTCGAGTTTTTTGCCTTTTTGGGGCGCTATCGTGATTAATACCTCAACTTAAACCTCGGAGTTCAACGCATCGCGCCCGTCAAGGTCGGTGATAACGGTCACACCAACTATGTGAATACAATAGTCCATAGTTTAGCTATTTAATTGTTTCTACAGTATCGAGACGTGAGGCACCAGAATTGTAAACACGCCACGCGGTCTTAAGATACGACATGAATACTGATTCGTGGGGAAACACGTAGCTCACTTGTCACTTTTTTGCGAGTATCGAATTCCATTTTTTATGTTCGAATATAGCCGGTTGAGTAATCGAAGGTGAAAACAATTGTATCTACATGAGACGCCACGCCAGCGTCAATCATGGAGTTGCTCGTAAATACCCCGAGGGCACGATCACTATTGAATGCGGTGCGGCAACAAGAGAACGAAATGTAAATCGAACATGACATCCGGGTGCGAGTTCAAGCGAGCATCAGCCCGCGAATTCAAAATGGAAACATTCACGGACGCTGCTTAATCTTATATCGAATCAATGAGATTGTTCGGCGAGCACGCTCGGGGTCGGGTCACCGTGTTAAACGGCGCAACAACTCGAATAACCAACCAGTTGTTCTTTAAAACCATAAGAGTACGTGAGTACACATACCGCACCGTAGTTGCTCCTGTCATAACCAGTTTTTATCGGATTGTAATGCCCTAGCCGCAATGCTATGATTTGACGTTCTCTATTAGCATGATTGTCTCGGTTGATAACGTGAGTCATGCGAACTTTATTTTTAATGAGGTATAAAGTCAATAAACTTGTATTTACTTTTTATACCACAACATCTCTAAGAAGTTCTATTTGCAAATGAATACCTATTTAGGTAAAATATCGATTTACGTAAAGTGTATGATCGCACAACATCAACCCGAATAAATGTGTCCAAACCGAATTGTTTATTCAGTGCTCTGGCAACCAATCAAAATGAAGATTATAGGAAATAAACTCGGGATTGAATCGTAGCAATCCGCGAGTATGATGCATGAAGTGGTCTCAAGTCGCACGACGCGTACTCTGATCAGTGCTCCAGATCTCACTTCGTGGTCGCACCGCGCCGATCGAGCATTATATGCAAATAGTCAAGCCATTCTCCAAAGACCTAAGTTTTGAACGGCAGCGAGCTATGCTTGAGTAGTCATTGCCTTGCTTCATGACCATAGTTGGAAAAGTTAGAAATTTAAATTTTGAGTCGAATGTTTATGAAGATATTCATCTTAGAAATGCAAAGTGAGAGATTATAGTGTGGCAAGTGATTCTCATGCAAATAAAATTAAAGCTTCTACACAGTATGTAAGCCACAGTACTGCACCTCCTGAAGGACAAAACAATAACGTAAGCAAGTCGCTGACTTACACCATGCAACAAAAAAGTTCACTAAATAAATAATGATTGAGCAACACGCGTCACCTTATTGTTGCGGGACGGGCGTGCTTGAGACGATAAACTGGTGAAATTAGATGCCTCTTGAATTTGACCAGATTATAATTCAAATAAATTGAGCAATCTAGTTTTGTATGTGAGATAAAACTGGCGAAAGGGTTTACGACGTTAGAAATCTGACATTACAATTGAAATTATAATACGTGCAGAACAAGTTTAATATAGTGTTGATTTCTAAAGAGGATATTTGCAAAATATCATGGAAGGAAAGCTGCATTATTAAAGTGGCCAAGTTAGCTTTGCTTTGATAAGAAAATATAAAGGCAATGTGGCGAGTAAGATTTATCAATTTACATTTTATATAAAGGTCGAATTCGTTAGTGTTGAATGTATTTTCCGGAATAAGTTGAACGATTTATAACAAAATACAGTAATATTATTTTCAGTTCAATAACAATTCACTTGCTAATACAATACGTATTTCTTCATAATGCAAAGAAAAGAATAATTAGATATCTAGAATATGGGCAAAACAATTCATTAACTATATAATCTCTATCAAGATTATACCTTAATGGACAATAATGATGACTGAATAATGTGACATAAGAAAACGGAAGTCATACATTCAGATCACATAAGAAACTACTTAATTGGTATCTGAAGCAAATGTCAACCTAAAACAACGAAGAGATGATAATGTGCGAAAACTAAATCTCAGTAATTTTCAATAGTTGTGAACGGTACTAAGTCACGAGGCACTCCTGTAACCTCGTATTCCGCTGTTACATCAGGTTTGTGGGAAACAGGCGTGTCTCGTGCCTCGCATGGGAGCCCCTGCGGCCCCCGTTCCCTTTGCGATCAGGCTAGCGTCCGCACTGATCGCCTCAGGCTGCCACTCCGACCTGACCGTAACTATGAGGTAGACAAACTCGATACTATCTGTTCTTAGATTGATTCTATCACTTGTGGCACTTTATGATGCGATTTCGTTGAGTCCGAAGGATTTTCCTTCTAATATTTAATTGATCAATGCTTTAGTAATTTATTTATTCTCATCTTTATTATTCACAACCGATGCATCAACATTTCTCATTCAATCACCACCTATTTTTTTATCTCTTTGTATCGTGCCTAAAATTGCTATATAAGAATCATCTTCCAGTAGGGGATCAAGATCTAAAGCTAGACAATTGCATGGGCGTGCTGCGCCACTTTTCACTTTGATTTGCGTACACAACAGTAAACTAACAGCTAGTTATGTACGTCTCTCGTTAATCATACTATTGCACGTCTCGGAAGCTAAAAGCATATTTTCTTTCCGAAGAAAGCGATTGGATTCACCTGGCCTTACTACTTAGAGCTAGATTTCTAAGCGTGTTCATTAGTAAAGTCACCATTAGAAGACGCGAAGTAGACAATCAAAAAATTCTAAGAGAAAATTAAAGAAATGTTTAAAAAAGTTAAAAGAGTTAGTAATAAGAGCCAAAGAAATTACATAATAAGTAAACAGAAAACATCAAAAATTCTCTTCAAAATTTAAGCTAGGAACTAGATCTGGCTTCGAATTTAGTCATTGCAATACAACTACAAGACTATGAATTAATATGTACAACGTCTATGGAATGATCAGTACCAAAACTGTGAATATCACACACAGAGGTATGCACTTGTTCCCATTAGACATTCATATACTTATGCATTATGAGAAACGTTTACTAGGTGCATACATAAATACACGTCTAACGCAGCATATTTGATAAGAAATTTATTAATAAGTCCTCAATAACTTGTCCGCCAATGAGGCATAACTGTTTCTATCAATGTAGTTATTTTCTCATGGGATTTTGTGATTTTGTTGTTTCTGCGTTATCTTAAGGAAAGTTTAACAACTTGAAGTATATTTAAGAGTAATTTAGGTGGGAAATCGTGACTAAATTTTTTATTGAATATATCCGTTTCGATTGCATACAAATAATTTGTAGTCTTGAAACTATTGATATTATTTATTTATGAGTTTAAAAGCTGAAGATCCCGTGGCGTACTTTCGAAAGCACGCGTCGTACGGGCGTGATGAGCGGTGCTGCGCGCGCACCTAATGCCGAGGTCGTGGGCGGTTCACGTGTACGATGCCATAAGAGATAATGGTATAATATGACGCCCGATCACCGTTTAGGCGCAAGATGGAGTTATCGATTTTGATGAGCACGATTTTAAATTGTTTCAAAATGAATATAACTTTATAGAAAAGGTTTTTTTTACCATAAGTAATCAAATATAAATAAAACTTGTAAGATGAATGCTAGATCGAGATCGGTAGCAGATCAAAGGTGTATCGACATTGACCTTCTCAGCGCGGGCGCACGTTACGAATCGATTCGTCGGCGAGCCAATAGGGGCGCGTCGCGACTGATGCTGATCAAACATGGCGGTCGATGACCTGCGTCTTGCGCCGCGGACAATTTGCATACCTAGTTGTTGCATCACGAGTGACCATAACTTGTTGGATGATATGATTTGTTTGTACAAATGAGCTCTTCGGGTTACGACCAATATTGTTCTGATGTAATGATATTGCAAATTGAGAATACAATAGGCTATACTTCCTTATTACGTGCAGATAGAAACACAGAAGAATAAAGTTCCTTTTATTGGAATATTAAACTAGATACAGCTTTAGCTGATCATAAACACCATAACGGTATTCTACAAAAACTAGTCCTCGGTTTAAAAACAATACAAATTTAGAAAAATCAGGAACTTCCAACCACTGATTAAAATTCCATAGTAACTCCAACAAAGATCCCACCAAATGTAAACCTGAACACGTATAACAATAAAACCACCTAAAACACGACCATGGAAAATGGCAATCACCATGTGGTTAGTACATAAGCATGATTCACCAAATAATGATTACGTGCATGGCATTAAGTATGTCGAGATGACGGCAGGTGTTGCCAGCTCCGCCCAAGTTTCAGCCTGTCATAATTAAAAAGGATCGGACCTTTCTGGATAATTAGTGTCCGGGTTAACTATCGTCTTTGGGTATTAGGTTTACAAACTTATTTGAATGTTGAATTTAAGATTGTAATCTTCTATTTCTGACTTCGAGAACGTCATTTCCCTTAATTTATGTTTAATATAACTTTTAAATTAACGATGTTATTAGCGTAACATGAATGTTACCATACAAATTAAAGCCTATGAAATAGTCCCCAAATCGTCATAAAAATTAAAAGATCACACTCCAATAAAACCTATGGCTTCATTTATCTTTAGGGGACCAATTTGTGCATCAAACAGGTTCCATACAGCCATAAACTCTTTTAATGGATCAACATTAATAAAAGCGGCTAACAAAAAGACACGGCCATATTCAAATTTCTTTATAGCACACGAAAGATAAGCATTTTGTGATGAATCGAATATTTTAATAACAATCGACGGGTTTATACTGTCATCAATCGTGTGATTGTCTTAACTTTTGCCATCACAGCTATGGAAATCTAGTTTCTCAAAGTTATTGTTTATTGCTTCCAAATCTTTAACTCTGGGAATTAGAATTGAAGTTATCTCAAATAACAGTTATAAATAAGTTTAACGAAACCCATTTCTATGCTAAACTGTACCGAACATTCCTATAGAGTGACAGTTCAAAAGATTGTTATCGTTTAAATCCAGTAATCCTTTAGGTGGCCCGTATCTTAAAGACAAATAAAATATACCACGGACATAGAATAGGCTTATTCATTGTGGTACAAATGACATTGTTATAAAAAACGTCTGATGAAAGTGTTGGAGTATCTACCCACGTAATATTGGTCAACAGCGTTTCCCGATTTGTCCCATATCAAGGCAACCCCGCTTAAAACAGTATTTATTTTCTTTCTTTTTTTATTCAATACAATTGCGGGGGCTTATTCAAATGAAGCAGGTAATCGGTCGACGGCACCGTATTTATGCTTTTTATAGCCTCAACCAGATCCAAGTGACGGAGATACAGCGCTGTATCTTCAGTTGAGATTTTGTGGGAAATCGTTTCAAGCGCTTTCACTGCTGTCTTTTCCAGCTTGCCACATATTATAGAGTGTTGGTTTACCGAAACTCATTTTAATTTCATTAACATTCAAACTGAGTACTTGTTTTAAGTTGAACGATATCAAGAATACATAATTACAAATGGATATTTCTCTAAATTAGACGGCTTTCTTCTAATACCTATCGCATCTTTTGAATAAATTTTGTATCCGGCATTCGTTGGACAAGATTAAAAATTAAGTAGCGTGTAATAAATTTTATACATATGAGTTAGTTGTTTTGTAGCAAATAATAATTTGTTTAGATGAAATTTGCTTATGACATTCTTGTCGTCTCGACGGCTTATCTTTTTTTGCAGTTATACAGTATATTGATATCATCACAAAAACACAGTGACGCATCATACTGTTTTTGTGATGATCCAAGTCTCTTCTCAGATCATCGAACAGGATAAACATCATGATTATTAAGCATTCAAAAGAATTGCTTGTTTCCATTGAAAGTAATAATATTATTTCAGAGTTTCAAGCATGAAATCCTGCAGTTCTCAATACAACACTTGATGTCAAGCTTGAGATTCATCAAGACCCGATCAATGGACTCCGATGAACTTCGTCAAAAAAGCATGAAGATTTTTTAAAATAAACATTCATTGGAATCGATTTGAGTCTTCATCTCAAAGTGTTTATTTAATAACAGTCCGTTTTGAATAAATCGATTTCAGATAGTTGGTCTGACGATAGGGAAATGTAACCCTTAAAACTTGAAGCATTCAGTTTGATTTGCTTTATCATTAATCGACTCGATTTATTACAGCTTCAACTTTTCATTGACGAGGTGAAGTGGATTTTAAGTGTGTATGTTTAAGATGTAATTTTGTTTAAACACTGATGATTTAACTGGTCAAGCGATGATATCCATCGTAGCGTCAACTGGTAAGGTTTTTGGATCACTATATGGAGAGATAACAGAACTTCTGAGACGCTAGCGTTAAAACAGGAAATTGTATTGCCATTTATATTCATTTGACACCGAATCCGGAACTTGGGAAAGTACTCTTTGCGGTACATTTTATTTACACACAAAATTGGATTAACTGCAAGTTCTCATGATTAAACTGGTGCATATTAAAATACAAGTAAATCAGTACTTCGTCGCCCTGACCTATAATGACTACAACGTTTCTAAGTACATTAACTTGTACAAATACTTTTTATATTCATCAATATTTTTTGTGAGAATCAGCAAGTTCACAAAATCCGATGCCACAAATTTTTTTGTTGTAGGTGATTCAAATGTAGAATTGTCTCATGTAGATTTGTGTACCAAAATAAGGTAGGGTTCATAATTCCTAAATCGACGTATTCAATTGAGAACACTCAACGGTTGAAAGCAAGCGTCGAGGTGATATTGTACTACGATCAATGCTGGGCGTGGCTCGTCCAACGAGCTTATGTTAAGGCATTACAGCTAATAACAGGTTAGGGTATTTAGATCTCGAAACAATTATATATTCACAATACTACAATACATTTCTCAATCATTCGATGTCTCATGTATTCATTTTGATTTGGAGAGACTTGGATTTTAAGTATTGCAATTTGAAGTGCAGTTATCAATTACAATTACACCACTTTTTGCGCATCTACGATTTTGTCATGAAATTGAATAAATTGAAATGAAAAACATGGATTGTAGACAAAAAACTATACAAAAGAATAACTCTGTAAAGTTATAGTGCCACTAAAAATATCTAGTTCTAGTGCCTTTAGAAGAAGTATAAACGCTAAAAAATATCTTAATAGAGATCTCATAAAACTCGAATGACCCATTTCACAACATTCCACGTTACACGAGTGATATAACACTAATTAAGTATATTTAACAGCTGCACCGCATTTTAACTGATGCGTCTATTTAACTGGTACTAACGTTAAGTACTACTAAATGTCACGCCATATATTCGTTAGACCCTTCCTCCATTACAATGTTCTCTTTGAGTAGAGTGCCTTCTCCATTTCCCTTGCTCTGTTAATAGTCTTCACTTATCACTGTACCGTTAATTTTCCTTCCAGCTTCCCTGATACATTTTATATCTTGATAACATTTCTCGGAATCGACCTGCAGTACTTAAATTAATTAATTTATTGAGACCCAATCAACAGAAGCTTAGATATTTACACAAGTAATAATCTAATCCTACTGAATCTTAACACCGATGCAATCAATGTCAGATGTGGCTCGCTCCGAGAAGATATGCATCCACCATTAAGAGTTTACTTTATGGATGCTATGCAAATATCTCTGGTCCACCCACGGACGGTATAAGGGCCATAAAGGACTGGCCGAGCCGCGTATTTTGACAACAATGTTGTTTATATCGCACTAAATTGTTAGCTTTTTGTGTCGCTGCACTCTTTGCCATTGTGTGCGGTTGACGTGCAATTCCTGGGATGTAACGACGACGAGCTAATTGGAAATTATAGTTCCTCGATCCAAGTGATTGGTATTGTAAATTATTATATTGGTTGGCTCGGTTAAATCACTCTGATTAATCGCTGACAGAGAGTGAAATGCAATGCATGCGCGCAGAATTTTAATTGAGGCCTTTGGAAGTGAATTTACTATTATTGAAGGTTCCGAAATGTGAAATTTTCATCAAACAAAAGAAAACTTATCAATCAGTTTTCTATAATAAATCAAATATTTGAGTCATCTCAAAAATTCTGGCATTACAGATCAAAAAGATGACAATCACGAACTCAAATAAATCGTGCGTAAATAAACGCCAGTGCTGAGTAAACAGTGCATTATAACGTTTTGACACGGACCGGGAACAGTAATTTAAATCCTAAATTAGTTTGTTTTTTGTCATCGGCCGGAGTGTCGGCGTCGACGGGAACCAACATCGGTCACGTCTCAAGATCAATAAACCATTAAAACTATAACGATATATAAATAAATAAATCCCTATAAAAGGTAACAAAAAACCCAACCCAGTTCACTAACCCATGTATAACGCCATGTAATTTATGTAAAAAAAATATGACTGACAAATGACGAAACGTGAAGACGTGTGGAGTATGAAGTTTCTATTGAGGGTCAGAGTTCAAGAAATTTAATTGTGTGGACACACTATCTAGTTATTCGACTACAATAAATATTTTATTGTTATCTGCGTGAATCATAGTGATATGCTGACATGCTCTTATGTTATTGAAATGGCACGTGTTATTATTGAAACTACTGTAGAAATATCCATTATGAGGTTTAAATGCTAAATTACGTAAGACACGAACACAATAATTATGTGAGATAGATGAAGAACCTTAGGTCCTTAAATGTAAAGTTTTAAATCCTATGGTAAATGAAAATAATGCAGTAAATTACGCACAATATGCAAGTACACACAAAACAGAAGCCTAAATGACAAAGAAATTACTTAACACATTTAACACATTCAAAATCGAAAGCAAATGCGTGCGACCCTAGAATCACGCGGCAAATCTGACACACCATTGTTCTAAACAACATCGAATCTAGTGCGTATTGCGTGCTACATGCTCTAACCATAGAGAAAGTAGGTAAACCAGGCGCCCAGTAATTAGGAAGTGTAATGAAAACAAAAGCCAACGAAACCGTACACGTCTCGGGTGATTAAGCCTTCGAAGAAGTCTCGTCTTCTTTTTGTCTATGATTCTATTCAAAATTTAATTAATGGTCTTCGGACTCTACTAGACAACAGCAACGGTATTGCAAAAGATTCAGATAATGAGAGAGTTTTCAAAGGATGCCTTTGTAATATTATTATTTTACTATTTCACAGTGTTATCATTTGTTTTAGGGAAATATCAGATATGGTCGTTTCTATTACAGATTATTATGTTACTGTTACAAAATTATAGTAACAACTTCATGTTGCAGAATATGAACCTAGGAAACCTGTCATATAAATTATTTAAACAAACCGATATTTTGCTTCAAGTTTGCAGCCAAAACTACGAACATTATATCCTGCATTAAATTGTTTACATTCAGCTGAATGAATGGCGATGTCAAAATTTAATATTTCAAAACGGCCTCCTTATTTACAGTAAATACACCTCAGAAACAAGATATGCACGAAGTTTCAGAGATCCGTCATCAGTAACCTAACATAAGTCGTGATCCTATGCTGCTATTATTTCATTAGTACAATAATTGATAGTTTAACATGTTGTAACATTTAGATTGATAGGTTGGATATGTTACGCATTAGAGTTTAAGAATAGCTGTCTACACTACATATACCTCCGGTGGGTGCTGTACATGTTATGGATCATCAATGAAGTCTGATTTACCAATACTGTCTAATATCTGAATGAGTGATTAAATGTATCGATTCATCATTTTGTAACAGTCATGTATTGTTAAAAAAGTTCATGTGGACTATTAACAGCGTTTTTAACGAATGATATATCGTGTGATCGTTAATTCACGATGATAATATGCATAGACCGGATATGTCTTATACAGTAACTATATTAATAAAGATCCAAAACTGGAAAGTTACGAAACTTGATCAATTATAAGAAAAGATTATGTTTAATTAAGCTTAAAAATGCCGATAGCAAGAGAAATTATATTGATTACATAGTAACAGCAGCAGGAATAAAAACGTCTTTAAATTATGAACGAATGAACAAAGCAGAATAAAGGATATATAGCAAATAGTATCGTATGAAGATGTTATGCAGAACGTGGTAGTTTTTAGTAAAATAAAGCTCTTGAGGAAGTGAAGGATATTATACGTGTTCTAGTTAACCCTTCGTGCATACACTCATGTGGTCTTACTGTTAGTGGAGACCATTAAGAAACAGCGACTATGAGATAAAACACGGCGGTCGAAGCCTCACGGGACGTGCTTCACGGTATCGAGATAGGCCCCAGCGCAGGTGTATTTTCACGTATGAACAACAACATACTTTCCTGCACTAAATATGCTCTTATTGCAACTCCATAGAGGTAATTTTTCTAAATTTCTATTCCAAGATTTTCTGAGGCGGTTTATTTGAGGTATTGTCGAGTTAAGTTCAAGTTCTTTATTACTCATATTGTCATCAAGATGGTATAATGATATTATGCTAGTGTTCCGAGACAAAGGTAAAACGAAACTGAGTTCACGGACAACGTTTTTATAATCTTTTTTATCGTGGAAAGCAGTAATTTTTGGTATTCCAAGAAGAAATAAAAGTGTAGATATAATCAATATTGCAGTGACATCAGTTTGAGTTCATGAGAGTTAATCATCTTTCAAGTGAGGATGCAAAAGACAGGATGAATTAAATAAGATTGATGACAGGCCTTGACACGAATTAACAAGACTCCGAGTGAGATGATACATTTAATAGACATTATAGTATAGACATAGAAAGCTAACGGACTTAACTATACTTACCTAATAAAATGTAGCTACTAATGTATATATCATTGATGATAACTTTGAAATTAAAGCTCGTGAACCAATACGAGAATAACACTACATCATGATATTCCAAGAAATTTACTATGGGTAGTTTATGTGGCGAGTATAAGTAGAGCCGCATCGTTAGCGACAATGCGATGTGATACAGATATCTGTGAGCTAAGGCGATTACTGCGCGGGCGCAATACAAACGAATGCCTTTTACGGAGCAAGAGCCACAGTTCATTAAGGTGCACCCGTTTGAAGTGGAAGTCAGTGACTTGATGAGAGATTTAAACTTTATTTTGGTCCGAGTGATTTAATATTATTTCGAGATAGAAAATGGTGTGGAGCTGTTAGCTGCGTTAAAAATGAGGCGCCGCGCACCGCCCTCCTGGGCAGTGAGGACTGATAGTGGACACCGCTGAATAGCGGTCATGCTGCTAACAACAATAAAAAATAACATTTTATTGTTCACATAAGAGAGATCATAATAAAATTAGTTTCTTGCCGGAGTCTTTTCAGTTTAAGTGTATTTCGAACCGGTGGTAAATCCAACTGTATGTACCAAATTAACGTTCATAAGTGCCTTACTAGGGCCTAAACTGAATAAATGACTTTGATTTGATTTGATTTTGATTACCTTTATATAACTTATTAGAGAAATATTTTATTATCCCTTAATTTGGCACTGTATATCCGGTCATACATGAACTTAGGAAAATATTTGGTTAAAAAAATACAAAAAGTGTTGATTTAATATAGGTACATTTATAGATTGCAACACTATCTTTAATAACATAAATAAAGAACAAGCCACTCAACATTATTTTTGACACAACTAGAAAAAATTAAAACATTTAAAAATATAGATTTTTTTCCTTGTCAAATTAAGGGTTAAAGAATAAGTTAAAGGTATAATATAATAAAGCAAATGAAAATATATTACGAAACGGACTAAAATAATAAGAACATTTAATATTTTAGAACCATGAAATATATGAGGTAAGTAAGCGCATTGACTTAAATAAATAATAATTCATACAGCTAAAACAATCACTTCCAAATGTTAAGGTCGTTAAGTCAAGAGTTATTAATTTTAGAGACAGTGTAGAGTATTTTACTAACCTTTCTTCACAATTCCATTGTAATCTTTCATATCTTTAACCAAAAAGATACTATCAATCTTTTTGGTTAAAGATATGAAAGATTACAATGGAATTGTGAAGAAAGGTTAGTAAAATACTAAAGACAGGAAACAATATAATTAAAATAAAGATTTGTGAAGATGCAAATAATCGTATATATTCGAAACAGCTAACCGATTTATAGGTGAGTTAATTTTATAAATGGACATGGACCTACCATATGATCTAGTTCAGTTAAAGGACAAGGGAACGGACAGGCCGCTCTAAATGTGGTGGGCTCACATAAATCGCATTTTGGTAAAGCGGATTAGTTCTGTCTTACCAGTGCAATAATTAATTCTATTAAATCTGATACGAGGATTGAGAAATCTTCTGACATGAGTAACATTTTGTGAGATTTGGGTATTCTTAATATAAGATATTTGAAACAGTATATCTTTACTAAACACAAAATTAATTTAAATAGAAACTTTATTCGTGATTCAAAGCATCTGCAAACTTTACACACTGAATAGGTACATAAAAGCACAGTTTTGTCGGTCTGTCGATAATTCTTTTCACAAAAAACATAATAAAAAAAAACTAAAATGGTTCGTGCCAGTCCAGTCTCAACAAAACGGACCATCGGAATGCATCGGCAGAAAATGTGTATGCTCACAAAAAAGGGATCAAGATCTATCAAAATGTTGATGTTTTATTTTCCTCTACTGTCATGGGCATTAAAATTAATCTCAGAAGGTTCATAATCATAACACAGCTAAGTTATAAGAATAACATACTAAAATACTCTAGCTATTATTTAGGAATAAGGACCATTAAGCAACTCATTATGTAAATAGAAGTAAAAGACTGAGAACTTATTCGAATACATAATGAAGTTCATGAATTTAATGATCAAACAAATATTTATAGTGTCATATCGATTATACTAGGTGATTTTTAAATCAAACATAACGCTTTTCGTTTGAATCATAAGTAGGTTTAAACCAATATTTGATTATTGAAACCTATAACTGCAATAAATATTCATAGATATAATATTATTCATAGACTCTCAAGTTTAGTTTCATCCAACAAAATAAATTTAGAATATGCATTAACATTTACATGACTACATATCCCTAACTCTGCATTAAATTTAAAGCTTGGAAATTCCTAGAATTCTGCATGGCCTTGCCAAAGTAACACTGAAATTATCTAAAGCTCTTGCCAAGGTTTACTTTGTTTTCTTATGATTTTCATAAATGCCAATTTAAATCAACAAACAGAAGCACTTATTATTAGCATAAAGGATTCTTCATAAAATATAACTACAATTAAAGTATAGAGGTAACCAGTGGTTTAACTGTGAGAGCAAAGATTGTATCATGTTATTTATTGCATAAAGTCATGGTTCAATACCTTTAGGCTTATTATTATTCATTGGCGTTGTATAGGAAATCTTTAGTCGAGTCATAAGGCAAGGTGTCCGATTATGACAATGTATAACCGTATAAAATGCTTCGACGTTCGCAAATGTGCAAATATTTATAAAACAAATCCTATCTTTAATATTTACTTTGATAATACACAAGTTTTAATAATACACATAAACTTGATATATTGTCCCGGAACCATGCACGATCACGTATGGCAGCGGGTCGGCGCATGCGCAACTCCGTAGCCATTGTTTCAAATTCGCCCAAACAAACCGGTTCGCAAGATAATGGTACTAAAATGATCATCGTCCACGCACGCCCGCGGCGGACCCTAAGAGAAATTCCAACTAAAAGTGGTTTTTGAATCCATTCGACCAGACATCAGAAAAAAAACTCGAAGCTATTGGCATCCAGTTATTTATGAGAGGTAAACTAGACGGTGGATGATTAAAATCGATTATTGAATATTTCAGTGCTACCGGATTATCTGTTAGAAAATTTCATAAGCCATCAAACGTTTTTAAAAGATATGAATTAACATAATTTCTGTAAATGCATGACCATTACATCCACGGTTGGTGGTACAGGTAATAAATGTTTTGGTGGTCCACTGTAGACACTGATTTAAACTGGAAATTGGCAATTTGGAGTCAGATGTATAACTTTAAAGATCACAAAAAAGAACTGATCATTGTGGTGTAAGCACCATACTTAAATTATTGAAAATGTCCAGGAGTACAGTCTGTGGTAGAAATACACGACAAGGTATTCTGTAAACCAATGTTTATGGTAATTGAGCTTATAATAACATGTTTAACGGAATCAATTTTTGACTCATGCTGAATCTTAACAGAAAGATAAGGTTCTGTTTTATTTTAGTCACTTTGATTGAATAAATAATCTTTAGGGGTGCACGCTGCAAAATAATTTAAAAAAAATATGGAGTTTGTCTCGTGTTAGATGATCCTATTTATAAGTTTCTTTTATTTATGGTCTAAATGCAAGTATTTTACATTGTGCTTCCAAATTGCCTTTGCCCTGTATTTAACTTAACTTTCGAACCGGTTACATTGCTTACAAGAAAAATTACATTTTAATGACAAAAAAATAATGCACCATAATGTGATACTAGCTCCATAGCACGTGATTCATTTAGATGTAATCGGTGCCCAAGATCGTGGGTCCAAAGGGGCCCGGCGAAGAACCTCTCTAAGTGGACTATGAGAAAAACTAGATTGCATTGAATGGGTCCATATCATGGTCCTTAATCTAGTTTTCTTCGAGTAACTTATATAAGATTACTAGAATTATTTACGACTATAGCGAAAGCTTTAAAATTATTTTTAACAGTAAAACAAAAAGTACAACAAAAAAATGTGAGTATTTAAAAGGTTCACTGAAACAATTAATTTTGTCTCCTGAACTGCTTGGCAATATAAGCACTCTCGTGTTACAGAAGGTTATTAGTCCGCAATATAGAAAGTTAATCAAAGCCGAAGGCAAGTTTGAATCGGGTGAAATAAATGTATTATTTATCCGAATTGAAGCTCCTAAAAAGTAAATACGAACGCAGTGACATAAAAATCTCACACCTACTCAGAGAACAATTCCCAAAACTATCATTTTATTTCTCACGCTCGGCGCCGAGTCATCTTGAAACGAATTTGAGGAAGTGACCGCTATTATCTACGAACTAAGTCAAACAAACTGAGAGGAAAGTACGTCTTTTTTCTTCACGATCCGGTTCTATCGGCGTAACGACGTAGCGATACGAGAGGGTGCGATTAAACTAATGCATTTCTTATAAGGCTAGCCATCCTTTATTATAAACGCATTTACTTTTAATGGATCGGTATTACCTAACGCAGAAGAAAGGAGTGATAGCCAATCATACAAAGATGGACTGCATCCGTTAACCGACATACGAAAAACTGTAATGACACTTAAAAATCAAGAAGAAGCTTATGCAACACTAACTGTCCTTGCTACATATTTGGGTATTCATCGGCTTTCGTTTTACGCAATCGTGTGAAGTTTGCTCGCAAGACCCGACAAACTGCTCACTTAATGTCCTTTACGTTTGTTTTATTAGTTACGTCCAGCGCATAAAAGTTACACTGTTATACGGTCATCTATTATAATATTTTGTAATTCAGTATCATAAAACTTTACGATGGACGACGATGATCCAAGCAGCGATTTACATTATGCATGTTGTAAACTCGATCTAGGAGTACTCTTGATCACATTTTTTATGAACAGTGAACTGCACTAATCTCTGAAGGTAGTTTCAATATCCGAGACATGCGAGACGCAGATTAGTCATCTGTAGATGTAATGTGAGGGTATAACATGTTTCATCACAATCATCGTACAAATAACATTTTCGTGAGTGGAGCGACGTGTGCGCCGACCGAGGGTCGTGGGTTCATTCCCGTGTACATTATTCTCGGAATGTAAGGCAGTTTTGGTACATGCTACGGACCAAAGCGGTTCCTGTGTGAAATTGTTCGAGTCATTTTTGTTTAATTCCGTTGTTAGGTTTAATGCACTCTTTACATTTTGTATTTTGTAGGAAAGTTATAACATTAAAAGTAAAGTTACGTGTCTTTGAACTTTAAATTGACAGAAATTATCAACAGTCAAAGATATGTTAGGGCAATCGTGAAATATGTCTAATATAATAAAGTAAGTTAAAGCTAAGTATTTTACAAAGCCATTCAAAGTATCCGCGCATCCCTCAAGACATAAACAAGATCATTGCTTGAGAATCAAGCATGAAATAACCGAACATAACAATGGCTGACCGAGTACCGTAAACCAAATCAAGGAAGCTAGAATCACTGCACATATAAATAAAGTAAGCCAGTAAGATCTATTCAAAGTTGAAATAAAGACAATTGAATAAGGCTATAACTAAACACATTCGTAATTAGAACTAGCGGGAAATATAGAACTTAATAGCAACTTTACTAGCCATTAATGTAGTGCTAAGTTTATGGCTCTGTTCAAATAATTAAAATAAGATGAGAACGAACTACACTACGGATATCAACAGATAATAGCATTTGGATGGGGTTCATACAGAATCGTTCGAGGATAAAAGACGTGTTGAATTGTGATACGTACATTGAAAATACGGTCAAAAGAGGCATCCATTATCATTTTCTCATTCAATTTCATCTCGAAGCGCTTTATCCTTTCGTGGGCGTGGTTTATATTGACGATTGTATGGTACACGAAATTGATTTTGAGGAGCAATAGCCTTCAATTCTTTTTTGATTCTTAAAAAACAAAGAACATTATGAGACTTGAGAACCAAGAATTATTGAAACGAAATTATTGAAGGTTAGAAACGTTTATTGTAAATTTGTATCGATAATGTCGTAATGTTACGGACAACTAAATTTGTTTGGGGATGATATTTGAGACACGTGCACTGATGATAAGGGTGACTAATAGTTATTGTTATTTAAGCTTGGACTATCTCAATGTTCCCCTTTTCATTGAGAATAATAATATATAATCTATTTACAATGAAACATTGATAAAGGTCCATTTACATTTTATATACAAGTTTTATTATTAATTGTAACATTAACTTTTTTAGCCATCAATATTTCAAAGGCCTAATAACACTTTCTAGTCCACAGGTACTTTACTATACTGACATGCAGCGGTATCGCCATAGGATGCGCGAGCGCATGACATCAGCGGTATCTGGGACGCCCGCCCACCTCCATTAGCGTTCACCGACACCGCATCGTCTAGACGAGTGGACAATTGTTATCTAAAAACTATATCTCAGCACCTTTTCTAATTGACAAGGTGGAATCATGACTACAAATCTTTGGGAAGATCTGAGATAGAATTGAAGATGGAATCGTGGTTTTCTATGAATGTACGATTTGAATCGGCGTTATTTTATTCGAAATTGCTTTGCATTGGATATTTTTTCAGTTTCATCTAGATAGCAATAAACAGTTAACTTAGTTTAAATGTTGTTTAGTCAAGCAAACGAATACTAAGTTAATAGCAATAAAATTTTAAAGAAACTCAGCATATCCGTATTAAGTTTTATTTGGGATCTAGATCTAAACAGAACACATTTCTCGTCGTTAGTCGTCGTAAAATTACACGCGTGTATCCCTTTCTTTCGCAAGTACTAAATACAAATTAGTTGTAACCTTCGATACAACTTGTGCATTTATCATAACAGCGGTCGCATCGTACACTTGCGCGTGCGCACGTCTGTCTGCGCGTTTGACAAGCCGTCACGTTCCATGTGGCCGATTTATAAATGCGTCATTGTTAGAAATAGAGCTTTGCTGAGCTTTATTGCGTACACATTTGCAATATGTTATGCGTTTATCAATAATGCGACGTTTGATTGTCACGTCCTGTTTATATCTGGTTATCATTCAAAATAAAAGAGTACATTTATCACTATTTGAATGCAATATGAAAAAGAGGTCATTTTTGCTCTGAACTTGACTGAAAAACTCGGAGCTATTATATCAAGTATTACACACAGAATTGAATCTAAACAACCTCTAAGAAGATAAATTCTGACCGAGCTAAGCGAAGGTTCACATGCAACCAATAAATACGAGTACATAACTAACCCAAAAACAGCTGTAGCCTTTCCACAATCCACTTACCTTAAACACACAATAATACTTAGAATTTATCGATAAATAAGGTAATACACGTTGGCCAGATATAGCAAATCTGTTTGAATGCAATCAACTGTTTCCGCGTTGCTAGAACAAGTATCTTCACGCTTTGTATCTGATCTCATAAGGACTGAACGATTTTAATGAGCACCGCAAATGAGAACAAAGGTTTTGCCGTAACTAGGTTTAAGTGAGAATCGTATCTACGTAACTGGAGTAACATCATTAATTTATTCTGAGTTTATTATGGATGTTTACCTCCACGGTTAATCTTCTATTATAGGCGTCTTCAATAATGATTAGACAGTAAAGAGTATATTTTAATATGTTCATTTAGTTTATATCGTTGACTTGCACATTGACGTTCAATAAATCATGTAAGCATTAACATTTAAACTTTCCCCAATCTTCTATATTTACTGCACCATTAATTAGCCCCAATTCAGATTAAAGCCTGCCAGATTGTTGTTTGAACCTATAAAAAATACGATCACATCGAACCAAATTTTTAATGCAATTAGTGGCACTTGAAGTGTCGTAACCGAAGGGTTTGTACATCTGTCCAATACGTCCCTGCGCATGGGCATCAATTCGATAGGGCACACTTATAGCGAAGGGATCCGCCCCATGTGGGCACGACTGATGGGGCGCAAAGTAATAATAGCTGCAACGGACAATATAATTTTGATGATACTTCAAATTGATTAAGTTTTGGTATGAAAAAAAAGGTTGACAGGAAAAATTCATGACATACCTTTGTGTTTGGGTCATCTTGACCATCATCTACTCATATTTGTTTCTTGTACAGTAGCACGAGTTTTCCTGAACAACGAGAATAGTCCACTACGCGAGGCTGGTTTGTCTTCTTCTCAAGCAGGTTTCTGGTTTCCTTACGATGTTTCCCTCCACCAATAAGCATGTGATATTTTGGGGTAATTTCACGATACTAATGAAATTGCTACACTTGGCGTATAACGAATAAAAGATATTTCGCAAATAGACATCACATGGATACATCACATTAGAGGTATGGAAAAAATAACGAATCCTACCAGAGCCGGAGGAATTTACCTGTGCTCGCAGTTAGTATCTTCCAAACATAAATATAAGAATAAATTGAAGGAGAACTTGCTACTTACTTGCAGTAATATTCCCCTCTCATCGAGGACAGGCATGTTCCACTGTTTTTGCATGGCGAAGGCGAGCAAGACACGAAACCTGTGGAAAGAAACGATTCATTAGCCATATAATAAGTCACAGTAAAATTATAAGTGAACCATCTATAGAGGCGATATCGGCGCATTGTTTCAGTAAGAGTGAAGAAAAAGGCATGATTTTTTGGTGTAAAATAGATTATGTCAGCTAATTTAAAGAAAGCAAAAAACTGGTAGAACGTTCAAGATAATACGAAAATGGTGGATGCATTGCATAAGTCAACAAAAGAAGCTGTAGCGAGCGCTTTTAAAACGCCATTAAAACTGAAAAGATTCTTAAGAGACCTTTGTAAAGGTGTTAAATAGCAAATCATTAAACATCGTTTAAGCAAATGACTGCAGTTTCTTTTTCGTGCCAAAATCATTACGAATGATTTGTTTACATATTAATTTTCGTCAAGAAAGGTAAACATTATGAACATGAATAAAGTTTTTTCTCGTTTAAAGTGAGTACCCATATACGGATAAGTGTGTCAGAACCACTTTACAGCCATGTGTCACAGTTCTGAATAAATTAAGATTCTAATCTCTATAAGGTTGAACTAGATTTTCATTAAGAGTCATATTTAAAAAATACTGTTAATTTATTAAGTAAATTTCCAACTTCAGAATTCATTGACAGGTTTCTGACGTCTTATCTTTTATGAGCTTGCATTCCTGCTGGCTGACTGATTGAAGAAAGCAAAAAAAGTTTTGGAAATTTGGTTTCAATTATAGGAAACAGACGTGAGACATAAGATCCACTAATTTGTGAAATTAGTGATGATAAATAAGAAAAAATTAAGATCTCTTTTGATCAGTACTTTGCTAATGTTATAATTTCTTGCACACAGAAAGTTATTGGACATCATTAAAGCTCGAATAATAAATTATTACAAAATCCATAAAGGCTAACATGCCAAAAAGCCTTACGCCTTGCACATTTAAGAGTATCTTATCTCGTTAAATAAAATAAATAACCCTTTAACAAGAGTGATTGGCGACAAAAAATATGCATCACAAAATCCGGAGCTACCTTGTGAGATACAAATCGGTAAGAAACGCTCATGAATTTTGATTTTAATCTCGAGCACGTATATTTTTATACGAAAGAAGTATCCGCAATAGATTATAGTGATAATGATGAATAATTGAAGAAGTATGCGACAAAAACGAGGAAAGCGACGCCACATATAAGCATCTACAGATCAAAAATGTAGTTAAAGGAAGAGGCCATGAATAAAGATGATGATACACCTCAGGGCTCGTCTGAAAAAAGTGGAAACCTAAAGACATACAAAATAGAAATAAAAAGCTTTCATGGTTTTGTTCTTGGGATCAATCCTATATTTTTTTTAATATATCTAAAGGCAGTTGGCCTATTGTCCATCTTATGGACATCTTATGGTCAGTGGTAAGACCGTCAGTCGCCTATGGAAAGTCGTCAATGTGTTACCAACCGTAAAGGCAGCTGGTCTTAAGTGCAACTGCGGGAACTTGGTTTACTTGACTTGGTTTATATGAGTCCAAGTAGTATCTTATAATCTGTATATGGATAAAGAATCGATGTACTTAAAAAAGCCGACAAAAAGAATGATCGTGACAGATTTACAGTACTCGATATATTATCACAACAACACGAGTTGGAAGTGAAGAATCGAGATACGATCTCGATGTATCGATCACAATTCAGACCACCCCAAACTCGATCCTACATATCGATAACAGAAAATAAAATTTATATGTAATGCGGGATTAAAGTTGAAGTAAATATTAAAATTAAAAAAACCGCAAAATTATTCGCAATCATTAAACACACATGTGTGGGAAAATTTAACGTATTTCTATTTACTTTATTTAAATAACACTTACTTAAATATAAATAAAATGAGAAAAAAAGGCCTCCAAAAAAAGTTGCCAGCATAATCTCTTGAAAATAGCTTTATCTGTAAAATGGATCACCATTTAGTTTACTTAATACTTGTCGGTAATGTAAACACGAGAAATGGCGACATTTGAAAAGTATTTATGAGTCGGGCGATTCTCATTTTGGTGTATTTTTTTTTAATTTTAATTTATTTATTTTAAAATGTATTTGTGTATTATCATTTTACTACGCCAATTTAAATTTAATATAGTCGAAAAAATATAAAAACGAACATTTGCTCTATGGAAAGAAACAACTGTCGATAATCTATTTATGCGATTAGCCCGAAGCTTATTTTGCGTAAGAAAATCAATAAGTAAATATTTTTTTCTTACATACAAATAATTTGATTTAAAATGCACATTAACTCCAAAACGAGAATAACCCAATACGGAACGTTTAATCTCGATAAGCTATCATTTCACCAAAATAAACATTGCCCACAAAACTTACCAAATTGATTGACAACCGCGTGTGGGAACATTTCTACGTTTTTGAATAAATATGTAAACATTGATAACTACATCTTAAAAAACACAATATCTTTATAACAAGAAAATACTTAAAGTTTTCCATAACTTCGCTAATATCGTTATTCTAACCATCCATAGAGGATAGAAAATATAGATCAATCATCGAGGCGGAATAAAATGCTAAAATAGGTCTTTAGAAGAAATAAATCCTCATTTGCAGTTTGTGCGGTTTTAATGAAGATTTGTTAGGTTATTCTTTTAACATATTTAACATCAAAACTACATTTATGACTTGATGATGATTTCAATTACTTAACCGCCAACTACAGTCAATACAACCTGACGCTCTAAGTGCTACCTGCAGCAACTAAGTAGCAAACGAGTCTGCATCTCATTCTTTTTGCGAATAACTTCCCAATTTCCCGACTGCATAAGCCGAGGCTGGTAAGAACCTGCTACAGAGCAGTATCACCGTATAAGGTCACCCATTGTTTTTGCAACACAGGGCTGACTTTAGGAAAGGGGCATTACGTTGCTTTCAAATTGACGTTGAATATAAAATTTATGGAAAGTGGAAGACTTTGATGTCAAAATGTATTCATTTTCATAAAAGAATCATGATAAATTGATGATTGATTATAAAATTTTCGTTGAGAAATATTTTTCTTTGCTGAGAAGCGAACATTTTGTATTGCACCTTTACAAACAAAATTAAAGAGAATTTGCATAAGGTAAACAGGTTTATTATTAACAGTTATATTACCGATTCGTCCCTGTCGAATCTTCGAACCATATAAATAATCAAGTGTAAGGACACTGATTGATGTTAACTCCATCTTATCAAATCGCATCGAGACAATAATGACTCGATTATTGGTTATTATTATAAAAAAGTAAGTAAAGGACATAAATCATGGCTTATTATGTAAAGAATCATCCATTAAAGACCTTGTTGAGTGAGAAAGAGATTTCGATTTATTCTTTAGTAAGTCCACTTTGGTTCTTAAGCGAAATAGTCATAAAAAAACTCAAAACATTAGGTATAGTTTTACAAAACATAGATATTTGTCAAAATATAGGGGTTTCTCGCTTAAGAAAATCGGTATCAAAACTAATTATGTCCAAAATTTGATGATATGTGCTAAAATCGAATCTGTGAGAGGTTATATAAACGGACTAACAGACAACAACTTGCTGTCTTCGATTCTCAAATTATTTTCACCAAATATGCCTTCAATGATTACTATCAACTGGATACTACCTACTACTGGGACACAAGGTTGCTGCATCTGAGAATATGAAGCAAAATGCTGTGCTAATATTCGTTTTCAATTCAGAAGAAAAAAATAGGTAGCCTACCAATTTTTATCAAATCATAACAGAAAAAAGTCCAGTAAAACCATTAGGACCTATATTCATCGAGGAAGTACGACTGATAACGGGTATCTGACCGTGGGAACGAGAGACCGCAAGCTCACTGATAAGAATGACAAAAATATAAAATTCGCCTACGGTATAACTGTCAACACTTCCGCAGTGTCGTGAGAGAGCTCAATTATTTATATTATCATAATGGGATATTAGCTGATATAAGAGAAAATAATTTAGGATGGAATAATCATGTGGATGACTGCTGTACATTTTTGTGTTTGCGTATTGAATTTAAAGAGCTTTTTGCAACTGCAATTAGCGACGAAGACCAAGAAAGGTATAGCTTAAAGACCAATAACCCTACAGAAATTATTGATGGTCTGAACAACATAACAGTAAAGCTGGATGAAATGAGACCTGACGAATAATGCGAACCTTTTGGTTTATATCAGAAAGCTGACAAACAGGCATGCCCTCCATCTGATGCTGTCTATTAAGATGGTTATTAGCAAGATATTTTTTATATGACATGCATGATAATTATATTATCATTTTGAAGACTACAATTCGCATTAATGAAGTACTAAATACCTGCTATACTTGATTGGAGTTCTAAAATATACCGTTGGAATTTCAGAAGAACATTACAGACCTAGAATCGATTTATAATAACTCCAAACTGGTTGTTGTGACAGCGTTATGAGATGTCATGCTGCTACTAATATAATATTCTTGAATATTTATTCAAATTTGTACTTTTCTGTAGATAGACGCAACCAATGTATGGCAACTAATCTCGAAAATGTTTCTAGTTTTACTACAATTGTGATGTGGTCAAAAATGGTAAATACGCAAATCTTTGAATGGGAATGGTTACAGAGTGTTGGTTTTAATACATTGATAAGTTCATAGCGAGATTTCTAATTTGATAAACGTACTTATTTGTTTCCTAATTGTTATTCTTTATTTATCTAGCATTTACCTGTACTGTTCCCAACCATTTGAGGTCGTCGCAATAAGTAGGCTTCTTCCATTCGGCTCTTCTATTCATCATACCAGCATTCACTCCTTTCTTACCCATATCATCTTTAACAAAATCAATCCTTCTCGATCTTCTCTCGATTTTTTTGGTCTTCCTCTTACCGTAGCATTAACAGCAGTTACCATCTCTAAATAAATTACAAGTCATTTTCAGGGCACCCACATCAGCCCACTAAGTAACATAATTGAGAAGTAGTAAGAATTCATTAAAAAGACATAGTAACACAGTATGCCACTTGAACCATGTGAATCGATACATTCATACATTGTCTATCATAACGTCGCGCCAATCACTGCTTACATTCCAGAAGTTAAGAATCGCGTGACCGTCCATCATAAAACACGATGCCAAAATATTGTACGAACAAAACTAAATAATTGGAAACAATTACCGATTTCATGGATTCCATGATATTTGACAGTGGAACGTTGATTTGCTGATTTTACATCGATGTACCGGAATGTGTCAGTGGAAAGCTTTTGGGAACATTCTTTCCCATAAGTGTCTTTGACTACTTGAATTGTGCATTGTTGCATGTTGCGTGACAATTGGGGGCTTCTTAGAATGTAATACTTTCATTACTTCTTATTACTTAGAATATTGTTATTTTTGTAGTGACCAATCGGAAACCACATTAGTTAGAAGAAGAAACTTCAATTCATTCAAATCATATAAAATATATACTGGTGCCGATTCTGTTGTAAATCGCACTAAACTAATTTTAGTCACATCTCATCTCTTTCTTACGAACATTATTGAAAAAGGATAGAACATATTTTAAGTTGTAAAATTAATCTTTTCCGTCTTATTTTGCGTGTATTTAGGCGTAACCGCGATAGATGGCGACTAAATTTATATTGAAAACAAGCATTGGACTAATTTGACAGGACTAAATTTCTTACATCCTTTTCGTATGTTCTTTGTTAGAAAGAGATATAGTGAGATTAAAATTAGTTTAGTTGTGAACAACAGAATCAGGGCCATTGTAACAATTTTATTATCAATCACTACTAAACAATTACTCGTATCTATAATTACGTGTCAATTGATAACCTCAAACGCGTGTGTAGTTCATTCACTAATGTCCATATAAGATAACATTATGAACTTTAATTATCAATAAACTATTAGTCTACATGGAGTACGTAGATAACCCACAGGAAGTTCTTTGGAAATATGAAGTACTAATATTGGGACACTAAGGACTGAAAAAACTCAAAGAGCCATTATCAGTATCGATGGGTAAGCCAAGCCCTCTTGAGTAGAAAAGAAAAAGAAAGAAACATTATAATTTTAGTTACCTATACTTGCGTGTCTCTCAACTTTTGGAGGTCTATTAAAACTGGTCTCCGCATTATACTCAACAATACTATGTGCTAAAACTAATTATAGAAACGGAAACTACATTAATGACAGGTGACCAACAAAAACCATAACACAACTGTGCCGTTAGTGTGTGTTTATTAGTCAGCCTCGCGAATAATGTAACCATGCTTGTTACGAAATTGTGGACAATTTTTTGTAGGTGTCCTATATGATTAACAGCAATTTTCCCATTCTATTTTAGCAATTTGAAAAAACATTGGCATTTTCATAATATCTAATAATGAAATTTATTGGGTTATTTTTATACATAATTTTGTAAAAAGAGGAAACGCCAGCCTTCTGGGAACCTTGCGGTTAATCGGAAGTTCTATTTACTATAGATTGTATTTTGTACATATTTGTTGTATTTTGTAATTGTTTTAAAACATGAAATAGCCAAAATATATCGATCATAAAAATATACGAGATAGGTATAAAATATGTACCCAAGCTGGGTTTCGGCTCTCCTCGGTTGAAGGCCGACTTCCGAACCCACCCTCCTTGGGCCTATACTGAATAAATGGCTTTAAAAATCACTTATGACCATTTCATATTTACAGCGATCTTTATAGTGAGAATATCCGAACGTCAAAATGAACCTACAAAATCCTAATTAAAAAATTGTACCATGGTAACCCTTCTCACAATTACTGTTACTTATAAAAGCGCCTGCGTGGGCGCACCAGCTACTACACGACAGATACGACTTTTTTTACATATACAACGTCATTAGAAAAGTCAGTTTCCCGCTGTTAATTAACGCTATCGATTAATAAAGCCTTTACGGCCGCATTTAAGGTTTCACTATAAATAATCATTATGACAAAGAGTAATGAAGTGAGCGTTTACAGTAATTAGAGTAAACTTTTAGTTGATGGCTCGGATGAAGAAGAAATGTATGTATATGTGTTGGCATTTGTGAGCTCTATGTCTGTACTTGTAAGTAAGGATTAACTTGAACGTGAGCTCGGTTAGTACGGTAGTGTTCTTAAAGTTGCATCACATTTGCATGCAGGTTAGATATTCACCCCACAATAACTTGGCCGATTTTAAATAATGTTCAGTTACTTTCAAAATAAAATGTACGCTTCCCTTTTAATTCATACCATCACAATCCCATACTCAAATTTATAAGTATCATTTAACCGGATAGAGGTACTACCATGTTTCTATCTCTGTATAACTTTTAAAACTGTTACCATTTTAGGTAACTCTGATATTGGAAGTGATCATCGATCGTTACTCATTGTTGGTCACCCCATGGACACGTTATGTCCTCAAGTGAACATGGGGTGTTCACCCTCCGTGGCGGCGCGCGCGCATCTTTTGTATAGAACATTCGCGACTTATACACTATGTTACGATCAAAGGAAAATAATCAAAACAGTAAAGTGTTTTGGATATGATATATACTGATTGCTAGCTCGAATTCGTTTTTCTAAGTCTGAGACAAATTCACTAAGAGACAATGGTGTTATTAAAGAAGATAAATATGGCCATCAAGAAATTAAGATTTTATCATGATCCCATCTAATCGATCTTAAAATATTAGAGAGTAAACACAAATTGAATAGAAACTCTTACATAACCATCAAATTACAGGTTACGGACGAAATCGTTTAGATAGAGACAAAATTAATTTTAATAAAACTTCCGGAAGCATTTCAATATCTAAACTATCGTCACATCCGATACATACGTTGACAAAATCGTATCAAGTGATATCGATGCGTGGAATCGTGGTCTGGTATCGAGATCAAAGTCAGCTAACGCGCTAGAGGCAGCGGATGCCACAATAGAGGAGCGCGCATCCGCAATTATAGCGTTGATTTGAGGCCCCTATTACGAGTATATGCATTGAGCAATGTAGGTAGAGGTGTCGGTTAACCTTGAGCCTATGTCATTTATACATTCATGTTTTATTTTAACTTGATAACTCCCGCACGGGATATAAAGTAGCCTTTGTAGGGACAAATACTAGACAGAGGTATATACCATACGCTACCTGCGGGCCATTTATAGTAGTAGGATGTGCATTTTGAGAGTTGATAAGAACAGGATTGTAGAAGATATATGCAAGATAAGATATATGCAATGTAGTCAATAGGATCTATTAATCAATTATTACATATAGAATAAGGAGCTTACAGAAGTAAGCATTGTGTTGGAATCAAATTTCAATTCAAAGCGAGGTGAAGTAAATACAAACCTAGATAGCAAATTTACAAATACTAACATAATACTGTCACGCACACGTTTAAGTCCATCACTACAGACATGGAGTTTGATACATAAAACCAATCCATAGACCAATTTTTCAACTGCGTTAAGGTATAATTAAGATATAATCAATGCTAGAAAGACAGATTTAAGTAAAGACTAAGCTTATGAGATACTTGATATTGTAAATGAAGAAATGATGTGCAATGAATTTCTAGATACGAGCTTTGCTGTCATGTCAATTACTAATCCAGTAAATTGTACTGGCGAAGACAAACATAAAGAAATTCTTCTACTCTTTTGTCCTCAACTTATCTGCACACATAATAAGACATAAACTAAGGCTTGCATAATGGACAAAAAGCTCGTCTGCCTGGCTTCCATTACCGACCGACCGATGTACTTAGTCGTTACAATGCATAATATAACCCTATATTACAGTTACCGTTATTTTCTCGGACAAATATAGGCATAAGTAGTTCTGGATGGAGTTAAGTGTCGCTATTCCTTTGAGAAATAGTTCTAGTATGGAAAATAGGCCGTAATTGGCTAGGGATGGCAATTTCATTCTAGATTTAGTTTGGATTGTATAGTATACATATCTTTGAGATTATAAATTGGATAGAAGTGTGGTGAACATATGATCATATTTAATGAAAATGATGGTTATTTGATACAAACAATTTAATCACCGATTCGGAAATCTACCCACCATCCACCATTATGTTCATTCTTATCTTTAGTGTCCAAAACGAGGAGTGTATTGTTAGTATATTCTTAAGAACAGTCAAATAATCCAGCTATTTACTAGCTCCATCCACACAGCATTCCCATACGTCGAACTCGTTCTCATTGCATCCAATAGACTAAGTTCACTCAACTCTTTCTCCATCAATCTCCCACCGGACACTTTGTTAACTTAATTACATTGCGGTTCGTGTGACAAAGGCTCTGGCACCATTGTCTGTTGATGAATCGTCAGTCGATTCATTAATACCGTCGTTGGTCATGTACAATGCATGTCGAAATCTCGTCACGGTGAGATATATGGACGGTACAATCTATGGTTCAAAGCTTGTGTGCTCTGTCATTAATAATTTCAGCGCTTTCTCTTTGGGAAAATATTTGGTGTACGTCGATGATATGGATGTAGGTTGTGATGATGTTGATTAGGTCGATATTTCTGTGTGTGACCTTTTAGAAAAATATAGTATGGAATTTCTCGGATGTGCAGTTTAACTTGCGGAAAAAATTAATACAATGAAAGAAGAAACTATTGATGAAGTTGTAAAGAAAGTCGAGACGGTAATGCTTTATAATTTCCAAGAGGTAATAAGTAATTTTTTAACAAAAAGTTTATCTTTGTTCATTATTCATGATATTTTTTGTACAAATACAGTTACTTAAAACTGGCTGAGGACGAGAAAAATAATATCAGAATTATCATTTTAAAAGTCGTAATGTTTTCTTAATAGCACATTGAGTGATAAATCATTTAGTAAACTTCAATCAAGTCACAGCTCGAGAGTAAAAAGTAAATCAAATTACTGATGCAGCAGGTTACTAACTGCAATTTAACCAAGATGGTGGAAAAAATATCGAGCGATGAAACCGGAGTCATGTCCAACGAGTGCCATCTCCAAATTAAGAAGTCATCCATAACATAAACGTTTGTCAATAAAAAGTATAAAATAAGGTTTCCACATGCATTAATCAGTTAAAGGCGCACTCAGATTTCAGCGATCGCTGCGAAGGCAGAAAAGCTAATAAACATTTTTAGTACCTAATGAAAGTAAGTAAGGCTGAAATAGTGATTAGTGGTTTATTTTATATCAACGAACGTAAAAAAAATTACCAAGGCTAATTTTACCTAAAATTAAAAAAAAAGTTTCCAAAATTGATTGACGCTATAATATTTAGAAAAATGGTTAATAGCTATATCACAAAATGTTAGATGGCAGGCAACAATATAGTTTTTCCATCATCTCATCATGACTTGCTAGACATATTTTTTGAAATATGCTTTACAACAATTTTGAAAAGAAAATAAATGGCAACTTTTAAACATTATTTAAACCAAATATCAATGCATCGGGTTAGTCTGAGCACACCTTTCTTTATTTACCACAAAACGAGTGCACTGCAGAGAACCAGTTGTGAACATTATAATTTTAATTGCCCGGTGAAATCGCGAACTCATACACATATTATATCACCTTAAAAGGTTGGGTCCCGAGCAACATTTACTTTGGACTCGATGAAAGTTCAATGCTGAGAATATAGCGAGCGGGGCAGGAATGTTGAGAGCTCTGTTTACCTGATTTCTGTGGAAACTATTGCAAATTCTTTAATGAAACTTGTTTCTAGATATCGAAATTCAGATATTTATGAAAATAGACGCATTTACCAGTATGTCGGAAGAAATAGTTCTGTTTCACACTTCATAGTTGCAAAGTGCCACGATTTTTCAAATTCTCACTACGACTTGGTTGCGCATGGTGCCGCATGCGCACTAAAACGAGACGATTAAATAAATTGCCCCCAATCATCCATCCGCGTATATTTTTCCACATTCCGACACCTTAGTCTTATAATGAGGAACCAGTTCTTTCAAAAGCTGCTTCCAAACCATACACAATTACTACAGTGCAATGTTTTATGAAAATGTTAATTGTTTCACAACAAAAGTAACGCTTAATTAATGTCGTCACATGTATTTTTATTAGGCTTATTAAAAGGCTAATTTAACGTAGAGACAATTAAAAAAGCCGAAAGCAAAAGCACAGAGAAGAGCCCTCGAATTCCAGTAGACGCTTCGGATGCTAAAATATTTGCTTCTATTAGTAAAACAAATAAGACTGATAGTTCATTGAATTAAGATGACATTAACAAATGAGTTCATGTATGTCTGACAAATATTGGTCCAACGGAAACCTAACACCAATGTTGGTTGGTATCCATCGCGTGGGCAGACCAGATAAATAGTCCAAGCAATTTACAACACCTTGGCCAATGACTAATGCAGTACTAATGAACTGGCGACGCTTATATACGGGCCGAGGTTAGTAATATCTGAGGTAATGGAGCATGCATTTGATAAAATGGTCCAGATAGACATATAAGTAAGGTCTAACACTATTTTTTTCTTAATTATTGAAACTTGATACGACCGCGATCAAAATGACATTAAAGACTGGTTGCAGTGATAACGACACCTTTTTGCAGGTAGCCGTTTCAATTTCGATATGTTTATTAAGGTCTAATGATCAAAAACGAAAATGTTTCGATGTTAAGTGAAATCAAAATCCCCGAGACATATAAAGAAAGAGCAAGAATTAAATAACAAAAAAATTTAATAAGAGGCAGTTTGTATAAGAACCTTTAATATTTCAGATAATCCTTGTTAATTATAACGTGCTGGTGTAACAATCTTATCCAGTTGTAACACATAACATAGTAATACATAAAACAACAATTACAATAAATCATCAAAACTGATACGCAACGCGACACATCCGCGCCGGTCACCAAAGCCAATATTTATGAAACACGGCGAGATATTGCGAATTTATCGTCGGAACAGCACGATACTTGTGACAAATCGTTATGGCGATCCACCGGGCCGACATAAACTATCAGCCGATAGCGCCCGGGGTGTTACACGACATTGCGATTATGGCTACAAGGGACCCAACGGGTCTTCAATCCTTGGCACTCTGAACGCGATCGGCCTCACCAAAACAAATGCCCATAAGTTTCATAAAACATTTAGGCAGAATTCAAAAAGCGTGTTCGCTTAATTGCTTAAGATTCTTACCCATTATTTAGGAAGCTCCAAACTTGTATAATGCATTAAGAATATGTGTGTTTTATTGGTTGGGTTTTGGAGTAATTATGTGATTTTGAGGTTGCCACGATAAGGTGTGGCAAGTCGTGTATGCTGATTTCTAATTAGTGGTCGCAAATATTGAAAATAACCTTTCGGAAAGTGGAAACAGGTTAAAACTGAACAACATATTTATACACGTACAAATGAGAAAATACATCATTATGTTTTTTTTTTGTTAAAGCTAGATAAATCTCAAGAAATTCACAACATTCCTCATTATTCGCTAATCTAAATATCCGCATCCAATTGTCACACTAACTCTAAATCCCTACGCTTCGCTCTGGAACTCAATTAAAACTTGGTCCGGCAATAGGGCAAACCAATTGGGCATCCTATCGGACACATGAATGCCCGAGACTGTCTTCCTTGATACTGAGTTACACGCGTTATTGCCATAATAGAGCTTTAATGGGGACCATTAAATCGATGCATAAATCGATCTGGAGCAGAATAGACCGATTAATCAGCCAGTTGTTCATGTAGCTGACGCGTCGGCGGGTTTTTAGTGTTTTGAACCTAATGATCTGTTTCTATCGGTGATCGTTTTATGAGAATCTGAATGTATTAATGATCTATTCTATGATAAGCTCGGAGATGATAAGAGAATAAACTTTAATCCTAATTAAATAAAGCTTAAAATAATGTGACAGAAAGATCCAAATTACCAGTAGGTACATAAAAAAAAGTTGCCAGCACTGAAACTAGTAATTGACTACAAAGTAGTAAAATTAGATAACGCGACTATAAATAAAGTTGATAATATGAGAATATACATAAAACTCAGTATTACAACATCGTAATAACAAAAAAGCAAAATAACAACTCCAATCAACTAATTAACAAAATTGAATCGAGTCTTACTTGGTAATTAAGCACAGTAAGTTAATTGATGTGTTGGGAGCTTAAATAGAGGCAGTGCGAGACATGTGATCGAACTAGTAATAGCTTTCAAGTAAGTAGCGATCAAAGAAGCCGCTACGAATTCTATAGATTTCGTATGAAACCGATTGGAAGAATTCGATTCGCTATAATAAAATTTTGAGATCATGAAGCGGAGATGCTTTACCGTTAGCTTTGTTTCAATTTTATTGTGAGCTTTATTACCATGTAGTAAGGAAAGGAGCAAATTTTAGAATTTTCGCGATGCAAAATCAATTTATGTGATGTTAGAATAAATGGAATTAAACAATTTTATGCTTTGTTTTACCTTATAGAATTTTTGATTACTGAGAAGTACAGTATTAAGGCTTCATTACAAGCTTTTATTTAATTTGCCTTGTTAGTATGAGACGAAACTTGCAAATAAATTTTAAAACAGATATTCCCAAGCGATTGAGCATGTTGCATACACGGTTTGGATTGATCAAGTTTGGATAACAATGCATAATTAGCTTAGTAATTTCGAAAAAAAGTTTGTTTAAAATGTATGTGTTAGGTTTAATCATTTCAGTAGTATTCACTATACCTACTTCTAATACAGCTAAAAATGCGTTCAAATACATGAGATTCTAAAAACCTTCAGTACCTTAAATATTGCGTCCACAAAAACATAAACACAATTATAAAAATCTCAAAATCATTGTATGACCAAAACACTTCATAAAATAACTACAAAAGACCTTGCGGTATTAAGATTGATCGTTACAAAGCAAACTATATATCTAAGACAAATTATTGCTCCATTACGACAACAAAATTGCTCCAAACACTGCCTGTGATACAGTCATTAGTAAGAACAAGGTTACACCAGGTTGGTTTGACATATTATAATCATTATTCTTGATAATGATCTAATATACATTTTCACTATTGCTACAGCATTCACTACAGTGCGCATAGAAACTCATGTAAATTTCGGAGTATAGGGAGAGAACGCTAATACTACTTCCAGATTAACTTCAAAATATTCCATGTCACAAGAAAAGATTATCTTAATCCACAGTATTAGTTTAATATCTAATAACTTATGATAAAAATACTTAATTTACAATACATCCATACAAATACGAAGTAGAAAGTTTATTCAATTATATTTAAGCAGCTTAGCCAGCATCGTAACAATTTTTATGCGTCTACCCAGAAAGACTTCCCGCGGTTTTGTTATGGCGGGAAGGTTTTTTGTCGATGCTAACTAAGAGATTTTTTGACGAATCCTTGTGAACACGTGTGTCCGAAGTTATCTGTGGTTTACATTCCTTATCTTTCCATGTCCTTGTTTAATTGTTATTGGATTTGATGATGCAACATTTATAGAAGGACATAAAGAAGAACTGAGCAAGCCTATACAAACATATAAATTTTGTAGGAATTATTGCAGGGACATAGTTTTTAGACCAATTTTGCAAGAATCCCATCTTTTTACTACTGCTTTAGATTTCCATATTAAAACTAAAATGAATCCCAGCATTTAGTATAAAGTCATTAATAAGGTAACTTAAACTAATCTGAACGTAGTATTAATTAATAACCGAGATTAGATCTTTGAATGACGAAAATGTTAGGTACTTAAAATGTTGTTTATAAAATTAATAATTGACATAGATTTTAGGATACTGTACTACTGGATACTTAGTAAAATAAAAAAAACCTGCGATTTAAAAAATCTACCAGAACAGTAAACAACTAATGGATAACGATCGACCAGCCTACGATCAGCACATTTTAGTAGCCCTTTACTGTTTTGGACGTCGGAAATCAATCACAGAAGACTTTAACCCCTGGTCCATCCAAATAACTCATAAAATCCAACACTTTAATCACTAATGGTCACAGTCATCCTTCAAGATAGCCAATTAACACATTCAACTACACATATCCAAAGTGACAAATATAAATCGGTCCATGGAAATCCGGCTCGCCTCGACACATGCGCAGGAGTTCCCATCGGCACCCTTCTATAAAAACATGCTCCAGCTCAAGTGCGGACCATCTGGCTTGATCTTGATCACATGTGTTAATTCAATACACATAGTAATGGGTGCGTATGAATCACAAACTTTTTGGATAGTTAAATTTATTTTCGGGGAAGCTATTGAGATATTGATAGTTTTTTTATTATTTAGCAGCAACTCTTTTGCAAAAGAAACAGCAGAGCTTTTAACGCAAAAGGAAGATTGTATGTTATAGAATAAAAACATTATCCCTCTTTTAGCCCATTTTTTGTTTTTGGAATGACTTTCAAACTAAAGTCAATCTCTGTCTCCACTTCTCCTATTATTGATATAAGACTTTTAGAACTTTGGTCCACTATTTATCAATATAACAAGGCATTTTCTAAGTTCATAACTTTATGGACGTCGTGCGGCGCAATCGCATTCATAATAATAGCCGACGAGGTAAGAAGCTATAAAAATCAGTTAAATTAATATCCAAGTTTTTAATTCTCAACTGTAGAACGTAACGTTAATTAGCTGCGTGAGAATTTACGTCGTTCTTCCACTATAACAATTACTGATTTCGGATTTTTAGTATACACTGCTTATGTATGTAAATTTGAGTTATTAAATTTTAATTATTTGGAGTTACGGTCCTTAGGATTGGAGTTTGTTTGCTTATTAAATAGTATCTATTTATACATTTCAACTTATTTAATGGTCGCTGCTAGACCTTTCTTAATGTCTCGTCATTGGGCTGTGGCGCCTGTGGCTAACGTAGGGTTGGTGATCTCAGAAATTGTATTTTGATTCGATGAAAATTTTGGTTTAAACCACAGTTTAAACCAAAAATCAAAATGTTAGAAAACCTTCCTATTATTGTAACTAATTGCAGTAATTTCAAGATAAGTAATGAGAGTATGTCAGATACTCGTAATTCTATCTTTCTTCTATCAGAGATAAAGTAAATGTAATTTGTATCTCATCAAATTGTTTTCCATTATCCCACTCATTTACAGCATCTCCTTCGCACATTATTAATTTATTTACTTCATCGCCATTAAAATATCATTAAGATTGTGTTATTCCCGCGCTTCTATTAGCTGTGTGTACGCAAGTTTTTCAACATTTGCCATTAAGTTTCAATTTACAAAAACTTTTCAGTACCGGCTGTTCAAAATTTTGTTTTAGATTTGGTACTTGCTAGTAAACGAGCGTTCACGTGAACATTTAGAAGTATTCAATCATACAAGATAAATGTTTATAATCATTCAAAAAACAAAACAGTCCATAAATAATACGAGCACAACCTAATGGCGTCATTAAACGCCACGAGCAAAACAAAAACAATAAAAATAACTGCTGCTAAATATTGAAAGGTCATACGTACTGCATGTAATTCTTAATCCTACATCAGTTTTTGTTGGTCTTTTGTGTTACATTTCATATGCCATTAGAAGCATAAAAAAACGTATAAAGGCAATGGACAAAAAATGAACGCAATGGGGAAAAAAGCTATCGACAAAAAAATATAGAATTGAAACACGTGGCCATGTGTTGCATGAGGATATGGCTTGAGACATGTGTGGTAGTGAAGATGAGTGATAAGGTAATTGTGGCAGTTCACCAGTTGAAAATATAAATCTTACTTAAATGATGATGTTGAATATTCTAACCAGTTCAAGCTGGCCACTGTTCATTGTCAAGTAATAAGATAGCACAGAAAAAAACCCTAAAATTTACAAGATATTTATGGTAATACTGTAAAGAATAGGAAATGTAACATATTTTAAAAGATATGATAAGCCTAAAACTAATTTAGAAACTCATCTCTAGAAAATAATGCCCTAAAACAAAAAAATTACTCAAAAATCGATACAGTACCACATTCAACGCAACCGTAAGTTGGCCGGATGACAGATATGCATTGCCATCAGAAAGAGACAGCAAGTGAAAAGGCTCGTGTTAGAAAGGGAGGTGTGAACGAGTAGAGTACGTTAGTTGCAGCTGCCGTTCGACGTCACAAGGGGTCTAGGGAATAATTGGAATCGCTCAACCATAGATACGATATAACAACATTTTGTATGAAGTCGGTGGGCTGTTGCTGTTATCGTTTGATATGTATTCAAACTTTTGGATGGTACAGATGTTTAAATGTTTCCTGACGAAAAGATGAAAGTTCAAAATAATGATATTATGATTTCACAAATCAGTCATGTCGAAATAAACCTCGTTTGATATATTGCATTAGTATAGGACTTACAATGTTAGTAATCCCTTGACTTCCTTATAGACAATCTAATAGAAGATATCAATAATTGAACAAAGCAACTACATTTATAGAATTAAACACTATTACAATAGGCAATTATCACAACAATGTGTATCGAATAGTATAAGACTCCCACACACGTGTGACCAAGGGTAGGCACAGACTTGAAAACAATTACTTGGCCCGCGGTCATTCGTGAAACAGCTGAAGATAAGGTAGCACACTGCACGCTAAATAACCTCTAATTACTTCCCTTGTTCGTTTGGGATTTAGAATTAAACAGTGCCAATTAGATGAGCAAAGAGCTACCTCGAGTTTAGTGTCATCTTTGAAAATTGATATGGAATTTTAAGGAAGGGGTTCTGTAAATAGATAAAAATAAAACTCCAAGTAATAATAAAGTGATATTGAACGAAGTGAAATTTGGACAACAACACAACGTTACAATAGATATAAATATGAAATGAAGCAAGCAAAAGTAATACAAGAAAATCTAGGAACATCAGAACGGAGTATTATTGCCGCTCAAATCAGCGTCTGATTATTACTTACTCCACAATAGCATATTACATCTAGAATAGACTCGTCGAGAGCCGTTATCGATGGAGTATGGCTTGAATAGCGAAAACTGCGGCTTCTAAGTATCAATGTCATGTGTTGAATTATGCTCTCTTAATTCTACTTCCTACTAATAATATAAATGTGTTTGAATGAACATTCTCGCAAAAACTACTGAACGGATTTGGATGAAATATAGCATACAGATAAAATACGTTCTGGATTAACACATGATATTTTTTATCCAGGAAAGACATACGATACCTCGGGCACGCGGGGGACAGAAAGTTATTAATATAGCAAAGTTTTCGCGTGTTCATTCTGTCAATAGATGAGTGTAGATCAATTTAGTGTAATTCGCCAATATAGGAGCTTTACCGTATATAATGTTTTTCGTCATTCAATGTAACCAAATTGGTGTGAATAAATTCCACACGTAAATTAAAAATATTTGCGAGATCTAGCATAAAAATTCATGATTCAGGATTGAATCCTAACGATTCTAACAGTAATTCCAATGTTGAATTTTATTCTCAGCTTACTCCAAACGGTTCCACTATGCACTGAGAAAACCATCTCACTAAATATTGGTCATTTCGATTCGTCATGATGCTAATAAACGTCTGGGTGATTTTTGAGTTGCTAGATAATCGACAGCGACTTGCGAATATTCACATAAAATATTAGAAGCATCAGTTGAGATGAACCGTAAAATCTAGTCAGCATGGTTTTAACACCTAATAATAATTTGCCGACCGACCTATGTTTGAGTGTAACTTTAATTGGTATTGCGTAATAAAAAAGAAAAAAAATACTAAAGCTAAATGGTAGTTTCTAGGTAGATTATTGGGACATGCAGCCATAATTAATCATTTTACACACATTTTAAACATAAAGTAACTGCAACCTATTTCTTCAAAGAAAAAACAGACATGCCGATAGATGGTAAACCTGCTTTGATTGCAGCTTTAATTACCACGTCTTTATGTACGAGTCTGGATTGAAACGAATTGAGAAGCCAGCATCCCACAGCAGATAACTGGTAATCGCTTCACATTTATCCAACGTGCGCTCATTGAAGAAATGGTCAAATAAATTTCCATGTACCATAGGCGTCTTGACCGCTGTCGATTAATTAATCACTAAATCCGAAGACGCCTAAATCGGAATATTAGTGCCGGTGGCCAATAAATATAGTGTCGGCAATGTATGTAGCTACTATTTTACCAAACTCATCTATCTTGCATGGAACGTAATGTTCAGAGATAAAAATACGTTTCCTACTCGTTTGAGAGTATTCTGGTTTGTAATGATTTTGTAGCTGCTAATAGTGGAAAGTGGTTCTATAAAGCTCTTCAATTTATTAATGTGATTGTGATTTAAAGATCTTTCTTTGTGATCTAAAGACAAAACCAACATATATAAGCCCACAAGAGCTAGTTTAATACCATACAATTGAACTGTAGGGGTACGATCATCCATACATTGCATCTCTATAATTTACAAGGTGAGTACACGCCGTAATGTGAAATCTTTGAGAATCGTAACAAGCACTTAACAAATAGCGATAGTTATCTTTGCCAAGAAACCATAAAGTTTAGAAATTGACTCTTCAACGAGCCAGTGTGAAATCTTAATCATAATTAGTTGACACTCGCGTTATGGTAGCGACAGTTGAAGTATATGACCACCTCGGTTCACCTGACCATGTTCGACGAAACACTGAACCGGATTTAGTACTTGGAGCAAGGAGCAATAATGTTGTTGAAGTAGATTTGTTGCAAGCACCACAAATAGCAATGGGAAATCATAAAACATGGATTTTCTAGTTTATTTATTATTTGAAAGCAGTTAATAATGGGAACAAGTATTTATTTATAAGACTTTAGGAAGAACTTTGAGGAAAGTCTTTAGAATAATGCTTGTCCTAAATTGTTGAAGCGTAATAACAAAATGAAACTCAATATCTGACCATTACTTCTATAATATCGATTCTGATAATACTTCTCTTATATATTTACTCCTTTTAAGGCTTCAATCTAGTACCGTTCATGGTACAAAGGCATTATCTAATTAGATTCAATAGTCCTGTCCAATATTCTGTTAAAGGTTACAGAATGCTTTTCGACCCGCGGGTTAAAACCCCTAAGGGAATCGGCTTAATATACCATATATGTACGTGTAACACAATAACGCCTTCACGTTTCACTGTAATGCACGTAATTTAGACCATTTTGTGGTAAAGGTACAGTTATGTTGAATACGTAGTTTGCAACAGTTGTAAACTATAGTGGATTTACCTAACGAGCTTCTGCCAAACTTGAATATTGTGAAGACAGTAGTGTCTGTTTCGGGTTATAAGAAGACTACCTATACAATAATGATAAAGGTAATGTGCTGGATGAGCGTGATGAAAATATGGTCATGAATTAAATTTCTTAAAAGTAATAGACTCAAAAGGACAAACGTCACGTGCCGACGACCATTCATTATTGAATCCTAAAAAATAATGTTCTAACAAAGTTTAGTCGCATGAAACATTAAAGTTTGACCGCAAACAATAATCCACGTATAAATCATAGGTAACCCGGCTCACACGCGAGGTGAATCACTGTTCCAAGAAAGCGGAAACGACCAAATTCTCCGTTCTTTTTATGCGTATAAGCCGGCAGAATAAAACATGACACGGTTTCCATGGCACCCGAACGTGGTTTTGTTGTTTTTGTGAAATAGACGGTTAGTACGGTCGTCGTGCGTCGAGCACCTGCGCTCGCGCACCCGGCGCAAATCTCGGAGGGTGCGACGGCTTCGCTCCAGGGCGAAGGGACTACTTCGAGAGCAGGTAAACGGTCCCCATCCCCTACTTTATTTGTAGCGAAGAAAAGAGTGTCATTATTAATGTTAATAAAACTGGTTTGGAAACTTTCATGTTTGGCGTTTAGATGAAACTTTAACGGCGTAATATACTTGATTAGATTCTTAAAAACGTAATTACAGTGTATAAGAAAAGAAAACCATAATAATCTCAGTCATTGCGCAACTATCCAGTACATCGCATCGCATGCTCGTCGACTGCGTGTACAATCGGTGCTAGCATCGAAATGTTCTCAGCACAAATCATCACTGAGACAGACAAAAAACGAGCCGAAGAATAGGTTAGAGGTATTAATTATACCAGCAACTCGACACGATACGAGGGTATTATGTAATTAAACATTGCCTCCATCGGTGTCGAAAGTCTACTTGACAGTCATTTATATCATTAACTTGTCGTTTAAATGATATATGTAAATCGTAAATAGAGAAAGAAAAACCAAAGGTTTTAAACAGTAATTGGATGCCAATGTTGCTTTGAACTTTGACGACATCATCTTTTATAGCCAAGTAATAGATAAACCCAACTGACGCTTAAACGTTCATCATTTTCCTATTTACTGAATTAAATGGTATGACACCAATGTTTGTATGTCGTAGAAAGTAATAAATATACATGAAATTATTGTGATTGAAGATTACAAGTGGTAGCAGACACACAGAATTTCAACCGGTCACGCGATGTAGTCAAATTCTCAATGCAGCACGTAGGTATACAGTAAGCCGCTTGAAAAATTCACGATTCTTGTAAAGCGTTTAATGAAAAAATCTGGACCGATTTAAATGCTCTCACGCTCGGCAAACAGGCATTTAACCGTCAAACTAATAAGCCTGGCCTTCTGGATTCAGTAGCTTTATAATAATACTTAAGTAATTACCCAAGTCAAGCGCGGCCCGCGGACCAGATGTCGATTTTGTACTCATACCGTTATTATCACGACGTACACTAAGACTTAAAGTAAAGGATAATCCTTATAATTAAGCACTATTACTTCATCGGTGTCTTGTAGCGCGATTTGTTTAGCTCACAAAGTTCCAAACGTCGTAGATATTGTACGTACAGGTAAAATATATACCTTTAAACTACCACGTTGCAGGATAATTTTCGAGACAATAGAATCTGAATCAGCAGGTACGAGAGTAAGTGCAGTGTTTATGACGGTGGCTTTTGTTTACAACGTTGTGGCTCAATGAATCGTAGGAAACGATACCCCTGACGTTTAAACAACAGTTCGAGTATCTTCCGGACTGCATGCCTTTATTTTAGCAGTGTTCAATGACAGACTAGTTGAAAGGCAAGAGTTGGGTTTTTTTTGGGGTAAGTGGATCATAAAAGATTGTCGAGTACTAAATGGTTTTAGACCTACTGAAGAATATAATAGCCTCGGCTTTGCTGTATCATCTTATGTATTCAGCTATATTTAAAATATTTGGTTCATAGTTTTATTTCCAAAGATACCCTGGATTTATTTTAACAATTATATCCTGAAGAACAAAATAGTTCGCATTCCGCTTCTATTTTAAAATTATAAACAATATAAAGAACTAAGACAAATCAATCGATAAAATAAAATATGGCCTCACGGAACAAATTGTACAGTATTCACGACTCCTGTCCAACAAAATCCGGAACTGTTCACTATCTCAACGCCTCTGATCCGAAACGTGAACTTTAATCAATGACAGTGCCGTTTCGGCTCAGAACCGCGAGGTCATTACAACAATGGCCGCACATACATGCGCAGGCGCAGATATCGTCAGTTCACACGCTTGCGATAGTCGGCTGCTTCCGAGAGCCCTTCCGTCAACTTGTCGAACTTGTTGAGACCTGTTACACCCTATCGGCACCACTTCCGCCGGACACCGAAAGTTGACAAGTCAGATATTTTTGTCAGGACCTCAAATGAATACGAGTATTGATAGCGTGGGTGGGGTCGTATGTTTGATTTATTGTAAACATTAGTTTTTTACACAATTCTATCAACTTAGGTACTTAATGGATATTGAGAACAGCAGCATGATACATTTTTAGTAAAATTCAAATTAATTTTGTTTTTAAACCCTAATGTGATTCCTAAAAGCGAATGAATAAATTAAGATTGATAAAATCAAAGCTACTGAAGGTACCGTTAAGTTCACAAAATGAGATATCCCATTAGTTTTGTAAACAATCGCCGCAATAATTTGAAACACTTCCTCTGAGACATGAAGCAAGCACAATTAAGTCTCATAAGCAACTTCACAAATTAACACAAAACAATTACTTATATGTGAGAAAATCTCAATCTCAAGTTTTGTAACTCGCCAAGCTTGAAGTTGCATCGTTTCTTGTTATTTGGATTACAATAATGAGAGCTCAAGCGGAACGCACGCCCAGTCTTGCACCGATACGAGCGTGGAAAGTATGTATAGCAGCGTGTGACAAAAGATCGTCCTACTTGTCTTCCCTCATTAAAACCGATAAAAGATGATAACTACTTTCTGAGCGATGCTTTAAATCTCAAAAATTATACAGAAAATATCTATGATTATAAAAGAACAAGGCTTTACTGATTGATAATGAATGATAGATCAAAGTAGAACGCAATTGATAGAACCATAAAATTTTGGGTTAGCGTCTTATAGAGTAGAGGCGTACTAAGGACTTTCAACCTCTAAGGAGGAAAAAATAGAGGATCGTGGGGGATAAACCGCGGGAAAACAATATAGACGCTGACATTACCAAGTCATTGCTCCGACTACTTGCTCCGACTACCAAAAACAATTAAAATAAACAAAACATTAGCGACAAGCAAACCTAGCATAAAAACGAGGTATCTATCCGAGGTGTTTAATCTGCGGTTGCCAGACATTACGCACCAATTGCGTTCGATAATTACTTAATCCAATTATATGTACAGACAAACAGATTTAAACCTGCCACCTGCATAAGACACGTCGTGCAAATTACTTGACACTATGATTATTGAATGAATATGGATGAGCTTAATTAAAGAGATTAATATCAATATTAATAATATAACTATAGCATAAGACCCTCAAGAGATCGTAATTTGTCCTTTTGCTGGAGTAGATGCTAAAGATGTAGAAGTAAATCTAGATACATACGACAGACCCTTTAGAGAAGCATTAGATGTAAATTATATGGATGTAGTGTAGCTTATAGCAGAAAAACCGTCGCTTAGCTTTGAAGATGTACTCGTATATCCAACAGAAGATTTATAAAAGATGGCACGAGAGAACCACAAACAATGTTTGGTTAGTTTTTATAAAGAAAGTGAACCGTAATCTATTCTTGATTACTTCGAGTAAGTATTCATTATACGAATTTAGTTACAATTTTAGATTACCGCAAATAAAACAAAGATTTATAGTGATAGCTTATTGGATTATTTGGGTTCTAGTTGATGGCGTTTCTACTACAAAGGGGTTGAGATTCTACATTATGAACTTTTTGTTGAAATAACTGGCGAAAATTTATGTATGTTGAAAAAGATTCTGAAATATTATGTGCTGAAATTTTGATGGCCTTAGAAATCAATATATTTGTTAAAGTAACATAAGGCATAATTATTTAGAAACAATACAAAATATGCATCATATTCCTATTTCCTGTCATCAGAGAAAAATAGTAATGGTAAAAGACAAGACAAGCTCATCACTTACATTCCCAAAATGATTGATGATTGAGAAAGTATCTGATAATGTACGAGTACATTCAACAAAGAGTCCGTGCTTTCTTTCTATAGCGTTTGGTTGATAGTGTAACAGTGCTTTGGAAGTCTCAAAATATACAAATGTTTTGATAGTATTTCATAGTTACATTGGGCCATAAACATGACTGAGACGTTACAGAAATGAAACTTGTGTTTGACTAAAGATGATACTTAAATAAAAACAAAATAGCATGACGAAGAAATTAACAGTGATTAAAACTATATTAGGCACCGATAACTAGTGTCCGACCAAAGCTTCGGCCACGTTCAACCAAAAAAAATACCTTCGGCCTAAACTTCGGCTCACTTTGGCCGAAGCCAAATGTTTCTAATAAGCGCCGAAATTGAATGAACTGTTTACGAATTTTCAAGAGATTATTATTCATTTTGACATGTTGCATGGTAATTTTAATCATCTCGTAAGTTTTTTATATTCAGTCATTATAAACTCATAATTTAATTGACATTTAGTAAATCTTAAAGTGAGTTTCTTTCGAACTTCATTTTTAAAAACCCTCCGGTAGAACACTAGATAACATGAAGCACTGATTGCATCCACAATACAGTTTTAGGTATAAATAAACTAATAATATGGAATATCTTTATGTGTTGCTAAAAAAATTACGGACAAACTTCGTTAGCGTTCGCAATAACGATTTTGATGATACTAATTAGCATATTTAAAACGAGAATAATAATATCGATATTCAGAAATGTAAACCAGCATATGTTTGAAAAATCTGTAATCTATACTATGAAGAAGCAGTAAAATTAAATATACTCGATAGGGTAATAAACTGAATTTGGATATGTACTGTAAACGTAAAGTCTTGGGAGGTGCCTTCAAATTATGGAGACCATAAAACTGAGGTCCACAATTTACACCCACAAGTTATCATGGGTCAACCGAATGCTTTTCACATGTTGATACGAGAAGCAAGTTTGTTTTCCATTAATTTAAAGTCAATTAAATTAGGTTACAGACCATTGTGACCTTTGGTCATGGAATTCATGTAAAGTAAAATAATAAAAATAAAAAGAGAACCATAAAAGTTTGTTTGTTTAATTAGCTTTTAATTAACTGTCTGGAATGTAAGTAGTTAATAAAGTAGTAGATTAATAGTCTGATAAATAAGATCCAGTATTTAGATACTTGATTTCGGAAGGTAAATATGAGAAACTTGGAATATGTAAATACGGTTGAAGAGCAAATTTTAATAAACTAGCGAAAGATACAAATATACGAATGAAAAAAATACGCAGAGTACTGCTCCAAAAACATCAAAACAAAAAACAATCATACAAATAGATGATCATTGATCAACACAAACAGACAAATAAACCAAGATAATTTCTTAACACTAAGTAGCCAAATGCCATCCAGTCGGCAGATCATAGACATTGATTGTCGGAGAAGAGATATAGATAAGTTTTGCTTTCACGAACGTCTGAGACGAGGTCTACCGCCATTGCAATTAGGAGGCGGCCAGACTGGTAATTTACAATTGACAGGTTGGAAAAATTAAATGTTAAATGAGAACAGACAGACAGAACGTAAAATTAATAGACGCGTTTACAACGGGGAATTGATTTTTGAAGTTTATAACATGATCCAGATTGTAGATATTAGAGTACCTACACAATTTTATTCGAAATATACAACTCAATAAATCCATTAATAGGTACTAAAGTTGATTGAAATGCGGATAAAGTTACCAATAAATGTGGAATCAACGTAAAATTTTGTTACAATGAAAAATTTATAAATATAAACAATGACATCCAATATGAAGGGTCATGTGAAATTCAACACGCAATTCAAAGAAAACCAAACGATATAACAATACGTAGAAAACTTCAAAGGAATAGCGGCTTATAATTACTTAATAATGATTGATTCAAAAAACGTACAACCAATATAATGATCTAATAGTCGATCGTTTTAATAACAATTCCGATGCAGAAAGGATAGTCACAACACTTACGATTGCATAGAAATTCGATTGGGAATATTGACAAAGTTAACAGTGCATTTGAAAAAATAAACATAGTACCGTCGTCTAAAGACGTAGAGCTCAAATTTGAATGTAAGAAGAAACCCATGAATGTTTAAGCTTTAATGTTCAGACTGTGTTGGGACATTCGATACGCGGGAACCTTTTTGGTCTAAAATATTAAAAACATCGAAAAACAAATAAAACGAAATATCGATACTTATTTACTTGAAGTTTTAGTTTCCAATACGGATTGAAACGAAGAATAGTTGTTATCGTTGTCACATAATAGGGGTGGGATATGCAGGACAAGGCTTAGAGATTTAGAACCAAGCGGAGCTTTATTGGAAGAAAAGCGGAAACTATTAAACAACGAGACCTGTGTTGATTCGGAGTCATAGAACTATGTATCATTTTTAATGTTGTTTTTTTTTCCTATGAAACGAACGTTGTGTCTTATTTGTTGCGCGTACATCATCTGTTGCACATTAGTACCGGGAGTCAGCTGAAAATCAGTGCTGTGCTTCAAGCACAGCGTACACTGAGCTGACTACCTAGCTACACACAGCTGAATGTATACTATTTAATTTAAAAAATGTTATTGTGTATGTATTTATTGTCTATTGTGTGCCTTATTATGTGTGTAGAATAAATGGTTATAATAGTGATCGATCAGGTTATTGCAGATAATCTTCGTAACTAATTCAAATATGCACATGCCGTTTCTATGGATCGCAGTCACAGTGAATCAATGTTTTAAGTGAAGACAGTAACTTTTATGAATCAGACAGGATCTTAGTGTTTCTGGATACATAGCCTTTTTAAAAAACCAAGGAATTCTATTGACAAAAACCACTTCTCCTGTCACCGTATTTTAACGCTTTTTATTCGTTTTTCCATCCTCATCGCCACGCTTAGCCTGCGTTGTTTGGTGTTCGTGACATCGGCGCGGGCGCACGGTTATTGTTAAAGCAAACGGACGAACGGACGGAGCGATAACCACTTGCGCATATGCATGTGGTGATACTATGTAAACACTAGACTCTTTACATTTAGTTGGAGCTATGTGGATGAACTCAGCATAAATGGAGATCTTATTACAAGGGGATAGGGTTGCTGATAGTGTTAAAATTCTATGAATGAAGTTAACAGCGGTTGAAACTTGGAAGGAACGGATGATTTCTAAAAGCTGGCTGTTTAGAAGATACATACCATATATACTTTTGGGTTATTTTGGAAGACAAGGTGCTTTGCTTGTTAGGATCGCTGCTTTTTGGTATTTTTAAGCCAAACTGAGTTTTAAAGAGCATGTATAATGTAGATTGCAGTAGTTCATAATTTAAACCAAAAACAAAGCATTTCTGACAATCAATTTTAGCACAACACATAGCTAAAGCTTAACAAAACTTACTTTTACTAAGCCTATTGCATCACCAGTGAGTCTAACGAACGTTATCAACAAGTCAGGCCATGTTTGCAGACAAAACATTGGGTTCGGCGCGAGCGCAGCTTGATCAAACACGGCCATGTTTGGACCCCACGGATGCGGGACTGGTTTATGGCCGGGCGATATAGGCTTAGAAGGGTATATTATCGAAGGTAAACCTAGAAGCTATTGTGCAGTTCAAATGCATTATAAAGATACAGTCGTACAGAGTATTAAAGACTATAAAATTAACTTTTGGAAGACATTATTTTACACAGTATTGTGGAAGATCTTGAAATGCTATTTCACAATGGATAAATAAACATGATTTAATACGTTATTTATACAATACAAATTTTGCCTAGTAAACAGCAAATTGAGTGGAAACATAATTACAATAAAAAAATAAGACAATGTAAAACTTTCGCATGGGAAACTAACATTTCCCATACAATACTGTAGCAAATGCGCAATAAAAACTGCATGTCTCAGCCTTATTGGTGATGTAAAAAACCTCAAAACAATTATTTTACATAATGCACCCGCATGCATGAAATCCGCTGTTTCCATCTATCGACACTGAGGTCGTTATGAGAAAGGTGAAGATTACTTAAACATAATCTAGATTAAGAGGAAGTTAATCTTCTTATTTATGAACATTGTACATATCTATAGATACGGATTAACTAAATGAAGTTCTAATAAATAAAGAATCATGGTGAGATCAATATATGTATCGAATAGTACCAAAAAAGGAAATTTTGGAGGTTATTGAATGTCTTCAAACATGATAATATAACATGCTAATACCTACATGAAATATTTTATAAACCCATAATTAGAATATTTCACAATTAAAGTAGCAGTTTTTGGTTTCCTTTCGACCATATTGATATGCCTGGGTTCTAAAAATATTTTTAATATCACAAATATAGCAGGATTTGTCCTGATGTGCAGGACAAATCCTGCCGTGATTCTTTGTGATGCATTAAAAAACGAATTGTTTTATAAATGATGAAGCATTATAATGCTTCATCATTTATAAAACAAAACCTAATTAACATGTTTACACAACAAGAGTAATAACATTCAACTTTTATACCGCCAAGAGTAGGTATTTTACAGCAGCAATTATAGGATAAATCGTTAAAGTAAAAGTAATTAAAGCAAAGCGAAATTTTATAACGCCAATTTTACAGATTCGATGCAGCATCGCAAATAGGTAGACGCTTTATGGTGAAATAATTAAGTTATAAAGTTGTAGGAAAGCTCAAACAATTTAACTACAGTACTACATCCAGTCCAGTTATGCAGCAACACAATACCGTAAATCTAACGTAAAGCAATACATCAACATACAATCTGCATAGTTAATCTAATCAATATTAATTAGTAGAAAGATGTCATTGATTAGAATTAGTACCAACTCAAGTAAATTGGAAGTAAAGATAATATGGAAATCTACTAACATAATAGGAGAATGTAAAGTAATTAGTCATCTAATGTATAAGTTTAGATAATAAAGAATTCTTTTAACTATGTTATTATGAAGATTAGACAAGTTCATGAAATAAGTGATGCAGGTAAAGTAAATAACGATAAAGTATGCAATATTGCCTAAATTAGCCAAGTCAATAACATAATAAACATTATAACAAGTGTTTCATGGACGTCGAAGACAACTTACCTTGTAAGTTACAGATTGCTGTGTGTGTGGCCTAAATGTCAGCGACTTATATGGAAACCTATCGGCTCAATTTACTTCAGTAGGTTTAGCAATTAATTATCAATTTGATCAACTTCATAATTTTAAAGGAAATTGAAACTTGATTGAGTAAGACCAAATATTAAAGAGGTTACTAGAATTATTAAATGATTAATTTGTAGTATCATAAATTCCAATCGATTCTAAGAATTATCTCCAAGAATAAAATAACTGCAATGCATAGCAGAATCAATCGGAAACATACATAATTAAAATTCAAGCAATTTCTGAAGTAGCCCAGCCAATAAATTTTATGATTTGACAGCTGAAAAGCGATCTTAACATTCATGCATCGAAGCTGATGGAACTGCTCAAATATTCAGTATTTCTGAGACAGTGGACGTTACAAATAAGTAAAGGCAATTCTCAGAACAATTTCTCGTCGCGAACACTCCATTGACGGGAAGCATAGTTACCACTGCCGGTGAACAATGCAAATTTGTCACCCGACCCATATGAAATAAGGTTCATAATAATCAGAATTGAATAGGAGACATAAATGATACAGATTAAGTGAGAAATTGAGCTTGTTTTAGTTGAGATTTATACATGACAACTATTGTACAGTGACCCCGGTGGGCCAATTGGCTAGTAACAGACAATTGGTCATTAATTGCGTTTGTTGATAAAATTGGAACAGCGTCCGTGTTTGTACAACGTGTGACATATAGAGTGCGATGTTGGACGATATGGAATATCATTATAATGATTTGGATGACTTTTATAATTACCTATATCTATTTGAAAACCAAACAATGATCCATCTTACAATAACTTTGGTGAATGAACAGCAATTCTTGTAATTTAACGTCGGTAGATAGTCATTATAACAGAAAACGAACTTTTGAACCGAAGACAAAGTAAGTTATCTTGATATGCATATAGACAATACTTGCTAAATGAGTGCGGACGGAAACAATTTGTGTATAAAACAATATTTGAACTAGTAATAACGACAGTTTATCTTATCTTTGAAAAAGATTTCGTTAGTAAATAGAGAATTCTTGGAAATTACCAAAAGTTAAATAGCTTTAAGTAGGAAAACTGAATGCAAATTAGTAGAACCCTTACAACCAATGAGATGAAAGACGAAAATAGGATACAGAAGTTAGAAATAGGTTTGGTCAATATCGTGAGAAAACCCGGGATTGTTAACATCATAAACAAATCTGAAATATGTTGCAATACAAGCGACAAATCCGAGTAAAATTATGTTTGGCAACACAGCCAGAATACAAATCACGCAACAATTACAGACCCTACACGAAATGAATCACAAGAGGAACTTTCCCTCATAATCGGGACTTTGGAAGCATATATTGTCCCTTTCTCTAAAATCTGAATAAAATAACGTTGTACATGTCACTTGATCAATATTCAAAATGTCCCATCGTGGTCCCGACCACAGAAATCGTGTGAGGTTGCATCGAATACTAAATTATACATTTGTATTCACCTAGCTAGATTTAGACGAACACATCGTGAGGGATATGTGTAGAATTAAACTGTTCTTTGCCTTATCTTTTTTCTAGATCTGGGATAGTTTGGTGTTTTGAAACATTCATTACTTCTAAAGTTATTTTGTAAATTGATCTATATTTAGCATTTATGCATCGTGAAAACTCTTTACACGCTAACTCTTTGTTAACATTGAACTAACTTTAGAAGGAGATAAAATTAAGTGAGATAGCACACAAAGATCAATAAAATTTGTAGTAGCATTAAAGACTTAATTTTTAATAAAACTGAGAATTATTAGTGGGTATGTAATTACTCTATCAGAACATAGGTAGCTTAAGTACGCAAACAACATTATAAACAAACTATTACTAATTAAGTAACAAATCCTGTACATTAATCTGTAGTGTAAAATAACGGTATTTAAAAAAAATTTAACAAAACAAAAGTAACAGACAAGCTATTCAAAGATATAGAGTTAAAGTTAAACAATTGAAGTACAAGAAAGAAATTAAGTAAACAATAAGTATGGATTAGTATAGTTAATGATTCTACTGTGGTAGTTAATGTTTTGCTAATGATAAGTTTGAGGTTCTAGTAACTACCTACCTATGACAAATAAATGATTATAATAATGCTGATGCGGGGTAGGTTTTTTGTAAATATAAGCTTAAAACTATCGTCTAATATGAAACTACAGAGGAAGTAATATACATTCTACATGAAAATAAAGGCGAGTCGATGTCATAATACAATCTCAAGTTACAGTCCACTTCAACGTCAACAAACGCTGTACAATTAAAAAACATTAAAAAATGCGATGCGTTGAATTCACTCCAGTTTTTAAAACGACTCGTTTCACAAGTCCGTACTGTGAGAACCGAAGTGTAACCCGACCGGTTTAATATGGCATCGACACGCGGAAAGCTCCCTAAACGCACGAACCGTCTTGCCGCGGTCGCGTTACCGCGCAGACGGTGGTGCTTATGAAAGCTCGACTACTTAAAACTATTGTAAGTTCCACTCACCTTCGACACCATGTATCCTGGTGGTCAGCGTCGACACCAACACGATGATGTGAAACAATTGAATCCCATAATCCGGTATAAAGTTTCTCGACCACATTTTGTAGCATAACATTCACACATGGATCACACACATTTGTTTTACTCCTGCCGTTTCGTTTGATCACAATATAATCAACACTCACGGAACTAAATGTAAGAACTGACACTTCATTTTGTTTTTGAACTGTTGTTACGTCGAAAACATTGTTGTTTGAGACATTTTAGCGGTAAAACGCGTTCGAAAAAAACGTATAAAGCCCGGTAGGAACATGCGCAGTCGCGTCCTGCTTGCATCTGACGACTTTGTTCGTAAATACACAGCGTACGGTAAATCAAAATGGCCGCCGGCGCGCTTGTGTGCGTGCGCGCAACTTGTAACAATGCATATTTTGATATCTAAGCTTTATTAGCAGTATTTCACGGTACTTTTCTTTATTTTAGAGCTGATTACCAACATTTTATGTCATGAATTGTTAGGATTACGTCTAAATGTCCGTGAGAACACAGTTACGCACACATTAAAAGGTACGCGGAGGAATGTTGATTCAATGGAGAAATCAAGCGATTCAACGGCGCTGTGTGCGCACAACCAATCAAAAGCTTTCGAACTTTTGTGTTTATCATCCACATCACAGATGGCGCTATGAGCCATTCGTAATGGGGAAAAAGCGAGGGGTGAGTTTGAATTATGGAAGAATAATATTGGGGATGTTTCAAAAGTTTGGCATATGACTTTGCAAACCTAAAATAATAATAAATGAATTATTTCCAGTTTTCTAAATATTGTTAGCTAATTTTGTTGAAGTCGTGGATTCATACCTTGAAAACAGAGTAGATAGATACCTATTATATATATCAAACCCACAATATAATTTACAATATCAAAGATATAACAAGTATTTGGAAGTTTCTGAACATCTGAAACAACCGTCTACGAATTTCTGTAGCTACGAAATAAAGTTTGTTTAATCAATAACACAGTCGCTCCGTTAAATCCTCTCACAACACAAGACCACCGAAATATTTACACAATGACGACCTGTTATCAAAAACATCCATTTGAAATCGAGAGTGAGGACCGCCTAACTACTATAAACACAAAAATATTTCAAATCAAAAAGAAAATACAGCTATCAGGTATGTATGTAAATATTTTAATAAATCCACAATAGTCCTAATCATATAGCAGCAGTCCTATATCGCAGCAATAACGGCATTGCAAATATTAGTTTTCTACTAGAATCATAATAAAGGATTCTGAGTTCCTTGCTGGTTTTTTTCATGACCCATAAAAATGTTGAACCTTCACTTCAAAGTTCTCAAGGCACCTTATAAGCATAAAACACGAACAAACTATTTCCATCTAGTGACCAAATAATGGAAACTGTGATCGATAACTCAATGTCCATGGCACAATAATAAATAAACTCTGATATTGCTATTTCTTCTAAATTACCATTCACGTCTATCTTGTCTGCATTATTTTTAAACATCTATGCATCTACGAGTATTTACGTTTAATTAAACCTGCCATTAGAACTGGTTAAGGCAACATCTATATCAATTCTGTAAAAACTTGTAGAAGGCCAAAGAAAATCTACATTCGAAGAGAATGAAGCTGAGAAACAACAGAATAATGATCTAATAGAAACTCTGAAGAAGGAAATAAAACTCAGGGTAACTGAACTAGCCCAAGCTAAGGCCGTGATTGGTGAGGAGGAAACACAGGTGAAGAAATATTTGAATGACGTATGTCCGATTGGAAACAAATCATCAGACCAGGTAATAAACTAATAATACCATCAATAATAGATTGTGGTAAAAAATTTAATTACTTTGGAAAACTCAGTTTTTCTGAGCATATGAAATTGATAGGTTACGAAAAAAAAAGAAGAAATATCCCAGTACGTTTATATTTGAGATAAATAATAGTCGTATTTTATAATTCCAGATAATACACAATCTGGACTTAAAAGTGATAGAACAGCGAAAGATGCTGGACTTGCTGAAATATGAGAGAAGAAGTAAAAAGAATAAACTTTGCGAATTAGAAAAAGAATATGAATATTTACTGATTGAAAGCACAAAAGGGGAACTTGTTAAATCAAAGAACAGTAGTAGAGCTAGGAAGGTAAGTAAATCAAGTAGGAATTTAAGAGAAGTAGGCTTTACGAATATTCAGTAGCGTGAAAGCTTTGCTATGACAAATTAACAGGCACCTATTAACTCTAAAATAACATTATTTTATGTATTTATTTAGACATAATAGGTAAACATTGAAACATTTAATAGGCCTTAATTATAAAACGGTTTTTTATTTCAGCATGTTTCACATCTGGAAAACGAAATTCACAAGGTTATAATTCAATGGACGGAGGCTGAGTTAGTCAAGAAAAAATACTTGACGATAAGGTGTATTAAATGATAAAATATACTGATAATTATGAGAAAAATATCATTATTCCACTTGAATAGTTACTCCCTAATCTGTTTTGCAGACAGGCGCTCATAGATGACTCCGTGAAGTTTGAAAGCTCTCTTTTGCGTATTGAGGAGCTGTTGAATAAACAGAGTGAAGAAATAATGAAGCTTGAGGTATGTTAACGCCACAAGCTAAAATACTCTCAAAACATAAATTAAATCTGAATTGTTAAAGTATTATGACTGATAAACTACAGACCGTTAGAGAGGAAGCCGCAGACATGCGCATTCGTGCTACAGCAGCGACAGCAGCTGAAGCTGCGCGGGCGCATGACGCAGAACACACGCGTGCTTCTGAGAGAGCTTACTTTGCGCAACGTTTTAGCGAGAGAAAACGAGAATTGGAAAAATTGGAGAAAAGAGTATTTCCACCACAATGTAAGCTATGACTTATCATTTTTATTTCGCGGACCGTTGTTAAAACTTTTTCGCTAAACTAATACAATAATTTCTCTTCTTACAGCAAGATCAGTCGTTCGTCAAGAATCTAATAGATCTACAGAAGGTGACGCAGTGACAGAGGAGTCTACAGCAGCAACACTTATGGAAGAAATCTTCCAGAGGCTCATGAAATTAACTGGTATGCTACAATTGGTATAACCATTTTCGTAAACCTAGAATAAATACAAAGGACAGAAACTATGAAGCATGCACGGACAGAAAACGAAGCAATTGCCATTGAGAAAGTCTTTGATGATGATGATAATAAGCATAAACAGCTTATCATAAAATATTGGTTAAATTTTATTAAAATTACAGGAGTGACAGATGCAGAAGAGGTATTCGATAGGTTCAGAGCACAACGTGAAACGTCAAAGAGATTGAGCTACCTTCAGCAGACCACTGAAGAAGAGAAACTTGACCTAGAACAGCAACAGACGACTCTGATGGCTGAAATGGAAGTCTTCAAGTTTGCTTCAGTTAAAGACAAGGATGAGTTAGTATCCATTTTAATATATTATTATAAAGTAGCTTGCGATGTAGAATAAAGCTTAAGACGAAAAATAGAATATTGAGATTACAATGAATATCTTTCAAAGCTTAGACACCAATTGTAATCGAGTAAGAAATTAGTTACCATTGAGTAAGGTTTCAGATAATTATCACATTCAAAGTAAAATAATTAAATATGTTTTCAGAGCTCAAGACCAAATAACTCAACTGAAAGAAGACATTCAGCAAGAGAATGAGATATACTCTGAACTAGAGACGAAACTTGATGAAGTAGAAACGTTACTTCTAGAAATTAAAAGACTTCTGTTTGATTTGTGTAAACTTTTGGATGTATGTAATAAAGATTTATATACCTGCATAACCTAGATTCAAATCAAAATATTTAGATTATTTGTGTGGTTTATCCAGGTTATTCCAGAGCCGACAATGCCCGAATGGACAGCGGAAGCTCGCGATGTGCAGGAGTTGATAATGGTGTTGTCAGCGAGGTACGATAAAGCGCGGACTCGATCTGACGACATCAGGGAGAACCAGAAGGATACTACCATCATTATGGTTCCCTCTAACGTAAGTTTAGTGCAGTTTCGAAATAGATGAATCTTTGGTTAAGTTCTTATAAATTCTTACTAGTTAAATTCTAATCGACGTCTCTGAGTGCGGCAGTAAGCTCCTTTGCACATTATAAGAAAAATGTCTTGTGTCTTATCAGACATGTCTTATAAGACATTCAGTCGCTCTGGTGGTTATATGAGACCGTGCATATTACAAGAAATGTCTTATAAGACACGCCCATACAAAGAAATTTTCTTATAATGTGCAAAGGCACTAAGAGAGTGAGATTATTTTTTGATACTTAAATTACCTACTTACTTTGTTTCATTGATTCACTAAATAGTAGGTACTGAATAATGTTGTTTTTAGATCAAGAATTAAAATTTTATTAATCTGGACCATTTAGCAACCCAGCTCCACATTATTTAGGTAATTCTACAAATATAACACTGTTTATAAAAATTTCAGCCAACAAGTGCAGCAGCATCAGTCGCCGGTTTGAGTGCCCAAAGCCACAGCACTCCTAAGGAATCGGAGAAGGCAGTTCCTACTTACAAGGAACTGTTGCAAAGAGAACCTATAAAGGCACCTCGTGAGTATTTTTAACCGACTTCAAAAAAAGGAGGAGGTTCTCAATTCGAATGTATTTTTTTTTTTTTATGTTTGGTACCTCATAACTCCGTCATTTATTAACCGATTTGGATTTTTTTTTTATTTGTAAGGATACGCTTCCCGTTTGGTCCCATTGTCATCAGATCAGGATTTGATTACTTCTTAGTGTACTTTGAAGTCGGTTTAAGGTTTTTGTAAAACAGTCCAATTATGTACAACTAATGTCCTATTATGAATTTTCTATAGAGTCAAGAACCAATACTTGTCTGGTGTAATTTTTCTTCCTAAACCCTACGCCTTAATTACGCTTAGACATTTTTTATTACTTTTATTTCCATTCAGTATTTCCAACATCTTCCTATGTTTTTACACGAAAAGGTACTTACTGAATGAAGCAGTAACTATGCGTCATCAATTAAATCAATCCAAACCTTTTCAGCATCCGAAGACGAGGAAGATATTCCATCACGTTGCTACCTGAAAAGACAGGCCCAGTTGATTATCGACACTAAATGTAGGAGGAAGGGCTTCAGACCTCCGTACCCTAGAAAATAAGCGCAACAGTGGTCTTCGCAGATGTGGATCAAGAATCCAAAGAAAGACATTTCAAGAAGCAGCGGAGCATAAACATGAAATTACCAATAAAACCTCTCTAGTATAAGAAAAACATTTTATTTTACCTTAGCGTTTAATTTTGAAATGAATATCTACAAGCTTGAGCGAATACGCGTCTTGAAACTATTTTATATTTATTAAAAAGTTTAACATAAAAAAATATCAAAATGTCACAAACTACAAAAGAAAAAAATACTTGTCATAACAATCTATATTGTCAAGCAACCAAAACATTTTCTAAAACTGTACTAAGCATTTGCTATTTTCTACACTAATAATACTAATCAATCATCAATAAACTATGTTCTGTCCACACAAAAACTCTTACCTTCAACTGGTATGCGCCATGAACCCGAGGGTAATCAACAAGGCCGTTGATAGAGCGATGCAGAAACCACAATTTGATCCACACGATGGTATGTTATTATGCTTTGAACTCACATGATCCGTTTAGAAATGAACTTCTTAGAGATCCATAGACCATAAGATGCAGAGAAAGTAACTTCGGTATCATCATCAGCCTGTGGTCGTCCACTGCTGGACATAGGCCTTTCCCAGTAGTCGCCACCTCTTCCGGTCCTCCACTTTTCGCATCCACCCACCGCCCGCCAAGGTTCGCAGGTCATCGGTCCACCTAGCGGGGGGGCGTCCCACACTTAGCTTGCCTGTGCGTGGTCTCCAGTCAAGAACTCGTTTACCCCATCGGTTATCCGTTCTGCGACAAATATGGCCTGCCCACTGCCACTTCAGCTTGCTTATTCTCAGAGCTATGTCGGTTAATTTAGTTCTCCGCCGGATCTCATCGTTGCGAACTCTGTCCTTTAGAGAAACCCCGAGCATAGCTCTTTCCATTACCCGCTGAGCGACTTTAAACTTGTGGATCAGGCCAACTGTCAAAGACCACGTTTCAGCGGCATAGGTCATCACTGGAAGGACACACTGTTCAAAAACCTTTGACTTGAGACTCTGCGGTATCGGTGATGTAAAGACTCGGCGAAGCTTTCCGAATGCTGCCCAGCCCAGTTGTATTCTTCTATCGGCTTCCTTTTTGAAGTTGTTCCTACCAAGCTGTATGGTCTGCCCAAGGTAGATATACTCTTGAACAACTTCGATGCCAACATTTCCAACGGTTACGGATCCCGGGGAAATATGATTATTAAGCATGACTTTTGTCTTACTTAAGTTCATCCCGAGACCCACTCGCCTAGAAGAACCACTGAGGTCAGTCAGCATCTCCGTCAAATCTTGCAGAGAAAGTAACTTCGGTATGAGAAATTAATAGTAGGCTCTCAAGTCTCAAGTTGGTGCTTATTCTTAACTTTAATGCAGGTTAGGCAATAGAATGCATCCTCTAGACTAGCTTTCCGCATGAAGACTTTTGACGCAATTTAAGGGACGCAAAATAGTCGAGAAAAGCAGGAATAGGAACTTTCTCGCACCTTGTCTCGTCTAACTTCATCAAGTCTCCAAACCATTTTTTTGTAGCATGAAGTCAGCGAATCGGCGGAGCATACTTCATACTTACACTCATTAGCTTCGTCTATTGGCTGTGATGTATTATACCACCAATATTTCAGTCTCAGACACTCATAAACTATAAAGATATCTTTTCAGAACTACCACCAGCCAAAAGACTAGAATCTATGCAGCCGTCGCTGTTCGCTCCCCACGTAGATATCACACGCGCTAGACTTGGCTTCGGTCGAGTTGGGCTGAGGCTCATCAACAGAGATCTTCATTCGCCAGATAATTTAGTTCAGCTGCAAGCTATTCATAGTATTCTGGACCAGGTATGATAGAAAAGGATTTTCGTTCCAGATTATTTAAATCTGAACCTTTGTGATATCAGCTTTTTTTGGTTCAAAGTTTACCAAATACTCGAAAAATTAACATGCTGATTCTGTTGTTTACAACTAAACGAATTTAATCTCACTATTACATCTCTTTCTAACAAAGAACACAAGAAAAGGATGTGAGAAATGTACTGTCAAATTTATTCAATTGCATGTTTTCTGCATAAATTTAGTCGCCATCAAAATTAAACCCGCGAAAAAAGACGGCAAAAACTAATTTAACAGCTTTATATATATTCTATCCTTTTTCAATAATGTTTGTTAGAAAGAGACGTGATGTGATTAACATTAGTTTAGTGCGTTTTACAATAGAATCGGCACCACTATCCAATTTGGTTATGGTGCTTTTTCCACTACCTCTAATGTCACGGCCCGCTCGATTTTGTTTCATTGGCTAAACCTCATTCATTTTCTTTGTTACCTTACCAATACAAAACTTGATATAGATTTCTTTATTTCCAGGTCCAAATATCCGAGAACGCAATATTCCTCATCAACATTCAATTGGTTTACCGTCTCATAGATCTCATGCTTGAGCGAGACCCTATCATTCGCGAGAAGGTCTGTCTCATTCTAACGCACTTATGCAACTACTATCAGGGGAGGAAAAGGATGCTGTCCAGGTCAAAAATCATTGATAATATCATGTGGATAGTCATGCGAGACCGTAAAGATATAAGATACGCTGCTGCTTACACCTTGAAAACCCTGACTAGAGACAGATGTTCCAGCGAAGTGATACTCAAAAACGACAAGATTGTGGAAGACCTCCTTAAAATTATCACGAACGATCATACTGGTATAGTACTGCTACACCTTAAAACTTTGGAGAATCTTACCGAGTGGGACCCGGAAAGGGCATTGAGAAATAACGCATTTCAAATTATGTTCAAATTATTCGAACACTCAGACGCTAGGATTGTTTCCGCGGCAATGGACTGCATGGCGCAGCTTTGCAAACACAACGTTGGGAAGAAATTAGCTGATAACTACGATCTCAATTATGTTTTAAAACCACATCTCTTGTCAACTGCTACTGAAGTCATCATTAGCGCTTTAGGGCTTATGGCATATACGACAATAACGGTACGCTCAAAATGGCGGGTTAGAGAATACTGCAAAGAGTTGACGAAGCGTTTGGTCCAACTATGCCTCTCTCCAACCACGCCACTTCTCCAATTAAGGGCCATGCAAGTTATGATCAATATATGCGAGTGTCCCGATACAAGAAATCACGTCGCCGAATATTGGTACAAAAAAGTTAAGAATATTGTAATTAGAACGAATGAACAGTGGGACGGTACATCTGAAACGACTAGCTATGGGCTAGAAACGGGCCATAATTACAGAACCATGTGCATAGAGAGTGTAGAAACCATCAAAAATGATTACGGAGATAATGCCAACGTGGTAAATGTGCATAGCTACTTGAGAAGGGTCCAAGACAAAAAGGAAAAATTGTTGAGAGCTATCGAATTTAAATCGCATAAACATGCAAATGTATAATTCATTTTAGAGGGAATTTTCTTTGTCTTAAAATTTTACAATTAAAAACTAAAATAAAAAGAAGTATTACTATTTATAAGCATTATATTGAATAAATTCCATAATAATACATTATTTGAGCTAATCGTTTTGGTTTCATATATCCGACGTTTTGCGCCTCGTGGCAGACTTAGAAACTAAATTATCAGTCATTTAGACGTGCTAAAATACTTAGATATATACAAAATATACACAAGTCACCAAACAGTCACGCAATATTAGTAAATTCTGAATAATCGATGGTACTATACCAAATAAGTACAACATTGTTTATGGAAATGATTTAGAGACTTAATTACTAAATCGTAAACGGAAATACATATGTAGTTTTTTTTTTTTTATATCCTGCATCGAACTGAACTTAAAACTAAAATAATTAAACAAAAATACGCAATGCGCATCATATTTGCAATAATATCACAATATAAATCAACGATAGGTGAATAGTAATAGAATTTGACTAATGAATGTACAAAGTCGATTACATCAGCATTATAACCTAACTAAAAAGAAATATGCAAACATTTGAAGAAAAAGTAAACATTTTATATACATCGTGCTAAGATTTGTTAAATCTTACTTTTATATTAATAATACTTTTGTTTTACTTTTAACTCTACAGACATCAATGTGCAGACCATATTGGCATACTGGTTATAGGCATTCCGTCTAACTGAGATAGTGAGAGCGATAGAAAAAAAAATTACATGTATCTGGCTTTTACCGAATAACAATTAAATTCAATACGTGTACAATAAAAATTTGGTTTACCAAAAAAAAAATCTATTTTGTCCGTCTTTTACATTATCAAAAAATATTAGACACGTATTTTTTCATTTGACGTTTAAACAAAAAGATACGAAGATCTCGTGTTTTCTGCGTGACGTCACCTAAAGTGACTTCACGAGCTTTGACTAGCTTTATCTTTATAAATTTTTAATGATTTGGTAAAGCAATAATTTTTTGATAAAAATCATCTCTTTCTATTCATTATTTTAGTGAAGGGTCTTTAATTTGTCAATCAATCCCTCCCAAAACGCGCCAACACTGTTAAACAGTACACCTATAAGTTTTATATTATTTCAATCGACTTTCAAGTCTACGAAATAGTTATTCTATCAGAAATTGTTCACAGTAAATAATATAGACAAGTAACTAAGAAGTAACTACAATAATCACAGTAATACTTTGGAATATTGTAATCAGTTTTTTTTGTCTAATATTAATCAAAACGCAGGTTTCAAAAAACCAATTATTAATTGGCTATTGTTACTATTATTGTAATTTGTTCGATACTGCGTTACAACTAACTAAGAAGTAACTACAATAATTTCACAATAATCACAGTAATACTTTGGAATATTGTAATCAGTTTTTTGTGTCTAATATTAATCAAAACGCAGGTTTCAAAAAACCAATTCTTAATTGGCTATTGTTAATATTTTTGTAATTTGTTCGATACTGCGTTCTGATTTACATTAGACATTATTCTATCTAATGCTACATTATTGAATAGAATACAAAAATATGAATAATACCAAGTGCTAAAACCTAGTTTTAGACACCGTGTGATGTACATACCTTAAAATTGTTGACATTTCAATGATATTACAGTAAATATATATAAGGTTTATAAAACAGTTATTCAAGCTGCAAATTATGTCATAGTGTAGTGTAAAGCCGCAGGTTGAGTTTTTGGGAGTAGTTTTTTACACCCGTATACTGCATGAAATCAGACCATTTCAAATCTGTATTAAAACTAATAATCCACCGACCATAACCTAACATAAAAATATTCCTACACCTTTTCGAATCAACCCTTAGGGGCTATACATAAATTACGTCACACGTAAAGGGTGAGGGGAGTCAACAGGGGTGGGGGGGGAGTTAGGTGACGGCCCATTTCAAAATTTAATATGTATTCAAAAGAGATGTTTGAATTGTTAACGAAAAACTTAGAAATATTTCCGACTCTATCTGTTATTACAAGATCCCAGGGCCGCCACACCTACCTTATTTTCTGATCGACCTAAAATCAAAAATCATGTGACGCAATTTATGCATGTCCCCTACACAGTTTGGGTTAGCAATACTGCGGCCGACACCAATCACTATTTGCATAGACATTCACTCACTATTGCCATCTCGTTCTCGCTCGGTGCAGCCGTCCCGCTCGCTGGACTGCACGTACTGGTATAACGCCTTGCACAGATCGTGCAACGTCGGGTCTCACCTGCCCCCGCCGCGTTTGTTCAGCGGGTCGTATAACTCTGCTTCGGAGTCGATCTCGTCTTCGGAGAGCGACAGGGACCCACCGACCCGGCGCGTGCGCAAGCCCTCCTGTAGTTGTAGTTTTGATTTAGTCTTTGTATAGCTTAACCGAGACGGTTTGTCTTATTACGTGTCATAATTATTTCAGTCGAAAGATCAACGCTAATTGGTTGGTACTTACTAGTTCCCGCGGTTTTACTCGAGTTCTTAAAGGATGTAATGTTTTCTCGGAACTATCTATCTATGTAAGATTCGTCCAAATCCGTTCATTAGTTTTTGCGTGAGAAACTTATAGGAGCCGATCCCACAAGGAGAGTTCAGCAGGGCTATTTTAAAACGCTCGGATTCGATATCGGAAACGGATTCAAAAACTACCGAGGCGATATTCCGCAATTGCTGTTTTAATTTTCGAATTTGAATATTTTTGATGTTTCTTTACGGAAATATCAATTCGATTCATCGAAAAGTTTTCGGAAATTAAAATAGCAATTGCTGAAATTCGCCTTGGAATTTTTTTAATCCGTATCCGATTTCGAATCCGACGTTTTAAAATAGTCCTGCTGGAGTTCTGTTAATCTATGCAGCGCTTTTGATTATTGCACACAGCGACCGCGGCGGTCAAGGAGAACGCACGTATAACTCTTGACCGCAGAACTCTAGACCGCTGTCTGCGGGATCGGCGCCTTTATTAAATTTTTTGTTGAAGCAAATTACAACCTTTTTTTAACAGAAACTACATGTCAGATTTATATTCACTAATATAAATTAATAGAAAATGTTTTAAATATTGAATAATTACGGTGTTGTGTTAATAAATGAATTATCATGTGTTAAGAAATAAGCGATATAAAATATTAACGAAACACGTGGGGTACATGTAATAATTGTTACATAAATGAGTAAACCTAAAAATGTATTGTAGTACTGCAAAAGATATGTACTGTTGTGCGAGTTTTCTTAATGACAGCTACACACTCCTTTCTATTATGTATTGCATGCGCCTCACGTGTTTTCGGTATAAAAAACTGCTTATTAGTCTTGTGTGGAACAAACAAACAAACGGACAAGAAAGCGAGTTAAAATTGCATTGTCAACAGGGGCTCTACCGCGTAACTTTGGTCGTAATCATAACGAACACCATTCATAAATTTCATCCAATCAGGGCCCGCGAATGGTCATCGTCGCGTCGTACCGCGTGCGCGTCATTGGATGAAATAATTAATGGTGTTCGTTACGATTACCACCAAAGATACGCAATAGCCCGGCAGTTCTATATAAACTGCCAGCAAGTTGAAAATCGATTGCAAAATGTGAAACGAGCAGGCAAGAAAGCGTGTTAATAAAAACGTAGTGAAGCCTTAATTACACTGGCGGCACCGTATAAAGATACCTATGAAATGAGGGTGTCTCTCTTTGTCTCGCTATGCCCGTCTCTTTTTCGCTTATTAATGAACAATCGATATCATATGTACCATCATACTGAGTAATATAAACAGGCGAGAAAGCGACTACCATCAACTAAAGCTCAAAAGAAAAAACAAAATCTAAAACAAAATAGACCTTCGAAGTCACTTAGATTCATTACAAAACATTTACCCCCGTATTCATAATAAAGTTATCAATCGTTGATTAGCTAAAATTCCGAAGTCTTTATCTGACACGTGACATTTGGTGATCGAAAGAGTGAGACGGGGCACACTATTACACTGATTTAGTCAAAAAGCGATTATGAATAAGGGGGTTACATTCTAGTCTCACTGACAACAATAGGGATATAGCCTAAGTAAAAAAATATAATTCTAATTAGTCCGTCAGTTAGATTATCAAAAAATATTGGACACGTATTTTTTGCTTTCTCAAATCATTAAAAATTGTCAAAAATAAAGTCAAAGTTCGCGAGTAGGGGCTTGTAAAGTCACTTGTTTGTGAATAGTGGACCATGGCGTGACGTCACGCGGAACTTCAATCCATATCTTCGTAATTTTTTGTTTGATTGACAATGGAAAAAATACGTGTCAACTATTTTTTGATACTGGAAATGACGGACTATATAGAATTTCGTAAGACCATATAAGTACACAGCAGAATCAAGCAGACCAGCCCCCACAAGCAGCACCTGTTCAATATCATGTAAAACCTCAACACCCCAAGCCTGAACACCAGAGCTCCCAGAACAGATAATAAATTAGAAAAGTATCTAACTAAACCCTCGAAGGCAAAGGTGTAAAGTGCAGCTCAATACGTGATAGTGCCCACCAATTCCGTGTCACTGATCCAGGCGGCTTCCTCCTCTAAACTCGACGACATCTGCCGTGGTCGATGTGAACAAACAAACTTTGACTAAGCTACTAAAACCTCCTTTACATTAGCAAGATTTAATACAAACTCTTTTTTGATTGTTAACCAGAAAGTTTTTCCAAAAAGAAGCAATACATTTACTGTCATTGTCAAGTATACATAAAGTTTGAATAATTCTCTTGCTAAAATAAATACAGTATAGATTATCTATAATAAGCTTTCATAGAGTTTCAAATGTTCAAATAAATTAATTTTTCAAGACAAGTTTATAAGTTCGTTGGAGTATTAGAATGGATAGAGATATACACGGTATAATACCGTATCTAATACCCTCTTCATGCAAAAGTCGTCTCGAAGAGATAGTTTTTAAAAGATCGACCTGACATCTGATTTTTGAGGCATTCAAATTAAAAGAAAATTGACATTTTCGGTCTTTCGGACAGAGCATAGTCATTCTTCAAACAATAAGATTTCATAATTTTTTAAATAGAAATACATCAATCATCTAAATACCATTACACATACCATATCTACAAAGATTGCATTTCCAAGATACAAATCTTACCTGTAAGATCCCAGCGCTGGGTTCAGAAGCGTAACCCTCAAAGTGACGCTGATCGTCTTCGTAGTCGGAGGACGTTGAAGAGTCGTTGTCGACGTCACGCGCTGTTCGGACCGAACACACCATCTGTGCTAAGTCTGTGAATGTATAGCTGTGGGGGACAGAAAATAATCATTGAATTTTAAACACAGAATAAGGAATAGTATAGTTACAATAGTACCTGCGCCGAAGATACATTTTCAAAGCGCGGGAAATCGCTTTTGGTCGACAGCTGCCGCCATGTTAGCGCGCGCCGTGGGGAGGGGCGTGACTTGCGAGTGAGACGAAACTAAAACTGCAGTGTATTATGAACCTTATAATAGTGGTCTAAGGTTGATTGTAAGTATTAAGCCTTTTTTCGTTAATCTTCGGGGCCATATTTTTTTTTCTGTGCGAACGAAGTTTCACGACGCGCCTTATCAGTTGGGTACTACTGTATCGGCAATATTCTTGTTGCAATTTGGGCGCAGTGGGGAATGGTTTGCGCAGGTACACTGGGGAGCAACATAAATGCACTCGCTCCAGTCCCCGCACCTCACCATCTACCTAAAATCGGCGCGTCGTGAATCTGCGCTCGCACAGAAAAGAAAGTATGGCCCCGAAGATTAACGAAAGAATGCTTAAAACTTACAATCAACCTTAGATCACTACTATAAGGTTCATAATACACTACAGCTGTTAGTTCCGTCTCACTCGCAAGTCACGCCCCTCCGCACGGCGCGCGCTAACATGGCGGCAGCTGCCGACCAATAGCGTTTCCCGCGCTTTGAGAATGTATCTTCTGCGCAGGTACATCCGTAAGCCATATTAGTTGATACTGTACCCTATTTGACTTTGTAAGAGAAGACTTTCTTGAGTGGAATGCTCTCTTTGCTTAATTTCTTAAGGAGGTGCCTATTTAACTAGGTAAGATGAAGTTTTCTTGAGTGGACTGCTCCCTTTGCTTAATTTCCTAATGAGGCACCTACCTATTTAACTAGGTAAGAGGAAGTTTTCTTGAGTGGAGTGCTCCTTACTTCAGTTCGTAAGGAGATCTAATAGGTATTAAACTCACTCAGTAAGCGAAGGCTGCATATCGACCCGGCGCCCCTCGGCGGCGGCCCCGCTGACCCCGCCCCCGCCCCCGCGCCGCTGCCCCTCGAAGTACGCGGCCCCGTGCCGGTACCCCACCTCGCGGATCTCGTCGAACGAGCCGAATTGCAACGTCTTGTACGCGTCTATCGGGGGCCGGATGTATTCGCAGTAGTCGGACTTTTTTACCTCCTGGAAATTTTTGGATGAGTGTTACATATTAGCGATAGCGATATTGACATATACTCATGCACAAAACATACTTTTATGTCAAAAATTAGACAAAAGTCATTAAAACTATAGGTATGATACTTATACATATACACACACGCGCATACATACATATGTACATACATACACAGTCATACATTACACGCACCTACACATCTCACAAAACCAAACGAACTTAACTTACTAATCTATACTTTTTTTAAATATTTATTTATACTTATTTAAAATCTTCATGTCATTTCTGCTCTGTATAATTTTTATTAATTTTATCATGTTGTGATATCCTGTTATTGGATCTGGATTCATTATTCATCTGTATATTAAGCATGTATATTTAAATGTTGCTGTTGGATATCCTATGAAATAAAAATAAAATAAAATTGCCAGGACGTCATCATCAGCCTACAATGTCCCACTACTCAGCACAGGCCTTTCACGAAAGGGAATAGGCAGATACTCCACCAAGAATGCCCGCTGCGGATTGGTGGAGGTAGGCTAGTGGTCAACCTACTGTTGGAGTTTTCAAGCCGCCTAGTAGGCCTCCGACTAGCTTAAGTGATCCTGGACCAACGGCTTTACGTGCCTTCCGAAGCACAAAAACGCTCGTTTTGAAATACCACTAGACGGTCCCCCATCTAGGTATCGGCTAGACTGGTGGTAGCTTATCATGCTACACACATCTTATATCAAAGACGATTATGGCTCTATGGTAGTGAATTCGAACGCCGTAGCGAAGGTCGTGGGTTCGAATCCTTCAATAAGTATCTTATCTTATAATCTTCAATAATCTTTAATAAACATCGTGAGGAAACCATAGCACGGCGGAAGAGTACTTTGTAGTACCCACCTGGCTGGCACCACTCTCAAGTTGTAAATATGTTACCAAGCACCTATCGATATTCCACCAGGTCCAACAATCACTAAAATAAATTGTGCAGCAAGAGTTTTCTTTCAAAATACTGCCACAATAGGCACCACACATCTCATACCATGTTTTTCTTGACCAAGAATCTTTGTATGAACAGTGCATATCCAATCAGCTTCAACAATTACACATACCTAAACAAAAAGATGCGATTTTCTTACCTCCAGCTGTCGATTGCAGGACACGTAAGCAAGTCTACTCTGTATGTCGGGTAAGTTGGGAACTTTGACCGGTGCTGTGAATGGGTTCCATCTGGAAAACACATTATATCCCATATAACATGTCAACTATATCCCAGGTCCTCTATATGCAAGATAAAATACAGTGCATCTCACTTGCACACAGCTTGTCATTCTTTTATGCGCCTATCATTATTGTCTCAACATTAAAGGACAGATTAGATCAAATATTATGAGTACAATACAAGGATATCTATCAGTTTATTCGGACGAAGATTTAGAATTTACATTGCATCTCTCCAAATGATAAATTTGTTAACCAATCTAAAAGCGGCCAACTAAAATGCCAGACATTAGCGTTCCAAGGGATGATGGGCGCAAAGAATTTAAAACGTCCAGAAGGATACTTTATACTTTATACTTTATTTATCTTGCTTTCCTTACATATATAGATAGTCGCCTCTATGGGAACACGAAATAAACAAGCCATAATTGACAGTATTTAAAAGTAATAAGTTTAGGTAATTAAAAGTGACTAAATCGCAACACTTACACATGGAAGGTTAGTTTTTTAGTTTTTCCTTGGTTTTTATAAGTGTTGTGACAGTATTTCAATATGCTAGTTGGCATTTTTTATTTAATCAGTAGGTACATACAGCGAGTATGACGCGATGACAGCCGTGCGCAATACGAACTGAGTGCGATTTGCTCAGGAGCCCCTCAAGCGGAGTGATATTAAATGTCATGCTTTAGTAAGGCTGACTATCCATCTGGGTAGAGGCACGATGCCCTATGAAAATCTTTGGATGGGTGTTTTTTTGTTTTTTTTTATATTCCACTGAAGTGAAACAAGCATACGGCCCGCCTGATGGTAAGCAGTTACCGTAGCCTATGGACGCTTGCAACACCAGGGGTATTACTCGCGCGTTGCCAAAATACTTAATAATACAACAGTAACCTTTTCCAAAGAAGCCACCAGCCAGACAGGTCGTCACCATAGTTAGTAAGATCAGTATCGTCTTGCGAGCCGACGTCGATGGCCAGTATGTGCTTAGCACCAAACGATCGCATCACATCCGCTGAAATGTCAAGTTATTATGAAACATTTATATTTTGATATTTTCGAAAGACAATTGCAATCAAAAATTCATGAATGTATTGGACTGTTTCTATACAAGTGAAATTCAAAATACTCGAACACGCTCTTTTGACAAAGGCGGTTCGATCGACTATCCTTATGTGAAAATCTAAATGTTTATAACATTATATTTAGGCAAAATAAAATAGTATAACTTACATTAAATTCAACTATCATAGAATAGAAAAATATTATATGATGAAAGACCCATTTTAAAATGATAAACATACTAATCAGAACCTAATTACCTGGTACATTGTTGACATAGCACCCGTCTAGCAACAGATGTCCATCTTTGGTGTCGCATATAGGCGGGAATATCCCCGCGATGCTCATAGACGCGCGACAGTACCGCCATAGCATACCTGACGCATTGGGACGGTCAACGACTGGTTGGGACGCTTTTGAGTCGTTGCCATCACTTACCTTGTGCGGCTGAGTGTAAATATTAGAGGCAAAAGTGTGAGTAGAAGGGTTTATTAATTAAAAAGACATGAGCAGTTCATTAATATTCAGATACTTTTCAGTTTGCAAAATAAGATGTATCAGAGGAAAATTTGTTTTTTAATTGAATGATATAAGTGGTGAAGGTCCTTTTTTGCACAAATCACTTTATATACATTTACACTCAGCCAGTCCAACTACTCGTAAAAATTTGAACGTGCGCTCGATGCGTACGCAACACGTATCGTGCACGCACTATCATCCGTGCCTTGTGATTGGTTTACCTGGGAGATTGTTGACGTAACCGCCGTCCAATAGGAGGTGGCCGTCTACTGGGTCGCACAGTGGGGGCATGTAACCGCTGAGCGACATCGAGGCACGTATGTAACGCCACAGAGAACCTGCGGTGCGCGATACAACCGTTAATTGCTTCCAACCAAGAGCAACGGAAGGCAGAGCACTTTTAGACAAATAGAATATATGTAAACCGCCACCGTAATTTGTCTAAATTAAAGTTATTAATAATTCTTTATGAGTTTTAGTTGAAACTCAACAGAATTGTCTGAGATATGCGTTTGAAACTTGCTTAAGTATCCATTTTCAAAACCAATTTTTTGTAGAAATTGTAAGTAGGAGGTTTATTCTTGCGCCTTCTACATGTATGTCATATTCAATATTTATCAAGATTCTTTGAAAACCTCTATAAAATACATTTTGTCTGGTATCCGCCATATTCTTCGACGAATGAGCTATCTGATGCAAAAATAACTGGTAGGATAAGCGTGTTTAAACTCATTTATACAATAACGTTACAATTTAGTCTACCACCATTTCGGAATACACTTAAACTTATAAGAATCCCAACAAGGTCTTTTTTTTTAAATTACAAACTCTTTTGGTCAGCTCACACCGAGATGTGACGCGACGTGGCACGCAGTTTTTAAAATAACAATAGAATACAGAACTATATTTAGTAAACAAAAAGGTACACATTTCAGCGAGCGAATTCGCATACGCCTCGCGGCGACAAGTCGACTTGTCACGAATTCTCTCACTGATATGTGCACCTTTTTGTGTAGTAAATAAAGTTCTATATTCTATTGCTATCTAAGCTCGCTGCGTTGCGTCGCGTCTCGATATTATAAAGCTTAAGGGTCTGTGAACTGACCCTTAAGCTTTATAATATCAGTATTTAAAATCAAGAAAAAATGCTCTGCACTGCGCTGCACTCAGTTTTAGCCTACCTAGACATTCAAAATGCGAATTTTGATCAGTTTTTACTTATGTATTTTTGAATAATGGCAATGTTCATTCGGTGTAACACAACGTAATTAAAGTTCGAAAAGATAGTGCTTAGGTTAAGAAACATATTGTGATCGAATACACGATTGTTACCTGTGTATGTTAAAGCTAAACAACACAGTCCATGGAAAGGAAAACGATGATTTGTGAGATAGAAATCCAGCCCATAGATATTGTAGAGGTGCAGTTGTAGAAATGTCACTATTTTGTTCAATTTACCAACCCAAAATAGCTTTAAAAAAAACTAATCGATCATTGTTCAAACATGATGAAACAAAATTTACATCACAGTTACAAGATGAAAACATACGTTTGCTACAGTATTTATTACATGCAATACATGCTACAGAATTGACAGATCAATTGTTACAAATCGCAGTGACATCGCAACTGACGCGTGACATATTTGACAGTTAAAGACTGACAGATGTCACATTTGACAGTTCCGTATCGACTGCGATTCCAACAGGTCACAACTACATACAACAATGAGAATGACACAGGAAGGAAATATAACGGAAATAAATGATTTCTAAATAACCACACTCATGCATATACATGAAAGATGGAACCAAGGTACTGATGATAAAATGATGATGCAACAATACATTTAATAAAATACATCCAACCCGACATTGTAAGACACAGTATCGTTTAATACAGCGCATAAGTATTTATGGAACTCCCAAACTTGTAAGCATTATTAGGTAAACCAATCACAAGCGAATTAATATCTCTTTTTATAATACAGATAAGTAATGGCATCTTCCCAAAAGCAAATGTCGGATTCGTAATTGTTAAGAAAGTTAGATAAATAAATTTTGAATTAAAATAACTTTAGTTAGAGTTTATTGATACAAAAATCGCAGAACACAAGGGGGGGGCACATATAACATAAATAAGTAAAAGATACATAAGTTTTTTTTTTACATTTTATTTAACACGAGACACACTGAACGATATAGAGACATACAAACGATCACATATAAATGCAAGTGAGTGTGGTTGTATAAGGGTTAACAAAAAACACTGTAGCGGAACGAAAACATAATCTGTCACATTGAACGTCAATTTTCTAAAGCGAGACAAACGTATTGCCTCCGAAAGAGACACATATACGTTTGCCTTATCCCTAGTTATGCCAATGCCACCATAGATATTGATAATCGTATGATGGCGCAGACAACTCCGCAATTAATGATCAATGAACTTCAAATTCTATCGAAATGAAGTCGTTATGACATTGACAGGACAAAATGACAACGTCAAATGTCAATCACCTTGACAACTGGTCAGCAGGTCAGAGGCGAAACAAGCTACGTTTTAAACAAAATATACTTACGTTTACCATGCATTATGTTTTCAATAAAATTATTACGCAAATGTCTCCAATGTTTCATTACTCGCAAATGTATTCTCGATTAAAAAAAGACGCCATTTTGAATTTATATTGCATATTGTAAGCGATAAAAATATAATATTTGGGTTAGTAAAAGTGCAAATGAAGCTGCAAAAAATTATCAAAAAATAAATAATAAAAACATCAATAATATACCATAAACAATTTCCTGTCCATGAATGTGTTGTGTTAATAATTTATCACGATATTGTTAATTTCAACTTTACACATAAAATTTTCATAAACCTTGTGAATATACTCGAAAAACACACACACAAATAAATAAAAATATGTATATTTTTCAAAATATCTTGTTTCTTCCTTTTCCTTAAAATCAAAAGTGACTCAAAAACCAATTAAACAAAAGAAAAGTCTTTAAAAAATGCTACTTTTATCCTTGTAATGATGGCAAAAAAATCAAGAGAATTTTCCATTTTATATGAAAACCTATCCAATAATGCGTACACACAGCAGTTCGCACGCACTTTGCGTACAAACACAACTGTCACTGTCAATAAATTTAAACTAACTAAACGTTGTTATATTCAACATCTACAATAACTAATGAAGACTTACCATGCCGATGTACCCTCATGCAACTCGAGCTGATATCTGTGGTCACATTGAAGTATGGAAGCCATAGATCCTCGATATGGACTTCCCCGAAGGTCGTTCGGATCGTGGTGTTGAACTGGCGTCCAGAGAACATTGAAGTGGCAGGGTACGTGAGGTCGAGGAGTTGCTTGCCCCATTGAGTCATTTTCTGTAAGGAGAGCGTGACTTTATTGGGTTTAAGAGGTTATAGTTACGTAAAACAAAGGTAGTGTTGTCAGAGAAATAAAAAGAAATCCTAATGAAATGTTATTAATAGAGGAGGGATCCCAAAAATAATTTATCTTATCATTTATATCTTTGAAATATAAATAAGACATTATGGTTTTGTCTCTCCTTGTTGCACTATATTTATTATTATAAGGCCTTCTTGTATTTTGACTATTGAGGACTTTCTGGATGGAGGGCTTCAGAAGGCTTTATTGATAGAAAATTAAACATACAATACATTAGAACATAGAAGTATCCAGCTGTATCCACTAACCTGAGACCATTCTCTTGCCTTCTGCGTGACAGTGGTGATATTACGGTCCATGCACCATAGAGCTCCCATGAACGCACCGATACTCACACCACCGACCATGTCTATGGGGATTCCGGCTTCCTTCAGTCATAAATACGAAAAAGGTTTAGCGACATCTATCAGCCATCTATCAGTTACAATGAGATAGTTTACACATAGAAAGATAGATGGCGCCACAATACCCTGCATCAAGTTTACGACGTTTTCTCGACGATAAGCATATAATACGTGTCTGAAACAGTTGTACCGCAGTGGCGGAAGATCTACCCTTTTAAGTGTAAATGTCATCCAACGCGTGAGCGATGCTTCGTGTGTTGCAAGCGTCCATATGGCTACGGTAACCGCTTACCATCAGGCTGGTCGTATGCTTGTTTATCGACTTAGCCGTATATAAGATTAGACTTAGACTGCTTCTTTACGAGACATATCTTAGGTTTTTAAAAACTTTTAATATGAACAAATTTTAAAATACGAAGAAAAAATCATATTTTGCATACATTTAGATATAGGAAAAAGTATTTTTTAAGTTAACAGAAGACTACACAGTTACAAGTACATGAAGTCATATAAAAGTGGTATAACAGTACCTGTATAGCACGGATCATGCCAACGTGAGCGGCTCCCCGGGCCCCACCGCCGCCCAGGACGAGCCCCACTGAAGTGCCGGTCACCCATCGCGCCAGACGTGAGAAGTCTGAGTGCACGCTCGCTTCTGACATTAGCACCTTACTGTACAGCTCGCTCTGTCGACCAAATAACGAGCTATGTTCATAATTTTGGTTGAGGTATTGAACTTAGTATGGAGTTCCTGATTTGTCGATTTTGTGTCCACATTGTATCACGTAATTGTAGCAGGGGTTTTAAAATGCTTGACTTTTTTTTTTTTATGAATATCTATTAGCTCTATGATAAATAGAAGTATTATAAGTATATACTCAAAAAGTTTCAGCTTAAAATAAATTACTCAAAAATTGATCCCATTTTTTTTTCAAAGTTTATTGAATTAAAATCATAACTAACGATTCACCGCTCAATGAGGATCATAATATTTTTACGTAACTTGCTAATATTTTTATAAAATTATCTCTTTCGAGATCTGTGCGCCTAATACTAAAGAAGTCGTGTACTTTTATGGATATACCCTTTGACACGTATAATTTATCAAATAATTAAATCACGATCCTATACTGGCTCTTCCTGGTGATCATGCGATGGGGACACCTGACGTGGTGGTGCTGGCTGACCCAGGTGCGCATGTTGAGCCAGTGCACGGTGCCGCACGGGTTCGCGCCGCCCTCTCGGTGCAGCACTACCAGCTCCTTCTGCGTGCGGATCGCTAGCCGCTCCATTTGAACATGTTCAATATACTCACGATCCTATACTGGCTCTTCCTGGTGAACATGCGATGGGGACACCTGACGTGGTGGTGCTGGCTGACCCAGGTGCGCATGTTGAGCCAGTGCACGGTGCCGCACGGGTTCGCGCCGCCCTCTCGGTGCAGCACTACCAGCTCCTTCTGCGTGCGGATCGCTAGCCGCTCCATTTCTTTCTCGATCTGTTGTTTTGGTTTAATTACATGTATGTTAGGGTACAGTAGTACCCGACTGATATGTATTACCGATGTATCTGCGCAGAAGATACATTTTCAAAGCGCGGCAAATGCTATTGGTGTGCAGCTGCCACCATGTGTGCGGAGGGGCGTGACTTGCGAGTGAGACGGAACTAACAGCTGCAGTGTATTATGAACCTTATAGTAGTGAACTAAGGTTGATTGTAAGTTTTAAGCATTCTTTCGTTAATCTTCGGGGCCATACTTTCTTTTCTGTGCAAACGAAGACTCACGACTAGGGCATGTAATATCGGATGATTTTTCAATTCCGATATTGATTTCCGATATTGGATCTCAATATCGGAATTCCGATATTAAGGACGTATTTACAAAAAATTTAGAAATCAGCTGTTTTCCGATCCATTTACCGATTAATCCATCGAAATTTGCCAAATTTTGCGGGTACCAAATGCTTCAATATACCTTTGCCTGTAGTTGGTATAAACAGTTTTTTCAATTATCATACTTTTCATACAATAAAATTGGTTTTCCGTAACCTCCTCCCGTGAAAACTACGAAAACAGGCCGAGTTACGATCCAAATATCTGAATAATGTGGAGATTTTAATGACTAAAAAAAATACCCTAATAAAATAGAAATAATCAAGATTAATTCTTAAAAAGGAAATCAGCATAAATATTGAACAAACCTCAAAAAAAATTAAAACATTTTCGTCAATATTTCACCATTTATCTAAAATTTTGCTAATTTACGTCAAGCTTGACGTCTATGACATAAAGGTTTGTTTCCTTTGCTCTGTCTCAGTTTTGATGTATAAAGTAACAAACATTTCAAATGAATTCTCAGTCAGCGCTCGAGCGCCATTGTGAGACTACCTCCACGTCGCTGTGCAGCAGCCGTTCTCAAAAAATAGATCGCTGTACATACACATACAATTTTACCGTCGCTACTTGATATTTGTGTGTAAAAATTAAATTTTATTTTATATTACGTCAGTTTTGTATACAGAATTACTATATACGAGTAAGGCCGATATGTCGTGTTTGGGCTCCTTTTTTTAGTAGTGATGAGAGCTTAGAACAAAGACTGAACTGAACTGATGATGGTTCTTGGAGACTGGTACTGGAACTCCTTGATGGGTTGGGATAGAAATGTCGTGTTTGGGCTCCTTTTGTTAGTAGTGATGAGAGCTTACAACAAGACATACTGAACCGACCTAATGATGTTTCTTGGAGACTGCTACTGGAACTCCTTGATGGATTGGGATAGATATGTCGTGTTTGGGCTCCTTTTGTTCGTAGTGATGAGAGCTTACAACAAGACAGACTAAACTGACCTGATGATGGTTCTTGGAGACTGCTACTGGAACTCCTTGATTGATTGGGATATTTATGTCGTGTTTGGGCTCCTTTTGTTAGTAGTGATGAGAGCTTACAACAAGACATACTGAACCGACCTAATGATGTTTCTTGGAGACTGCTACTGGAACTCCTTGATGGATTGGGATAGATATGTCGTGTTTGGGCTCCTTTTGTTCGTAGTGATGAGAGCTTACAACAAGACAGACTAAACTGACCTGATGATGTTTCTTGGAGACTGCTACTGGAACTCCTTGATGGATTGGGATAGATATGTCGTGTTTGGGCTCCTTTTGTTCGTAGTGATGAGAGCTTACAACAAGACAGACTAAACTGACCTGATGATGGTTCTTGGAGACTGCTACTGGAACTCCTTGATTGATTGGGATATTTATGTCGTGTTTGGGCTCCTTTTGTTAGTAGTGATGAGTGCTTACAACAAGACAGACTGAACTGAACTGATGATGGTTCTTGGAGACTGCAACTGGATTTCCGTGACAGATTGGGATAGATAGTATGTCATGAATTCATACTATTTTTATACCACTAAAGTGTTAAACAAGCATATTGCACTGATGGTAAGCGGTTTCCGTAGCCCATGGACGCTTGCAACTCCAGTCCAGGGGAATCACTCGTGCGTTGCCGACCCTGCCGAAATCTCTTCACACCCTTATCATACTATACTGTACTGTGCTATGCTATACTCTACTATAAAATGTTTTCAATCAATCTCACACCCACATTTATAATCACAAATATATTCCACTAAGGAGTTCCAGTGCCTGCCTACCCTCCTACTCTATCATCAGACCTTGAAAACTATATACAGTAGAATCCGCCTATTACGACTTCGTTTTTAGCGACGAACTTGAAAACAAAAGGTAGGTTTCATACAGACCTACTATGAAAACATATCTTTTTAGTACGACCCTACGATTCCGGTTTAAGCGACCAACTGCTTATAACAACCTATTTTGCCAACAAATCGTCCGTTTAGAACGACCGCTGTGTTGTATTTATCTACGATACCTATGTACAAGGTCAAGAATTCGTTACGAGTTCTAAAATGACTTCCGTGAAGCGAAAGTTTTGCTCAATTAAAGAAAAACATTTTATATTACAACGTTTAGAAGCTGGTCAAAGTATTCGGCGTGTCTCATTATACAATATCCACGATAAAGAAAAAAAACATACAATAGAAGCCCAGTTTAGCCCCATTATTATTAATACATAAGTATGTATGTAATAAAAAACCGCATAAATAAATAATTCGTTTTGTGCGTCGTCCTGTTAGTACGACCAAATTTCGCCGGTCCCTTGAACGTCGTTATATCCGGATTCTACTGTATTGTCAAAAGTAGTCAAAACCAACAACCCCAAACACGGCTAGGATATGTTGCTCCGTTATGAAGTTCCATTGCCTACCCTTCTACTCCATCATCAGACCCTGAACACCATATATGATTAAAGTTCGTCTCATGACAATTCCAACAATCCTAATCACGGCTAACATACGTTATTATGTCATGGAGTTCCAGTGCCTACATTTCGGATCTATTATCAGATCAGCTCGATGGTACCAAATTATTGTATTGTCATCCGAAATACATACACTAGCAAAGTTAGTTACATACACGTGAAATTTAATAAAAGCGAAATGATAACAAAAATAGATGAAAAAAATATAATATAATGTTAAAGTATCAAATTAGGTTGATTCACTATTTTTAACGCAGCTTCTCCATGCACGTGTGTGCGTGTGGGCCTTGCAAATGTATTAGTGCGATTTGCTACCTATCAATTTTGTAAACGCGTCCTTAATATCGGAATTAGACATTTTTATTATAATTTGCTCATATTCCTTATAAATTTCACATATTCCTTATAAACTGCACTAATTATCTATCTATACTAATATTATAAAGTGGATGAGTTTTTTTGTTTGGTTAAACTGGCTAATCTTTGGAACTACCGGTCTGATTCGTTTTTTTTTTCACTTATAGGAAGCTACGTTATTCCCGAGTATTATAGGCTACTTTTAATCCCGGGAACGCGGGTGAAACCTCGGGGGTCAACTAGTTCGTTATAAATTTGGATTGAAAACATCTTCTGCTCAGTCAAGCACTCTTGTCAGAGGGTCGTGGTTGCAATAGATAGTGTATATGGTGGGTCTTCAACGCCAATGTTCTCCTTGACTAGGGTTACAGCTTTCGCAATGCTTTTCCATTTTTTGCGGATCGTAGCGTTGCGAGTACACCCTCCCACTCTGGACAACAATCTCTTCATCGAGTGTTCGTTTCTGCATATGTAACCAAAGAACTTGAGAATTTGAAGCTGCACAGTCGACGAAAGCCTATCTGTTATTCAAATCTCCTTCAGGATCGCGTTATTGGTACGAAAGGCTATCAACGGCATTGTCGGGAAGCGTCTTCTGCAACACATCTCCAGTGCGTCAATTTTCCGGCTATCTTGTAGGCTTAAGGACCAAGTTTCAGCTCTTTTGAGAAAGATTGGAAAGACCAGGCATCTCATAAGTCGAATCTTTGTTTTCCTAGTTATACTTCTGTCTTTCCAAATCTTCCTACTGCTGATCTTGTGATTGCACATCGTCTTCTGTCTGATCTCATCTTCAAAATATCCTGTGTTGGAATTGGTAGAGCCGAGGTAGATGTAGATTTTTCTCAGTACGTCCAATCTATTAAGTTACGCCCGGTCTATTATTAAAATTTTCAACTTATCTCTGTTGATTGCAAGTCTCAATTGGAGACTAGTGGTTTCTTAATGAGCCAAGAGGTCCACCATATCTTCTTTAGTTTGGTTAAGAAGAGAAGTGCCATCATCGAGAGTCAACGTGAAGCATTGGCAGTGTGCCTAGATGTGGTGAAGGCATTCGATCGGGTCTGGCACAGGGGTCTTCTCACGAAGTTGCTAGCATACGGGCTTCCTTAGGGATTATGCAAATGGGTCGCCAGCTTTATGTCCAGCAGATGCATAAAAGCCTACGTCGACGGTAGCTGCTCCGATAGCATGGGCGTTAATGCCGGCGTCGGGCAAGGCTCTGTGCTGTTCCCAACACTGTTCCTTCTGCATATCAATGATATGCTGTCTATTAACGGCATTCATTGCTATGCGGACGATAGTACAGGGGACGCTCATTACACGGGCCGTGCAAATATCCCTCGTTCCGAGGTGTGTACACTAACTTGTGTCTCCGATTGGGCTCGACTAAACCTAGTCCATTTCAACTCCACCAAGACTCAAGCTTGCGCGTTCACCGCTAAGAATGGTCTGTGGCCCCACAATTCCAGAACACTTTCTTAAACATCAGTAAAAGCATCGGGATCCTTGGCGTCGACATTTCTAGCGACGTTTTGTTCCGAAGTCACTTGGAAGACAAGGTTAAGCTGGCATCCAAAAAGCTCGGAGTACTCAACAGAGCGAGGCAGTACTTCACATCGGGCAAAGACTGCAACTTTACAAGTCGCAAGTCCGGCTTCATATGGAGTACTGCTATCATCTATGGGCGGGAGCGCCTGGATACTAGCTTGGGCCTTTAGACTCGATTGTCGGGTGACAAAATTGTTGACGATCCCGAGCTCACAAGCGGCTTAGAACCCCTCAGTTTGAGGAGAGACTTTGCCTCCTTATGTGTGCTCTACCGCTTGTACAACGGAGAGTGTTCTAAAGAATTGTTTGACTTGATGCCCACGGCCACCTTCCACCATCGCAACTCTCGCCATCGACGGGGAGTCCATCCTCACACATTGAAACCAGAATTGTTCCGAACTGTGCGGGCTCAAAGGAGTTTTCTTCCGCGGACGCTCAGATTGTGGAATGAGCTCCTCGCCGTGGTTTTCCCAATGGACTACAGCATGGGGTTCTTCAAAAAGGGTGTGAAGAGATTTTTTCAGGGTTGGCAACGCGCGAATGATACTCCTGGTGTTGCAAGCGTATAGCATAGATACAAATATCTGATTCCGATATTACGATATTGGATCACTCAATTCCGATATTGTAATATCGGAAAAAAAGGTCCGAGATTCCGATATTACGAGATTCCGAGATTCCGATATTCATGCCCTACTCACGACGCGCCATATCAGTTGGGTAATACTGTAATGTATGTTACGAAAACGACGGACATATCTCGTAGAGTTAGTAAACTGAAGTGGCAATGGGCAGGCAGCACATCGCTCGAAGAGCCGATAACCGATGGGGAAGGAAGGTTCTCGAGTGGCGACCACGTACTGGAATGCGCCGAGCGGGACGACCTCCCACCAGGTGGACCGACGACCTGGTCAGAGTCGCTGGGCGCCGCTGGATGCAAACGGACCAGAACCGTTCGAAGTGGAAATCAATGGGGGAGACCTATGTTCAGCAGTGGACATCCATGGGCTGATATGAAGATGATGATGATAGGGTAAGGCTGTATGGTTAATGACTCTTGCATATCGTTTTAAGGATTAAAGCTGCTACTGCTTTAGTATTTATGGTTTCTAATTCCGGTGTCTATGATCGAGGTTTTTTATAGTTTCAAAAGTTATGATTTTATTTATGGTAAAAAAAAATGTATTTAAATAGATAAAAATTTGATATTACAACAAGACAAAAATAAATTAAACACTGGACTGTGTTAAAATGTAGATAGTTCTTAGCTTTACAATATACCTTAGATTAAGGATTAGGTAGATTGGTCACTAAAATAATAATAATTACGAAAACGAGATACGTATATGGCAAAACGTGTATGTGAGAGCAGGACTGAGCATATTTTTTTGTCCCTATCTCGCGTATAGGTTTCTATTCTTGACATCAGTGTCAAAATCGGTGTCGTTGAACTCGTTGATGGCAAGCAAGTTTCTGGTTGCAAAAGATATTTGTTGATGAGAGCTGTGAAATGTGCTAATTGAATGTTATTTGTGACTTTTTTATATTCTCAAATATATTATTTAGTGTGCAGTGATGGTCAATTGTTGTGTAATTGACTGTAAAAGCCGTAGTGAACGAAAGTAACCAAACATAACCTTTCATCGGTATGTAGATTTTTTTAACTGATACAGTAAGGAAATCAAAGGATTACTATACTCAAGTGTATTTTCTGTCAATATCATGCAAATTTAATAGATAATTTCGTCGAAATACGATGATCAACAAAATTTGTTTTTAGTGCTAACCGACCAAAGTGTGAGGCTTGTTATTGTGGGGTGGTTAACTATGGTACTATATGTCATTCGTAAATAGTCGGATTATAAGTTGATGGGGATACCAACATTTTATAAATTTTACCACTTTAAATAGCGTGTTTTATTTTTTGTAGTTTTCATAAAGAACCATTCATAGTTATATATATAGGTAAGTTTGATACATAAAAAGTAATTGTTTTGAATTCGCCTGACGAGGAAATAATAACTTACAAATAACGACGATTATGTCATGTCAAAATGTTGATTAATCAAAAAATATTTGATTTCATGATACATGCATGACTCATGCATGTATCATGAAATCAAATATTTTTTCTCTTTCAGATCCGCATGGCTCAACCATTCAATTTTCACATTTAGAGTTACTCTGTAAATGTGAAAATTTGCGAGTTTTTATGGAAGCTAAGGATAATTAGGTATTAATGTGTCTTCAGAATACATCACCTATCAGTACAGTATATACAATCAATAAAAGAGGAGGTTGCGGTCAAGACGTGATAAGTCACAACTCATACAAAAAAAAACTTCTAGCCTGTACGTACCTTTTTATTTTGTATAATTAGGTCTTAATTAAACTATACTTCATCATTCCCGTGTTTTATTATGACTTCTATAAAGTTATAACAATATCACCTGCCACACCATTGATAAAATTACGACTCGTAGTAAAACCAAAATACCCAATACCAGTTTACCCTAAAGACTACGGAAGACATATTCTCGCTAACGAAAAACTGTGTCTATGGAGTCGGCCACCTTTCACGCACACATATTGGCCATTCCGCTGGAAACTAGACTCTGTCGCCGTTTACACAGAGTCGATTACCCGTGCTCAACTAATGTGTGCGTGCCGGCTTGAACGTACAACGTGGTGGCCGACTTGAGGGACACAGTTTTTTTGTTGGCGAGAATATATCCGACTTTTTTTAACATCCTTGGTTTACCCACATAATGGGATGAAAGTGTAAGTATGGCACTATTAATTGTACGTAGCTGTATTATATGTAACTATGTCGAATTATCGCTATCTTCTTCGCCATTCGCTGACAGCCTATCTACCTAATCCTTAATCTAAGCAATATACTATCTAAACTATGGCCATCTTAACATTCCACTTTTAACAGCCCGTATTCAACGAGACAAAGATACCCTGACTTCTCAGCTGGCCAAAGATTACCTTACCTTGCCAATACTCGGTTGTTTATCACCCAAGCCCACGATCAGAATACAATCCGCCTGACGGATACAGCGCTGCGTCCACTGAGTCAGACTCGGGTCGCATTGGTATAGAGCAACCTGTCAACAATAAGTACATATTCGTAAAAAATACAGAGCCGTAAACCGATAGCATTTTTTTTTAATTAGATGGGCTTGCGTTTGGCCACTGACCCGCCCATAAGGGACGATGACGAAGCCTAAGATGGAACACGCTTACCCAGAAGAAACCTATTCACTTTGGCCTTGAAAGTTCCTAGATTTAAGAGTCAGGAAACACAGACGCCGGTAGCAAGTTCCACTTCTTTGCTGTCGGCATTATAAATGAGGAAGCAAAACGCTGTGTCCGTATTATCGGTATGTCAACAACGTACGGGTGAAAATTTTCCTGGCGTCTTGTGGTTCGGTGTAAAAATGGGGATGGTGGAATAAGGTTGAACAATTCTTCCGAGCATGGATGCAGTACCACAGATATATGTACAAGGTGACTTTTTAAACGTTGTTTTGCTAATCAAACGTTGTTCAGACCATGGTCTACTAACATTCTATAGCATCAAATAACAAAAAGAACGTCATTGGTAAAAAAAACACAAAATGGACACCTTATGTTTATCTTCCTGCTGAGCTAACCAAGAGCTGAGTCTGTACTCGTTGTTCGGATCCATGATGGTCAGACCGAGGAGCTTCCTTATCACGTCTGATGTCAGACGTACTGTTGGACCTGTTCAATATTAAAAATTATATTATATACAACGTGTAACAGATTTGGATGCTATATCGTAGAATGGTTTGTTCAGAATCGCGATATATGAAAACGTTGAATATTTATTATAGTTTTCAGAGAGGTAGAGCTTAGCATTTATTCACTCAAAGACCAGCTTTACTGGGGAAGTACCTCCAAATTCAAATTCAAAAAGTATTTATTCAATTTAGGTCCTGATAAGGCATTTATGAACGTTAACAAAATGACTCTCCACCTTACAGAATACCGCAGCCAAATAATTTTGTTGCGTGAAGTTGTGTTCCTGCGCGTAAGGTAGCCAGCTCATAGGGAAGGGGGGCAAAGATAGGTAACGCGTGAGCGATGCCTCGTGTATAACAAGCGTCCATATGGCTACGGTAACCGCTTACCATCAGGCGGGCCTGTACTCCACACTCCACTCCGTTGGGAAATCCACACTTTATCTGACGGAACTGTCTCTCAAGTGCAGCTGTCAGAACACACTCGGTGCTTGGCGAAATATTTTCAACTTGAGGGTGAGACCCAGCCAGGTGGGTACTACAAAGTACCCTACCACTGCTGTGGTTTCCACACGTCACTCACCAATAGCACATAGCGAGTGGTATAGCTCGTAAGTGAAGGCAGTAAGCGGTACGTCGTCGCTGACCGGCACAATGGCCACCGTGGAGAAGTTGTGTTGCAACGGACGCGCCTCTATGGCCGCTGATGCGCCCAAACCTGCCGTCGGCTTTTGCCAGGAGCCTGTAACAAAGGAATAGGGTAAATGATTGAAAGATTCTATTTAGCCCGTCATTTACATTATCAAAAAATATTAGACACGTATTTTTTTCTTTTGTCAATTAAACAAATAAAACCGGCCAAGTGCGAGTCGGACTGGCACATGGAGGGTTCCAAACAATATTAACTAATTCAACTTTCCTACGAAAAAAAAACGCCATAAAAAACTTTCCTTGTATGGGCGCCCCCTTTAATTACTAATTTTATTTCATTTTTATTATTTGTTGTTATAACGGCAATAGAAATACATATTCTCTGTAAATTTCAGTTGTCTACTTATATCTGTTCATGAGATACAGCCCGCTGACAGACGGATGGAAGGACGGACGGACAGCAGTCTTAGTAATAGGGTACCGTCTGGCACCCTTCGAGTACGGAACCCTAAAAAAGACGAAGATATGGTGTATTGAAGTTCTACGTTACCGTAAGTCGCTAAATTCCATTTTATAATCCACTCCGCCACTTGAAGAAATACCTACTAACTTATATTTGCATATTGTGCATGTATATTGTAAATGTATGTAACTAAATATTCGTCCCTGAGATTGTATTCTGTTCTATGCAATGAAATAAATATATACTGACAACAAAAACTCAATGCAGATTGAAACATTTAACGAAAATGTTGCATATATGAAACTGCGCATACGGACGCTTCAGGTGTCGATAGGTACCTAAGATCCTGTGCCCCAGCAGGTTGATAAGCCTCGTGACGACGACCGGGAACCTCAGTTTGATCGCGTTGAACAACCCCTCGGGAAGCTTGGCTAGCTCCGAGTCGCGCACCGCCATCACTGTCGTGCTTCTGCGGGTTTGGGTTACCATCTCCACCTGTAAAATTTAAATAATTAATAAATATTAGCCGATCCCACGGTTTCACACGTGTTCCAGGGATATAATAAATAGCAACCTACTTCCCATTCTGGAACCTCGAACGCACGTAAGTAAGCATAAACGCACTTACATACGCACACACGCTCGCATACTCGCACGAATCCAATGCCGTATACATATATATTTTTTCGTTTTTTATATATTTCGTAAAGTGACATATATTGCAAAACACAAGTCTGATTTTTTCCTCGTAAGTGTGTTGAAAAACGTCGTATGACACGCGTATGCATTGATTTATACCGCCGCCTGGAGTGTTAATTACCAACTTTGCACACATGTATCATAATGTACTATTACACTCATTTATTTAAATGTATTCTTATGTGATACACCTCCAATATTGTTCGGTATTCTATTACCCAAAGGTTGTCTGGAAAAACCGCTTTACGGTCTTTATTGTATCACCTAATTATTTTTTTACATCTCATCGCGTACTAATTTGTTGTGCAAATCAATTATATTTATCTAAACAATGTGACTACTACTCAAAAGGCTTACATTTAATCCTCATTCATTCAGAAAAATACACTTTAAAATGACTTACAATGCCAACCAAGTCTCCCTTGCCGTATTCCCCGACGAGTTCCTTCTTGCCGTTGGGGTGCGTGATGACAGAACGCAGTCGACCGCTCAATACTATGAACGTGGAGCCAGACTCCTCATCCTGACGGTATACTGCACGACCGGACTCTAAGAACACCTGGTCAATACAAACAACGCGATGATAGCTCAGTGGTAGTGACGTTGGATACCGAGATGAAGGTCCCGGGTTCGAATCCTACAATTAGCTTGAGCTCTCGGTGAAGGAAAACATCATGAGGAAACCATAGCACGGTGGTAGGGTACTTTGTAGTACCCACCTGGCTGGCTACCACCCTCGAGATGAAAATCTGTCGCCAAGCACCTATCGGTGTTCCGACAGCTGCACTTTAGAGCCTTCTAGGCTTTGTGTGCTTACCACCTCCGGCCGCATCATCACTTACCATGGTGAGATTGCGGTCAAACACAGGCCAATAAGCGGTAAAAAAAAAGTACTTTTTAAGCTTTCGCGAACAAAATTCTTTGTTATATTAATATATGGGGACGATATGACGAAGCCTTAGATGGAACACGCTTACCCAGAAGAAACCTATTCACTCTGGCCTTGAAAGTTCCTAGATTGTATGAGTCAAGAAAGACATGCCGGTAGCAAGTTCCACTCCCTTGCTGTCCGCATTATAAATGAGGATGCAAAATGCATTTTTGATCATAGTGACTTGAAGAGTTGAGATACATGTGGCTTATTTATCTAAAACAGCTGAATAAGGAATCTATCAGATCGTGCTATCAAAGATGTTAACATTGCTCTCTAAAAGCATACTTGTTACTTTCTACACCTGAATACTTTTTAATTCTTTGACTCACTTTCCCAGAATTTTATTTTTCAAAACCTTTTGTAACGAAATGGTTACATCCATAGATAAATGTTTATGAATTCACTATTCAATCACGATCACTATTCAACTAATTGAGATACAAAAAACTCGCATACATCTCGACTATTAACGTCACTGTAAAAAAACATCAATGCCAGTTTTGGATTAAAAAGCTCAAAAATAGTCATAACACGAATAATAAAAAAAACGCTAAACATGTGATTCAGGTAGCTCTTACGAGTGCTCTACCTCTGGACTTCCGAATAGGGTTGCCATTCATCCAGGTTTCCCCAGACTTGTCTTAGTTTAGAAGGCGTCCGGAGAGCGTCCGGACGGGGTTTCATTTTTTGTCCGGGTTTAAGCCTTCAAGCCAAAACAATCAAAACTATTTTTTAGTTTACAGAGTAATTTAAGAAAATGCACTGTTAAAATGTCGGAGTTTCAAGTTCCAAAAACTGGGGCTTTTACGCTTCTTGTCCTGGTTCCAGACTTTAGAGATAGCAACCCTACTTCCGAATGACATTATTTCTTGTAACTTACCCAATCTAGCGCGAAGTCAACTTGTCTGACGAACGGCGACAGTCGTCGTACGACAGTATTAGCGATGTGCAACACGACCGAGGGCCGTTCCCTCATGATACTGTACACCGTAGTTTTGGACAATAACCCGATGCGGGAGAAATGCTTCGCGCGGATGGAAAAGAAACTCGGCTCGCCCGTCAGGACGGCTAGACCGCCTTCCACTTCACCTGGAAACATTAAAATCATATTTTTACCAGTTCAGTGCCTCTACCATGAGTTGTCTACGCTAACGTAATCTACACTCGCTAGCACCTACGGTGTGTATTTCGCATGACGATCAGCGCCTCTAGTGGACACTTTTGGAAGCATTTCATACAAAATGTTTCTCCGCTAGCGAGTGTAGATTACGTTAGCGTAGAAAACTCATGGTAGCCGTACTGTTATTCTAGTGGTGCTATACTAAATAGATCACGCGAGTATATGTACTTCGCGTGTCAAAATTTGGGCAAAAAGGGAGAGCAATGCCAACCTATCGTTAAAAAACATTTGCACAAAAATAACCTATAATGGTGCCGATTCTGTTGTAAATCGCACTAAACTAATTTTAGTCACATCACATCTCTTTCTAACAAACATTATTGAAAAAGAATAGAACATATTTAAAGTTGTCAAATTAGTCTTTGCCGTCTTAATTCGCGGGTATTTAGACGTAACCGCGATAGATGGCAACTAAAATATTGAAAATAAGCATTGGACTAATTTGACAGGACTAAATTTCTCACATCCTTTTCTTAAGTTCTTTGTTAGTGAGAATAAATTAGTTTAGTTGTAAACAACAGAATCATCACCAATATGAAGAGGGCCAATCATGCAACTTCGTCTTCGAACGCAGGTAATAGGGATTTAGGGTAAAAATATAATAATTCTAATTAGTCCGTCAGTTAGATTATCAAAAAATATTGGACACGTATTTTTTGCTTTACCAAATCATTAACAATTGACGAAGATAAAGAGCGAGTAAGTTCGGGAGTGGGGGTTCGTGACGTCACTTGTTCCTAAAAAGTATACCACACCGTGACGTCACGCGGAACTTCAACACACGATATCTTCATCTTTTTTTGTTTAATTGACAAAAGTTTTTTGTTTAATTGATAATGTTAACGACGGACTAATTAGTATTTTTCAGGAAAGTAGCCTATTATAGGAGATACGAACCAGGGTAAGCGGTGAACATATGAACTTCCCCGCCTCCTTCGGTGACTCTCTGCGACACCAGTAGTGCTCCGGACAGTAAGTAGACAAGCGCCACGTCCTGCGAACAGAAGAACTGTACATCACTCAAACATCTTACCTACTAATGATACACATGGAAATACTACATGGATATGAATGTAATTTTAGGGTGCCAAACGGGACCCTATTACTAAGCCTCCGCTGTCCGTCCGTACGTCTGTCAGTTAGTAGGCTGTATCTCATGAACCGTAATAGGAAGACAGTTGAAATTGTCACAGAATGTGTATGTCTATTACCGCCCTGTGACAAGAAATAATAAAAATTAATTAAAATTAAAGCGATACAAGGAACGTCTTTTTTTTGTTTTTTTTTTTTAAGTTATATTATTATTATTGTACGGAACTCTCCGAGACTCGCACTTGCCCGTTTCTTTTTATACACATTTGTAAACGTTTATATATTTAGAATTTTGCTTTAAATTGATATGTTATGCTCATACTGTCAAAACTTTTAGATCAGGGGCTCTACCGCGTAACTTTGGTGGTAATCGTAACGAACACCATTAATGAATTTCATCCAATCAGGGCCCACGAATGGTCATCGTCGCGTCATACCGCGTGTGCGTCATTGGATGAAATAATGAATGGTGTTCGTTACGATTACCACCAAAGATACGCAATAGCCCGGCTGAATCACAATATTTCGTTTCTACTGATAATTTTATATACATTTTTGCTATCAATTCATCGTAGTTAATAATGCTGGCCCAACTCCGATGTGGATGAACCTATGGAATCGTGGAGTCATAAGTTGCTTCACAAACGAAATATTTCATTTTCAAGAAAAAAAGTAATCTATTTCAGTTAATGAGATAATAAGATAATGAGATAACAATAAATCACATGCTCACAATTTCACGTATTTTTTTTTTACTTCACAATAACAATAAAACAGATGACGAAAAATATTATTTGAAGACATGGATGAGAAAAATAAAAAAGTCGGTTCGTGTATATGATATAATACTGTTCTAGTGTTCACACCATTCTTTGTCACACAAAACTCTGTACCTGCTTAATGTCTGGCTCACCCGGGACATTATAATAGAGCTTTTGGATAGAAATAATAATGGGATTATTAATAAAGGAATATAACACTATTATTTTGTATTCAGTGACTATAGCTAAGCTATCATACAGCCTTGAAGAATCTTGTCATTGGATTTGTACACATGGCCAATAGATTATAAAGAAAGTGTACTAAAGTGACTTTTGACGCTGACTGTACAGTACAGTAGTTCAATCACAGTAGAAAATTCTCAATCTATGAATTTAATTTTTTGTTTTTTTTTCTACTGTATATAGGCCTGTGTTTGACCACAATCTCGCCATGGTAAGTGATGATCTGGCCGAAGGTGGTAAGCACACAAAGCCTAAAAGGAACTGGCTCTCAAGTGCAACTGGCGACAGATTGAGGGTGTTAGCCAGCCAGGTGGGTACTACAAAGTACCCTACCACCGTGCGATGGTTTCCTTCACCTTAAGCTCTAGCTCATGGTACCTTCGTCTCGGCATCCGACGTCACTACCACTGAACTATCATCGCGTTAAAATTACTCTGAAATAAATCCATTAATAATTTGATAGTTACCTTATGACTCTCCTCCTTCATAATGTAAGTACCCGCTGGTAGGTCCCGCACTTGAACGTTGCCTCTCAGTACATGATCGCTCTCAAGACCTAGCTCTTTGACGAACGCCTCTGTCGCGATTTGTATGAGGGCCTGAAAATAAACTATTATAATTATAATCGGAAGCAGCGGCAGACTCGAAGAAATTGTCAATACATAGATTGTAATTTGTACATATTTGTTATAAACAAGAATATTGAATAAAACAAGTTTTTGATAAAAATAATCATTTTTAACACTAGCTTTTTATCTTGACTTTACTTTTTCTCTGTACTTGCATTGTCATCCAATATACTAATGTATACCAAATTTCAGTTCAATCGGACAATGGGAAGTGGGTCAAATTTAACATGCAAGATTCGATTACAGACAATGGACAGGTGAAAATAAATAAAAACTTGTAAAAAGAAAGTTATTACATCGAAATTATTTGTAATTGATTTCTTCGCGGTAGATAAAGTTGCTTGTAAACGGTACATGCATATACAGTGAGTATTAAATGTGAGCTACGCAAGCGAGCGTTACGAGCGAGCCACACGAGCAAGCGCCTCGATTACTTATTTACGCGGTTATGATGCATATTACTAGGAAAAATACCTCAACAAGTACACACTTGATGTCGTTGTTGGAATTTTCTAGGCAACTGGACATTTTAATGGATTGTGGAATTATTTTAAGAAAAACAAAGCTATACTACGCGTTCCTTAGTGATCGAACTTTTTCTCGACATTAAGGTATGTCATAGTTTTTTTTTTTTCATTCGTGTCATGTTCTATCCAACGTTCGAGGAACAAATTTTTACATTTATATCAAGAAAATAGGATTGATGTTATGATCGTACCTGTTCATCAAGATTATCGGTATTGTGCTTCTTGAACGATGATCCCTCCTTAGATCTCTGAAGGGGGGGAGTTGGTTGAACATCTGGCTGTTGCTGCAAATAAACAAGGGATTATTTGATAAAACAATCAACGATTTGATGTAAGGAAGGTACAATATACAAACAGTGTTTATAGTTTTGGTGTTATGCTTAGATTTTTTTACATACAGATTTTTTATGATTTTACACTAGCTTATGTTTTATTCAAGGATATGATCTATCTCCATGCTAAGTTTCATTCAAATCTGTTGAACAATTTATGCGTGATAGTTTTACATTTACCTATACTAATATCATAAAGAGGAAAGATTTAATTGTTTGTTTGTTTGCACTGAATAGGCTCCGAAACAACTGAACCGATTTGAAAAATTCTTTCACTGTTGGGAAAGCTACACTATCCCCGGGTGACACAGGCTACATTATATTTTCAAAAAAAATAGGGATCCTTAATAAAACTCCAATAATGTAACCCAAGGTGTAATAAAAATTCAGTAGGTCTGAGAATAGGATGTAAATAATTTTTAATACCCGTAGGGTAGGGTACCCACGCGAACGAAGTCGCGCCGGGCAGCTAGTAATATTATAAAGCGGAAGAGATTTTGTTTGTTTGTTTAAAGGTCAGATTCTTTCACTTATAGAATGTATAGGCTACTTTTGATTGAAACCGCGGGGAACAGCTAGTACTAAATAAAATATGAAATATATATAATACCTGAGGCGTATTAGAAGTGATATCAGGCACCATATCGGGCCTCGGCCTTCGTCCTTGTATTTGTATGGGCGAGGAGGGTTGGTGAGCCCCGGCGTCCTGTAGCATGCGTGTTAATAAAACAGGGTGTTACAAAATTACCCGTAAAGCCGAAAGGAGGTTAAATGGGGCCTTATAACGAGTCCATTCACAATATTTAAGAACCGTAGTAACGCTGTATAACATACCCCAAAAAAAAAAAAAACACTGATGTGCAAACCCTATTTCAGTAAAATTAAAGAGTAAACTACGCAGAATGTTGCTACATTTCTACCTAATTCGCGGAACGACAAAAATTTTAAATTACCTAATCTAACAGAATAACCTAAACGAACACTTACTTTTTCATAATAAACGTCAAATTTAAAGAAACATTTTTTTTCCAACTTGAAATTTTTTGAAGCCAGTACTTGAGTATAATGACATCCTTGTATTGATTATTGAGGTAGCAAACATTTATGAATGAAAAATAGAAAAACTATTAAAGTAGACAATTATTAGATAAAATTGGTACGTAGGCCATACTGGTAAATAATCTGGTTCCCTGACATGACAGCTTACTAGGGTTGACAAAATTTTTGGCTTTGATAATTAATTATATTTTTACGGGGTATTTTGTAACACGTTGTATACACAGAAACTCTCGTTAGTAAAGGGATACAGGTCGGTTAACTAAAGCTGGCACGTTCAACACGTTTCCACGTTGCGCTTGTGTAGTGTCTGTGAATAAGCGCGCGGCGCCACGTCGCACTGCATGCGCATCACGAAAAGTCTGTCCGTCTCTCTCGCGCGCGGCCAAGCTTATGAGTATGGAAGGAGACAGTTATAGTTTTGCTTTTGTTACTGCTGGTTACTATAGAGTGGTCTTTTTTTGCATTCGTCCATTAGAGTTGACCATCGAACAATTAACTCAAAGAAGCTCAATGACGTTAATTTTGGTTGAAATCTATTCCGCCAATTTCCCACCACCGACAATGCGCACTGATTGACTAAGTGAAGGACACACGCACACTGATTGGCCAAGTCAAAAACATACGATGCAGTGATTGGTCCTTACTGTTCGAAATCAGTGACAAATCACTGACTTGTTGCGGAATTTGATTGTTCAGTATTACTATTCTAAAGGGATTTTTCTTCTATGGAATTGACTGACTAATTAGAAGCAGTAATATAATAAAACATACTGTATCATGAAATGGCATGTGTGAGTACTGTGAACGTGCCAGCTTTCGTTAACCGACCAATACATAGGTCAACACTTAACGTGCGCGTTTGTATGTGTCTTCATACAAATTTATAAACTCTAGACCGTTTTAGAATAGCCCTAGACAGGATGAATGTCGAAAATAGTCATCGATAGTAAATTATCAACCTTTGTATGGGATTGACATAAGAAATGGTTAAAAATCACGTGATAATTCGATTCGATTGGTCGCTTAGTAACGATGACAATTGTCGATATCCATCTTGTCTAGACACCCAGAAGGTTTACTACAAAATAAGTAACAGTAATTGCTGAGTTTATCGCCAGCTCTTTTCAGCAAATGCAACCTTTCGAGCCGGTACAGTCAGACAATTCATAAGTGCCTGCCAATGTCTATTTGAATGAAATAAATACTTCTAAAGTGTCTGGATTTATAAATAAGACTCCGAATTAGTATGTAATGTCTTAATTTGTGTAAAGGAACATGATTTTTTACTCTACAAAACTGAGTACATACAAATACAGAGATCATTAATATCAGGACTTCTCAGCGGCGAAGAGTTATTTCTTATTATATAGGGATTCAAAAACAAATCAAATATGGAAGTGACTTATCCGCAACTAAAGGGGCACACACACAAACATAAACATAATCAGAGACTTAACTAGATACTCACCAAATGTGTAGGAACAGTTCTCTCGGCGTGATGCGGCGAGTGCATGCTTGTTCCACAGTCGACCGTTACTTTACTCGACTTGCCGGGAGATGACATCACTGTTCCGGGACGACGTTTGTCTCGGCCACCCTATGTGTTTTTTTATAGTATCTCAACCACAGATATAAATATACCTAGATAACGCAAGAGCGCCTACTTCGCGCGCTAGAATTAGTGCCCGACTTAAGCATAAAATGCTTGACGTGGCCACAATCGCGCTCACATTGCATCGTTGCACTTGAATTGATTTGGTTTTTCCCGTCACTAAATAGTGCTTGTGAAGAAATAGTAGGAAGTCGAAAAAAGGCACGCTTGGTTTTCATACTGATCGTGATACTTGCGTTATCTAGGTATATCTATATCTGAACCTCAACAAATTTGGTTTTATATCGTTATTACATGTATACTGCGAGCTAGAAACGTTTTATCTGAAATTATTGCGTTTATAAGGTTAAATAAATTAGTTGGCGAAACTTCACAATCCTTCTCGGCACCTGTCACTAAATGCAACTGCGTGATCAAATTTAATATTTTTTTAATTCATAAAACAAACTCTACAGTAACAAATACCAAGAGAGGTTGTTGAAACACGTCAACGAATTGGCAGCTCAGCTTGATGGCATAGGGGGAGTGCAATTCGCTAAACTAAAGAGGCAAAGTGTGCCCGATTTAAAAACCAGATTTGGAATCTCCCAATAAAAGATGAAAGTGTCACTGGACACCTCATTCAGAAGATTACTCTACTCAGATTAGAATCAGCCAAAGAAGTAGCTCATTGTTAAAATAAACAGATCGCTATTAAACAACAAAAAACATACGAGAAAAAAAAAACAAAAAAATATTGATATAATTAAACATTATACCGACAAAGTTTCGCTAGTTAATTTTAATTCAATCTTGTATGCTTAACGATCGTGATTCAAAAACGTATAGAATTTAAATGAAACGCAAACTTACTGGATTAACCAATTCAGCGCTCAATCCGAGATATTGATGAAGAGCTGTGAATGTTACTCGTTGAAGTCGCACCATAATAATCTGGAAAAACAAAAATCAAAATTTAAGTTTATCTTCGCTTATTCTGCAGTTATCATCTGAGGGCGAACCACAAGCTCTTAAAACAATATTATTATAACCTTATTTAACTTTTGTCTTTCTTTGACATCCGACGTCGAAACGGGACAAAAGACAAATAAGGTTATTTTAACCTTGTTTTAAGAGCTTGTGGTAGGCCCCCTGCCTATCTTGTTTTCGACAATATTTCTCGCATTACCTGAATTACTCTCACGAAAATGTCAGGATACTCTTTGAAGACCTCTTGAAACGCTCTCATCGGGAGTTTTATCACTTGCGAGTCTTCCAAAGCTTTCGCGTTCACCGTCTTGTACGGTTGCGAGTGGCCCTGGAAAAAAACATTTTATAAAGACTTGAGATTTTCTAAAATAGCCCTCAACATTTCCTATATTTGAAATCTAATAATATATATAAAATGCTTTTGTGGGTACGTAAATACGCAGTTTTCTCAATCACCACCAACACCAATCAACTTCCCGTTGGGGTGGTAAATACCCCTTAGTCTCCAGGTGGTAGTAAGGGAGTTTGGGCGCGGTGGGTGGAAGGGGGTGGTTGTGAGTGGCGAAAATGTTAAAACATATATTGCTGTCCTTTTCTAACGCATGAGGACTTCTGAAAAGATCTCAAAATTTCTGGAATGGAAAGTTCCAATATGTGTAAAACGGTTATAATCGATCTGGAGTGTTCTAGAAAGTTCAACAAATATCTGGAATAATCTAGAAAATTCTAGAGTGAATGCAAACTATTATAATCGATATAGCATGTTTTGAGAAAGTTTTACAAATTTCTGGCTTCATCTAGAAAGTTCCAAAATGTCCAAAACTGTTATTATCGAGGTAGAATGTTCGAGAACGTTCTAGAAATTTCCAGAATGATCTGGAAAGTTCCAAAATGAGTGCAATTTATTATGATCGATTTAGAATGATCGAGAATGTTCTAGAAATTTTCCGAATGATCTGGAAAGTTCCGAAATGAGTGCAATTGATTATGATCGATTTAGAATGTTCGAGAAATTTCTTAAATGATCTAGAAAGTTCCAAAATGAGTAAAACGGTTATAATTGATCTGGCTTCATCTAGAAAGTTCCAAAATGTCCAAAACTGTTATTATCGAGTTAGAATGTTCGAGAACGTTCTACAAATTTCTGGCTTCATCTAGAAAGTTCCAAAATGTCCCAAAACTGTTATTATCGAGTTAGAATGTTCGAGAACGTTCTAGAAATTTACCGAATGATCTGGAAAGTTCCAAAATGAGTGCAATTTATTATGATCGAGAAAGTTCTAAAAATTTTCCGAATGATCTAGAAAGTTCCAAAATGAGTGCAATTTATTATGATCGATTTAGAATGTTCGAGAAAGTTTTAGAAATTTCTAGAACGATCTGGAAAATTCCAAAATGAGTGCAATTTATTATGATCGAGAAAGTTCCAAAAATTTTCCGAAGGAATGTTCCAAAATGAGTGAAACTTATTATGATCGATTTAGAATGTTCGAGAAAGTTCTAGAAAATTCTTAAATTAGTGCAATTTATCAGAAGCGATTTAAAATGTTCGAGAAAGTTCTAGAAAATTCCAAAATGTGTAAAACGGTTATAATTGATCTGGAATGTTCTAGAAAGTTCCAAATTGAGTGCAGTTTATTATGATCGATCTAGAATGATTGAGAAAGTTCTAGAAATTTTCCGAGTGATCTGGAAAGTTCCAAAATGAGTGCAATTTATTATAAACGATTTAAAATGTTCGAGAAAGTTCTAAATATTTCTAGAATGATCTATAAAATTCTAAAATGAGTTCAATTTATTATAAGAGATTTAAAATGTTCTAGAAAGTTCTAAAAATTTTTGGATTGATCTGGAAAGTTCCAAAATATGTACGAGTGTTATTATTGATCTATAAAAACCAAATCGAAGTGATATACATCTAAATATTCTAGAGTGATCTGGTACTTGAAACTTCGGTATATAAATCGAAATTCATTTCGTCAGTTCAATTGTGATTGCAGTCGAGTAAAAGAGTAAACAGTTACAAAAAAAAACAAGTGATTTTCACAAGTGAAAAAGAACAAACTATTTGAATGTTCTGGAAAGTCTCTCAGTATCGAAAATAGAAATGTATAATATGTTAAAAAATGTATCCTTATATATTTTTTATACCATTAAACATGCGATGTATTTTAACCCGAGCAACGCCGGGTTTCGCTGCTAGTATTAATTAAAAAGCATTCCAACAGTCAGGATTCAAACATGATCATATAATATGAATAAATTCATGCAAGCAATAATCGACCTATTGCGCCCTATAAAAAAGGTCGATTACTGCACCCTGCATACATCATAGCGCCTATTCATGGAGCTCTGGCGACTTTACTCACCGCAACAACACAACACCACATCAAAGTAATATTATTTGGCTGCGATCTTCAGTAAGGTAACTTACAGGTCAGTTACCGAAAGCTGGCACCTTCACAGTACTCAAACATTATACAATTTCACGATACAGTATGTTTTATTACATTATTGCTTCTAATCGGTCAGTTAATTCTAATGGACGAATGCAAAAAAGACCACTCTATGTTTATGAGATACTCATAAACATGACCGCGCGCGAGAGAGACGGACAGACTTTACACGATGCGCATGCAGTGCTTATTCACAGACACTACACAAGCGCAACGTGTAAATGTGTTGAACGTGCCAGCTTTAGTTAAACGACCTGCCCCCCTAGACAAACTACGGGTACAGTACCCATCCAGACTGCTACGAATTTTTAAAGGGATAACACGCTGTTTAACCATTAATCTATAATGTCCCACTGCTGAGCTAATACCTCCTTTCATAAATGAGGGTCAAAAGGAATGGGCAATACTCCACCAAGCATGTCCAATGCGAATTGGTGGAGGCAGGCTAGTGGTCAACCTACCGTTAGAATTTTTAAAGCCGCCTAGGAGGCATCCAACTAGCTTAACGACTATCACAATTAAGTGATAACCGGGACCAACGGCTTTACGTGCCTTCCGAAGCACGGTAACGCTCGATTTGAAATACCACAAGGCGTGGCTTAACTTTGCCGATCGATTAAGAACGGCTAATCATGCTACACCACAAGCGCTTCGCCGAGAACCCGCTGTATAAATCTAATTTCCTTTGGCACATTTGACTCACCGTGAGTACATCGGTGAAGCTGAGCAGCGAGGTGACGCTCTCGCCGGTCCTCACGATCTTCAGCGAGAGACTGCTGCCGTCCGCGTTCGTTATGTACACGTTCACGCGCCCGTTCTGTACTACGTACACGTTCTCGTCTGTGTCACCTGTACACAGCAAGAGTTGCCCGAATCTATACTTATACTGGGTGTAATGAAAAGGGTACATCCATCCGAAAGGGAGACTATAAAGGGTGACTGGTAATTAGTAAACGATACATAGACACATGATTGTACTCATGATAAGAAACAACTTACCCAAAGAAACTTTTTTTTTTACTTAGCACATGAGCCCATAATATGTAGTACCTAACAAGAATAACAATACACCATCAGCTTTTATTTAATTTAGTTATTTATCCATATTTGTTTCTTTGGGAAAGTTGTTTGTTATCATGAGTACAATCATGTGTCTAAGAATCGTTTACTAATTACCAGTCACCCTATATAATTGTATGTACATCTCTGTTAAAAGTTTCAGCTCAAAATAAATTACTCAAAAATTCATACCAAATTTTGGCTACCAAGTTTATTGAATTAAAATAACCAACTTGTCACCGGTCAATGAGGGTCCTTATCATTTTGCGTCACTTGCTAATATTGATATACAATTTTCTCTTTCACAATCTGCGCGCCTAGTACCAAAAAGTGGATTACTGTAATGGATATATCAACGGTACACGTTGTATAATAAAGCGAGAATGTTATTTTTATTGTTTTAAACGGGCTAAACTCTAGAACTACCAGTCGGATTTGAAATATTCTTGGAAGCTACATTATCCCCGGTCTTTTTGATAAAGATCAAAACGCCTGTTGTTGTATTGAGCTAAAAGCACGAAAAAGGTGACCCAATAACAATTGTCAAAGAAATCTAAAGGTAACTCGTCCTCAGTTACCCGAATGACACTCCATGTATATTATGTTCTGCGATATTCTGTTGTTTTCAAGTTACAAATATTAATCTTGTGTTTAACTAAACTCAGACAATGACATTTTTGACCTTAATGACTAGAATATTTGATATAAATGCGTATTTTTTTTTAAATTTTCATTGTTTGAAGTTTCGCACGTAGGAGGTAAGCGACCAACAAATCTTCGACCTTCGCTGTATATTAGAACAAGGCTGGTTATTTCCACCATCTACTCAAAAGTATACTTACCAACTTTAAACAAAAATGAGCCAGCGGGCAGGTTGAGTATCTCAGTATGTTTGCAGAGCATCAAGAACACTGGCTTCTCGAAGTGTCCAAAAACTCTGATGCTGTGCAGCATGTACAGAGCGTCTGGAGGCACTCTGTCGTCACTTGTGAGGTCTTCTTCAAGGTATTCTGCTGGAGGCTCCAGAACCTGCACAAATTATCAATCAAAGTCAAGGCAAGCCATTTATTCAATTTAGGCCCTAGAAGGGCACTTATAAAAGTCACAATTACTAAAGTTACCACTGGTTCGGAACTCGGCCTTCAACTCAGCAAGGTTACATTTTTTGGGACAATCTATGTTTGGCTTTTTTTCCATTAGTTGAAGACACAGAATACTAATATTATAAACCCGAAAGTTTATATGTTTTTTACTCTTTCACGCAACAACAACTGAATGGATTTTAATGAAATTTGGCACGCTGATAGAATATTTTCTGGATTAAGCCATAGGGTACTTTATATGGCGGGAAAGCAATATCTCCCCCGGGTACACGGGTGAAACCGCGGGGTTCAACTAGTAAATACATATTTGACGCTGAATATACTACCCGTGCGCGATAAGTTGAGACCTGGCGCGGTGACGATACATTTGTGTATTTGTATACTACATGTCACGAAACATGTTTTATTATGTATTGTACGTGTAGCGGGATTACTGCTTAATGCTATAAGTACAATACGGTCGCCATCAGGGAACTACATGGGAAACAGGCGAAAGAGTCGCATTCCAGTCGGGTCTCAGTTTATCTCGCACGGGTAGTACCACTAAATTTAAACGACATTTTTAACTAAAAAAAAAACTGAGACTTCATATTGAAAAAGTACGACTACCCAGGTCATGGCTGAATATAAATTATTTCGAATACCAACCACTTTTTAATGTTTGCATCTTTTCAACATACTTCTAATTAAGAAAACAATTAGTATGTCTCAGTGATCTGCGACATATGAATTTACGATTTTTTATTTATTCTTAATTGGGACATTATAGTATAACTTCTTTTAAGTATAATTAAAATTATAGCACGACTAGCTTTCCGGTCCGCAGTTTCACCCCTCTACCTCTTAGAGGGTTGAATTTTGAAAAACATTTCCTCAGTGGATATTTAGTGCCTTTGCACATTGCTAACAACCAGTGCGACTGAATGTCTTATAAGACATATCTGATAAGACACAAGACATTTTTCTTATAATGTGCAAAGGGGCTTACGGTATATAAGGATAACAGCTGCTTTTAAAATGTCTGTATATTTGTCTGTAAGTTTGTTCAAGCATCACTCAAAACCTAATTAACCGATCGCGATCAAATTGGCATGCAGATAGCATATCGTATGTAAAAGTACATAAGCTACTTTTTATTCCGGGAACGCGGATGTGCGGATGTTAGTACAGTGATCGCTCAAACAGCTGCACTTGAGAGCCAATTCCTTTTTAAGCTTTTTGTGCATATCACCTTAACCACACATACCTATACAATTATGTAGTTATAATTGTATGGTTATAATAATTGTATGGTTTTTAAAAGATAGCTTGATCTCTGCGACAGTTGTTTGAGTCATATGAAAATTAACCTTATAGGTTTACAATAAGGTTCATCTGTTTAATCTGTGGTTGATTTGATGATGACACAGATAAACCTTATTCTAAAGCCATAAGGTTAATTTTCATATGACTCATTCGACAGTACACAACCAAGTCGCACTATACTACAATCATGCAATGCAAGACTGGTAAACGCAGGGCATTATCTGGCAGGAAGTATGGTGATAAAGGAAATTGCTATCTATACCACACGAGTTTAAAGTACAATTTGCTTTGGAGTACTTTAAATTAGGTCCAGTATTGTCCAATGTACAATGGATCTTAGAAACTTTAGGTTACGTAGTAACTATTAGGTAAGCTATGCTCTTATTAAATAATTACTGATTACTTAAGAGATATTTCGTAAGGATAATATAATTAAAATTACGAATTGTGAGATTGGCGACGCAATTTCTGCGAGATTTTACATTTAAAAAACGCAAAATGTTCAATGTATGTGATTTTTTTATAGAGGACACGCAATACTCCAGATTATTGTGTCTTCTTTGGTTGATGAATCAGTACTGTGGTAATTTAATGGGTTTTCTTCTTCAACTACATGACTCTCCGATAAAATTTTTAACATGCTAATATTTTGATGAACCATATTTTTTCGCGAAATACGTTTGTTTTCAAATTGAATTTCCAGTTTGTAATTCTTTCCATACTAAACGAACGTAAGCTCAATACAAACAAGTCTCGTGTGTTACACCGTGTTAGTAAACATCATTTCACGTTTTGAGTCTTTGTTGTTTTTCTGCGAAATCAAGCAAGAAGAAATAAATAATTAACTAAGAATTTTGTAACACTGATTTGATAGCGAACCACCAATTCATAGGTCTTTCAACCCACCTTAAGTTGTTCAGGAGCGGACTCTTTCTTCAATTGCAGCAGTTTCCTGGCGAACCTCATCACGGCCCGCCTCTTCCGACCCTGTCCCGAGTTGGATATGGATTTAACTTTCCTCAGCATTCTTCGTCCGTAGAACAGCATTTTGTCGCGTTTTCTGAATCGTTTCGCTGGTTCCCCCATTGCGTCAGGCGAGCCGGTGCCGCCGAGCAACTCTAAGGAAGAAATAACTTATTTACTAAAAGCTTATTATAGCTAGCACAGCTTTATTTTCTATACCACACGTATTGTGGAAAGTAATCATTATTTCAATATGATTCCCTGCCTGCTGATGGCTTTCCCAGGATGCAGTATTTCATATAAATCGAGGGCTTGGTACTGTATACCTACCTGATTTTCATCCGAATATGTACAGTCATTACTACTTACATGATTGACAAATATTCGCATTTATAACATTAGTAGGCTCTTAGTATTTTGTAAACGTCCGTCGAAAAGTTTGTCGTTTGGAAAACATTTTTAAGGCGATGATAGCTCAGTGGTAGTGACGTCGGATACCGAGACGAAGGTCCCGGGTTCGAATCCAACAATGAGCTTGAGCTTCCGGTGAAGGAAAACATCGTGAGGAAACCATAGCACGGTGGTAGGGTACTTTGTAGTACCCGCCTGGCTGGCTACCACCCTCAAGTTGAAAATCTGTCGCCAAGCACCTTTCGGTGTGTTCCGATAGTCGCACTTGAGAGCCAGTTCCTTCTAGGCTTTGTTTGCTTACCACCTTCGGCCACATCATCACTTACCATGGTGAGATTGCGGTCAAACACAGGCCTATAAACAGTAAAAAAAAAAAAAAAAAAATCATAAAGGTGTTTTCCTTTTTGAGGTGAATAAGAGATAGATCAATTATATCAATAAAAAATAAAATAAAAAAATATTTGTCACAAAAGAACTAATTTTAATGATGCGGTCTCCAACCCCCACACTAGGATTTCTTGTGGGGTCTGGTGCCTTCCAGAATGTTTGACACTGAACATTTTTTATTTTTTTGTAGATGATTGCTTGGTATACCTACGTTTTTTCCGCGTGAATCGAAACCGCTTCAATGGAATTGCGCCTTAAAGGCTTCGTATATAGAATACCAAATTAGGTAAACTCGAATAATATTGACAAAGGAAACTAAACTCTGTCACAATATTATGACGGAACTGATAAACCTATAAACTGGTCTTTCAAAACACGTTTAGTAACAAATTCAAGGTTACAACCAACAACATTGTAAGTTCCTATAATAACATTACCATTGAATTTTTAAATGTCATGCTTAGGTTTTTTCACAAGATCTTTAAACAACCTGTTAGATGCTAGTAGCTATGACCGCGGCTCCACCCGCGTGGTTTTTTGTGACACTATTTTTTTCTACTGTGTATAAGCCTGTTTTTGACCGCAATGTCACCATGGTAAGTTTAAGCTTAGAAGGCACTCTCAAGTGCAGCTGTCGGAACACACCGATAGGTGCTAAGCCACAGATTTTCAACTACAAAGTACCACCGTGCTATGGTGTCCCCACGATGTTTTTCCACACCGAAAGCACAATCTCATTGTAGGATTCGAACCCGGGACCTTCGTCTCGGTATCAGACGTGTATAGGTAGCAGCGCAGCTCCCTTTATTTAGAGCACAGTGATATAAAACCAAACCTTCCTAAGGGCACTCTCTAGATGTAGGTACTCCTCTAACATGTAATAATTAATTCAAAATCCCTGCAATGATTCTGAAGTTATAAGCACACTAACGGATAATCATAGTTACGTTTCACAATAAATATGGAAGGATAATTATATGATTGGTTTTCTAAAAAAAAAATTACCTTTCGCTCGCCATCTCTTGTAGTAATAGAAAAATACGACTAGAAGTGACACTAGTAAACACCCGCAGAACGACCACAGCATCTGTAACAAACAAAAACAATTTATAAAATATATTGTTTTTCTCACATGGTTTAATCAGGCATGACAATAAAATGAAGAAATATATTATGGCGTTTTGAAAAAACTAATATAAGAGATTTTTTTTTCGTTTAGAAACATCCCAGTACATTTTATTTGGCAATTTTTTATAGTCTCGTTCAATGATATTATAATAAAAAGAGGGTCTCGTTGGTATATTTTAAAGCACGCAAAATCAATGTCAATTCTATCATTTCAAACGAACAACATAGAAAAAAATTACCATCAAAAACAACACATCCCGCATCCTCACGCCACAAATAACAAAACTGGAACTTATCACAAAACTCCCGCACTCATATTTCCTACGTCTATAACGTAAACGCGTTCGTTTACGATAAAGCCTCGTTTTAGTAATGTTGAACTGATACAATATAGTCCATGCGCGTGGGACCGCGGGCATTTCTACTGACGCAACTTGCCGCGACGCGCAACTGGCCGATTGCGTAAAAAACTAACGTTTGAAGGCAGCACGATTTTACGCTCTTCGGTCAATGGCGAATGCTAATAAATCGCGTGATATATGTATATCGAGTAAAGTTCTGGATCGCAAGTCGATACTACACGCTCGACACGAATCGCGATACACACAAAATATATTTTTGTTGGGAAATACCAGAAAAGCTAAAAAGAAGTTCTAAATATTATCCACTTAAAATCTATCTGTATTTTTTTTTATTATATAATTGTTTTTTATTATTTATGTAATTGAAGTAATATGGGTCAAACTATGCCTGAAATAAACAGATTTTATTTTATTTCATAGGACTTTTTTTTCTTTTTTTTTTTTTACTGTTTATAGGCCTGTGTTTGACCACAATCTAACCATGGTAAGATTATATTAAACTGATAAAACAAAGTAGGATGTACAATATGAACAAATGTTTTTAAAATGGTAACCACTGGTGTATTGCTAAACAAATACAACCAGTTCTAACAAATGTCACTGACCTTTACATGGAAGTATAAAAGTAATAACTACTATATTTCCTTGTTCACAATAAAACCATAGTGACGTCATGGCTATGAACAACCCTTTTTTCTTTATAAATACTTATAATATCATAATGTTTGTGACATCATCAGCCTATATTGTCCCACTGCTGAGCACAGGCCTCCTTTCACAAATGAAGGTGAAAGGGAATGGGCAATACTCCACCACGCGTGCCCACTGCGGATCGGTGGAGGTAGGCTAGTGGTCAACCTACTAGCTTAACGACTATCACAATTAAGTGATAACCGGGACCAACGGCTTTACGTGCCTTCCGCTAAACGCTCGATTTGAAACCACTAGGCGGTCACCCATCCAGGTACCGACCACGACAGGCGTAGCTTAACTTTACCATACATATGTGTGAGCAGAATATGTGATCAATGTGAAATTAATGATAATTATCATTGTTTACATTTGAGTCATTGATTGATTGTCATATATGAATCATGAAGACTTTATTATTTAAACTCTTGGAGTTACAAGCCTCTATAGGCTACAGTACAATGGTAACCATCAGGTGTATATGAGTTTGCTACCACGGTATTATAAAAGAATAGTAATATTTATTTTTTTACTATGATGCCGGCACAAAATATTGCCTTCAAAGTCAAAGTCAAAGTCAAAGCCATTTATTCAATTTAGGCCCCAGAAGGGCACTTATGAAGGTCAAATTTACTGAAGTTACCACCGGTTCGGAACTCGGCCTTCAACTGAGAAGAATCCGGCAAGAAACTCAGCAAGGTTACATTTTTTATATATTTTTTGGACAATCTGACTATGTTTGGCTTTTTTTTTCCAAATAATTAAAAATAAAAAAGATATACCTAAGCATAGATACAGACGAAAAAAGAACAAGAAAATAAATAAAAAATAATAACCTTAAAAATACAAAACACACAATTATTGACCTACTGGCTTTTGTATAAGTATGAGCAAGGTGCACTTGTGCAGAGTGCAGCTACCTACTTCCAGACATCTTTATCTTCAATATAATCGGCTACTTTATAATAAGCTCTTTCTTTCAGAACTTTTTTTATATGTGATTTAAATTTAAAATCAGTCATCTTGGTCACCGCAAGTGGTATTTTGTTATAACAGCGCACACTATTGCCAAGAAATGACTTACGAACTTTAGCTAGTCTAAAATACGGAACAACTAATTTCTCTTTTTGTCTTGTATTGATATTATGAGTCTCCTTAGCCTTAGCACCCTTACGCAGACAAATTGGCGAGCAAGCTCTCAACTGGGTTTATGATTAGTTAACTACGCCTGAGGGCGCCCTAGTTGGAAACCATGTCTCAGAGCCGTTACCGACGGGATAAAAAGTAAAGTAAAATTTTTGTAAAGTTTTTATAGGTTGGGTTAGTCATGCAATTTTTTTTCTATGATTGTGAAATACAATGCAATTGTGATAAAAAAAAAACTATAAAAGAACTATTTGGCAAGATAAATCAAACCTATTAAAAAAACTACAATATCAGGTTTGATATCTCTATGAATGCACAGATTAAAACGCTGGAAATAAATCCTTGAATTTTTTAATAAAGATTCATTTTATGACATTGGCATCCACTAAGAATGCATTTCTGGAAATTCTACCCCTATATAGGGTGACTGGTAAATAGTAAATGATACTTAGACACATGATTTTACTAATGATAACAAACAACTTTCCCAAAGAAACAGTTTTTTAAATTTACTTAGCACATGAGCCCATAATATTTAGTACCTAACAAGAATAACAATACACCATCAGCTTTTATTTAATTTAGTTATTTATCCCTATTTGTTTCTTTGGGAAAGTTGTTTGTTATCATGAGTACAATCATATGTCCAAGTATCGTTTACTAATTGCCAGTCTGTAAAATAAGAGGATAAATCAGGTAAATCCACAGAGCAGTAAATCCATCTAAAGTTGGCAAGATCAAATAGGCCTGTTTTAATGGCACATATACACCAATGTGCCAAAAAGAGACAAACATAGTGAGACAAGGTGTCTCTTCTTATCAAACCTTGCCTCTTAGACCTCGACAATTCTAGTGTGAAATGTTTCACATGAATAAGTTGGGCTACATTTTGCATTTCAACATTGAAATAGCCATAAATCTTAAACTGGTTGTTATCTAACATTGCAACTTTTCACAATCAATCACAGTGTTATAGAGTATATTTTCCCGAAATTTCAGCAAAATCGAACGAACGGCTTTTGCCATACGCATTGTTGTTCTCTAGCTGTGTTAAATATAACATTTAGAGTTGGGATAATATTTACTTCATTCAATTCAAAAGAGATGAAATGTTTGCATCATTGATTAAATTTCATCATCTAAATACGATAGAATACCAGATAAAGCATTTTTTCATTACTATTGGTCAATCAATGCCTTTGTTTATTCAGCAATCAACAAAATCATTGGTCTCAAGGATATTCACTTCTATTATTACGATAACCTCCGTTATCTAATATCCGCATGTGATAAAACTTACAAATTTAAGTTCTGTCACGCGATACATTAAATAGCTCATAAATACGCGTTTTTTTCCAAAATAATATGAGAAGAATAAAAATCAATAATTCACCTGGTTTTCTTGAAAATTGTTCGACCACTCGGATGTCCATGTTGTTATCTCAAACATGTTCGATTTGTCGTTTATATTGTTCAAAAGTCCTACCACGTCCATTTTTATTTCAAACTACTATTTCTAATTAAATTTTCGATTATAAATACCGCATTACGATTTACGATGCAAAGATGGAAGTAATCCCAGATAACTATATATTAGTCGGAGACAGATAGGACAGTTATGTTGTTGGCGGGTTAGTTCCAGTCAATTCGCAAAGCGCAAGAGCGCTAGTGTCGCAGAAAGTGATGGGACCTAACCTAATATTTAATTATCGATATCGATTACATAGTGATGTGCCTGTCATCGATATGGCGAGCCTGTGAGTTTCATTGCATTTTGAATTTTCTGAAGTTAAATTATACTTATTTACAAAGTTAATTGAATGTACATACTCTCGCATTCAATAAACTTTGTTTAAAATAAAACCACATTATAAAATTTTATTTTTACTTTCTTTCCTCTTAACCTATGGACTTAAAAAAAAACTGAGGCCATTTGTTGGGGTGCATGCCTTTAACACAAAGAAAACCTTGTAATGAAAATTCTTTACAAGGTTTTCTTTTAAAATTAGATTTACTATATTGCACCAATTGTGTATACAAATGTGTAAAATCGAATTAACAAAACCATTCTTTTACCATTTCCATATGATTTGTGTATCATAACCAATTTAAATTATGGTTAAAACAGATTTTAAATGTTTTTTATACATATTTTATAAGCTAGTTTATTTTTTAAATAATCATGTATAAGGCCCGAGATATCCCTACACAACATTAAAAATGTCTTTGATGGATATGTCAAAAAACTATTTTTAAAAAGTTCAATCCTATGATGAAATACTTCCTTTTCTTTTGACATATGTCTCTAATAATTTTTTACAGCAATATTTTTTCATCACTCTTCTGCATATATTTGATCATCATTCTTGTGGTCATCTGCTGAAAATAAAGAATTTATAATGAATTTAAATTGACGGGCCGGTTGGTGTGATTGGTAAGATACCTACCTAATACACCATGGGTTGTGTGTATAATTCCCACCCAGTCAGACATTAGTATGCATGAACATTTTTGTTTCCCGGAATCTGGGTAATTACCCAGATTCCGGGATCCAGATCTATAAGTATATAGTAAGAATAAGTTGTCATGGAAAAAAATACTAATCACCATAACTTCGGAATGTGAGTGGTAAGTCTCCTTATATTTTGTTGGATTTGATAATAATGTACACTATCCGCAGTTTTCAACCTTACATATCCAACCAAATCATCCTGTATATTCTATGTTCCCACTTTTAGTAAAATTCTTAAAATTCTTTGTTTTTAACTTACCAGTACTAGTAGACGCTTCATTAGATATTTCCACATCATATTTTAAAGAATAATTGTGATCATTCTTGCAGTCTTCTGGTGAAAATAAAAAAAATATAATTAATTACAATTGACGGGCCACTTGGTTTGGTTGGTAAGATATCTGCCTGATACACTACAGGTTGTGGGTATAATTCCCACCCAGGGCAGACATTATTATGACTATTTCTCCCAAGTCTGAATGTAATTATCTATCTATAGTCTGTACTAATATAATAAAGCTAAAGAGATATTTCTTAATTTGCACTTGATCTGCGTTTGCACTGAGTTTCTTGCCGGAGTCTTCTCAGTTTAAGTGTATCCCGAACCGGTGGTAAATTCAAATGTATGTACCAATGTAACGTTCATAAGTGCCTTACTAGGGCCTAAACTGAATAAATGACTTTTTGATTTTGATCTGTTACATATATGAAATGAATGTTAAACATATTACATATTGATATACAATATATTAATGTGTAATATGTTTAACTCTTATGTTCCCTCCATCCTATTCTCCATCAAAGCACTAGAGTGATGTTGTATAGTGTTGTTGTAGAGTGTAGGTTACCAATGCTATAAAATGCCTTGGTAGCATGTTGGTAAATTTTAGTTTCAAGGACATTGTGCTCTTCACATCCATCACTGGACATAACCAACGAAACTATAGATCTATTTATAGAAATTAACTTACCTAACGAGCTCAGAGGAATACGGTGCAACATTTCCTTTTCCGTAAATAAGCAGGGATAACCATGCGCAAGACGGTTACCCGCTCCGTCTAATTATTGTCTGTCGAAGTGTTTCTGGCACACATGTCTGTTCAAAAATTGTGACTTTGTCATACCACTGAGCTTCACGTTAACAGGAACCAAAGAAAGATAACCACAAATCTCGTAATTCTTGTACCGAAATCTCGTCACAACAACGCAAGACTGACTGACAGTTATTATTGTTTTGACACGGACTGACAGCTTGGTACAAAACAACAATATGGCCGCTAGTGCGACACTAGCGCATACGTAATAGTAGGCACTAAAGCTGTCTAGGGCCTGGAAGTAATCAGCTGTTTGACAATTGACAAATAAATAACATTTTTTTTTTTAATTTATTCTTGACCATGGAATAAAGTCCTTCTTCAATCGCATACATTTTATTTATAATATCACTTTCATATAGTCCGCATGTTAACTTTCACATAGTCCCACCATAGTCCGCATTATCAGTCACCGTCATGCGTTAGTAAAAGGTGGTCATTGTACTAAAACTTTTCACGGACTTTTCGAGACAACTTGTAGTCGCGATTCACAAAATTTATTTAATTTCACTTCACTGGTGCACATGGATTGATCTTTATTGGATAAAATACCACCGATAATATGCTATAAATTAAAATAACTAGGTATCCGAATTTATGAAAATAAAAATGAAAACGTCACCTGCAAGTTCCCGCCAAAAAGTCCAATAAATAACATTTTTTTTGTTAATTTGTTCTTGACCATGGATACTAAGTCTTTCAGTCGCATACATTTTATTTTTCACTTTAAACAAAAAAATACGAGGATATGGTTTGTTGAAGTTCCACGTGACGTCACGACATTTTAGGAACAAGTGACGTCGCAAGGGGCTTGCGACGTCACTTGTTCCTTTCCTTGTGACTTTCTGAAGTTCTGAAACTTAGTCGCTCTTTATCTTCGTCAATTGTTAATGATTTGGTAAAGCAAAAAATACGTGTCCAATATTTTTTGATAATCTAACTGACGGACTAATTGGAATAATTTTTTTTTACCCAGGAAACATCCCTATTGTGTCGAAAACTGACGCAGTCAGACTATCTGCTACATTTGGAGCAAACGAAATCGTATCACAGGCTAATGAAGAAGTTCCCAGAATCAGATGATGATGAAATTACAATTACATTCACTACATTTTCTGAAAAAAATATAAAATGTTTGTTTACTTTGATATTTTTGTACCTCAGTCGTGCTAACTCATGCAAAATATTATAAAAAAAATGCATCGTAGTCACATCAATTTAATGGGTGTTAAGTTTCAGTTTGAATTTGGTGCTGAATATAGGGTTTTTTCCCAACTGCTGTCTATTTTTGTCATTTATTTATCGTGTAAACACAATTTAGCTCGATCTAGCGCTTTTTCGAGGGACTGGCAGCTCCTTTTCGGTTAGAAGAGTTGGCAGCACTGCACCAGCGGCAACATTGGCAACACTGGCGTGGCGTCGATCGAAGAGATTGGAAGGAAGAAAGGTGTATCTCTGCCACGTACTTTTTGTGATAAATTCGTAAAAACCTATAATCAAATAATTTTGCCTGTTAATGTTACTGAAATAAATCACATTGGTTAAAATATAAAAGTAAGTTTTGTAACCTTGCATGATTTTTCAATTTCATTGATAACGCTAAAATGGCGTCAGCTCATGTTACACGTTGTACTTTTTGCAGATGTCTCGCTACAGAGAATGGGATCTATCTTGCAAAGTTTACGTTGGAAATCTCGGAACAAATGCATCTAAATACGAGATCGAGAAAGTGTTCTCTAAATACGGAAACATCAGAAACGTGTGGGTGGCAAGGAACCCACCGGGATTTGCATTTGTTGAATATGAAGACCCTAGAGATGCCGAGGATTCCGCACGTGGTCTAGATGGAACGTAAGTTATCATGTTTTCTGGTTCCTATTCTGATATCTGATAAATAATATTGATCGTAACTGCGCCATTTGCATGGCCGCCATTTTGGTTTCACTTCACTTGACCCACTTGGTGTGATATTATTAGGATTCCAGGTTCATGATCAATACTTATGTCCTTGCATTTGTATTTTCTTTCCTTTTCAACTATCAATGAACAGTCAATAAAAATAAATACCTTTCTATTGACCTCTGATTATTGACTAGGTATTGTAATAAAAATTAAGAATATGAGATACAAGTCTGTTAACGAAAGCTGGCATGTTCACAGTACTCACTTATATGATACAAAGGATTGCCATCACATCTAGGAACCAATATGGGAAATTTTCGATGTCCAATATTAAGACAGTATGAAAAATATTAAGAGGAAACACTGGTGGCGTTTTTTCCATACAAACGTAATCCTCAGTTTCCTCTCTGGATAATGACACTAGAGCTATGATTATTTTACCATGCAATCTGTAGGTACCACTGTATGTCCCTCGGTTGTGTTTTTCTCCATAAATTAATTATTATAAGAATTAGGAGCCTTCTAAAATCACAAAAACTGAAAATTTTTACTGCCCTTATCAGACGTCCAGCAAACAAATTTGATGAATATAAAAAATAAAAGGAAAACCGACAGACATAGCCAAAGCTCTTCTTATCCCTATTCTTGAAAAAAAAAAAAAAACAAAAACAATCCAGTATTGGAGGAGGAAACTGGGGATTACGAAATAGCAATTTCGCCTATTTTAAATAGGTATAATCGATCCAAGCTGCTGTTGTCTTTATCATCCCTCATACATTTATATCCCAGCAACAGCACGGTAGCAATAGATTTGTTAAATACCTATTTTTCAAATTTCTTGCAGCCATCCTTTCCTCTTAAGTCGTGAGCAGTCAGACAAACAGCGAGAAAGGCTAGACGCATACATATTTGGCTGGACATTTTATATACATTTGCTGGCTTTTTATAGTATACACTCTAGGGGTAGTAGCCATAAGACTACAAAGAGTCTGTGCTCGGAGTCATTTTTGAACCATTTGAACCTACCAGTACAGAAATCGATTTTGACAGATGACAGACCTTATCTAACCATAGTGCTAAATCAAAATGGTGTCGTCATGCGTTTCGTTTTTGCACAATATTTCTTGTAAAATGTAAAATTGCAAGTTTTTTTTATACACAAAAAATAAGTATGGATAAAAACCTATCAAATTGAATTTCAACATAAATACACTCAAAACTCATCTCATTTGGCTGTATGGACTAAACTTTTGCCCAATGAAACGCAATTGTCATGTCAAAAGATACAAAATTGTGATTTTATTAACAAACTTCAATAATTTATTCCTCAAAAACAGGTTGCTTCAAGAAATGATCCTTCTCAGAAAATTTATCCTGCATAATACATCAAAATTATTATTATTATTAATTTATGTTCTGTCAAATCAACTTTGGGTCAAAATGCACACTCCTTAGATCCGGTTCACCCTCAATGTGAAGCGCTTGAGTCATAAGTGTGCTATAGTATGATACCTCCATACCAAGACTGAGATGTTGTACTTTTATAAGTACCACTTGTCTTCGGAATGGGGAACATTTTTTGTACAATATCCTTCTCCTTGGGAAGTAATAGTTCCTCTGGGGTGCATTCAATTACTACACCACATGTGATTGAACTGTTACTGAACGCTACGATGATTGTTGGGCAATCACACGGCAAAGTAACTGAATGCAACCCTGGAATAAGGCAAAAGCTAAATACAATAATTATATTATAATAAACAATTGTTATACCACACAAGTAATGAAGAATTTCGCCTTGCCTTTCATAGACGTTGCTGCGGAACCCGCATAAGAGTAGAGATGTCTAATGGCCGTACTAGAAGAGAGCGCAGATATTCCAGGTATGACGATTTCTTTTCTTGGTTGCTTAATTTGAGTTTATTATAATTATGATGTCTACACATTTTAATTTTATGAATTATTGGTCCTTTTCGAAATTAAAACTTCATTGAGTAAATTCTTGTATAATTATAAGAAAACGTGTAGTCATCAGATTAGATCTGTCTTTGATTACCTAAGTGCTTATAATAAGGAGTTTATATTTATTTTCAAATCTTAAATTAAAAGTAGATAAGTTTATGGACCATGGAGATATTAAACGTGGTGGGTGTTGGAACGTTTACAGGTCCATTTTATCAACCAACCACCAACACACCAACGACCTCACCACATCTCTTCACCACAACTACGGCTCGTTTACCAATATGACATCCGCGAACGCCGCTCGCAACAACATCCCGCTCAACTTCTGCGATCGGCTCTCCAAACTTCTACGCGCCGAAGTCTCCAACATCTGCGTCCCTATATCCATCCTCATGACAGCAATCACCTAATCCTCAGACCAGACTCCTACCTGAATAAGAATTACCTAACCCTCTTGAGAGCCACACAAAATAGGAACCTACCACCATCCTGAATGTCATTGCAAACTCCTGATGCTTCACCGACTGCACACACTCGTCGTCAACGAAGCACCAAGCTAGAATACAACCTAACGGGGATCGACTACCCGTTTTACCGTGTTTTCTCAAAACTTCCAATTAACGCCAACGTCCGAATGAAGATTACATTGAAACACCGCCTCGTAGTATCCCTTCGGCCTCACTGCAGCCCCACAACGGTCAACTTTCTTCGCAGGCTCACCAAGTCCCGGTACTTTTTGAATCCTATATTAGTACCTTGCCTTAAACCAATATTTAATTATTAGTCGTGTTGGCGTTTGAGGTGTATATCGGGTCATTTAACATCAGTTAACTCAAACTGGTAATGATCTTAAATTATTGTTTACTTACATTAATTACTTCCCTTATAAATTCAATGAACTATAATAAAGACTGATCCTGAAATCTGTACTGTACAAATGAATGGCGTATAAAATCGACATTTGTTAACATAATTGCCTATTTTGACTAGTGTTGTTATCTATATTCATTTGTGTTAGTTACGTGAATCTATATACGTACATGTATTCTCCCGGCACCCGCTAACTATTTTGTATTGACAGATCCCGCAGTCGGAGCCCGAGACGTCGATCGTACTCTCGGGGGAGATCGGGATCTCCTCGCCGCTCGCCCTCTGTGCGCCGCCGATCCCCTTCTGTGCGTCGCTCAAGGTCCCGCGACAGACGCAGCCGATCTGATAGCAAAAGCAGGTAAATATGCAGGTAAATCGTTCTCTTTTTAGTTTTTTCTTTCATTTACTAATACCTAATATATAGAATAAAAACAGTATGAACATATATGAATCTAGCAATAAGTGTCAACAAAACCGCCTTGCTTTAGCCGACTGATCCAACAGCTTTGGCTCAGGATTAATTTTTTTTGCTAAATCGGTGTTCTTTTTTTACATTATACACATGCGTCCATGGTGCCTAGACAAGATGGTTATCGACTATATGTGGTTATCGTTAGTAAACGATCAACTTTTGTAAATATCACGTGATATTTAACAATCTCTTATGTCAATCACATACAAAGGTTGATCGTTTAGTAACGATGACGATTGTCGATAACCATCTTGTCTAGGGGGGCTGTATTACAATTGTTTTTTTTTTTTTTTTTTTTACTGTTTATTGGCCTGTGTTTGACCGCAATCTCACCATGGTAAGTGATGATGCGGCCGAAGGTGGTAAGCACACAAAGCCTAGAAGGAACTGGCTCTCAAGTGCAGTGTGATGATAGTACGGTTTTATTTATTTATTTATTTATTCAATATTGCACAATGTACACAACATAACACAGTACAGTATATATGTATACATAGACCCTGTTAGGTTTTCTCAAGTATTTAAGAAACTCCCAAATTGGGTTTCTGATCTTGATTTGATTTTTGAGATACAAATCGATCTAACGATCGCCGCGAAATTAACATATCGAGAAACGATTTTTTACCATCTAAGATTTTATTATTATAACATAAACCTTTTGGCTGTATGTAGTCCAATTCATTTGCCTTTGTATCACCGTTTTGATATTAGTGGCGTGGCAATAAGAGTAGGTATTTTAATTCTGTTCTGTGGTGGACATTGCATCTATCGATCTAGAATCCTCTGATTTAATAAGGTTTTGGTATTTGCGTGAATATGTACAAAAACTTGAGCAAATTAGCTCAAGATGCTCTCTATGTAGTGGGGACAAGTCTTCTCAGAATGATTATTTTCGTAAAATCGATAAGGTGGAAGGCATTTAGATTTCTAAAAAGTACCAAAAATTAGAATTTAATATGATATTATTAGTTTCCTATTAAACAATAACTTATGTTAAAATGTTTTACAACTTAATTTGAAAACGGACCTAATCAAAATCGATTTTCGAGAGATCGATCTTTTAGCTATCGATTTTTTTTTCTGAATCCATCTCCATGACCACGATTCGAATCGATTTATGAGATCGATCTTTTTGTGAAAGATCCGAAACCCTACTCCCAAATCTCCAATGGTATTCAGTATTAGGTCACTAAGGCTCAAACTGAATAGCAGTTCACGCGCTGGACGCTACCTCCTATGTGGTTTGAGCCTAAATACTGAAACGGTTGAGCAGCGTTAAAAATGGAGTGAAATCCTGCAAATACTTAAAAAAAATTGCTAATTTCCGTTTGTTATTTTCAGATACTAAAACAGCAGCCATTCGGTGAAAACAATTGTACAATGGGACAAATTTAACTAATTTTGGTGATATACAATAAAGTGTATGTGTTCTTGCGTAATGAGTAACTACTCAAATGAAATGTCATTTAAGTTTAGGAATATCGCAGCTTTCATTTTGTCCATAAATTTCATAATGTACCTTCATTCTAATTTAAGTTTGTATAAAATCCATGTAGATACATTTTAAGTTTAATTTAATGTTGAAGTATCAAACATTAATACGTATCTAACTTTATGTTTAAAAATAGACTATTTTAAGAGGACTTATTATAATACACATGATATGCTATATGAATTGGTTTCGTTTCATTGAAGAGTACATAGAAAATAAAATATTTTATTCATGTAGGTATCACTCATTTGATATTTCAGTCATTGGTAATATTACAACAATAGTACAGATATATTAACATACAATATAAATATAAAACATCAAACAAATCTATAAAATATTACAGTATCAAGAATTAATAGATACATATCTATATCAAAAATAGCAAATAACATTCTAAGCCAAGATGTCAATCTTTGGAACTTACAGGCCGTTGCTTTGTATTTGAAAAATAGTCAAAATACACATAAGTACCAATAGCCACAAGCACTGTCCCTATAACATGATAAACTGTTAAATTATTCTTAAAAACAACTGAAGATATCAACAGAGAAACAAATCTTCTGAGAGTTAATATAAAAGTCACTGTTACTGAAGTTTCCTTTGTTGCTAAATCATGAACAGAATGTGTACAGTAAAACTGTGTCAAAATATTCAGTGCAATCAAGAGCCAACCATCCCAGGCTATGTTATATGATGTGTCCCTCAGTTGAGGGAAGATCCCTAGAAATAAGGGCAGCGGTATTGCGTTTGTGTAAAACAGCATCTGGAATCATTATCACACATAAATTAGTTATTTATTTCTGAAAGGTTTAAGTTTTTTTTGTAAGGATGCCAGTTTTTGTCATGCCATCTGAAATATCTCCATATAAAACAGTAAATAAATCATACCTCATCTGGATGTTTTCCATATTTAGAATACAAGATCTGTTGCTGCAGTCCAGTGAAGGCACCAGTGAACAAAGTGCACACAAGTATAGTGACTCCAATACACCAATATAGGAACTTCCCCTGGCTTTCCTCAACTGGTGCTCCACCATACATTGCTAGGGCTACCCCAATGCTGATAAGGATTGAGCCTATAGCTTTACTCAACTTAGGTAACTGTTTATATGCACAGCAATATACTAGCATGCTGGCTGGTGAAGAAGCTGATCTGGAATTGAATAAAGAATTTTTAAATACTCAGGTATAAGGGTCAATTCAAATTGCAGCAGAGCAGATTTGTTTTTGCATTATGATCTTTAACTTCCTTGTATAACATACATATTACTGTGGATTCCCTTTGAATGAATAACATTGCAGGCTTGTTACCATTTGACATCAACCTTTAGAAAATCTATGATTCAACATATAAGTCACATACATTAATTTACCAAAATCACAATAACACATTCAACATTATTGGAGGTGACAAATGTTTTTTTCCTCCTTGTCAACTTAGGTCATTACTTGCTACTTTTCGCTTTGGTTTTACCCATACTTCAGGGAACTTAATGAATTTCCCAGAAAGTTAAGTACAATTTGTGGTAATCCAATAAATAATCTCTCATGGTCTATGTTGCAAACATTACCGATTGCTTATCATTATGACTAATAAGTTTTAAAAAATTTGCACATAGTGTCAATGTTAATCATCATTATAAATATATTTTCAACAATTTACCTTATAATCATATGCAGGGTAGAAGGCACATGCAGTGTGTATACATAGTTATTTGCCACACTAGATATGAAAAATAGAGTTACGAGGATTGCATATTGCCTTATTGGTATTTTTGGTTTTATCTGAAATAAATATGTGAAGTAACTTAAAAGGTAAATAGTAAAGAATGATAGTGATGGAAATAATAGAGCCATCATCATGCTTCATTATTTATTAGTTAGTTGTTAAAATATTGATCTGACTTACCGAACCAAATTTAGTAGTAAAAATAAATCCTTGTAAAGAAATAAAGAAGAATTGTAAGAATGTTATTAGATTTGCTGATTCTGGTGATCTTGTCATTAGAATTTCCATTAGAAAAGCATTCGAACAACATCCTAAAAAAACTTTAGAAACAGTGTTTGAAGTAAACATTTTAAAAGTTTTATAAATAATGAATAGTTACATCAATACTTAAAGTACTAAATATAAAGAGTAGTCTTTGATATAAAGAATAAAACGCAATACTTAACACCAGCATGTACATAAAATGAAATATAAAAAAATATCTTTTGAAATCGCAAGCAATAGCGCTCAAAACCACTCAAAACAAATACCCGGCGGCCAGGCGGGCGGCCACGACATCGAAAACTTTTACTGTAAAGGCTGCCAGTAAATTATTTTAAATTATACTCTTTACTCAGCCATGTTCTAAAATTATACACATTTTATATCACAAAAAATAACATATATAAATATAATAATTATTATGATAATTACTTGAGCTTACGTTATATTTTATCAAGATTATATTTTTTTATTAATGTACGCATATTTAGTCCATTAGCTATAAAAATGATTAGCTATTATAATTTTGTAATTTTTTTTTACTTTTTTCGATTTCACCCTTATTACGTTTTCTACCCAGTAATAATAAGGTAGCTTATTATTACTGGGTAGAAAACGTGTATAACTAAAATAAATAAATATTCTGGGACATTCCTCACACACGGTCATCTGATCCCAAACTAAGCAGAGCTTGTACTATGGAAACTAGATAACTGATATAATACATTGACTACTTTTTGTTTGTAAATACATACGTAATATACATAATTACACCCAGACTCAAGACATACAGACATGTTCATGCACACAAATCCATGTCCTGTGTGGAAATTGAAATTGAACCCACGACCTGTGGCACGATAGGTGGAATCTTAATCAGAGTCTTAACCAACCGCGCCAACTGGCCCGTCAAATAGGTTGGTTTATAAGAATATAATGAGGATACCGATCACTGTCCAATTATACATTTTTGTATCTAATTAATCTATCTGGCAGCCCTGTTATAAATATTGCCATGTATGACGAACCTTTTGGATTTTATGTATGGCAACTCAAATCTGTATGGATTAGATTCTTTGCCAGTGTCGAGTTATGAGAGTTATTGATGAGTTGATGCTAATATAATTCATATAGGTACTTTGTTGGTTGCCAGGCGTCCGGCTTTAGTAGGACATTATATTATTATAGGTACCTATACCTATGCATTGTACCTAAGGCTTTTCATCCATTTGTCCAGCCCGTCGAGGAAAAATCCCTTTAGAGCAGCGAGATGTCATTACATACTTACCTACCGAGCAATCCGCAACTAGTCAGTGGCTTTTGCAGAGTCTAAGGCCTAGCACTTTTCACTGCAAAAACGACTGGGACAATGCCTCGCCGCCGGCCCGACTGTTTTAGTAAAAATTTAAAATATTATTGCTATTTCATGCCAAGTTTGCCATAAATTCCTTTGCAGTACGTATGATTAAACCTCCCGGAAGATATGGAGCTTAACATATTTAATGGAGAGAGTTTGTGTTGCTAGGTCGTTAATACAAAATTAGAGAATTATTATGTTATCGTACCAGTTAGGAGCCTAGAAAGTTAGCTAATACTATTGGTTATGAGGTCTGATAAAACTCGGCTAGACAGGGTTAGGTTAGTTAGTACTTACACGGGATCTCAAAATTTAAATACACAACCCGGTCGGACTGGGCTGGATGGGCCGGAAGGGCCCGGGTAGACCCTTGGCGCTGGACCGAATAATGGTAGAGGGGATAGTATCGGAGTTATACCGGAAGCTTTACTATCATTGTTGGTACGCACTGCTACAGACCAAGCTATACGTTTCCAATATAAAGCTTTCGTTGTACGGAAATCCTATACAATGCAAGATCTGGCGAGATCAGCTTATACTGGGAATGTATAGCTTGATGTGTAGCCGTGTGTACAAAGGCCGAGAGAAATATACTTGATTGGATTAGCACATTATTAACGACATTTTAAATAAAAGGCCTTATGTATACTACTTTAATTAACTTAGGTACCTATTCCAGAATATACTGTGCCTAGAGGCAAAAAGGAGCTAAGGCAGAATATTGAGAATCACAGATATCTGAAACAACTGAGAATGGAACACAGCCGCGTCGCAACAGCCGGCAAGCGCTCTGCTAATGACAAACAACCGCCCAAACGAGCCTCCGCGAAAGAAAAGTCGCTATACGCTACTTGCTCGAGTCGGCTGGACCGAGTTGCACCAGCTAGTGAGCTGTGGCGAATCCAAGTTTGCCTTCCCGCGTCGTGGCGCTCACACGCGTCAGTCGTGTTTTCGCGCCAACATGTTCCTTCGATTTCACGCTCCGAATAAAATCGCTACAACTTAACTTGTCGTATATATAAAACAGTTCTAGTGTTGTGTGTTGAATAACGTTTGTGTGGTGTTGTATTGCTGTACTACAAGTTTTTTCTATAGACTGCACAATGCAAACGATTTTATATTCTATTTCATTATCTGGTGTGTACGGAATGGTAGAAAAATGTTAACTGGATTTCTAGTGTGTTCAGTTCTGTTTGTTAGTATACTGCCTTCAGGTGAGTTTGATACATATTTTAGTTTATTTAATAGTTTTTCAGTAAATTGTCTTATTTATAAATCTTTACTTTGGCGGTTATCACACGTTACTTAAATGCTAAGTATTAAATAGGAAACAATTATTATGATTTTAATCTTTAAAGATAAATTTTGTTACCTAACTTCAAATACCTAGTTGAGGTGAACATTTTCATTGGAAAAAGGAATGTCACATAAAGTTATCACGTTATCAGTCACAAAACCAAAATTAAACAAAATGCAGGTAGCACTGTCAATGACGCAAACGAAACATTTTCATTAAAAAAAAAAACAACATTCATGAACTACCTACCACGCTGGAAAATACATTATTTACTTGAATATAAGTGCTAATAGGCTTTGCGATTGCGACACGTTTACAAAATTAGAGGTGGTGCTTGAAATAATATTGCTGTAGCAAAGGCCGTTTTTGGATTTATAATGGATAGATAATCGGATGCTATGTATGATAATTTTAGCAGTTCTGGTCAGTGACGTCTGGAACTGGCTGTACTGGAAACTGGTGACTGACCTATATAACTGGAATATAAGGTACCTACTCAATAAATTTGTCGGGAATTGGGATGATTTCTAGGTAAAAAATAATAATTCTAATTAGTCCGTCAGTTAGATTATCAAAAAATATTGGATACGTATTTTTTGCTTTACCAAATCATTAACAATTGACAAAGATAAAGCGAGTCAAAGTTTGGGAGTGGGGGCTCGTCACCTTTAGAGTAAAAAGTGTACTCTAACGTGACGTCACGCGGAACTTCAACACGACAAATATGTATTTTTTTTATTGTCAAAAGAAATAATACGTGTCGTGTATTTGATAATGTAAAAGAGGGACTTAATAGAATTTTACTGTCATCTAGTCTACCTATTCAATAAAACATTATCTAGAAGCATTACGTAGGTACTTCAATAAAATAAAATTAAATATATCTTTCAAATTAATAGCCAGCATTTATCAACATCACGGGATTCACGTAAGGTTTTCTCAAACAAACATATAGTTAACGATACACGCGCGGTGAAAATCGACGTAAGTCAATAAATCTCTTCAGGTGGCTAGTTCGATATATTGCATCATTACTTATAACTTATTAACTAAAAGTCTTCGTGATTTATAAACATGCAAAGACTGGATAGAAACGCGAAATTTTCTCTGTAAGCTTATGATTTTGTTACTCAATCAGCTGCTACGGCTATAGTACCTGATGTAACTGATGGTTAACAGTTAGATCCATCGGGAATGCGTGTAAAAAAGCTAGCGGAAGCTAGTGATATTATTATGTACACAGTACCTTAGTAGGTATTATCATGGTAGCAAAGCTTGTAGAATTACCGCATCTAATAAAACAACGATTATACTTTACGATAATTAGATTAATTACAAAGCAAACTCATTATTCATTGTGTGGGATGGCAAAAACAGGTGTGTCAGGACTCAGAATGGAAATATAAATTATAAGATAAACAATGTCCTTGTTAGCATTGAAGGTTTTATTATACAGTACGGTGTAGTTACTAGATTTGTCGTAAAATTACTACTTCTTCAAGTTATCAAAGTAAAATATTAAACAGAACATGTTGTAGGAATCAATTCAATTCCAAAAAGGATAAAAATAGTTTGATGACCCTAATAGAAGTGCATATTTCTACCGTTCGAACATCAGTAAGCCCGATCGGGCGTGGATAACAATTGTCATATTTTAATCGCAATCAAAAGGGAAAGTGATATATTACAAAAAGAAAAAGATACGACAGGTCGCCAATTCAACAATACAACGTTCATTGATGAGAACAGTATTTCCCATGTTGATGATTTTACATTCTTTATGTTGCTATAGGAAACAGGTAAAAGAATCGATTATTCTGTTTAACATTTAGCTACACCTCACCCACTACGATCATAACTCTGAAAACACGTAACATATGAAATAGTAGTCAGTTTCTATGATTGACACGTAACATCATCGTCACATTTTAACGTCATCAACGTATTATCCTGTCAATGTGAAAACAACAATATTCTGTAAATCCCGGAACTACTTCAAAATATCTCTTAAAACGTACGGGAAATCACGACAGAAAGAGATAGTGAATAACACAGGTGCCTGATAACAGTCGTTTACAATCCTATTTATAGAAATACATAGAGATATGCAGTTGCCACTTATTATTAAATTAATTGGCGACTTTCCCCAGCCATTGCATTGATAATATCCAAAGATAATTTAGAAACATGGTTAACTGTCTGCTGTGATTTGGAAATCAAAAAGATAGCTTCTGGTAATGCACTTCCCTCCATCTTTAACGTCTGTATGGCAAATTCATTTATTCGTCACAACACAATAAATTGTAAATACGCTCTCTCTTTCACAATATTAACTTTCCCGAAAATGCTGTCTCCAACACGTCATCTTCGTCATGAAAAAGCCAAACAATGCCTGCGGCTTGAGTCACTGCGTGCTTTGAAAACAAGTTAGATACCACTTTTGGGTTCTTCACATACAGTTTCCAACTTTTCAATTAAACATGAATTCGCAATCCATTTTCTATTGTCACCTAGCCAAACTGCCATGTGTAGATGCGTCAGAGATTTTTAAATAGCATATGGTTTGTTTACGTTCCATAGATTAGTAACATTGAACGATCTCTAGATATTACAAATAGTGTGTAAAAGACAAATAACAATTAAAAAGTTAATAGTTCAAGACAAACTTATTAAGATAGTGATTTTCTTAGTAAAGATCCAGAATTCTTAATAAATATAATAAACAATAAATAAACTCAGATGGCAGAATGACCGTAACGCGATTATTGGCCTCATTCAAAACGCCGCGGTTTTGTATACGAACTACTATCATAAAACACATACGAAACGTTTTAGCAACGGATCTATTTATATTCTAAGATGAGTGAACTCACAATGGTTTCTGCCAAAATTCAATAACAAACAGAGAATTATTTAGGGGCATACAGGTGTAGACAGATCGGCTATCACGTTGGGCATTTGAATGAACTTGAAATATCTGTCGTCAGCAGTATACAAAGTTATTTCGAGAGAATTTGCGTACAAGCGGGTCCTGGAAACATCATTGACAAGACACGCTAACTTTTCTCCTGAAGATGTGCATAATCAAGGGCTATATAGCAGTACTAGTGACGTTGAATACCTAAGCGAAGGTCAATGGTGCGAATCTTACAAAGAACTTGAGCTTTTGTTAAAGGAAAACATTGTAAGCAAAGAGGTTTGCTTGCTTTGCAGTACCCGCTTGGCTGGTTACAGTGGCTACCACCCTCAAATTGACAATCTGTCGCCAAGCACCTACTGGTATATTTCGAGTTTCCGACAGCAGTACTTCGAGTTCCCTTGTAGGCTTTATGTGCTTACCACCTTTGGCTTTATCATCATTTACTATGGAGAAATTAATAGTATAAAAAATATTGCATCATGCAAATGAATGATAGATAAAATAGTAAATATCTTATTCATTGAAGAATTGATATAACCCTGAGTATATATGACCCTTTCAAGAAATTGTATTGACATCTCGATTAGTCACTTGATTATTATTATCTTTATTAGCTGGTAACGCTATATCTTTATATTCGCCGTCAAGTTTCACAGTCCCCTTAGATATCATGGATGTTGACAAGCGATTTAGCTATTTGATTTAGGATTTCCTTCTTTACTTTACTCTTCGTTAAGAGTAGCTACTACAGACCCATTTGTTTCTGAAGGAACATTAAAGCTCGTTCACTAAATTATTACCTATAATATCTATGCTATTTCTTTTCTCTTTTTATGGCATATTATTTTGTCTTTGTGTATTTTTTGTATTCCGTGTTAATTTTTGTGATTTCCAATAAAGCTTTGTCTATTGTCATTGAAAATCAGAGCTGCAGCACAGTAGCATTCCACGTTGCAGTATTATCTTTCCAGGCCTAGGTTCATTCTTAGCTTCACTAAGCCGCATGCTCTGTACATGTTTTTGTGCTTGTTCAAATAAGTTTCGAATTCTTTATCTTTTTGCCTCCTGCTGGATGGTGGACCAAGTAAGTAAGTAAGTACTTACCAAATATTAAAAAAAAACTCAGCGAGCACGTGTACTATTGTGTACATGTTAACTACCACGTCTAAGATGTTCTGCCAGAGCGTCATCTAATTACTTTATGAACAATGCTAATAAAATATAACTACTGTAGTTATTTACCTTTCAAATAGAAACAATTCCAAGACATACGAGTCAGTCGGCAGATGTTTTGTGTGACTAATCGCATTAGGTACTCCTATATGTTATGGAAACCAAACTTGCATAATGACTTCAGAAAGTCCGTGTGAATCTAATCAAAGGCTTGTTTTGATGGTCTTTAACTCTCCAGAGCCAATAAGTTACTGTATAGAAACACATCTTTTCATTGGTTGCTTCTGTATACATACAATCCTTGAAGAAACCTCCTACAACAGAGTTTGTTAAACATTGATTAGGTACTCTATCTGATATTTCACCATTTTCATCCAAAGTTTTAAGTTGTATGCAGCTTTCAGCCAGATGTCGTAGTATTTCCAGAAAACTTATCTCTTAGATATTGTTCACGTCAATCAATTATATTGTTTACCTTACTGCCCGCCAAATCAATTTAACGCCACATCAATCAGGTGTCCGGTGTACAATGTTGGAATTTGACAGGTTTTTGGACCAATTGATATTTTAAGGATCAATTGAGCTTCCGATTCATTTAACGAGTGTTGATGACTTGGAAGGCCAATTGGCAAGTCGAGATGTCTCCGTGGTAATTTTATTGTTTTTGTATGTATCTTATCATCATCATCTCATCTACCTGCCCTGTTCCCAATCATTTGGGGTCAGCGGTCAATATGTACGCTTCTTTCATTCGTCTCGTCTATCCATCATACTAGCATCCACTCCTTTCTTACCCATGTCAACTTGTATCTTATACCTACCGCTTATCGAACTTTAAATTGTAAATAGTGGAAATGTTACATTCTTACGTGGAATGCAATTTCTGTATATCTCAAAATTCAAATTCAAAAAGCATTTATTCAATTTAGGCCCTGATAAGGCACTTATGAACGTTAACAAATAGCTCTACACCGGTTCCAAATACAACTTGAACTGAGAAGACTCCGGCAAGAAACTCAGCAAGTGTTTTTTTTTTTAAATATGTAAATAGAAGTACTACAATTACAAAATATAGACATATATCTGATGTTATTTTGGCGTTCACTACTTTCCTACCGTATAGTTCATATGAATTATCAATCTTTTTACATATCTTCTGTGTGATAAGGGTCACATAGTAAGTGTAGCTTCAGAAACGTATTTTAGAAATTTCATAAATCACGTTTGAGCTATTATTATTGCGAGAAAAATACTCCTAAAAGCATTCTTAGCGCTACGTGTTTCTACTGTCTGCTTAGACGACTAATTATTTTTTCATCGCTGAAGAGAACTTTTGTTGACTATAAAAAAATGCGACACAACCTTTGCTTATGATAGCTTCTCTATACGTTGTAATAATAGCTCAATGTTTGTACCTGTCTTGCATTCGTAAGCGCCTTTGCACATTATCAGACACGACCGTTCGACAAGACAAATTTCTTGTCTGGTTCATCGTACACATTCATGCACGACGTCTTATCCGCTGTCTGTAACCATATTTCACGGACGGACAATACACGCGTACCAAATGGACAGACGACAGAGTTTACAGTGATTGACTTGTACCATAGACATAGAAAACGGCCGTAGTTGTAGGCATTATTGGATACATCCATTAAATATGACAAGAATCAATGAGACTATAGAGCTTAAATGTTCAATATATTCATTTTTATTTTACTCATGTAACATTACATGTTTGATAAAAGTTTAATTAACGTAAAAAATAAAAATTACTATTCATTTTATTCAACCAACATTAATCCACTTCTTAACTTTACAAAAATAACATAACTGGGTTACATGAAAAATTAAACAGTAATAAAAATAAAAGTTATTGTATTAAAATTAAAATTGAGCTGATTTAAATAAAATAAATAAATTAACATTCTAAACACGAAATAAAAGCGTGGACACTATAGTTGTTTTGGCTGACGCAGCCACGACGAATGTGCACGCGCGAACTAGTTTCCATATATGAGTAGATGTCGTGTCTAAGCAAGACGTCTTGTGTAGGCGCGACGTCGAATATGCAGCCGACGACGACGCGTGTCTGATCAGACATAAGAAAAAATTTCTTGTAATGTGCACGGTCTCATATAAGAACCAGTGCGACTGAATGTCTTATAAGACATGTCTGATCAGACACAAGAAATTTTCTTATAATGTGCAAAGGCGCTTAGTGTTTGTTTACGTTGGAAAACCGCACATTTGTTTCCAAAAGCCGATAAACATTTACCTTAAAATTAGATTTGGCTGCACTTTCAACACTAAAGTCATACAGAGAAACAGGTTTTCGTAAATACATAAAAAGACTGTCCAAGGGCAAGTAAGTAATATAAATGTTAACGTGCTAAAATAAAACTAGACATAATAAATTTTGATATTAAACTCATTACCAATATTATTAATATCCCTATTTAATACCAAATAAGACAATATCAAGAATCAAGATCTACCGTTTATTACAAAAATAATCGGTAATTTACTTGGAGGTTTTTTAGTTACAAAATGTTATTAATATTGGCGGTATGGATTATGGTTTAGGAATATGTGTTGTAATAATTAATTGGAAGTTATGTTTTGAAACTCCTATTACAGAAATAGTTTCGTTATTTTATTTGCAATTTAATATAATATACGTAACTAATGATGTTACAATCATCACCTTTGACGACCGCGAAATTGATCGTCCAAAAATAAATAAGTATACGGGTTGTCGCAAACATGTCCAGTTTACGTCCGAGTCTGAGAAATATTTTGGCAAAAACAGCTATATAAAGGTGATTTCCAACGGTGCATGTTTCCACTGACGCACAAACACATATAAATGTGTACCGTAATAGCAGCTAGCACCAGAATTCTAAATAGTAAGACTTGGGTCTCAACAGGTCTCAACGCAGTCTTACAGTAACATTTTTTATATATGGTTGATTGGTTTGTAGTACTTTTTAAGTTTTTAGGCCTTTGTTTGACCGCAATCTAACCATGGTAAGCGATAATGTGGCCGAAGGTGGTAACACAAAGCCTAGAAGGAATGGGCTCGTTAGTGCAGCTGTCGGAACACACCAATGTGCTTGGCGACAGATTTTCAATTTGAGGTTGGTAGCGAGTTAGGTGGGTACTACAACGTACCCTACCACCGTACTATGGTTTCCTCACGATATTTTCCTTCACTGAAAGCTCAAGCTTGAAGGTTCGAACCCGGGATCTTCATCTCGGTATCCGACGTTGCTACCACTGAGTTATCACCGCCTTAGCTTATTGAAGTTTTCAAGAGACTCTTGTAGATATCCATGACAAATCTTGAGTCATTGACAAATTTAAAGATTCCTACTAAGGTACTAATTTAAATAAGACCAAGATCAAATTAATAATGTAAACGACAAATAAATTCGACATTGACATTGGCAACGTGGTAGGACGATACATTGTACTCTTGCAAGGTCGACAACGCGACAGCAGACAGATTTTAACCTATCAAGTTTTGTAAATATGTATATTATACCGGTAAATGTTGTTATAATGTTGTTCCTCCGAAGATATGCTGCCTTTGAATGACGTTCATCCATGCATGATGCGAGCAAAATGTTATCGATGGTTGGATGGGCGGAATATGTTTTACGAATCAGTGTTACCAATAAAAGTTTTATAAGATAGTCAGCTAAGCCTGCAAGATTGCATATATTCAGTTGTATTGATTCCTTATTCAGAATAGATTGTCATCAACACATCGTAATGTACCTACTGCTGCAGAAGCAGCCTCCTCTAACTACGAACATTGAGGTTATAGTCTATCATTATCATCATGCGAATCCTATGCAGATTCGCAGAGCCTTCCTTTGAATGCTTCCTGAGTCAGCACATTAAAACTTTTATAAACCCACCGTCATGGTAAACTAGATAGAACAGCACATCCGTCAACAGAGCCTACAAGTGTGCCATCAAACGGTCCCGCTGGCCGACCTCGCTGTCCCGGCGCCCGCGCACTGCAACTGCCATGTCTGAGAACCATCACATGGGAACACTATCGTTCCACATCCCTACTTACCTTGTATTCCGTTTCAAAGTATTTTTATAGAACGGATTTTTTATCGTGAGCAATTTCAACTGGAGTTTTATTATTTGCTTCAGCTGATTTGAAGATTCTAACGGGGTTTTACTTGTACTAAAATTTGGGCAATTTAATAGGTATTATAATTTCCTTTACAATTAATTGTACAATAGAAACTATCACTCACGATCATCGACAAGGTCCCCACCAGACTGGCAAGCTACTTATAATTTAATTTACAATCTTCATTTAACTTCACTACTTTTGCTTAGAATCAAAATTTCCATTTCGTGTCAAAGCTTTTGCAAATATGTACCTTACACGGACCATAAACGATATTGTTTTTACTAGCCTAAAAATATTACCTAAGAATTATCGTATGTTGCCATGAAAAGACACGCCAATTATTTTCAAGACTGGTTTCAGAATATTGGCAAGGATATGTGTCTATTTGTCAAACACTTGAACATAAATGCTATTTGTTCTTAAAACTCAGACGCCTTGTCTACCTACATCTACAATTATATAACAATGCTATACAAATTATACAATATTAACTTTTGAAATGAAAATTACTCACGTGATTGTTTGTTTAACGAGTCTTGTTAATTTTAATTCGTATTTCGTGTAGCCTTCATGTGTATCGCTACTTGTTTAATGGGTAGATATTAATAGATACAGGTAATCACCTACTTATTCATGGGTTTTATTGAAGACTCTCCTAATAGGAGCATAAGTAGTTTCTTTCTTTTCCAGCATTACGAGGACAAGTAGAGAATCGGTAGGATAGATAGCTGGGAATCCTTCATTTAAGATTTTGTTAGGTTCTCGTTAAGAGCACTATTAGTAGCTGTTCTCCCCGGAGATTTTTTTAAGTAGCCTATGTCACCCACATGAAGCGCTTGTGATGTAGCATGATTAGCGCTACCACTGTCGTGGTCAGTACCTGGATGTGTGACCGCCTAGTGGTATTTCAAATTCAGCGTTTCCGTGCTTCGGAAAGCACGTAAAGCCGTTTGTCCCGGTTATCACTTAATTGTGATAGCTGTTAAGCTAGTTGGATGCCTCGTAGGCGTTTGAAAATTTCCAACAGTAGTTTGACCACTAGCTTACCTCCACCAATCGGCAGTGGGCATGCGTGGTGGAGCCCATTCCCTTTCACCCTCATTTGTAAAAGGAGGCTAGTACTCAGCTTTGAGGCATTATAGGCTGATGATGATTATTATGATGTCACCCCAGCCCTTTAACAATTAAAACCGGCCAAGTGTGATTCCGTTGCAACCTTCATTGGACGCATATTTCTTGGTTTGGGCCATACTGTTGTAGAAAACTGGACCGCATAACAATGTTTTTTTTTGATGATTTCGAAAAAAACTGCTGGTTTGAAACATCGTCTATTTTTCATGTTATATTCACAATATTTATATGAATATCTATTAACTGTAATTATCTCAGATTTTTCCATGGAAGACATGAAGAAGGATCCTCCGTGGATTTTTTCACTTTGCGATGTTGGAAGATAAGGGGGAATGGTATTTTTTTGTCATTTTCATCAAAAACTACAAACTTGAGGTCGAAATTTCAAAGTACTACTTTGTTAGTTCGACATCCATTTCGGCCCGTTTTTAATCAATAACATTAGTGGTTACTGAAATATACCGCTGTGACATAATATATCGATGGCTGTAACAGACGGACTGAGGGGTAAAAAGGGACCTTCCTTCCATCAGGTTCCTTTTTACCTTTTTGATTCGGAACTCTAAAAACACATCGATTTATTGCTGCGTAAAAAAGGATAAACCAACACACTTCACGCTATACATTTTGATGCGAATTTACCATAATAAAAGTAGAGCTGATCAAAATTAAATCATCAATCATGTTTTATGTGCTTTATAGCAGAGGCAGTCAAACATCATCATCGTAAACAAATCATGATAGATAGACGACCGTGGCAGATATTTTTAGTAGTGAGGTACTTATTATGCAAACCATGCAATGTTTACATTAAGTTATGGTACATTATTTATGAGATAATGCTTACATACTTCGAATAGGACATTGTTCAGGTTAATATACTCCGGGAGTACCTACTCCCGCATTGGCACCGTGTCTATTCGTCAAAATATGTATTTCACACCAATGTCTCCAATGACATTTTTGATTTAAAATAGCAGAATTGAATTAAAATCTCTATCTATGGAACGGTAACAGATAATATTAAACCTTGATGCTTATGTCTTAAGTTCTAACGTGGAGTGTAGCGCACTTCCTTTATGGCCCATAATCAAAAAATATGACGAATTCCGAATAGCTACAAAGATAGCAGCCCGATATTAGGAAAGCTTAGCTATTAAACTGAAATTTTACCGGGCTGCGATCTTTATAGCTATTCAGAATTCGTCGTATTACTTATTGTACGGTCTTACCCTACCGGAAGATCTTACCCTACCGGACGGTCTTACCCTACCGGATGGTCTTCCCTACATTGACCTTACTAATTACTTCTATATACCTAGTTACTCAGTTATTGTCATACATATCTATGTCATTTTGTCTTAATTTCTTTAAATTAGAGTCCATTCTTGTCATTGTCACTTTACTTTATCCATTAGGATTGCCCCTATAAAGACACCCACCCCGTCTTTACGACGACTTCGATCCATCGCTTCATGGGCGCGGTCGACTACACGGTTGCGCGTAAAATTAGTCATGACATGACCCTACCTAGTGCATCTAGTATGCACTGAATGCAGTGGCCACACCCAAATACCTATCAGTAAAACATTGAGCTATTATTACTACGTATAGAGAAGACGCCACACATCACAACTATGGAATGGAACATATGAAAAAGGTGTGAAGAGATTTCTGCAGGGTCGGCAACGCGTGAGTAACACCCCTGGTGTTGCAAGCGTCCATAGGCTGCGGTAACCGCTCACCATCAGGCGGGCCGTATGCTTGTTTGCTACCTAAGTAGAATAAGAAAAACAATGTTCCGTTCAAGTGAACATCCGGCCACACTTGTTATTGTAGAACGATGAACGAAACGCGTAAGCGCCGTAAAAATCACCGTGTTTTACTTTAAAAGCATTCTGATAGCAATACGTGTTTCTACTGTCTACGTAGACGACTAATTATTGTTTCAGCGCTGTTGACTCTAAAAAAATGGGACATAAACTTTGCATGATAGCTTCTATATAGTAATAATAGCTCAATGCAGTAAAGTGGCTTTCTTTATGTCTAAGCCGGTTCAGGTAACATGGTTCAACACGTGAGGTAAGCACACTATAGTACACACACAATACAGTAGGTATACAATACAAATGAATAAAACTCTGAAGACTAATTATTGTGACTGATTGACGCATGACGGACCATTCACGCCCAGTTTTTTTTTATATAAATGAGAAGATTACGTAGGATCGTTAATGTGTTTACTGCATTCGCAATTTTATTGTATGTCGTTAATACAATATTCATAATGTTATTACATTTTAATAACGGGTCGAAGGAATTAATAAAAATCAAATCATAAAAACCTTGTGGATAAAATCCTTTCAGGCTTGGATTTTGAAGATTCTATTATTCACTGGACTGCAGACTATATTCTCAAAAATATTTTTATAAAATTTTCTGCCATAGATAATGTTTTATAAGTAGGTAAGTACAGTAATTTTATCTAAATAGCTTCACGCGGTGCTTAATGCCAAATAATAGGTAGGTATTAGGTATCTTATTAGCCTTTAGCAGAAAACATGGAAGGCTCTGGAAGCCGCTGTAAAGCTTTTTTTCTTATTAGTACATACCTAACGGTCTTGAACTATTTAGATCATAATCAAGGTACAGCATTATAGTATAACATAGCGTTACTACAAATTTACATTTTTATGAGTAAAACAATAACTAATAGTTAAATAATATAAAATGTTTTATGGTCAAATGATATAGGTAAGTAAAACCACGACAGACAGTCCCAACGGATGGTGAATGAGACAGAAAACCTAAGCTCGCGTGATGAGCGCTCACAAAAACCTGAACCTACACAGCTATCTATAGATAGCAATCACTATTTGACGTCAAACCGGTTGAATGAACCAGACTACATAATGTATACAAGTATATAACAATAGAATTAGTACCCTTGCGGAACCATGCAATGTTGAAAACTACTATTGTATACATCATTTTGTAAAATTTGGATGAAAAGGCTGTTAACCCCTTTGCTGCAGTTTTAGGAAGTGGTATAGACAGTCTAATTTATGACCCTTCAAATGCTAAAACAATTTATGTTGGGTATGAAATAGCTGCTAAAATATGTTAGGAATTTCAAGAATTTGGCCACACTATTGTCATTTTGTAAGTATTTGCCAACTCTTAAAATAAATGGAGAACCACGTAATAAAATAAACATGCTTATATACGCTGAAATTATGCAAGCTTCTAAAAATAAATATCTTTCGATTTATTACATTTAAAACTTTTAGCCGAAGTGAAGGATACAGCATAGGACTGGCTAAACTCACAACGCCAATACATGATTTTGAACTACATGAAGCTGCAGAATATTAAACAGTAATAAGAAAGCAAAAATTGATGATCTTAAAGCAGAGACAACCTTTTATTTTATATCGCATTAAATAGACCTAGTCAACATGAAAGTAAAAATCAGAGCTAAAATTGAAGATGTTAATGCCAAACATTATTTCGATGATTACACAGTTAACAAAATTAAATACAATGATGCTGTAAATATAGCAGACGTCCCTGTTTCTATAATAAACATCCCGGCCATCGTTCATAATGCTAATAGTAATTTAAACTCGTTTGCACCAAGCAACCGCTTTCTGTTCGCTGCAATAGCGAGTAACTTACGCAAGGCGAGTGCAGTTGTCTATAAATAGAACTGCGGTGCGCGGGCGCAGGCGTGGAGGCTTAAGATGCTACGTGAAGAGGCTGTTTATTTAGCTATATGTAAGTCAGGAGATAAATTTTATTGTTATGACTGTAATGCATTGTCTAGTAATGTTTGGAAAGTTAGTTAACTTATGAATCCAGTATTATTAGGAAATGATTCGAAAGGGATAAATTTTATTGAAATTGAAAACCAGGTTAAGATCGGTAACGTTACTAGAGATACTTCTGACTCTTTTAAGTGTATTTTAAAACAATACCAAACTATGAAAGCTGACGTTACCGTTCAAACAGTTGTTCCTAATACACACAAACATAACATGCCTACACAAAAGCAACAAATCGTTAGTTTCCAATTCTTGAGAAGCCAACTAAAATACGTTTAAACAGACAAATGCGTCTTTAACTTAATCGGTTAAGTAATTACTTACGTAGGTAGGACCCAATAATTACATATGTTAACAAGTCTATTTTCGGATTCAATGACTTGTTATACCCATTAAGGGCCTTTTAATTTTTAAAGGTAATGATGTGTTGATACTTGGAATTAGAAGGGCATGAGTCGCCTGACTATACGAAGGTATTTTTGAAGGGCATGTTGGAGAACCACTTTAAAATTAGAATTTTCTAGTATTAAGACTATGAGAGATCAACATGTCATTCTCCCTGATCAAATACTTGCCCCGATGTTGTTCTTCGTGGGCACTATAGTTTCTATAAATGCGAATGTTTGTGTGGATGTGTTACTCGATCACGGCGTTGTTTGAATGGACTTGGATGGGATTTGGCACATACATGGATCATACCCTAAAATAAAACATAGGACATTTGTACCAGACCAGGGTAACATATTACGGATAAAGTTCGTTGTATTGTGGAATCTAGTAATTTATAAATGTTACTCCAACAGAAAGCATTGTCTTGCTTATTTCTTGAAAATTAGCTGTTCCCGCGGTTTCACCCGCGGTCCTGGGATAAGAAGCCTATGTCCTTCTCCATACCATAGGCTATCTGCATTCCAAATTTCATGATGATCCGTTGAGAAGTTGAGGCGTGAAGGCGTAACAAACAAACTCACCGTCACATTTATAATATTAAGTCAAGATAGGATTAACGTCTCTTTCTTTTTTGTTTGCATGCACAGCTAAACATGAATCTGTTTTGACACAGTTTTCGTTAAAATGCTTTATACATCCAGGGGACCACAATAGATCCCAATGGGTCGAAGTGTCCGAGCTATTTCTCGGCCCCTCCATAAGATAAGAAGATTATAAATCTGGCACTCCAACTAGCGTACTTAATATTATTCAGGAATTTGAAACAACACTTTTCAAACGTAGTACGAGTATCACAGAGCAAATAAACGATTATAAATAAGTAATGTAAATTGACGTAGATGAAGACAGCCACGACGCGCCAACAATTTACAAGTTTACGCAAAATGTTTTCATGATAGACATCATATTGTATGAATAACATACTATAGATCCGGTATATATATCAATCATGTAATTAACTAACTGGAATTAACTGGGAAATTCCTCACACACGGTCATCTGATTCCAAACTAAGCAGAGCTTGTACTATGGAAACCAGATAACTGATATAATACATATACAACTTTTTTTGTAAATACATACTTAATATACATAATTACACCCAGACTCAGGACATACAGACATGTTTATGCACACAAATGCATGTCCTGTGTGGGAATCGAACTTACGACCAGCGGCGCGTAAGGTGAACCTTAACGAACTGCGCCAACTGGCCCGTCTAAATAATAAATTAATCAGTAATAATAATTACTGTTACAAGATTTATTGCATACAAAGATCAGGAAATCAATGGCCTATATTCATAATGTCAGTTGGAATGGACGTGATGAGAGTATAAAGAGGTATGCAAATCTTACAACAAAATCAACAGAACATGAATTTTTAATCTTGAGTCCACACTGTCAGCATTATTAATAACATGATGAATGACAAAAGATTTCCTATGTTCAAGTAATAATGACGAGGTCAAAGCCAAGGTAAAGATGGAGTTTCAGATTTGTGATAATGCAAGATCAGCGTTGTCACTTGTTAGTTTCTTAAATCTAGTCGCCCATTCAAATTCAAAGCTCAAATTCAATTTAGGCCCCAGAAGGGCACTTATGAAGGTCACATTTACTGAAGTTACCACCGGTTCGGAACTCGGCCTTCAACTGAGAAGAATCCGGCAAGAAACTCAGCAAGGTTACATTGTTTAAATATTTTTTGGACAATCTGACTATGTTTGGCTTTTTTTCCAAATAATTAACAATAAAAAAAGATACGAGAGACGAAAAAAGAACAAGAGAAGACATTAGACCAACAATATTTATTTCTTCATCCACAGGGCTTTGCTCTAGTCTGCTATGCGGCCGCACCAAAGAGGTGGAATTAGGCAGCAACAGCGGCGCGGGCGCAGCACTTGCGCTCGCGCTCGTGCGGCCCGCTTCGGCCACATCACACGCCCCCTGCCAATTGCGGCTGAACGCTCCTGACACTGACGCTGCTGCCTTCGCAGTTAGACTAATTGACGTTAAGGTATGTTTAGTTTTACCATTCTTGTCTATGTTATTTAAACACCGAACTTTTATTATGAATTCAAGAGTTATTAGCAAACGTTTTGTGTTCGTTTTACAGTTACTACGTTTGTTTACGACTCCGTATCTTAATATTTAAAGTCAACATATTCGAAATCTCATGGCATATGATTACTTGGCCAGAGCATGTCATGTCTCCAAAAGGAGTTAAAAGTTTATGTTATCTAAATCGAGTTTGGGGAAGTCAGACTTATGTTCCTTATAAATGTTGTTTGTTTTCTTTATTTAATTTAATTGAAGTCTTAAGTAATGTTCAAGGCATTTATACGGAAGGTTACGAATAATAAGATAAATATTAAATTGCATAAATGTTGACCTTGGCGCACATTAGTAAAAAAAGTGACGATTTGGAAAATTTTCGCCAACTTAGGATATTTCATGCAAATACATTAAATGATGTCTATCTGTCTTAGATTCTCAAGCGATTTCTTTACGTTATGTAACAGCAATTATATCAATTAATGCTTGCGATTTTGTCTTAACACATGAAAACGGAACGGAACTGAATGTCGTAGGATAGTTACTTCCTTAAAAAGAATACCTATATCCTATACTGGTGTATTTGGGCAGCTAACCGAGTAAAACAGTCCTATTCCAAGTTGCGTGTGCTTAAAAGACCTAGAAGTACATATTTTCATCTCTATATTTTCTGATATAGGTAACGAATATCTGAATAAGGTCAACATAGAATAATACTATAATTTATATAATCGGTCTATTTATAAACATTTTCCCACGGTCATTATAAATTAAGGAAAACCACAACAGTTACTGAGAGACAATCGGATGTTGATGTTACTTCTGTAGAATCTTTAAGTTAAACATACTATATTTTACTCTAAAGAGCAAGGAAATTTCTTAGTATGAAAGTTCTCGAGGTGTTTATGACGATAGACTCAGAATAACTATTACCTGTCTCTCTAGCTAGAAATTCTATAACTAGAAATGTTAGTATTGGCCAGTGAGATTCGCATCATCATTTTCCCCTTATCCTATTAATGAAAACGTCTTATCCTATCCTACTATGCCTACATTACTTAATAACCTCATTAACAGCATAGACTTATATATTACTGGCGTAAATACCGAGCCAACCGCGCGACGAAATGGCAGCAACGCACTGGCCCCAAAAAGTTCAGTTTAGGGCCAACGCGACTCGGTCGGCTGCGGAACAGTTCGTTCGTTGATTGTTTATTTTCTACTTGTATGTGTGCATTGTACGCAAATACAAGGTTACATCGTACGCCTATGCAACGCGGCACTTCGTAGTTCGATCGATTTTAAACAAATGGCGGTACTGTTTACTTGTATGAAGAAGGTTCTTGCAAGATGTTCCGGTGGGCCTGTCCTTAGTTTTGAAATCATTGACTAATAGTATATGTATGTTTGGATGTATGGCAATGAAGATTAGTAACGGTAACATAATAGTTATCGCTATATCTCAAATTATACGAACAATAAAAGAAGCAACTATACTAATAATAATTAAAGGCAGTTTCGTGACAGTTTTCAAGTAAGCTATTGACTGAAAATAATTCATGAAAACAGAAAATTTAAGCTTTATTGTCATGGTAATAAAGACATACGAGTTTATTTGCATATGCTGTTTGAACAGCTAGCTACGCTGCTATTGTCAGTATGTTGTATGACATTCAAGAAATCATTACCAATGATGGTTCTCATTGATGAATATACGTTGAAACTTTAAAAACAGAATACGATATTTAGAGTTTCGAGCATGTAAATGCGGTTTCTAAGTATAAAGATTCCAATAAGCACGAAACAGTAGAATGTGAATATATTAGCAATACTAATAATGTTCTCAAAATGTCCTCTTTTATAACTAAGGTCGCTGACGATAATCATGTTAATCAATGTATTGTACCGTAATCTGGATAGGATTATTTTATTCATTCAAAAAGCGTTCCTATTTCATCTCAAAATTGAGACATTATTTGAATTGCCTGCAATTATAGCAGTCTTTTAATGTTCCACGTAGTTAATTGATTTGCACGCTTTACTTACACGTGCGATGAATCACTGTAAACCATGAAACAATTGATTTCCTTGCCTGGATTTTTACTGTGCTCTTGCACCTCCTATGTCAAATTGTACTAGTTTACGTTGCATATGAGTTGAAAGTGATATCACAATGCTATCGCTGTTTAGCTACACTATTTATATCAATTATATGGTTATTAACTGCAAGTATTTATAATGACCGAAACAAAATTGAAAACTGTAGCAATCAAATAAAGGTGAACAGTAACGAATATACACCTAGATTAGATAGAGGAAAAATAATGGATAAAGACAATGATACTTATGGCTTCATGACATTTGCGTTGAGAAATCAATTAGGTAGGAACATGGTTATTAAGTTTTGCGTATCCTAAGCATAGGTTTACATCACCGCTATGCAAACAAAACCACATAGCATCAACCAGGAAATGTCATTAAAATCACATATGGACGTAAACGAGGCGTAGACAATAGGCAAATAACAGGCGGTCTGTCGACGTAAAGCACTCACTGGCTTCGCAGCGTTTTATGTATTTGTGGTTATTGCACACCTAATGCTAATCGATAACTTGAAACTCTTGATTTGAACACATATTTTTCTGCTGGTCCACATAGACAAAAGTCTTGTTTGTCAGAAATTTAAATGTGGTTTTATGTTTGTTTAGTATAGTGTCTACAAGTCTACAATTTATCAGCACGTGTTCTTGCTTGTAAATCAATCTCTTTTGTGATAGAATTCTTCTTTGCTTTCTTTTTCTTCACCTTATTGCGGCCATCTTTTTTAAAAAACCCGCAGATCTTCGTGGCTTTTGTTAATACTGTTCTGTCATATTTTGTTTATTTACCACATTCCTGATGACGTCTCTTTCTTATCAGGACCTGGATTTCCCATTACCAACACCAGCTTCTGTGCTTATTGTACTTTACGCACGTAGTACCTACGTAATAAAAAACATACGAGTAACGTCTTTCCTGAGCTTTTTCCTGGAAGGATTCACCCCACAAGTTATTGTTTAAACAAAAGGAAGTTGAATCATCAATGAATCCTCTGGTTTTCCTTATGGCAATTTCATAAATACCTCATGTTATATTGAACTAAGTAAACCTTGAGTAAATCAGATCAAGGCCAGCACTTAAAGTTTAAAAAAAGGTATGTAAGTCAACACAGCTTTGAGTTTTCTTTTTACCCGACTGACCCGGAAGGAGGGTTATGTTTTTCGAGTGTATGTATGTATGTATGTATGTCTATTTCTTTGTGCCGCTCTGCAGCCTAAACGGCTTGATGGATTTGAGCATATGAGGTGTCGTTAGATTCGTCTTGACTGGGGGAGTGTCATAGGGTATATTATTTTTATATAGTGCCTAAGAATAAAAAAATAGGGGGGTATTAAAAATAAAAGTTTCGTTATTATAACAATATGGGTATCAAATGAAAGCTTGTAAATAGACCATTCCATATATGTATATATTGTAATACTTTTATGCTACCATTTTGACGTAAACTGCAAAAAACCACGTTTAATGCAAGGCCAGTAGGTACTGAGCCGTTACCATACGTAAATCACAGATTTGCGATGGTTGTTAGCATTCCTTTACCGTACCGCTCATTTACTTACTAATACATACAACTCTTTCTGTATAAAACTAAAAAGTCTGAAATAAATTAAATTATTAAAAGAAACAAAAAACCCGACTGCGCAAAACATAAAATAACTGAAAAGAGAAAAACAAGCTCTTAAATCTATAGAATTTTGAATATAACTTGGATTTTATAAGGTATTGCAGTCGGGGATAAACAAATATTACAAAAAAATACATACTTAGGTTATTGGTTGTCCCCGATTGCAATACCTTATAAAATCCAAGTTATATTCAAAATTCTATAGATTTAAGAGCTTGTTTTTCTCTTTTCAGTTATTTTATGTTTTGCGCAGTCGGGTTTTTTGTTTCTTTTAATAATTTAATTTATTTACGTTCCGTGAAAGATAAAGCGGGGAGTATTCGCAATTCATCTAGAAAGTTGGTTGGGTCTTTAATTTTAAATATTATTGACAACTGCTTGATTTGGGATCCCTTAGTCAATTTGAGATCGTAAATATAATGATTACTTTTGGAGCTGTGATCTGAGCTTCAGGATCAGATTCTCTGGATATCGAAGTATTGGGTTTTATTAAATAACACTTGTAAAATAATGGTAAAAAATTCAAACAAAAATGTGTCTCCTCTGTTTCTTAACCGACTTCAAAAAAAGGAGGAGGTTCTCAATTCGATTGTATTTTTTTTATATTTGTTACCTCATAACTCCGTCATTTATTAACCGATTTGGAAAAATTATTTTTTTATTTGAAAGGGTACACTTCTTGTTTGGTCCCATTGTCATCAGATCAGGATTTGATTACTTCTTAGTGTACTTTGAAGTCGCTTTAAGTTTTTTGTAAAACAGTCCAATTACTATTTTTTACAATAAATTTCTTGCATTTGCTATTCATGGACTGGCTCAAAACAAAAATCACTTCTAAGTACCTACTTGCACGTTTAAAGTTATTTCATTATTTTCAAGGACTCTTCTATGTTTTGATGTAGTACCCACCATATTTTATTATACAACAGCATAGCGTTCACCTCAGGTTCAAACTCCTGAGGTTCGTTCACCGAAGGCTTCCAAGTCAAGGCCACCGACCTATTACGGTGATATTTAGGGAGACCTTTAATATCATATGAACTTGTATCATTATGCTTATGTATGTATACTGACGATATATTTTTTTTCACTCCGATTCTATTTGGAGGTTCACATAATAATTTATGAGCCGGACAGTGAAAAACCTAAACGCTCCACGTAGTTCTTTTATTGCTTTCAAATGAATGATTTATTGTAAACAGAAATACATAAGCGGTGAAGTTTACGATACTTTGTCACCTATTCTATCAGTGATCAAATTAATTGATCTTATAAAGGTCGTACTAAACCTTTTGTCTCACCAATTAGCTGTATAAGGTAAATCAGAAATGAGCAAGGGCGGAAATAATCTGAGAATTTTATCAATTAAGCATGATTCTCATTGATACCTTTGTAGGTCTAAGTTTCATATTAAAACTTGCAGAATTTTAAAGACAAAATATGACAAAACTGTCAAATACATATATAAAGAAAATTATCGGGTTATTCAAAAGGAATCGCGTAAAGAACCCAGAAAATTAAATTGTAATGTATAATCAATACAGCTTCGCAACGGTTGTAGGCAGGTTTAACGAAAAACGAGTTATGTTGGATTTTAGGAAAAAATACAAGGTCGCTGTTGCCGTTCTTGTTTTTTTACTCCTGGGTTCTCAGTTGGCCTCTCCCACTCTGAGAATCCCTTTTATGGTCATATGGGAAATGTAGTTAATTAATTTGTAGAAGCCTCCTTCTTGGGTTTTCAGTTTGGCAAATATTTGCAAATTTCGCAATCTCCTGGTAACGCCAATGTTCTCAATCGATAGTGGCTAACTACCATGAATAGAATCGTCTACCTGGTTTTCAAACTTTAGACTAAAAAAAACTTTGCAACGTGTTGTTAATACATAATTGTCTTTTCTTTTTTTGACCTTCGCCTTCCCCATGAGGAGTTATGACGAGGCCGAGGATGTAGCACGCTTACCCAGAAAAAGCCTATTCACTCTGGCCTTGAATAAATCTAGGTTATAGGTGTCGGGAAACACAGACCCCGGAAGAGAGTTCCACTCCTTTGCTGTTCGTATAAGAAACGATGAAGCGAAACGTTGTGTCCGGGTACGCGAGATGTCGACAACGTATGGGTGGAAATTCTCCCGGCGTCTTGTGTTTCGATGGAGAAACGGGGTTGGAGGAATTAGATTGAACAATACTGTAGCGCACTCTCTAAAATATATCCTATAGAAGACCGACAAACACGAAACCCTACGCCGATGTTCGAGGCTCGTTAATTTCGCCTCAGTTAGTGAAACATCACCGAATAGTCTCCTAGCACGACGGTCTATTGAGTCAAGGGCCTCCAGCTGGTATTTGGCAGATCCATCCCAGAGGTGACAGCAGTCTATTTCAATTAAGCTTTATTTATTACATTCTAGTCTATTCAGTTACTGTCCTAGAATGCTAACGACAGTGGCAGAATAACATTGCTTATCGTCTAAAATGTAAGCTATGGCGCTATGGTATGACTCTTGTCGTGCAAAGTATAGATAACAGACTATTTACATTTTCACTTACCTATTCCATTCAAATTAAAACATGTCACATTAAATAAAACAATTGAAGCACATGGAATTTTATTATGTACTATAATATGGCTGTTGTTTTTAGCTATACCATCTATATATTATATTCTGTCACCTTCTTCTTTGATTGAAGCTTGTAATTTTTCAATTGATCTATATTTAGCGCAACTCACTTTCAATCAATCTAATTGAACAGCTATGCAAAGACATTCATTCTTTCGATTAAATGTCACACTCCTCAAACGTGCAGGGGAATGTGAAGAATCGTGGGAAAGAATATTCCACTTTGTACACTTGTCTGTCCTCGTGACCAGCCACGTGGGTGAAGATGCACTTGTAGTGATTACGATTGATATTGCCGTGACCATCGTCCGGTGTTCATTAATTACCCTTATCTGCATTGTTCATAGTTTCATGTTAATCTTATGCCATTACTTTATGTTTATTGCCGTGTTGTGATAGGTACGTGATAGGTTTCGTAATTGGGGATTACGCTATATTGGATATCTCGGTGAAATTATTTGATGTGGTTAATGTGTACACTACTGTTTCATTAATATGAACTACATTACTTCTTATATCTCTGTAATATTGATTACTTATGGTGAAGATTTTTCTTCATATTTATGACCCTATGCATTTCAATCGATCGGATGAAAGAAGATTGCATGCAGCTGAGATGAGGATGTTGAGATGGATGTGTGGAGTGACAAGAATGGATAAGATAAGGAATGAGTATATCAGGGGAAAGTTTAAAGTAGCGCCAGTGACTGAAAAGTTGGGAGGGAACCGTTTAGCGTGGTATGGACATGTTATGAGGAGAAATGAAAACCACATCACTAAAAAAGTTACGAATATGAAAGTGAATAGATATAAGGGATGAGGAAGACCGAAAATGAGATGGATTGTGTGAAAGATGATATGGGTAAGAAAGGAGTGGATGCTGGTATGACGAATAGAAGAGATGAATGGACCAAATGATTGGGAACAGAACAGGCAGATGATGATGCATTTCAATCTTCATCTTGGAGACATTATCTTGACTTTGGATATCAATGCCATCATCTTTGGGCCATCGCGATACTCATTATTTTCCTAACTAAAAATGTGACTATGATTATCAACAAAAGCCTTTAAAGCAGGGATTATTTCACAATATGAGAAGTTGTTCAATGCCGTGACAAATTTAACAGAAAACGTATGTGTACAGCTGTTGTATACTCATGAATATAAGTGCTGTACGTCATTAAAGTATCGTAAAATAACATGAATGAATAATATACGTAAGTCTTCATGTTATTAATCGAAATGTTTATCTATGTTATCGTCAATACTTCATATTGGTACTATAACCTCATTTAGGCTTTATTTTATTATCGGTCCAGGGATGTCCACTGCTGAACATAGGCCTTCTCCGTACAATTTATGATTTTGAGCATTTGCATCTAACAGTATTCTGCCGACGGGAGTGGGAGTAGTGGGAGGTTTTAATCAGTAATCACTCGAGAACCTTTCTAAGCTAGCAATCTCAGAAATAAAATATACCTTACAAAAACTCCCCACATACAACCATAATTCAAGCCATAAAATCTTGTGTCTATGCCCTAAACGTACATACTCGTACCATCTGCGTTCTTTTGTGGGTAAAGACATACGATCACAAAACCTGCTAATTTTAACACTGGCTGCTGAAGAATTAAACCCAGGTATACCTATTCTACCAAGTACTACAAAATTTTCCTATGGTTACCTAGCTATCAAGTAAGATGAATTACAATTGGCCATGCTACCGCTCACCCCATTGATGGAGGTTAATTGGCAAGTGCGAGAATGTGCACAATTGTTCTGTGTACTTTGAAGTCTGGTCAAATACCTACTGCAAATGTCTGTACATTCTTTTCCAAATCAGCAAAAGTTTTACCTAAATTTATTTATTCTTTTTTTTATACCGCTAAGTTTGTAAACAACCATACTGCCCGCCTCATGGTAACCGTAACCGTAGCCTATGGACGCTTGCAACACCAGGGGTATCACTCAAGCGTTGCCGTCGCCGACCCTGCAGAAATCCTCCATTGGGAAATCCACGGCGTGAAGCTCATCCCACAATCTGAGCGTCCGCGGCAGGAAGCTCCTTTGAGATCGCACAGTTCGAAACAATACTGGTTTCAATGTGTGAGGATGGACTCCCTGTCGATGGGAGAGTTGCTATGGTCGAAGGTAGCCGTGGGCAACATGTTAAACAATTCTACAGAACACTGTCCGTTGTACAAGCAACAGAACACACATAAGGAGGCAAAGCCTCTCCTCAGACTGATTGGCTCTAAACCGCGTGTGAGCCTAAGCATTGGTTTTGGCAATAATAGCATACTAGATTAAATATAAGTCTCAAATTGTCGTCTGGACAATCTGTATGCATGAGCAACGTGATAGGTATGTGCCTTTTTGAATATTCAAAGTATATTGTTAGCTATAATAAAATAAGATGATTCAAACTTAAAAGTGTCTGCGAGCGATTCACCTCCCAAATTCGGCACGAAACCAGTTTGTAGGCGTTGCCTTTGGATCTCATAAATATGTAGAATGATGTTGTGATCCGGAAAACTGCTATTTATTACGGCTAATTTAACAATGGCGCGTTGCCATGGTTACCATGTCCAAACAAAGCCTGTCTGCCAAATGGAACAGGGGAATCATAGGGAATGATACACCCTTATACCGATGTGGTAAAGTCTTCATTGTTTCCTTTAAAAACGCTCTCTAAAGTATTTATAAAAACTTTATTTGCTCAGGCAGGTGTACATTAGCTGCATATGGCTAGAACTTTGAAGTTTTTTACCTAATTTACCTCGTTATGTTACGCCTCGCTGTAATCGAGTGAACTATACGGTCCTTCTAAAGTCGTGGCGTATATAATTATAATGTTATCATTTGTATGTCAAGACGAATATTGAAGATTGGAGTTTTTGTGTCATAAGGTTCCTGTTGTGATTTAACAGAAATATGATTCAGCAGATAGCAGGATGGAAGTATTAAGGTTACTTTCCTTTCACCGTTATCTGTTCTTTTAGTTGTTAGTGTACCATCTGTATTAAAATTATCTCTTAAATTTTCTTTAGGTAAGTATATAACTGCTGAAAATGGAAGGTATTAAGTTTTTTAAGTTCTTGATATAAGTAGGTATCATTGTAGTTTAAAATACTTAAACGAAGTTATCGTGCACCTGTTAAATTGTTGCAAAAAAGCATTCAAGCTACATCTAGAATAAAATACCAATCGCACTAAAACCTTCTATGTATGTCTAAAATTGGATATCGCCATTGGAACGGTCGAGAAGGCAGTAAAACTTGACGGAAACCCGACAAGCAGGTTCTATGGTCCGAAAATAGCCGAGCTGCACTTAATGGCGCGCACGCGCAGAAATACACGTACACATTTCACCTTTCACTAAAAAAAGGAATTTGCACCTTAAATGATTAATATTTATGATTGTTATTGTGTAATAAAGGAATTTCAATGTTAACCGAGATGAATTTTGGAAAAACTCTTTAGACTGGTCCATTTAAATGTTTATGCAATATCTCGTAATGTATAAACGAGAATTTATTTACAATGATCTAGACTCGGTGACAGACACTAATAGAGGAAAACATCATAATAGTGTGGGAAAAAAATACAGTCTACAAAAAAGCAGACGACAAATAAAGGGTGTATGATAAAACGAGGACACCCAACAGACTCTTGCGCAACATTTCGTCGAAGCAATTTGCAAAGTTTGCACATTATTTTTGAGAATTATCGAAGAGTAGTTGGAATTTGCATTGGCCATTAAAATATTGGAAATCATGATGACATGGTTAACATTGAAGAGCTTCTTAGAACCTATGTTACTTTTGCTGTGAACATCTGAAGATTCTTGCAGACCTTGCAGTAGATTAATGTTTTAACGAGAAGAATGTAGTTTTTGACCGCAATCTCACTGTGAGTGAGTTTCAGCGAATTATGAAATATGTTTAAATTTTAATAACACAATGCAGTCAACATATTTTGATCTGTATCGTATATCATAAGAAGTTACAAAAGTTTTTCTCACATAGATGTCTTGCGATAGAATTTGCGATTTTACATCAATGGTGAAATTAGTCCAAGTAATCTCATTAAAACAGTTACCAACACAAATTATAACTGTTACAGATTTACAGTTAAATACTAAAATCATCGTAATTTGACCTTCTTTCCGTTCCCATGCTGTTGAAATGCAATGAGTTCACATGCAATCTTTTGCAATTTCCATGCAATTGCTTCTTACAATACTTACGTTCATACACAGTTAGGTATTTGGCGCAAAAAATCTTTTACATCTCCAAGGAAACACTTTTGAAATGATAGCAATTATGCTGAATTTTAGTAAAGTTCTTTACCATGACGATTATTAACTTCTAGCAAACTAAACTATTTGGATACTAATGAAGCTTTACCTATACAGCACGCTACACAATGCCCTCCATCAGAGGTGAATCAAAACAAATTATATAAGAATTATGAAACATCCACCATATACGCACATTCTTCGAATGCCGATCATGTCCACGACGTACAACTAGTATGTGATATATATGTATTCAGGCCGCATCAACTTAGTCGCTTACATAACTATAGCGAAGTAATTATGTCATATTATGAGACCTTCAGTAACTCCTACACTGAATACCAATGAAATAAGGAAGCCACAACATGCAGTTTACAACAAAATAACTGTTCATCGTGTTAATGATTACATATAGTTTGTTGAAGGTTTAAAATTGAATACCAGTCCATTAACAGGTAACAAATGACCTGTCACTATGATAGCAGAATTATCGTGTATTGTTGGTGAGGCAATCGGTATTGTAGTGTCTATTCTAGCTGTAGAGTTCTCAAATCAAAGTCTTTTGGAAATTCTGCCAACTAATGTAGCTGACATATGTGTTTCTTAGATTCACAAGTTACAAAAGACGTGAAATGCAAGCAAATAGTATCAGATTCCTTGACCTGAACAGTAATTTCACAAAGCCTTAGAAATGACCACGATATATGACAACACTCCACATTGTCGTGATTTATTGATTAACACACTGAACGAGTGTGCGATATAGAAAGATATATCAGTGATCATTTGAACGTGAGTCTATCTGTCTGTTTGATAATATTAGTATGGCTATGGTTTAGTTAGATAGACGAAATATTGTTTTTTCTACGAACGAAATACCTACCTTTAAAAAACCTACAGACTTGATTTTAGATGAAAATAACTTTTCAGCAAATTGATAAATAAGCAAACAAGGATTTTTTCGAAACTGTAGATTTATTCATTACACTCAAAATTCATGAAGTTAAAAGCTATGCTTTTGTTCTTCATTTATATCATTTCTTGAAATTGTTTATTCTGACACACAGGCTGCACATTGATGAAGGAGATTGTTAACTAATGATTAAATCATTACCTTTTAATGATAATGATACGGTTAGCGGCGATATAACTCGTGTTCATGACATATTTCTCGAAATATCAACTTGTGAGTAATGAAGGATTAAATTTTACAATTACTTAGCTAAGTTTGGACTAGAATTAAATATCATTGATACCCAACAAAGAGATATTCTCAAAATTGTTAGAAGACAACGTACTCAATTTAATTAGTCGATTTTGAAATCAGAATGAGGTTCAACTTCAACTAATTAACATTTCTGCAAGGTAAAGCAAAAGAAAACATACTAAACTAATTACTTCCTGAATTAAGGTCAACTAGAAGAACAGATGTTATTACAAAGTCGAGAAAATACCTCTGGCATTAAACAACATTTCTGGAACAACGCGGAAAGAAAATTACGAATTTGTTTACGACCATTTCTATTCTTTGATTGAAATGTTACTCCCCATTTTGTTAGCGAATAAAAAAACTTGTACGTAAAACACGTACATAATAGGCACGTATAGGTAAGCTAGCAATAAAAATTGGATCGTAACAACGGAAACTAGAGTTTATTTTAATAATAATATAATTCAAATACCTTGCTCGTCATACATACACCTGTTGAAACATAAATGTATGGAAACTGTCTTTTACAGTTAGCATTGCAATGTGTTGTTCTGTACGGTACAATATAAGTGATAAATGCATGTGAACCAGTTTCGAAAGATGTTGAATGGCCTCCGTTCTTGTATGTTACAATACTAGTTTCTGATAATTGTTCACCCCCAGTGGGGGCAAAGAACTAGGGGACATCGGAATAAACCATTCCAAGTACATAAATAACAAAATCGCTTTTTTTGTTGAAGGTATATTACGTTTTTTTTTACCTTTTACCCATACTTAGAAAAAAACTTCAAAAGATACCAACCAAACTAGCTTAGCTGCAAGAACGTTACCATGCTTAGACGGTATTATATTTCTAGCAATAGCTGTATCTACATTGCTATTTGTAAGTCACAGAAGAATATTGTGCAGCAAAACCTCAAGAACATTTCTATTTATAGAATCATTTGATGTAGCTCAAATTCTAATTGCGGGCGGCTTAGTCCGTTATCGTGCGAGAAAGTGGCGCCAGCGCAGCCTGGGGCACATTTTGACGGTGAAATCACGATGACGTATGATTGTGTTGATTTCGCTTGGGCTTATTTTTTACTGATGGTATTTGCATGTATTAATATGTACGCAAAACTAGTTCTGTTGCTTGGTGCAGACCTTTTTTTGCTGCAATAAGCTACTTTATTGGTTCCGAAAATGACGATTTTCTGATTGTGACATGATTTTCGCTGACGCATGTGTTGTTTAAAATACCCTTGAAGTAATTGCGGAAATTGGAAGCCTTGACACCACGACTTGTATATATTTTATTCGATTGGTAGGTTTACTTTCGATTAAACTTAAATGATTGCTCAGCATTTCACATACGCATGCAAAGTCCTCCAATCTTGATTGGACCCGCGTTACTCCTGCTACTAAAACAAAAAGTGGATGTATTTGTCGTACGTACATTATTTTAATATGAGTTTACTTCAAAATTAATCGAAGATAGGATGACATTGAGAATTACCAAACCAATCGCTTCCGCTAAACCCAATTTGGATAATACTGAGTTTGATTACTTAGTAGGTATCTCCTAAGAAGATTATCACGAATTCGTGAAACACAAATTTATTTCTATCATAAAATACGAAATTAAAATTGTCAATATGATGACACTTTATTTAAAATTATTGTCTATGTTAAAGTATGCATTAAACTCATTTAAATTCCAAGAATCAATTAATAAATAATTCAAAGCAGTTTACTTTATCTTAACAACTTTTAATATGCTTTAGTCATTAGCCGTAAATAAATATGAACTATCGAAAATACATTAATGGTCATTAGATTCGATTGTATTATAAACATTTTACGATTGTTATTTTATATAGAACGCCAGACAGATTACTATTATCAAACTGTGGTTTGGCTCCAAGATTTACAGAAAAAAAAAGCAAGTTTTTAAGTCAGTGATGTCCAAAGCCATAACAAATGTCGCTGGTTCGAATTCTACAATGAATTTGAGCTTTCGCTGGAGGAAAACATCGTGAGGAAACCATAGTACTCGGTCGTAAGGACCTCTCTAGCTTCCTTCAAGATGAAAATCTGTCGCAAAGCAACTATCAGCAGCTACACTAGAGAAACAGTTCCTTCTAGACATATAGTCACATTGTGGTTAAACACAGGTATATCCATTTAAAATACCTTTTCAAGTATTAAACGCAAATATATCCCCTCGTCTCATATCTAGATTAGCGAGAATAAGTGCCATAAGCGAGTTATACAACGGTTAAAGAGCTTCTTTGCATAGCATTGCAAATTGAATGGACCTTGGCAGCCGTTTTAACATAAAGCCTATCGTCTGTATCGCATTATGGTTTTGTAACTTTGAATTCAATTACATTTAGCTTAACTTATGCTCCAGTGTGTTTTGTTTTAATCTTTGTTTTATTTTTTCCTATTTTAGTTTGAATAGGATTAAGTTTGACAACAACCTCTCAATTATATTGAATCATAGTGTCAAGAAACTAATTTAATTCTATAATATGCTTATCGTTCTTATTGATTCTGTCATTAACATCGCTGAGACAGTAATTTGTTTCGTTGAAAATTGGTAGTTTATTGCTTTGTCTGTTGTCAAATAAATGACGTCATTGGGTCTTCCCCGGATCTATCACTCTTCATTATTGCACACCCGCAGGGTCAATCAAAGTTGAATTATTCGACGTCAACAAAAACCAGTAGCTATATAAACCACAATGCATTGTTGTTATAGAAATATGTACGTCAGTAGGCACTGCAGTCATCTTATCGTGTTAAATATTTCATAAATAGCAATTGTTACCATACAGTGTTACGTGTTACTATGATACAGCACAGGCTGATAGGTAATTTGCTAAGTTAGTACCTACTTACTATGTGCGTAACTCATTGTTTAAGTTATTGTTTATGTTGCAACAATATAAGAGCTGTGCAAATATTTATCAAGTATTATACTGAGAATTAACGTTAAAAAAATTCAAAGAAAGTTATAACATTGTCGTTACGTAAACAATACTGTTACCATGCAATAATCTCGGTAAAATCATGATATGGGTATACCTAACCTAGTACTATATTAGACTAAGACGCAAACCAGCACATTTACGTTTCCTGAAATCCTTTTTAGGATTTTTAAGTACCTATCGTTATTTCATGAAACCATTTAGGAGAATAACATGCTAAACAATAACGTATGTATAAAAAATCAAACAAAGATATGAAAATGGTATTATGAATAAATTAGCACTACTTACGTGCATATGAAAACACGGCTCGCGATTCGCGCCACGTACACATTTGTCGGTTAAAGATGTTATTGAAATTTATATTGACCAAAGATTAATAGCAGAAATGAATCATAGAGTTAATGTGCAGGTCACATCTCTTGAAGAAGCAGATACTGGCAGGAGAAAAAAGCTTACTAGTAAAGCGACAACCGTCGGAAATCGTCGATCAGAATGGCCACGTACTGTTATTCAGTTAGAGTTGATATCACCCAATGATATTCAGTTAGAGTTGATTGTAGCCAGATTACCTCAGTTGAGAACTCTTCTTTGTGGCAATCTATGGAGAACAAAGAGCCTTGAAAACCGGAATGACAGACTGTTGAATAATAATACAAAAGTTCTAGAATTACAAATCATTATTAACCTATCACGTAAAAAACATTCAAATACTGTTCTAAATGTCAAGAGACTGCAGTACTCTAACCTATGTCAAGCTTTAGTTATATTGAATATCATGTTGAGAATATAAATGTCAATGTATTGTAATTTGAAATCATTAAGATTCGTCACGAGGAAAGTACTGATGTCCGGACAGTGAGTGACTGAGTGCATCTCCCAGGAATCACACAAGGTGTAATCTTAGGTCCCCTTTTTCTATTTAAGCATGCAGAAATGATAATATTTAAAACAAAAACACGTTGCAACAGTGAAACTATGTTTTCTTTCATACACTTTCACTGCCATTGTTCGTCAAATGTCATTTGTCACATTGTCATAAAACTTAATGATTATTCGTTGTCACAGTTTATTTCATGGTATAATTTTTAATTCTTTTGTAATTTTTTATATTTATTAAGACTTTCTAATAACATAGGTAAAAATGTTCATAAATTAAGTGGTCTTACGGAGGGAACGCCTGGTGATCTGTAATACAGGTTTCACCTAAATCAGACACCAGTCTCTATATTATCTGCAATAACTATGACTCTGTACCATTAATGTGTTGATGAGAAATTAATAAAGTATTATTATTATTATATTATTATTATATTATTTTAGTTAATTTACTTCTAAGGTGAAACATTAAAAGTTCATTGCTTGTAAATGTATGATTTATGAGTCTATTGTTATATTTTTATTATGAAAACGGATACCGTAAACAATACATTATAATAATAAATAATACATAGAGAAACATTATAATTTTTATTACTCCTTATTCGCCCGCTGTCTTTTGTACTCTCATGTTATCTTTATATAATAATTAAATAGGTTTAGTCTTAACTTTAATTAGCACATTCGTTTATTTAATAATACTGATTCACATAACTGATTGAGTTCCTAAGAGTTTCTTCACCTTCATATGTTGTAGGTACTACAGAAGTAAAAAAAAAACATCTACGTAAATGAAGTACTTAACAAACAGAGGTGGTGTGATCATGAACATTCCTTTCGAAACAAACTAGTCCTGACTTCAATATTAAGTAATTGTAGAAGCTCAGGCTATCGATGAAGTTGCATGGCTAACGTAGTCTCTAGAAATCGTCTGGGTAATCGTTTATTGACCGTTCGCAGCCATTATTACTTACGTATGCAAACCAGTTCTAGTTATTGACTCAACCGCACAAAAGGATCTGGTTTTATTTGAAGCCTTTCAATATTCATGTAATTCATAGTAACTGCAACCTGTATTATATTTAACTAGTGTTCTATCAGAAGTAGTAGTAGTAGTATCAGTGTTTTTCAATCTTATTGATTTCGCGACCCCCTTACAGTTTGAAAAATTCTGGCGACCCCCTTGTTAGACAGACAAAGAATTTATAAATTAAAATACTACGATAATGATTTTCTTTATTTTGATATCTTTACTTATGAGTCTGCAAGAAGCCGCGAGAGGTTTGCAACTAAGTAAGAGGCAAGTTGGACACCCGCTTGCTCTGCCGGCGACCTCCCGACTAAGGTTTCGCGACCCCCCTAGGGGTCGCGACCCACAGATTGAAAAACACTGCTCTATATAAGTATTTCCAGTACCTACTTATTTAGACCCTTCAGTTTGAGTTAGAGTAGAATATAATATTTTTTTTTTTTTTTTTTTTTTATTGTTTATAGGCCTGTGTTTGACCGCAATCTCACCATGGTAAGTGATGCGGCCGAAGGTGGTTAGCACACAAAGCCTAGAAGGAACTGGCTCTCAAGTGCAGCTATCGGAACACACCGAAAGGTGCTTGGCGACAGATTTTCAACTTGAGGGTGGTAGCCAGCCAGGCGGGTACTACAAAGTACCCTACCACCGTGCTATGGTTTCCTCACGATGTTTTCCTTCACCGAAAGCTCAAGCTCATTGTAGGATTCGAACCCGGGACCTTCATCTCGGTATCCGACGTCACTACCACTGAGCTATCATCGCAGAATATGATCATATTATAAATAGTATTTGCGTTATTTGTAACCATTATACACCAATCTAACTCAATTTCATCATCTGCGTACCCTGTTGCTAATGATTTGGGGTCGGTGCAATATTTACGCTTCTTCTATCCGTCATACCGGCATTCACTCCTTTCTTACCCATATCATCTTTCACACAATCCATCCATCTCTTTTTCGGTCTTTCTCTTCCCGTATATCCATCCTCTTTCGTATTCATAACTCTTCCACCAACCAATCTAGCTACATTTAATAGGCAATAATTACATTTGTACCCTTATATTGGGTACTCTCAAACCATTCCTCTTCAGTGTTGTGATCCTGTTACGCCATCAATCTTTCCTTTCTCATCTAGTCTCGGCTTTTGCTAATATAAATTATAGCTTCTAAATAAGCATATATACTTGTGAAAACCTGAGTATGTATGTATCTTATAATGATTATGCTTTTTTAGGCAGAAAGCATAACTTATCCGTTCTTTTAACGATAAAAACGTCAGCCGTACCTACAAGATTCTTTGAAAACATTTGCGTCAAGCGAGCTTTGAGAATTTTCTATATTATCCTCATAATAACTTAATCAAAATGCTGGTTATGATGGACATTCCAGTTGATTTATTTCCTATAATTGTTTATCTAGCTCAGCATACACAAATACGTGTCATTGCATATTTGTATGTGAATGATTAATCATGTTTATCTGTCTACTACTTCAATTGTTTTCATTGAATGAATTATTCTACATCAACATGTTTTGTTGTCATCTTAAGTTTAATTCTCACTTCTGTATATTAGTCAGATTTGAGTACATACTCAGATTGTTAACAGTCTCGAGATTTACAAACAGGAAGGACGTCAATTGAAATTATACTCAAATCACAATTTACGAACGCTCATTTGGTCAACAAGTTACTATGCTTATACACATTTCCTACTCATCTTTGTATAACCCATTCTTCGGCTGTGATCACTTCTGATTATGTAGCCTTTTTATTCGTATATTATGACAAAATTATGAGATCATAACTATTCATAACTAAAATAACAACAGAAATTGGTACAAGCATTTGTGTACGTTTATAAAGTTAAGCATGAAATTGTTACTAAGTAAAATAGACTTGTTAAATAATTATACTGTTTTCAGGATTAGAAGATATCGGTGACAGTTCACTTTTGACAATTATAGTCATGCGCCTTAACGATATCCAATCGATTTTTTTGTTGTATCGAGAAAGTTAACAAAGAAAGTCTAATCGATTTTCATTTTAGTGCTTTTATTTTCCAAATTATATTTCCTTATCACTGTCTTACTGCTTAATACCGCCTCGTGTGTAATTACCAACTTTGCACACATGTATTATACTGTACTATTATCTTTGTTCTCAATTTCAGATAATTATTATAGGATTTATGAGAAATTATGTTTGTTAATTGATATTTACCTAGTAATGTAAGAATATTCTCTCTCTCTTTGATATCGTACCGATATATCAAAATTTTTTGGTAATTACAAATATTTCGATATTGATAAACCTATTAAAAAATTATCGATATAACATATATCGATACTTTTTTGAATTTCCCTGTCGATCAAGCATTGTCAATCACTATAGATAAATGTTCCGTTTCATGCAGCAAGTATTTTAAGGATATCCTATTTCATAATTTTTTAAATTATCAGGTTATATTAATGTGCTGTAATTATTTCTTATTTTTGCAATGATATAAAATGGAAATTAAAATATTTTTTTGTAAAATATTATATTAGTTACTCGCAAGTAGTATGAGTGAACCGGAAAATGTGAACTGTCACCAATATCTTCTAATCCTGAAAACACACAGGAAAACATTTTACGGTATTGTTCTCATTGCCATCAGGCGGTTTGCTTGTTTGCTACCGTAGCAGGATTAGCTAGCCTATGTGTATAGCACAGCGTCCATTTCACTTTGAAGGTACAAAACCAATTGATGGATCTAAATTAACAACAACGCTAAGCCAATACGTTTTACGTAAATCCACACCTACAGCTACAAACTTGTTTGTCATTACATACAAGTGTTGAAACAAACCTGTGCAAAAAGCACTTCCATTATATCAAGTAATACGTCAAGCCAAGGTGATCCGTGGGTGTGTCTCGGATACTGCGTAGTTGATTACATTTGTATTATGCCTCAAGTTGTTGTTTCACAACATGATTTACACGTTGACAATCTATTGAGGGCCTATTTTTAGCTGTTTAGTTTTGTCTAATTTCCAAATTAATGAGTTAGAACTGAAGAAAATTGTAAGTCTGTCCCAAATGCTGCGATTCTCTGCCATATATTTTCAAGTCTTTGAAAAGGTTTCGAACAGGTTAAGAAAACTCTTTTGAGACAAGAATATACAACGTACAACGGGGAGTGTTCCAAGGAATTATTCGACTGCCCATAATGCCCACGGCTACCTTCCACCATCGCAACTCTCGCCATCGACGGGGAGTCCATCCTCACACATTGAAACCAGAATTGTTTCGAACTGTGCGGGCTCAAAGGAGTTTTCATCCGCGGACGCTCATACTGTGGAATGAGCTCCCCGCCGTGGTTTTCCCAATGGAGTACAGTATGGGGTTCTTCAATAAGGGTGTGAAGAGGTTTCTTCAGGGTCGGCAACGCGCGAGTGATACCCCTGGTGTTGCAAGCGTCCATAGGCTACGGTAACCGCTTACCATCAGGAGGGCCGTATGCTTGTTTGCCACCTTAGTGGTATAAAAAAAAATACAAAATTTATATTTCTAATTCATTTACAACGTCCTGAATTGTTTCCTAGAAGACATTTTCTTGAAAATTATTTTTGGACCAAGATAATTTCGATTACCAATAGGTTTATATGGCATCTAATATGTCATCCTACTAATGTCAATATCCATAGGTGACAGTAACCGTTTACCATCAGGAATTTCAGGTTGTCATGTCGGCCTTCTTCTAAAAGAAACAAAACATAATCAGTAACTATTATAAATCAATATAAATTAGAGAATAATTTCTCGTCTATTCAGCCGATTAGCTTTTGAATAAGCTATTGGTAGGCCACAGTTATGCAATCAATTAGCATTCGTTTCGCAACTTGACTTACCATTTAAATGCTAATAACGTCGTATGTGCCCAAAAAGTGGTAAACTAGGAAGCATTAACTCTGTACAAGCGACAAGATGCATTCTAAGTAATGCTATTTGTCAATCCATTTTTATGGAGTTCACAACGTTTTAGAATTACAAAAAATAACATAAAATGCAGACACATTTGTTTATACTGATAAGTGCGCACATAAAACATCGCTGTAAATATGTAAATGCCAAAGAATTTAAAACGTCCAGAAGGATAGTCGCCTCTATGGGAACACGAAATAAACAAGCCATAATTGACAGTATTTAAAAGTAATAAGTTTAGGTAATTAAAAGTGACGAAATCGCAATACTTACACATGGAAGGTTAGTTTTTTAGTTTTTCCTTGGTTTTTATAAGTGTTGTGACAGTATTTTAATACGCAAGTTGACATTTTTGTTGCACGATGCCGTATGAAAATCTTTGGTAAATGCATCTAAAACATTACACTGAATTCATATTGACAGAGGCTGTTATGGAATTGCACAGTATAAAAAAAAACTTGTCTAGACCAAGTCAAAGAACACGCGGCATATTCCTACGCTGCTGCCACGAATAATATTCAGAAAATCTTGAAGCAGTTACAAATAAGGAAATAACCAGAGTTTCATTTCCAACAATTTGTCTCTTAGTAAATATTACACCTCTTATAATTGATGAACAAACACTGTTACATCGTATAAGGCTATCACAAACACCTACAGATCATGTGATCCGTCAGTAGTTGACATGAATGCCATACGATTCATGGCTATTTTTAATCGACAAGCCTTACTTGATACATAGGATTATATAGCTCAAGAAATGTGATGGAGTATTCAGTAATATCGGACCCACTAAGTTCGTAACTTCCCAGTAGTTATAAATACTTTGTTTTTTTTTTTACTGCGAATAAGGCCTGTGACAACAATCTCATCATGGTAAGTGATGATTTGGCCGAAGGTGATAAGCACACAAAGCCTAGAAGGAAGCCTCGCAAGTGCAGTTGTCGGAACACACCGATAGGTGCTTGGCAGATTTTCAACTTGAGGGTGGTAGCCAGCCTGATGGGTACAACAAAGTAACCACCGTGCAACATGTTAGATGGTATCTATCTACTTCCTTCTATATTGGATATTGTAAATGAATGTCGGCTGAATGATTAGTCACAAGGAAGCCAAATAGCATCGACAACGATCTATTTAATTTTAATTTACATATAGTGGATGAAATTCATCGAGCGATACAGTTGTAGGTAGACGATGAGATAAATGTAAAATAAGTACAAGTCTATACAACAATTATGGTTAAAAAAACTATTAAAGTCATGGAACATTTCCAACCGCATGCGGCCTTTGCAATGTCAGTCACGTAAAACTACCGCAGCCTATAATTTATTTATTTGTGTGATTTTTTCTGTTATTTGCTGTGTAAGGTTGAGAGTTGTACAGAACTATAATTTAAGGTAGCGTGAGATCACCTGATTCTTTTAAAAAAAGGGCTATATTAATGAAAAGTAAAGTCGGCCTTCAAGAAGGGCGAAGAACTCCATGTAGTAATAAGTACCGGGAAGGCAGTAGTTGCAATTGGCACAAGACCAAAAGAATATGTCATGCCTTACTCACCTAAAAAGGTTTAGTTAAAGAGAATAAATTATAGAATAGTCACAGAAAGAAAACTGGCTTCGGGAATTGGCCACCATCAAAATATTAAAGATTAACACAATAAGTACAATAAGCTAACATGCAACATTGCAATTAGGTAAGTACTTGGAAGGGTCGGAAAGGAACTCGGCAATTCTGTGTATGTATTATTCATCGACACCTAGGCCACGCGCATATTTTTTTCTCGAACCCAGCACAAAGTGGAATAAGGTTACTGTATTATTACTTATTCGTGACTGAAAGACCTAACGAGATCGTATAGATAAATCTAATGACGTAAATGAAGATGTAGGTAATTACAAGGCATGTAGAATCAGCAAATTAGATGCTATTCATGGAATACCCCAAGGAGATACTGTGGATCTGAAACTGAAGTGAAAATTAGCACTTTTATCACCACAGTACAACATAGAAGTGGCTTTAGAAGCTTTTGATCAAGAAATCCTTAGTATTTAGCAATTGTTACACCGGGCTTCAGTATCATGGTAATTGTTTAGCCAATTTTTTGGAAGCGCTGTATGAAATATTGGTCTTTAATTTCTAAATAAGTAAAGAGGATATTAAGCTGCTGTATGCTTTTCCTTAGCCATTAATCTATTGTTTCTCTAGTTTACGTTCTTATATAAGGTTATTAGTCTGTAAGATTTTTTACGTGTTGCATCATTACCAACTATAGTTACCTTTCGTACCGGTCCAATGATACTTACTTACCTTCAATATTTTTAATTGAATTAAGTAAACACGACAGCTTTAATGAAAATTTTCCTACATATTATTATATCTGTCCTTGCTACAGATAAATATTCGCTACCTTTACTGTTACTGACCTAGTATTAAACTTTAAGTCATGTAGAAAATTGTACTGTACTAAGATTAATATTTCAGCAGTATCTATCAGCCTCAACAGTGGCAGCTCACATAACACTAGTTTCCTATCCCGCAATCCCCCCTTTTACCTCTTTAGAGCTTGAATTTTGAATAACTCCTTGGCTATATAAGAAATCTGTGTCCAAAATTTCAAGGTTCAAGAAGCCTGCGGTTTCAGCTACAGATAAATATTCGCTACCTTTACTGTTACTGACCTAGTATTAAACTTTAAGTCATGTAGAAAATTGTACTGTACTAAGATTAATATTTCAGCAGTATCTATCAGCCTCAACAGTGGCAGCTCACATAACACTAGTTTCCTATCCCGCAATCCCCCCTTTTACCTCTTTAGAGCTTGAATTTTGAATAACTCCTTGGCTATATAAGAAATCTGTGTCCAAAATTTCAAGGTTCAAGAAGCCTGCGGTTTCAGCTATTTGTGCACCTGTCAATCAATCAATTTCTCATTTAATTAATTACAGACAGATGACGTAATGGCATCATGAGCCCACACAAAAACATTGACTTTCTTGATTCGTAAAGAGGTATTACTTACTTCTCTCTCAAGCATTGCTTTTATTCAATTAGCATTAAAAATCATAATTTTACTAACATTTGATACTTCATAATTTTACTTATCATGTGCAAATAAAAGAAAATGATTTGCACAGTCATTAGAGATAATAAGTGTGTGCTTAAAATCCATTAAGTTTGCAAACAGCTATAAATAAAGTAAACAATGTAAATTGTATGTAAGCTCAAGGTTTATGCTTTGTGCATTTAGCTTTAGGACCTTGCATTTGCCTTGGACCTATGTTATCGGTACCTGTAGGTATTATGTTAATACCTAAATTATATAGCACACATAATACAAGAATGAGAACTTCTCAAGTTACTCATTATACTTACCTTATAAGTTCAGGGTACCTACTTCTATTATAAACTCTCTTCTCCTTAGATAGTTTATGTCTAGGAATGTCCCTTACATTTGTTAGCATTTTGAATAATGACAGCTGTTGAAAAGGCTGTATGGGTTGGCCTTTGTCCGTTATGTGAAAGGAGAGCTTCAGGACGACAAAGGAAAAATATAGACAAGAGGAGCTGATTGTAAAAAATAGTAATTAATAATAATATAGAGATAAAGGAACTTGGAGAATTGCAGAAGTTATAGGAACTTTGGAGAAAAGCAATTATTCATGTATAGACAGACGTAGAAGTTTAGGAGAGATCCGAAGAGGTAAAAGTACCTATTCGTATCAGAGATTTCAACTATGATCTGGTGAGAGTGGTAAGGGATAGCTAAAAGGGGAGGTGGAGGCCATAAGGGGGAAACCCCGAATATACAGCATGGATATAAGGTCTAGTACTTATCACATATACCGAGTGGAAATTTCGAGTTGGATCGAGAGGTCGATCATTTTGTTCAGCATGACTAACCCAACAGGTTTCGAAAATATGCCATCTCGAAATCTCTACCCAGTATAAAGCAAACATGTTTTAATAGTAACATTGGTAGATAAGATTCTATTATTATTTCTTTATTATGGATGGCTTCTTTCTAAGGCCTAGAACGGCTCGAACAATAGATTTTCAACATGAGAGAACCAGCCTAAAGTTTCTCTAATTCTAGTCTTCGTTAACAGTAGGTACAATAATGTAGTTTCTAAAAGCGAAGGGTTCATAGCGAGGTCGTGTCGTGACAAAACAATGTTTTATGACATGTGTGTGGTATCAGAATAACTATTAGGAAGTGGAAAAGGCTGTGCTGATACCGGATGTTGACTGTAATATGGGTCAATTCATTTTATGAAGTCAGTGCAATTATGTATTTAAAAATAGGTACCTTATAAATAAAGCGTGCTGGTTGCTTTTTTATGATTAATATCAGTTAACATAAGTTCCTGTTTAGACCCTAGGAAGTATAAAGTTATACCACCGGCACCGAAAACCAGCATGGAATGTATAAGGTACCTACGTTTTTCATTAATTTTATCGAAGATCATCCAACAGAATCCATGTTTCAAGGAAGACATCCTCTTTCTATTTAATTTATATTAGCCGGTTATTTTGGACGATGATGAGTCAGAGTCAGTGAATAAAGCAGTCAGGATCTAGTCTTATAGTAGGCATCGAGCTCGTTTATCCTGCTGTTGGTCCGTTCAATGCTCAAGTCTAGTTTTGAGTCGAGATTAAAACAACTAAAATTGAAACCTGCATCAATATTAGGTTCATTGTCGATTAACGCGATCTATTCTTGACACTTGATCATTCGACAAAAATCCAAAGTAACCGCCATAGCTCAACGAATTAGCAAGCTGAAGTGGCAATGGGCTGGTGACATTTGCTGCAGTCGACTTAAAAAAAGGCTGATGAAGATGGACAATTCTTGACACTTGATCTGTTTTGATCTCGTTCTACAAACAGGCTAGTCTTCCGCGACTCCATTTAAAGTATTCTATGGAACTCTAATGATAGTGGCCCTGATTCTGTTGTTCACAACTAAACTAATTTTAATCTCACTATGTCTCTTTCTAACAAAGAACATAAGAAAAGGATGTAAGAAATTTAGTCCTGTCAAATTAGTCCAATGCTTGTTTTCAATATAAATTTAGTCGCCATCTATCGCGGTTACGCCTAAATACACGCAAAATAAGACGGCAAAGATTAATTTGACAACTTAAAATACCTATGTTCTATCCTTTTTCAATAATGTTCGTAAGAAAGAGATGAGATGTGACTAAAATTAGTGCGATTTACATCAGAATTGGCACCATTTTTGGCCAATAGGCTTCCATATTGTTAACATATTGAACAACTACTGATGCAACATTTCACGTTGTACGAACAGCATTGTTGCATATGCACGAGCAATTAGGTAAGACATCTCATTGTTAAGTTTTTTATAACGCCCATTGTTTTAGGGGTTCTAAGTTTTTATCGTGCACGTATAATTCGCGGTTTTGTAATCGGCTTTATAGAAAGTTACCCCATTGGAAATATAGAGGTGGTTTGATGACAACTTATAAGTGGACTTGCCTGGTTAGACTTTTTTTTAACTTAAAATGTTATTAGTTCGTCGTATGAAGACCGACTTATGAACTGGTGGTAGCTTTGACCTTCATAAGTGCCCTACTAAGTAGGGCCTAAATTGAATAAATGGCTTTGCCTTTGAGGTGTAAAAATCCTAAATTGAACCAAAATGGGTCAAGATAAGGTACAAAATTTGCACGTAGGGCTGCAAATCACGTCAAGTTGTTCCTGGCTTTTTATTTTTTTGTAGCTTTTAAGCTAAAGCAAAAGGGCTGAAAAATACGACAAATTTTAATATTAAAGTTACATAAATATAAACAGTGATTCACATAAGCGTTACGAAATAGAAACGCTGCAAATAAAAATATTTGAATCGCAAATTGCAATATGACCTTGTCTCGCACGTGGAATACGAATATGGTGTACCGTCTTTGACTAGAAGGAAATCGCGTCTTATACAAAGAAACTAAGTTCTAACTGCTGTCCAAAGAATCAGTCATCATCATCATTGTAGGGCGATGAAGCTTAGTGGTAGTGAAGTCGGATGCCGAGACGGCACCGGTTCGAATCATACAATGAGCGTGAGCTTCCGGTGAAGGATAACATCGAGAAGAAACCATAGCACTGTGGTACTTGGCTGGCTACCACCTCAAGTTGAAAATCTGTCGCCAGACACCTATCGGTATGTTCCGACAGCTGCACTTGAGAACCAGTTCCTCTAGACTTTGTGTGCTTACCATCTTCAGCCACATCATCACTTACCATGGTGAGATTGCGTTCAAACAAAGGTATCCTTGCTGTCAAACGAGCTTGGGAAAATGTCGAACCTTAGCTTTTCTATAGTAACAGCTTCTTCCCCTATTATTGTGTCCTAGCATTTATTATTACTAAGAACCATTTCGTGGAATCACCCAACAACCCAACAACGCGTAAATTGTCATAGGAGCAAATCTAATTTGTTGTTACTTTGGACACAAAATACTGCAATTTTGTTGGTTAAATCATGTTTATACAAGTTCATATTAGATCGTAGTCAACTGTCATCATCGGATCAAGATGAACAATGGAATTTGAGAGTGGCATATTTGTGAGGCGTAGCTTTACAACAAAGCTAAATTTACTATTCTGGACACGTATATTTGTCATTAATATTCAGATTTGAGCCGTAATTGGATATGGTATATTTATGTCCGGATAAAGCTCATAAACAAAGTCGTTATAAAGGTATACATTCATCGGAGCATTTTAATTCATCTTGGTATCTACTATTATGTGCAAATCAATCATTTTTACAATGTTTTTTTCCTCATCAAAGCCTAGAAGACATTTTTAAACCTGGTACCTAAGTGCCACAATAGCATCTAGTTCTCTGTACCTCTACCATGCGTTTTCTACGCTTACGTAATCTACGCTCCCTAGTGGTGAATAATTAGCATTACGAACAGCGCCTCTAGTGAACACTTTTGGAAGCAATTCAAACAAAATGTTTCACGGAATCGCTAGCGAGTGTAGATTACGTTAGCATAGAAAACTCATGGTAGAGGTACTAAACCTAACAAAATTAATTCCAGTACTAAGATTTTAGAGCCATTGACAAGTGACAACTCATATCATATCTATTCAAAATCAAAGATATGTATAATCTGTTTAGGGCATTTGAAGGACATATAGCTAGGTACTGAAGTTATCACACACATTCACATACATACAAAAAACAAGAGACCTCCTTGCCAAACGGGGTCGCTTATATTTTGTAGTTACCGTTATACCATTGTCTTAAATTCAATAAAAGAATCATCCATACAATACAAGCTTATGCGTCATTAAGTAAAGGAATCCAGTGCCATTATTCAGAATTCATACAAGCAAACCATGTCCTTGCATTTGGTCCAAGAATACTCGTCAATAAATGGCAGATTCCATTGTCGGTTCGGTTTGCTTATAGCAAATCGGGGACTAACATACAATGAACGACGTCATTCAGTTTTGGTTCTAAAATCTTTTTGTGATCATGTACCTAATTGGACATCGTTAACTGGAAGGCAGGAGTGACGCAATTTAATGTTTTTGCTAATAAAGTTATTTATACCCCGAAAATACTTAATTGAGCTTCGCGTACGACACACACATCATCGTTTATTTGTTAGGTCCTCTGAACGAATAAAGTAGGTATATACCTGATTCTACCGCAAACATTTTTGAAAATATGCTGAACTGAGTAATTATTTGCCTTAAAATATTTGAAATAATACATAGGCCGCAAAATTTCTAACATCGCTTGTTTCTATCCTATAGGTACTTACTCCGAATAAAAATAAATAGAAAATACCACTTTGCGAGACCATAAATTGATATTGTTTATGGCTAACACATTTAAACACGGTTATTGAACTCGCTAACCTAGAAAGACTTGAGAAGCCATCAATAGCAAATAACAAATTCGCGACCATCAAATTAATATGTCTGGCCGGTTATAAAGACCACTACAACGACCCGATATTTAAGATAAAAATAAGATTTGTTCCTTCTCTTATTGAATTGCCCCACTTTATGAAAGTTTACTGATAGGTCTCACTCTTTCTTATTATGTCTAACCTACGGGATGAAAACAAAAATAATCAGATTTTCTAATAACTAAAATACGTAATTTTAAAACCATCGTTATGGTTTGAAGCTATGCTACCTACAGTTGATGCTGTTCCATTTCAGTGTCATATATTTTTAGTGCTATTAAGGCATATGGTGCAGTGGGTTGATTTCGATAGGAATGTCTGTGAGATGACTGTCTAGTGGTCTAGTAGAATTGTTGAACTATCCCAAAATAACCATTTTCGGAATTACCCCACTGCACCTTACCTACATATAACCACTTAATCAGATTCTACTCTCTTTTCCAGGAATCTCTAGCGGATTGGGGGCGAGGGTTGAGTGACGACGCGTCGGCGCCTGCGCAGGTCGCCGGAGCAGCCGGTCGCAAGTGGAGTGCTCGGGCGCCAGCGCATGCGCAAGACACGGCCACCGACCAATCAGCGCCCGTCAACAACAGCACTGATGCTTGCAAACTGCTTGTCGTGAGTAAAATTGCCTGTTTTATCATCACCTGTAAGCACCAGTCTGTTCTCCGTGCTCTCTACAACGGGGGTTAATGCGCTTGAATTTGCCGCGGATTTTCACAAATTATTCATGATTGTTGGTGAAGATTGTACCATTCCTGATTATCTATGGCTACCTCCGCGTCGAAAAAAAACTTCCAATGACAGCAATAAGACCTTTCACCTGACTCGCTAGTAGCGCCAACTGATGGGTTGGAACGGTAGCATAATCTTCAATCAAAGTAGGATTCAGGTGTTTTGAGCTTTTATCCAATTATTTAATGGGTTAGCCGTCACTTCTAAAGAAGCCATTTTAAGGTGTCTGTTTTACAACAACTTTAAATGCTTTTCGATAGGTAAGTGCCTACTTGGAAACTAAGGCTGTCTACAGTTCGGCACAATTCAGGTTCTAGGTAGAAACATCCTTTACACAAATGTTTCTTTGTTTACTCAAAGATAAATCAAACGGTATTACCAATGTAGTGTCATTGTACTTTTATACCATTGTGTTCTTTCAAGATTAATTTCAACGTAAGTAACGCCAATAAATAAAGATGTTAACGGTATCAAAGCATTGAGTATCTTCGAACTCAAAGACGACACTTCATTGTTTTTATCCTTACTTAATATTATAAATGCGAAAGTTAGTTTGTTACGCCTTTACGCCTCAACTACTCAACGGATCATCATGCAATTTGGCATGCGGATAGCCAATGGTATGGAGAAGGACATTGGCTACTTTTTATCCCGGGAACGCGGGTGAAACCGCGAGGTACAGGTAGTTAACAATATTTTGATCAAAACCATTAAATTCATCCTTCTGCCATCAGTTTGCTTTTTGATCTTCTAAAATATTCGAAATAAAGATTTTTAAAATAAGTTAAACGTGTGGTTAGTTTATTATCTACTGCGGTTTATTAAATTTTAATATTTTTATAGTTTTAAAGTAATTCCCCTTGATGACTTTACCAATTGAAGCAAGTGCATTAGCGATAAGACACGCAACTATGTTATGTTATTGAGTTACGCCATTACTGAGGTTAATTGATGTTAAACGACATTTAGTTTTTATCTAGAGCACGCCTGCAAGATCATCGTTAGCAGTACGTTCATACCTACCTATGATCTCTTCAGCATTTTGAACAAAACGTAATGTTTCGTAACCGGAATCAGGAAATTACAGCCTTCATTCTTTTGTTCGGCTGACTCTATTTCGTGAATTGCATAAAAACTAGCAATTATCTAATTCTTTACATTCAGTAAACTATTTTTTTTTTCAAGCTAATTATGTCGGAAAAAATAACAAAAGCGCACCGTTTGTTATTCCGTGTTTATCAATCCAATATTCAGACAGATAAATGCTGTGCGTTTCAATTCGCAAATCCCTCTAATGCAAGGATTCTCGCTTAGAACCTTCCATTGTATTTTTATAGTAGGTATTCCGCTATTCTAAACAGTTATATCTCATGTTACAGTACATCGGCGAAGCAAAAACCCCGATATGGCGGTTATCGCTGTGCGGCGGCAACGCAGCCCTGGTGGCGTCTCGAGCGGGCACCAAGCTGCTGCCACCGAAGATCAGGATCGTATGGAATCCACCCTTATCGCCGTTTCAGCATACAGAGAAGCTACGGCTGGTAGTCACGGCTATCAATAGTGGTATGTTATTTTATTGGACCTAGCTTGGTCCCCTTAGACAAAGTACTTTTCGTTGCGTTTGCACGAATAGAAATGTTACAAAATGTATGAGATTGACATAAGGATACGCTAGATTCTAGCGTAACCAAATGTTACCAAACCTAGTGGGGCGGTGCTGTTAAAATAGTAGTTGTGGAAACTGAAGCAATAATATCGAGCCTATGGATGCAAAAATAAGCTGAATTGTGTTTTATGCAGTAAATTAATTTTAAGTTGTCCTTATTTGCAGTAGTCACTTTAATGAAGCTTGATTTTCTAAGCCTCCGAATGGAAATAATGTGGGTGTTTAGGTGTTCTTTCTTTCCTGGAATAAGGGCCTGTAATTGGGCTTCAATTCACAATATTCAAAGAATTAATTTGAAGTCATGACATTCCTATTTTCTTTTGTTTTAATAATCAAGATCCGATTAAATCCAGGCGCAGTCTGCAACAACGAATCTCAATTCATATGCGGCATGACGAGCCTCTGCATATCTTCTTACTTGGTCTGCGATGGAGTGCGTCACTGTCCTGGCGGCGAGGATGAAGACGCAAGTGCTTGTTCCCACAGGCGCGACCCGCCGATCTTGGAACTATTGCGACGATTCGCTGCCAGAAACCAGGAACTCCTGGGCTTGGACCAGCCTGAAGGCATGACGAAACCTTCTGTTATAAGTGAGTAGCGTTGTGTATATGATTTAGTGCTCAATGTATTTTAGATTATCTCAAATCCTTATCTTATTTAGAAAGTCACTCAATAGGTATAGTTTGTTGTTTTAAAGCCTTCATAAGTAAGTTTTTGTTAAAAAAAAACATTTTTAATACAAGCTTTTTTGGTGACTGTACTTTTTGTTGACTGTACTTGCATTGTCTTCTAATATATAAATTTATACCGAATATCAAGTCAATCCGACTACTGGAAGTGGGTGAAATTCCACTTGCAAGATTCCACCCGAACAAACATACATACTTACATTGCAAGTTAAATAAAAGTATGTAATAATATGTTCTTTGTTAAAAAAATATTTTTTATACAAGCTTTTTTTGAGTGACTGTACTTTTTGTTGACTGTACTTGCATTGTCATCCAATATACTAATGTATACCAAATATCAAGTCAATCCGACCACTGGAAGTGGGTGAAATTCGACCTGCAAGATTCCACCCGAACAAACATACATACATACATTGCAAGTTAAATTAAAGCTTGTAAAAAGAGTTGCTTGGAATCAAGAGAATCCATAAAACGCGAAGCATAGCAGTTTCCCTATAGATAATTGTCCTCGTTGTATGGAGGGGATTACATGGAGTAGGGATATGGGCTTTCAATTATCAAATGATCATAAATGACTCATTAGTAACAAACAAAATAACATTAGGTAATTGCGTTCAAACAATAATATTTCATAAATAGGCCAGGAATTTAACTTATTTAATCATTTAAGCTGCTTCCAGATATAACTGACAACAGGCGATTATAAACTTTCAGTGAAAATCGGAGAAGGTGAGAAGTCGTCCAATGCGTTCATGGAGTTCGCGGCCGCGTTGAAACCGTACGGACCGTGGAGCTATCTAGTCGTCGGGATGCTGGTCTGCGCTACCATACTCATGTTCTGTTTAGCTTGGGGTATGTATTAAAACCTCCCACTTAGGTACTTAAGAGAATAAATACTCTTTGAGCTCTTGGAAGCTCGGCGAGAAATTTGCCTTCCACCTTTTCGCATTTGCTTGCATTCGCATCTGAAAATTCTGCCTTAATTTTAATTATAAGCCTTTGACTATGTCATTATGACTATCAAAAGTAAGGTATCTCCTTTTGTGTTGAACAAACTACCTAAGTAATCAAAGAGGCTTTTATTATTGCATTTTGGCATTGGAGTTCCGCAAGGTTGCATTCTCGGTCCAATCTTATAACTGTTTTGCGTTGAAGATCCTAACAATTTATTTTGTTTCAGAATGCTGTTGTAAACGATCCAAGCCATCAGACACGCCACTTAACATACCGCCATCTTGCATCGACTTGTCACCAACAGTGTCGGTGACTGCGGCTTCTCAGCAAATGTTCACTCAGTCATTACCGTCGTCACCTCCGGAGTACGAACCTCCTCCTTCGTACTCCTCACTATTCCCTAGAGCTTTCAAGTCATCCCCTACTCCTGTACCACACTGCTCACATCAACAACCCCCAGACTGAAGATTTAATTGTATTTCTAGGTAGCTAGTAAGTAGATAGTCTATTTTTCAATTGATTTCAAGGCAGTGTGGTATCAAATGACGTATTATAAGGTCATAGACAAGTTGTTTGTTGACGCGTTTTTGTGATGTAAATTACGATCTGACCATAGAGTTAAGATATTTTTGACACAACAAAAATTACTATTGTATAATTCCAAATATTCGTGTTCATAAAAACCGAAAACAGAATGTAATACTATATTTTCGACTTACAAACCTTGACTTTACTGAGACACTTATTCAATGAAACTCATCATGAGATTTTGTAATTACTTTTACCATAGGGTAGTTTTAACCCTATTTAACTCTTAATGCTTACTATAAAAATCACATAATGAAATCAACTGATGAAAACATAACTAACAGAATTACAATATAGCAAGATGGATTCTTGCAGATGCCATCTTGTCAAAAATTATGTCGAATTCCTTATGCTGAACCAATTTTACCATGGGACCAACTCTGAAGTCGCGTAAAAAATGCATATCTACAAGGGACCACGTTGCTCGATTAAAAAGTTAAATATCATGAATTCAGTATTGGTCATAGAGTAAAAGTTCATTCAATTTCGACCTATTATAAAGTTAAGCAAGTACTGAAAAGTACCTGTAGTATTTCTCTACGTTACCTACTGACGTGCTAAGAACAGATTAATAATAATTATTGATTTGATGTACGGAGAATGTCAGCTATTATTACTATTTACTTTTATTTTAGAGATCTGGGACCAAATAGTTCAGTTTCTTGTTTTTGATTATTTTTAAATGGTACCTAATTAAATATTATGTGTAAATGTCTGAACGATGTGCCTTATAAACTATTGTAGCGGTTAAGTTTTCTATTTAAAAATTGCACCATTCTAGATTTGCTGCATTATTACTTGTAAGAGTTCTTATGGTTGTCCAATGCCTTTATCGTACCTACCTACATTTTTATATGATAATGAATCTTTTTCAGCTTTTACGGCCTTACCTTTTCATTCAGGCTACACCTTACTATCATTGTTCAACAATGTGACATTATTTACGTCTAATAAATCTGTGCGCGAATAGACCCGATACATTAATATTATAATGAATTTAGTTCGCGAAAGCTTAAAAAGTATTATTTACGTGACCATTTAATCAGTATATTAGCTGGATAGCGTTTTAGGGGTAAGGGGGTACCTATTATCTTTTTATTGTTTTTTTTTAATATTTACTCCGTGTCGCGCAGCTCCAGCGCCTCTAGTGAGAAATTAATGAATCTGTCTGAGACTGTCAAACAAATCGCTAGAAATTATAATTCAGGGGAAACGTTAACGCTGCCTGTAAACTGTAGTACTGTATGATTCATACATAATTAATGCGACCAAAATCAGAACAATTCAGAACAAGTCGTTTATTTTTATTTCATAGACAACTATAGAGCGCCATGCGCCACCCGAAACCCACGTACATTTATAATGCAGAGTAGAAAAAAGCTAATGTGCAATTTAGGTTTAAGTTAATTTAAGGTATATTAGGCATTATTGTCCGAATTCTTTCTCCACTGATTTTGTGTTGCAATGGTAATTTATAAAATGGAACAATAGATTGTACTATGATCTCACAAACACACTTATCTTATATGTATACAAATAATAATAGCTTACTTCTGTCGTATTCGGAAAATAAATAATTAAAATGAATATACCTGTTGTCTTTTATTATACCTGATTCTGTCGGCGATTTCCGCAGATTTTCCGATTACCATAATTTGGTATCCATTGGTACTTTGGTAGTGATCTTGAGTAATTTAATATTTGAGAATCCACCTTTCTAATATCACATAATCGCGTCATGTATCTTCATATGACGCGATTATTGTTGGAATTTCAATGAAAACTACTCTATTATATTGTAATGTTAAAAAACTTTTATAAATAGGTATGTACCACAGCTAGTTATTAAAGTTAAAATGAAAAAAAATAATACTTATAACATTTGAATTGTGTTAAAATTTTGAATAAGAAAAGCAATTTGAAATGTAATCAAGAATATCATTAGAACAGGAAAACCAGAAGAATTGAAAAAAAAATGTTATAGCATCTTCGCTTAACCACATTTATTTTTAACTTTAATATTTAAAAAGTTATCTACTCAAACTGACAAGAATACCTATATCTGACTATCAAAATCAAAATAGGCCCTAGTAAGGCACATAAGAACATTACATTGGTACATACAGTTGAATTTACCACTGGTTCGGAATACACTTAAACTGAGAAGACTCCGGCAAGAAACTCAGCAAGGTTTTTTTTTGTGGAAGATCTTTTAATATACTACTATAAAAAATAGACAGACATAAAAGCATATCATGGATAAAAAGATATGCAACAGGATCAGAAGCGCCATCATGTGTCGAAAAGAGATAAACATAGTGAGACAAAGAGTGTACCCTCTTGTCTAATAAGGCCTTTTAAACGTGGATGAAAAAAAATCATCCATCAGAAAAAAAATCTACTCTGTTAGCAACTCAGCATAGTCCGAACTGTCAGACCTTGGTTGCCATTCTGATTGGAAGAAGCAATTTCTTTTCATTAAGTTTATGCTGATGCTGTGTAAGCACAGCTCTGAATAACCCTGAATATATGATTATTCAACAAAATTTATTGGAACTTGTTGACCGTTACTCGGTATCTGCATATCTCATTTCACATTATTTGGAGTTTTTGTTTTATGATTCCCAAGCATTGTGAGTCTATGTTTCTTTACAATATGTTTATTACGTTCTTTCCTTGCATGGAAGGTTGAATCACAGTGTGGACATAAGTATGGCCTATCTAGATGCCTCTTCATGTGTATTGCTAAAACTTGTGCATTATCTACAAATATTCCACATACCAAACATGGTTTGTTGGTAGATGTATGCTTTGCTTTGTGCCTCTTAATAGTTTCCATGCGACTAGCTGTATACCCACAAATATCACATTTTTTTGTTTTCGCTTTATTGTGGCGTTGTTTATGAACATACATTTCAGGTAATGTGTAAAATGTTAATCCACATATTTCACAAGTATAAGGACGGACTCCCGTGTGTCTCCGTATATGGTCTATTAGAATTTGTTTGGTACTTAGAATCTTCTTGCATATATCACACTGTACCGACTTAGGTTTGTGTGTGAGCATGTGTTTATATAATCTATTGCGACCTTGAAGAAATTTCCCACAGTATTGACACGTTGCTTCAACTCTATATTCTTCGTGTGACCTTTCTTTATGTGCATGTAAAGAACTTAATTGGGTATAACTACTTGTACACTTGTCACATGAGTATGGACGTTCACCACTATGAACAACCAAATGTTTATTCATTGGGTACATGTTCTTTGTTTTATAATCACAATCCTTACAATGAAATATACGTGATTTGCCCTCACCTTCAATACGAACTTTAGCAGCATTCAAACAAGTATTTTTCTTGTTCTTACAGTGAAGGTGATAAGTCTTGTATGTACTAAACATTCTTCTACATATTTCACAGATTAATTTAGTCTTATGAACTTTCTTCCAATGCACACGTAGTTTACATTTACTTTTAAAAATACCACCACAGTCATGGCATTCTAATTTCAAATCTATAGCTTTACTCTTGCGTACTTCTTGGTTCAGCGACTCAAAATTAATATCACTTGATAGTTCATGGCTCTGAAAGTCTGCTGCAGGGTCATCTTCCTGAAGGACGTCTTCTATATTGTTATCTACTTGATGGTCTAATAGATCCTCTACTTGTTTGTGGTCATCTTCCTGATGGATATCTTCTTCATGATCATCTACTATATCATCTACTTGTTCGTTTTTTAATTCCTCCTCATTCTTCATTTGAACTAACGTTGGTTCATCTTCATTTTTATCGTACACTTCTAATTTTTGTAAAATTGTATTGGATTTCTCACATTTTGATTTAAAAATGAATGCATTTTCGAGTTCTAGAAGACAATCTGGACAAATTCGCGATGGTAGGCCGTCACCTTCACATATATCGACTTTGGCTATCGAGTTTATTTTGTCCGATATTAGACTATCATTATATTTCTCAAACAAGGAAAGAAATTTTGTTAAGTCCGCGGCTATTAAGCAAACACGACAGATATTTTTGCCTTCTTCGGTCATTTTCGTATTTGATTCACCATAGGATTACGTACGTGATAACTTTAGTTCTCTTGGTAGTTTGTGACGTGATTCTCTCAATGTAACAAAATAAAAAAAGCTAATACAATATTAGCTTAGAAACAAAACATTTTCAGCTATATATTACTCACCTCTATGATTTTCAGTAAATTACAAATTATAGAGGTGGGTAGCTATTCTAATAACTAGCCAAAAAACGGCTAGTCACAAAATAGCCACGGCTATGTTATCTGTCTACCCAATAATTGGCTATTGGCTACTGGGTGGCTACTGGCTACAGGATGGCAACTGGCTACTCGCTAGCTAGAAAGAATGAGGGGTTTTCTTACCTGCCCAACTGTTGATAATTCGAACCAATTTGAACCTTAAGTGCACGTATTGACAAGTATTTTGACCATAGAGGTATCATAAGAAATTCTCCTCATTACGAGAAGTTTACGTCACACACAGCGGGTAGCCGCGTAGCCGCCACAGGTCACTTAGCCGCCAATAGCTGGCCGGCTAGCCAAAGCCATTCTAGCCGCCACTGGCCAGCTGACCGGCTAGCCAAAGCCAATCTAGCCGAGTAGCCGGTAGCTGTGTGTGCGTGCGTGTAGCCAAATAGCCAAATAGCCAAAATAGCTGACTAACTAGCTGGCTTTTACACCACATATAGCCGGCTAGCTAAGCTATTGAAATTTCGGCTAGTTACCCATCGCTAACAAATTATCCAAAAAAATAAAGTATTTATTTACGTTTTTTTTTTTTGTTAATTTGTTCATGACCATGGATACAATTACATAGTCCGTCAGTCGCATACATTTTATTTATTATATCACTTTCATATATTCCGCCCATTAACTTTCACATAGTCCGCATAATCAGTCACCGCCCAGTCATGTTCTAGTAAAAAAAATGGTGGTCACTTTACTTTTCACGGACTTTTTGAGACAACTTGAAAAGTCACGATACACATAATAAATTTCATTTCACTTCACTGGTGCACATGGATTGATCTTTATTAGATAAAATACCACCTATACTATGCAATAAATCTCAAAATACACGCATTTATGAAATAAAAATGAAAACGCAACTTCACTCTGAAAGTTTCCGCCAATAAGTCCAATAAATATCTCGGTGGCATAGGCAGTGTTGTCCGATCAGATTTTTAAAATCCGTAGATCGACGCTCATAAATCCGTAGATTATCTCTACAAAAATCCGTAGATCTACAGACATTATATAAAGCTATCTTTTGACTCTTTGAGTTTATGTATAGTAACTGGAGAAAGCAAGCACGACTTCTAGTACTAAATTATTTCTGCCAGTTTTCGCGGGAGGTGAGGTAAACACGCACAGCACACATTTACTTACTCACAAACACTCATGCAAAAAGTTGAAGCATCTCTAAACGCACACTTAAATAAAAGCTGACACACACAAACACAAAACAAGCACACAATTAAGGAATTACTGCGTTTACGCCTTTGTTTAATGGCACACTAGGTCAAAAAACTAGTGATGGGGTTGTTAAGAACCGATACAGTTAATGATTCTAGATATTATTCAATGTTATTTGTATACCTACATAAATGGTTTATAATCAATACCGATATACGAAAGCTGAAGAGTTATTTTTTGTTTGTTTGTTTAAACGCGGTAATCTCTGGAAAAGCCAGTCGGATTCGAAAAAATATTTCACTACTAGGTAGCATAGGTACATTATCCCCAAGTGTTATAGGCTACTTTATCCCGGGAACGCGGGTGAAACCGCAGAAGATAGCTAGTATAATATACAATGCTAGATTGTTTGTTGTCTGTTGGTTCGAGAAATATCTGGAACTAAACCGATTCTGATGATTTTTTCTAGCCTACGAAGGACTATATGTTAATGTGAACTCTACCCCGCGGCTTGCTGCGTAAACTCTGACAAACTATTGTCAGTGAACAAAGTTTTTTATTTATTTCAAATGTGAGTTGAAGCGTGTATATTAGTTTTTTTAACTATAATTTATTGGGTATAGATTTTGGGTGTAGTAGGTAATTCATTTTGCATTCAAAATAATATATTTTTATCTTTTTTAATCGTAAAATTTTAGTTGCTTGTATCTACGAAACGTGACACGAGGTTTTGTCACAGAATATTTCTTGATTGTATTGATTTCAGCTATTGATTTTTATATAAGTCATCCGTGGACGCAATTTTGAAATAAACCCCACTTAGGTTCTGATTGCTATCATCGTTTTTCAATAAAACGATGATAGCAATCAGAACCTAAGTGGGGTAAGAAAAGTCTTTTGGTATGTTAGAAAATTGTGTTTATTTAGTTCTATTCCAGTCTTCCGGCATTTCAGATTATAATATACATTGTGATACATGTGTGCAAAGTTGGTCATTACAGACGAGGCGGAATTAAGCGCGTGAGGCGAACGCGATAAGTGAGCCGAGAGTGTAATAATCAATGCACACGCGTGTTATACGACGTTTTTCAACACACTTGCAAAAACACAACGAGGCAAAAAATAGAATTGTATTTTTTAAGTAGATTTTTTGATAATAATCAACCACACAATGAGAACGTTAACAAATATGACGCGCCAGTTATTTTTTTAACAGCCGTCTGCTATCATACTATTTTACCCGTTTAAATTAAGAATGCTATGGTCTACACACATATCACTTGCAGTGAGGTACAAACTTATTTATACTGCCTATAATAATAAAAACTTAATACTGCCTCGAGTGTTAATAACCAATTTTGCACACAAGTATCATAATGTACTATTAACATTAATTTGAAGAAACAAATAATCAATTTACTAATGTATAATGTACTAATTACTCTATGATCTCAATCGTACACTCAAATGTTCGACACAAGAATCTTGATTCTCAGGTTCACGCTATGTCCCCGAACTACGCTAATCACTCCTGGGACTACCTGTGAGCTACCTCCGTACTAATGTATTTTCTGTCGTTTACTTGTCGTAACGGCTATTATTTTATTTCGAGATATTACTTAAATACAAACATATTGGTTCGTTATAATACTCATATATGATAGGAAACACAATGTTCTCGCAGATTTTATGTGGCAGATCGCCTTTTACCTGAGAAAACGGCACAATTAACCATTTTTTTTGGAGCTCAATCTCACGACACTAAACGATACCAAATGGCAGTGGACGTCGCTCGAACTAGTTTTTATAAACGCATATGGCCATATGGCTAACGTACTTTGGCAGAGGGGGTCACCTGTGTTTGCCATCTCCAGTTATTACTATATACTCAAAGTTTTGACTACAGAGTCGTAATTGAATGTTCTATTACCGAAACATATTAAATTGGTGAGGTTTAAAACAAATAGGCGTTTTTGGAACTGATATACAAGCATAAAATAAAGCTTTATACACCGGTCTAATAACATAATCATATTAATAATCCTATCACACTTTTTTTTTAAACATAATGACATTCAGGCAAACTTTTTATTTCATATCTATATTATGAGAGTAACGTCCTATTTTTTTAAGCATAAGCGATAAGACCGCCTGTTTTGTATCACTTCCTCTTGTATTTCTTTTTGTGTACTGTTTTTGTGGTGTACAAATAAAGTATATTTATGTTATGTTATTTTTTTTTAAATGATTTCAATTTCAATCTGTAGAACCTAACTAAACTAAACAAACGCAATAGTTCTTTTCGTTTTACGCTAATCGCAATCATACTATCCTGGGGACTTATGGTATGACAGGCATTGCCTACAGACAAAATATCAAAACGACTTGCGAACGAAACGCTGACTATATTTTTTATGAAGTAAAAATTCGTTATACGCAAAAAAAAACGTTTATAATTTTTTTATACTATTGTTTGGGGATGGAACAAAAATCCGTAGATTTTCCACTAAAATCCGTATGTCCGTAGATAAGATCTATACGCTAAGACAAATCCGTAGGTCTGGCAGTGCTATGCCGTAGCTTTTCCTAATTCTAAGCCTTGCCCCTTGCCCGCCGTAGATTGATCTCTGTCTTGTCTACGTTGCCCCTTAGAATAAGGATATACAAGCAGTGTTGCCAGATGCATTGAACCGTTTACCTGTAGTAGAAATTGCAAAAATCTGTATTAAATCTGTATGCTATTTTAACTTGAAATCTGATTAAAATGTCAAAAGAACCAAAACAGAATAATATACCTACTTACCTTATGCAGTGCAGTTACTTTATTCTGCTTATTTTGAAAAACAAGGGATAGGTGTTTAATTGCATAATAAATTCATTTATTTTGAGTTTTATTGCATATTATCGGTGGTATTTTATCCAATAAAGATCATACATGTGCACCAGTGAAGTGAAATGAAATGAATTATGTGTATCGTGTCTCGTGCCTTTTCAAGTTGTCCCAAAAAGTCCATGAAAAGTTTAAGTACAATGACCACCATTTTACTAAAACATGACTGGTCGGTGACTGATAGTGCAAACCTCGTGCAAACTATATGAAAGTGATCTAATAAAAAAAGAATTGCGGACTACATGAATGTGATATAGACTGAAGGACGAGTTTCCATGGTCATGAAATGAACAAATTAAAAAAAAGTCAAGTCAGTCAAGTTGAAGCAGTGTTGCCAATTTAGTGAATTTAGCGATTTTGTCGTTAGATTAAGCGACATTTCGACACTAACAGCGACTTTTTATTTTCATTTAGCGACAAAAACAATCTAGCGACTTTTCTAGCGCCTTTTTGATGTGATTCGATTTTCAATTTTACTTACTAAATTGGTATACTTGAGGCCTGTAGAATGATATTAGTATAATTTATAGTATATTACCAAATATAGTATAATTTTAACTATTTTTGAAATACCAAAGAAGTATAGTATTTCAAAAATACACATTGAAGTATTTTTTGGTCTCTATTTCAAAACCATAGTCATATTTGGAAGTCAAGCTGTATTTTTTTTAATTACGCTGTCCAAGTCTCTCATTCAGTTTTCTGTATCAGTCCTTTTCTTTTAACCCTTAATTTGACTATGTACGCTGTAACGGCCATAAACTTTAAAAAAATCTTGTATGTTTATAAAACCTTTAAAGTAAATTTTATTTCTGTAAAACGTTTAGAAAAACTATAATTTAGTGACAACAATAATATTTGTGTATAGCAATATCAGTATCAGTTAGTATATTGCAAAATGTCGACGAGAAAGTAAGCCATCTGTTTTGCTCAGGGTATTTATATTTTATTTTCATGGTTATATTGAATAACTATGTAATATTTTAGGTGGTATGGCATGGAAATATAACTGGGAGAGCCTTTATTTTAAATTTTCAACGTTTCGTTATAATTTTGTTTTATCTTTTGCTTTCAAATTATTTTGTCCGCTATGACGAACATTGTTAATTACTTACAAATGTAGTTATATGATTCTATGTTCGCCGAGACGGACATTGTCAAATGAAGATTATGTTAACAATTCAAAAAATATCTTACTATAAAATTTTATTTGCATTTACATTTGGTTTTGAGTTGCTGCTTATGTTTGTTTGTCAATAGCATTCATGGGCATGGGCGAAACATACTAGCTCTAGTCCCAAAAGAGCATGCTCCTTCGATACAAGTGATAAATCAGATTCAGAATCTGAACTGCATGATACCTCCACTAACAATTCCTCTTCTCCTTCACCATCTCTTGGATATTCCCTTGAAAACCTATATATATGGGTCTGACTATGATTATGAGTCCGTGTTACCGAATTCTAATCTAACTACACCAACCGCAAATATATCTAGTCACATGAAGAGGATAATCAAGACACTGAAAGATCTGAACAAGCTATTTTAGATTCAGTTCTTCTCACTCCGATTCTGCAGACTCTAACTATAAGAATGTACTATCAACCTTATTTGCAATTCCTTCTCTTCCATCTACTGACTTTGATTCAGGAAACTGGCAAGACTATCCTGCTTACTGGTCGCAGATATTTTCCAAATTAGCTGAGATGAGAATGCCCTTGAACCATACGACCATATCTTACCAGCAAATACTTACAAAGATACTAGCAATTTACAATAACCTTGAAGATAGAGATAGGTACTATAAAATACTACCTCTTCTAGAGAAAAGTAAGGCTGAAGTGCGAGAAATATCAGAGAAGGGAAAGTAAGTTCAGTATAGATGAGATAATGATGAAAGTTAAGCAAGGCCTGGGAAAGAAAACAGTAAGTATATGAAGGACAAGCCAACCAAATGGGGTTTAAAATCTCACGTGTGAGCTGGTGTCTCTGGCAATTTAGGACTATATTATATGATGTATGGAGGTGAAGACCGTTCCGTTACCACCATTTTTTTAGGAACAGGCGTTTATTGGGTTTGGCGCCCAAATACTGATAGCTTTGTATTCACTAAAAGCCAGCAATAATTTATTGTGATATTTTTTTTTCAAATTTCTAGACTGTTTTCTGTTATTCTAAGTTTTTTTTTATTTACTTGAAAAAATATATTTACCCTGTTTTGACAAAGGTCGTCACAGCGAACAAGCAAAACCGAAGGTTCATCGTTACATATTTGGCATTGTCCGCTACAACGGACATGAATTTTCTCGAAAATGGAAAAGTCTAGATTTTTTTTTCAATTTTTATGGGTGCTTTAGTGACATCTGAAAATAGGCAAATAAGTTTTTTTTTTAAATAATAATAAAAAAATTCGTGCCAAATTAAGGGTTAATATGATGAGTGAATGAAATTGAATGAATATTTGTCACAGATTCAGGGTATTCCCCCGTCCCGTAGTACCTTTAACGAGCATTATGAAAACAAAATATTCCCTGGTTTTGCAGTTTCGAGCTCATAATAATCCTAACTAATATTATAAATGCGAAAGTAACTCTGTCTGTCTGTCTGTTACGCTTTCCCGCTTAAACCGCTGAACCGATCGCGATGAAATTTGGCATGCATATAGCCTATGGTATGGAGAAGGACATATGCTACTTTTTATCCCGGGAACGCGGGTTAAACCGCGGGGGACAGCTAATTAACTATAATGTTGTATTGTTGGATTTTTGAATGGATGATTGTTTGAATACCTTATTATTTTGAGTTTAACTTTTCAACTATCATTAAAATCTAGCGAGTTCTTGAAATTTTATTTTCTGACGACTTCTAGCGACTTTTGGACCCGCCATCTAGCGAGAATTGATTTGGAAGAGTTGGCAACACTGAATTGAAGTCAAGTCAAGTCGATATTGGCTGCATTCCGAATTACCGCTGTAATCGCTGTAATCGATTTGAGCGTGCTTAAACCCGTTCCATATTACCGTGAGCGCGTTCACGATGTCCCGTGAAACGTCATAGATGACGTCATAACATCCGCCATATTGCGCTCACACCGACCATGCTCTAAACTGATATCGCCGTGAGCGCTGTCAAAAGTGACGGCAATAATCTAATAAGATTCTTGGTTTTCTATTTGGCAAAGATACTTTTAATGATTTTATAAGAGAAAAATAATAAAAAAAGCAGATATTCCTTTTTGCGAGTCAACTTATAAAAGATATAAGGAGTCCTAGCGCATTGATAATTCAGATTTTAATTAACTTCTCAAATATTCTGTTTTGAATACTGTGAGCGCGATAACCGCTCCGAATTGTTGATAGTTCTCAGCTGTCATAAGCGTGATATCTAATTCGGTACGCAAATTATTGCTGTAATCGCTGTGATCGATATTATCCATTTCGGAATGTACCCATTGTTTCTGTTTGTTTTGTTTGTGTGCATAAAATATCTTTAAATATTAATTTACATTTTAAACCTAGTTAAAATAACTATACTCTAATATGGATGAAACAAAGATAAGTATTATGTGCCGTGTTTGCTTAAGATGTGACATGACAAATTCAGAAAACTGCCTATCTTTGTTTGAGCAATTTGGGGATAGTCTCGTTTCATCTAGATTGCTCATAGCAGAGAAAATAAACCTAATAGCCAATGTCGAAATATACGAAGGCGACGGACTACCCGGAATAATATGTCCTGATTGTCTCATTCAACTTGAGAATGCGATAAATTTTAAACTAAAATGCGAAAATTCGAATGCAATTTTACGAAATACTGAAGTGCTTAACTACTATGAAGACTCGAAGACGCTTTTGGATGTTAAAGAGGAGTTACTAGATTTGAAAAACGAACCAGAAATCATAGAAGATGACAATCAATCTCGAGTATTTGAGGAAGCAACCGAAATAATAAGAAAGAGTAGAGCTATAGATTTGAATTTGGAATGCCATGACTGTGGCGGGTTTTTTAAAAGTAAATGTAAGCTACGCGTGCATTGGAAGAAAGCTCATAAGCCCAAATTAATGTGTGAGTTATGCAAAAGATTATTCAAAAGCTACAAAGCTTACCATCTTCATATTAAAAACAGGAAAAAGTCTTGTAAAGCTTGTGCTAATTTTCGCATTGAAGGTGAAGGCAAAACACGAATATTTCATTGTAAAGAATGTGAATATAAAACAAAACGTTTGAAAGATATAAACGTTCACTTTATTATACACAGTGGTGATCGCCCATTCAAATGTGACAAATGCACAAGGTGTTTCACACAACTGAGTTCATTACAGACCCATAAAGAAATAACTCATAATGACTATAAGGATGAAACAACGTGTCACTACTGTGGAAAATACATAAAAGGTAGATATAAATTAAATGTTCACATGCGCATTCACCGTGTGAAGACTTATAAATTGCAATGCGATATTTGCAAGAAATATCTACGTAGTAAAGGAACTCTAATAACTCACATGCACAGACACAGTGGTACCCGTTTGTTTACATGTGAAATTTGTGCCAAAGCATGTTTTTCTATTTCGGAACTGTGTAACCATAAACGTTGGGCTCATCGGCATAAAAGTAAAGATTACAAATGTGGTATTTGTGGCTATGAAGCATATAGACCAGAGATTATTAAAAGGCACAAGTCTAAGCATACAGCAAATAATCACCCATGCTTGACTTGCGGAATGTTTTTAGAGAATCAAGAACTACTGGCCGTACACATGAAACGGCATAATGAGCGGCCATATGCATGTTCTCACTGTGATAAGAAGTTTTATGGTAGGACGTCCCTAAGCAGACATGTTTCAAAGAAACATAAATGTACAATGCTTGTCAATGGAACAAAACCGGCCTGCTTAAAAAATAAAGTTAAGAAAGAAATTAACAAAGATCAACAATATAATAATGCTATTGAAATTGAGATATCAGATACATAAGGTGGATAAAATAGGCATGTAATTAAGACTTAACTATTAATTCTCTCTATTCCAACACAACAAATCAAAACTAGAACCAAAAATACTGAATTGCACACTAAATAAATCAAACTGAGTATCAGTTTTATGGGTTATGCAAAACTTTGAACTGAATGATCATCTAGTGCTTGCCGAACGCTGCAGCGGCAGCGCTCGCTTCGCTCGCTCGGCTCGCGCGCGATATTGTCACAGTTCTAACCTGCATAATAGAACTTGTTTTGATGAATAGATAGTTTAATTGTACAAGTCATTTTTCTTATATGCAATACTTAAGTAAACTAGAGGTGCAATAAGTAAATTAAAGGAGTCTTAAGTTTGCGTAATTTTTAAACAGAGGTGCAATTAATAATATCCTGACAAAATATACATAATGTGTTTTACAATGTTTTAAGTTAACTCAATCTGTATGTAAAAGATCTTATACTACTAATACAATAAATGAGAAGAGAGTGAGATTGTTTCTTTGTTGCATCATGAATCGTAAGTATGTATTAGTAAGTAAAAGAGTGGTATGGTAAAGTACCTCTAACAACTATCTCAACTCTGAGTTACGTACCGTAACCGCTGAGTACCTACTGTCCTTGCATTAAACGTGTTTTTTTTACATAAAAGTATTATAATATATGGAAAGGGCTGTTTACAAGTATTCATTTGATACCCATATAATAACGAAATTTTTATTTTTAACACCCCCCCCTTCTTTTTTATTCGTAGACGCCATATAAATTTAATATACCCTATGACACTCCCACAGTTAAGACAAATCTAAGGACACCTCATATGTCCAAATCCATCACGCCGTTTAGGCTGCAGAGCGTGCCAAAGAAATAGACATACATACATACACTCGAAAACCATAACCCTCCGTCAGTCGGGTAAAAAGGGTAGGTTCTATGTTCAACGCGTATGTTTTTTTATGTACGTTCACTGATTACTTGGAAACGTCTTCAATCCTATGGGGATGTATTGCGGTAGATTCCGAGGTGGTCATATAATAAATAATAAATATCCTGGGACATTCCTCACACACGCTCATCTGATCCCAAACTAAGCAGAGCTTGTACTATGGAAACCAGATAACTGATATAATACATATACTACTTTTTGTTTGTAAATACATACTTAATATACATAATTACACCCAGACTCAGGACATACAGACATGTTCATGCACACAAATGCATGTCCTGTGTGGGAATCGAACCCACGGCCTGCGGCGCGTAAGGCGAACCTTAACCAACTGCTCCAACTGGCCCGTCAACCCACCAACCCCCAACCCAACCCGTCAACGTCACCGTCGTATACATTTTATCTTGAGCTAACCATGGACTATGAAGATATGATGGAATTCCTCATATGGATAATCATGAAGCAATAATCCCGTGGTTAATACCAATAATACATATCCTAGGTCAGTGGCAAAGATATATTGAAAACGCATAATTATGATTTTCAAAATTAAAAAAATTAAAACTTTCTCATAAAAATTAAACCCTTAATATGGGTTTACACTAAAATTTATAAAATAACGTCGTAAAACTCTAATCTTACACTGTTTTAAAGTCAGCGAAAATATCTGCGGTACCTAGCATATAAGTAGGTACCTAGGTGAATTTTGGTAGAATTGGATATTTCCTATGGAACGCGTCGAGCTCTTTCGCTGACTTCATAACCGAATAGAAAACATTTTCAGATTAGAGTTCCTACCCCAGAATGGTCGTAACCAGTGTTCACAACCTGAAGCCAGGCAGCTATCGTACCAGGGCCGTAAAATTATCGTATATGCTCGTATATGGATCAAAATTATCGTATCCATCAGGAAAATGGCTAAAATACTATAAAAAATTATATGAAACGTGACAATAATATGTTGCAAATACTTTATAGTTTAAATCTTGTGAACTTGTTTTTTAAATGGAAAAAAATAATAGTTCGCGCCATCATCTCGAATTTATAAAATATAAAATAATGTTAAATACAAATTCGAAAAGACAATAACTGCCAACACTCCACCACATCGAACGACGATATCGATATCGATCGCTGATTGGAAGACAGTAGCAAGATTGCGCCATGAAGCAACAGCATGTGTTCCTAATATGTTCCTAAGAAAGAAATGAGCCAATAGATGGTGCTGACACTAAAAAACAACTGTAATTGTTATTGGGCTATTGGCTATCTGTGTAATCATCAAATTTTTCATCAGAATAGAAATTATCGTACAATCTGCGTACGATAGTCGTGTACCATCGTACATCGTACGTAGTTATGAAATTATCGCACATGTACGATAATTATCGTACGGTTGCGAACACTGGTCGTAACAAACTATGGGTCTGGTGCTCAACTCAGGATGTCGGGTTACCAACTTAAAATTTTAGTTTCAAATTTAAATAACTTTCACGCACATTGCAGGTAAAATATCCTAAGTATCTACACCCATGGTATAAGTTCTTTGATCATGCCTACACCTATGCAGCAGCTGCATAGGTGGAGCCACTAGTTGAAACTGATTGTAAATAATTCAAACAGTTGGATAAATCTAGAATGTTACTAATCTACGACATTTGCCAATAAAAAAAAAACCTCTTGTTATTTTATCTCAATGTTCCCAAGCTATTTGGAGGTTGCTGGTCAATCGGAACCATATTACTGAAATACTTCCTTACAAATACATCTAATCTAACTAATATTATAAAGAGGAAAGATTTGATTGTTTGTTTGTTTGTTTGTTTGCATTGAATAGGCTCCGAAGCTACTGAACCGATTTGAAAAATTCTTTCACTGTTGGGAAGCTACACTATCCCCGGGTGACATAGGCTACATTATATTTTCAAAAAAATTAGGGATCCTTACTAAAACTCCAATAATGTAACCCAAGGTGTAAAAAAATTACCTAAAATATTCTTTACATCGCGTGCGCTGCGAAAACTATTGATGATAGAATAAAATAATGTACTACGACTTTGTAGAACACATCATTATTTACAAAAAGTGTCGCGACAGTATATGTCTAACTATTATAGTTATGCCCACAGACTACGGAGGACATATTCTCGCTAACAAAAAACTGTGTCTATGGAGTCGGCCACCTCTCACGCACACCTTAGTTGGCTATTCCGCGGGAAATTAGACTCTGTCGCCGTTTACACAGAGTCGATTACTCGCGCTCTACTACTGTGTGAATGTGTGCGTGCCGGCTTGTACGTACAGCGTGGTGGCCGACTCGAGTGACACAGTTTTTTGTTAGCGAGAATATATCCGACTTTTTATAATATCTGTGGTTATGCCACAATAAGTGTTCTTTTATTTAATTTTTTTTATTGAAATGCCGCCGCTAGAAAAGGCTATTTATTTGTATCTTGGTATTAATCCTTATCAAAATAAATTACTTCATATTCAAGACTGCTTTAATACCTTTGTATAACTTTTTGAATTATTCAATTCGGACATAGGTACCATTCCAAAGATATCACGAGTTTAAAAATGTAAGTATTAGAACACAGTGTTTGAAAAAAAGACTCATCCGAAACGGCTTGACCACAGAACAGATAAATAAGGTTAGAATGGTAATGTGGGCGGGGCAAGCGCGCCACAGTTATGATTCGATAATCATAACTCGACCGATTCGCGGTCAGTGCGCGTCGGATTACATTGGAGAACAGAGCTCTGCTTATAATGCCGTGTTGTGCTATAATAACGTGTAAGACAAAAAGTCAGACCTCAAGTATAGAGCGAGGAGGTATATCTTTCCATCGGTAAGTCGAAAATAACATTTAATTACAATATTATTAGTAAAAAACATAAAAACATATTGAACACTATGAAATACCAAACATTAACAAAATTATTGCAACAAGTTATGAAAAACATACATTGACCGATGTGTACTCGCTCAATCAGCGCAATGACCAAATCCGCTTTCAATGTACTGCATACATTGCGTCTTCTACACTTCGTCCTTTGCCCTGATTGGCAGTGATGTAAGGCGCAGCATGTTTATCGATAGTGACGTGACCATGTGGTTTGGTTAAATAAAATCATCGATAGAATTCTAGACTATACAGGTCGTTGTTTTGGTCAGCGACGAGCGACTCAGGGTCGATAATACCAATGATACTGGTGCTAAAAAAAATATAAAAAAAATACTTTATTTTTTTTAAATAATAAAAATAAAAAAATAAAAATTTTGAAAATCATGTAATAAGCTAAAGTGCAGACATAATACTCAACGGGAGTACGAGGGAGTAAAGGGGTGGGGCTATGGCGGCTTGTGCCTAGCTCTAGTCTGTGCACGTGCCTAGTAACCTTACTTTGCGGTAATTTTATTTCAAATTGAATAAGGTATTTCTCAAGATATTTACAGTATTTAATGGAATTAAGTCCATTTTTGGGGAATATATATTTTGTACTACCGCTCCTGGGTCGCTTGTCGCCGACCAAAACAACACCCAGTATATAATATAATTACGTTTGACAAAGATAATTTTCGAATTATTTTATATTTAATTAACGATAGTACATTTTTAGTTAGACGTATTTTGAAATTAGATATTATATTAATCATTGAATGAATGTGACCGAATGATATAAATGGACATATAAGACCCCTCCTCATCTACGAGTATTTACTATGATGTATTTAGTATTATAATCTAAGTAAAATGTAATTTGACTAATGCAATAAATTATAAATTGTAGGTTTCCTAAAGAACCTAACGCCAGGGAACAATGGATTGGCGTGACAGGTAGAGGTAACTGGAAGAGCCGATAACCGATGTGGAAGAAAGGTTCTCGAGTGGCGACCACGTACTGGAAAGTGCCGAGCGGGACGACCTCCCACCAGGTGGACCGACGACCTGGGGCCCAATTCTCACTTCCCTCGAACTAGCCTTCGAATCGAACTTGCATTACGAGTTCTATTTCGACCGTAAAATTTCGAGGGGCGGAGTCTATTTTTCGATTCCTGTATTCTCGGCACTAATCGAACTAACCTTCGAAATAAGTTCGAGTGTAAGGAGTAAATGCTGCCATTATGATGGATACAAATTGCACGATGCGTTTCGTTTCACTTGATAATTGCGTTTTGTTAACGTACGTGATAATTTTATATCTTAAATTAAAATTTAAAAGATTTTAATGAATATAAAATAATTAAAACAACGTTTTACTCTTATAATATCCTAATATATCCGGAATTCATAAGTTAATCAATTTTATATAATAATTATAAATGAATATGACAAAATATTTTATGTTACGGAAATCCTTAGGCTTATCTGTCATTACGTTTCCAAATGACAACCTAACTGTTTGACGTTTGATAGTTCGCATTCGAAATACGTTTCGAACGGTCCCGACCAGTCGAAGTAGTTCGAGCGCTAGCCCTCGAAAAATAAGAAAAAATGGCGGCTTCGAAATTCTCAGAAAGCCTAACTTGATTTTCACTCGAAAAAAGTACGAATTCGAACTTTATTTGGAACGAGTGATGAATTCGAGTGAATGAGAATTGGCTCCCTGCAGGGGTATTTTAAAACGCTCGGATTCGATATCGGAAACGGATTCAAAAAACTACCGAGGCGATTTTCCGCAATTACTATTTTAATTTCCGGATTCGAATATTTTTGATGTTTCTTTACGGAAATATCAATTCGATTCATCGAAAAGTTATCGGAAATTAAAATAGCAATTGCTTAAATTCGCCTTGGAAATTTTTGAATCCGTTTCCGATATCGAATCCGACGTTTTAAAATAGCCCTGCTGGTCAGATCTACTATCCGATTCAGTTCTACACATTGTGGGACACTTTACGAAAAAACGATCACACCTCTACAGATGATTCACTATCAAGAATTGAAAGGTGTATAGGATCAAATCTATATTTGAAATTTAGCATAGGTAATTAAAATGTTTGTCTAGATGATAAGACTTACCATATACATTGAGCTATAGTGATAATAGCTCAATAACCATATATGGTTTTCCGGGGTGTGATGATGAAGTAGGAGGGCATGCGCTGGATGGGGTTGTTGGAATTGTCGTGAGATGAACTTTGACCACATGTGGTATCCCTGGTCTGATGATGGAGTAGAATGGTAGGTATTTAAACTGTATAACGGAGCAACTTATCCTAGCCGTGTTTGGGGTTGTTGGAATTGTCCTGAGAACAGCTTTGACCATATATAGTTTTCGGGCTCTGATGATAGAGTAGGAGGGTAGGTAATGGAACTCCATAGCGCAGCAACGTATCCTAGCCATGTTTGGGGTTGTTGGAATTGTCGTGAGATGAACTTTGGCCATATATTGTATTCAGGGTCTGATGATGGAGTTGGAGTGTGGGTAAGCACTGAAACTCCATAGTGGAACGACGTATCCTTATCCTAACCATATTTGGGCTTATTGAAATTAAAATATTAAACTTAGTTACAAAAAAATCTTACGAGCCCTTACAAAGCTGCGCTTTTAGCTAGTATATAGTAAAAAAATAAAATAAAATAATTTCTTAATATTAATTTCATGTTACATTTTTCCCCACGCATTCATCAGATAATTTATCGATAAAAATATCGACTTTATCAAGCAAATCAAATCTGTCAAATTTAGCTTCATAATTTTAACAGCTCACGCCTATGAAGTATCGTATTTTTTCGGTAATTACTTACTAACGATAATGTCGTTCTTCATTGACGGGTCCCACCCACTTAGTGAAGTGCCACGCACAACGAACAACCAGACTATCAATAATCAGTTTAGAAATAAAACAAATCGAACATTAGAAGTTAAGATTTAGTTAACTATATAATTTGTTGTAAAAATTTTCGTTATTTGCGCACTATAATATAATATATTATATATCTATCACGCAGTTATCCGTAAAAAAACCACTACATACCCTAATAGTTTTATTAGTTTTTTTGTTTATTGCCAGTCCAAAAAATCATTATGCTGAATAATAATATAATTAATTCAATAGAAAAAGATATGTTAGTTTTGTGTAATCCGTACAGCATAACCATGCAACTATCGATGCCAAGTTCTATGAGAATAATAATTGATAATCGAACCGATTCATTAACGATTATACACTACCCATCCCTACTGTAAGTTGTCAACATTTTTGACAGGTGTATGCATTTTTGCGTGTGTGAGTGTCTATGCCCACGGTAGCTTAGTGCTAGTGGGCGAACGAATATCTGCCCTGAGATTTATGTGTGCGTGATTTGGTTGTGTGCGAAATATTTGTAAAAATATGATTGCGTATGTGTAGAAATTAAAATAGTGGGGGTCAAGCGGCGACACTGGTCCTATCCTAGTACAAAATTGGAGCGAGGGCCTTTCCAACCTTATTTATCTATTCCGTGGGCTTGACCAATTCTTATGATATTTTGTGTGTATATTCAGTAGGTCTCAGAATAGGACGTTAACTATTTTTCATACCCGTAGGGTAGGGTGGGGTAGGGTAGGGTAGGATGGGGTAAGGTGGGGTAAGGTAGTGTAGGGTAGGGCAGGGCAGGGCAGGGCAGGGCAGGGCAGGGCAGGGCAGGGTAGGGTAGGGTAGCACCACAGTCGCGGGCAATCAGAACAGGGGCTCTGTGCGCCCAGAAGCGACCCCAAGGAGGACGATGAGTCGATGTGGTCACGACTCATCCGGCGATAGCACAGCGAGGGTGCTGGGGGGAGGTGTCAGACTTCCCCCGGGACGAGCTATCAAAGCGCCGCGTTTGGAGGGGCGAGCAGGTACACGTTCAACAGGAGAGTCCGCCCTCCTCTCGATAACGCAGATGGCGACCACCGTGGGGTTTTAGCCGGTAGAATTCCGGCATAACCAGGCCGCTCCTCCCCAGGGCGGTCGGGTATGCTATGAGGATTTCCCCAAGCTAATTAGCACCACAGGTGAGGGTAGTATATATGTATATTATAAGTTGGTTACGACGGGCATTTAATGTAGATAAAGTTTGATTTTTACAGAAAATCATTATCATTTATAATTTAAAAGATTTGAAATTAGCAAGAAACAGTATTCGCGATACCGTGACCGGGCGGACCGAGGCGGGCGCGCGCGCGCAAATCTATTGACACCTCATTACGACATTGCACCCGTGCGAAGCCGGGGCGGGTCGCTAGTACTTAAATAATTACTAACACCTAGATTCAGAATAAGTCAGATGAGTAAATTAGTAATAATTTTTGAATTTCGTCTATATACCTACATAACTGGAAATTAATTTATGAAACCGATTAACCACCTATTTTCCCTTCTTCATTTTTATGACCTGTGCGATTCATACGCATGATCTTTGAAGGCACGGTGGGCTCACCATCGCGCCAATCGGCCAATCGGGTATATATATGTCACCGTATTTTTGTGAAAACCGTTAGTTTATAATCTACCTAGCGAGATTGTAAACTTCCCGATAAATTGTGAACTGTACCATACTGCTTACAATATTACGTATTCATTTCCGATAGTTTATAATCTATCCATGTCAAACCGTCATATTGCAAAACGAACCTGCACTTGCCGACAGGGTTCACAATCTATCCGATTTTATCAGTCGTAATATTGTGAACCGTCCCTGATTGGTCAGTTTTGGCGGAAGAGCGTTTTGTAGAATATTAGAATCAATATCCGACATTTTTAATTGGATATAGTTTCACAAATATAATCAAAACACTTGACTTACACGAGAAATTATATTATAACATGAAAAGTATAACTCAGGTTATGTTCGGCTACTAACAGATATTTTTCACAGAAACTTTACTTATTATTTAAATCCTAGTTTATTTTCACAAATAATTGTAGCTTTATTTTATTTATTTCATAGATTCACAGCTTATTAGCCTTTATGATAACTTTCACTTATTTTAAACACAAAATCTAATAAAAACCCAAAAAATATGTTTGTTTACGTTCGTTGATAACAAATGACAGCTAGGTAAAGATGGCGGCGCGGGACACATGACGTTCAACCAATCAGCGCGCAAAGAGCATTCCGTCGGGTCGAAGTATGATGCCAGTTCACAATATAACGGTTTGTTGCGGATAGATTATAAACTATCGGAAATAAATACGTAATATTGTGAGCACTGTGGTACAGTTCACAATTTATCGGGGAGTTTACAATCTCCCTAGGTAGATTATAATCTAACGGTTTTCACAAAAATACGGTGACATATACATATACACAACCAGCGGGCAGAGAGCCAGCAGCAGCGCCCGCCATTTTTACCTCGCTAACAGTGTTGCCATATATACGGATTTGTCCGTATTTATACGGATTTTGGACATCCATTACGAATGAACCATGATTACAGAATAACGTACAGATAGACTTAACCTCATACAGATAGACTTTCTCACTTATCAATCAGATGAGGTACAGAGCACACTGATATTTTTGTTTCATTTTTATTAAATATTAACCACATTTTTTTGGTCTGTCAGTCAGAAATATTATTTCATTCCATGGCATTCATGGAATTCCCCCTGCCGTAGTTCACGTTCGAAAACGTGAAACAAAGACAAAAATACTAGCAGTTATATTAGCTTAATTTTTATGAAATTGGCGCTTTCTAGATAGATTAAATATTATTATGCTCAAAATACCTGGCAATCGTGAACAAGGTTCAAATTGGTTATAATGAGGAGTTTTCATATGATACCTATACAGGGTGTTGTTTTGGTCGGCGACAAGCGACCCAGGAGCGGTAGTACAAAATATATATTCCCCAAAAATGGACTTAATTCCATTAAATACTGTAAATATGTTGAGAAATACCTTATTCAATTTGAAATAAAATTACCGCAAAGTATGGTTACTAGGCACATGCACAGACTAGAGCTAGGCGCAAGCCTCCATCGCACCACCCCTTTACTCCCTCGTACTCCCGTTAAGTATTATGTCTACACTTTCGCTTATTACATGATTTTCTAAATTTTTTTTTTTAATTTTTATTATTAAAAAAAAATAAAGTATTTTCTTTATATTTTTTTAGCACCAGTATCATTTGTATTATCGACCCTGAGTCGCTCGTCGCTGACCAAAACAACGACCTGTATATGCTCAAACTATTGATAATTCGAACCAATTTGAACGTTCGCCATTTGACAGATATTTTAAGCATAAGAGGTATCATATATATATAGAATAACTCCTCATTAACCGTTGGACAGAGATAGGTATTTTCAGCATATAATTTAATCTGTTTGAAAAACGCCCATTCATAATGGTAATACGGATTTTATACGGAGTTTTTGAATGAAAATACAGATTTCACGTCTCCTTCATATGGCAGCACTGCCTCGCTTCGCACTCTCGCTCAGTCAGTCCAGCTTTGCTCGCGTTGTGTGTTGTTTGTGTCGAAATGGTTGATGCCGCCAATACGATCGTGACAGAAAAACATGAATCCGTTAAAAAGTGAACTGTTTTAAATAAATTCATGTAAGGAACAGTGTAATAATAATATCGACTCAAAGTCAAATTGGTACCTACGTTAAAAAAGTTATGTCGCAATTTTTTTTGTTGCTAAAAGTTTGTTACAAAAATATTATTCGTTCGGTAAGATAGCCTGCGCGTCTTGGATAACGTTTTGTGTTGTAAACGGTGTATTTTCTAGTCTTATTTGTGTCGAATTGGAATCTAATTGGACCTAAATTGGACTTGTGCTGGTGTAAGACTGCTGAGGTTGGACTCCGCTTTGGAATACCTACCTTGACAACCAGGTTAGTTTAGTAGTTTTGATGTTGTTTATGTGTTCTATCTAATACGTATCTAACTTTTACGCCTTGAATTAGTTCACCTTTATACAATTATATTTTAATTTCCCATAAAAGTTAGCTAATGTTATGGTACCTACAGTGCCGTTTTTCCCACAAGGGCATGTGCCAAGGGCTGCCGGACCGGCATAAGTGGTGTATCTTCCTGCCAACTTCTCTTGCCTGTCGATGCAGGTAGGTAGGTACCTATATTAACTTTGCAGTGTAAGCTAAATGCCTATTTAGAGTTTCTAAGTAGTTATCCCAATTTTTATTTGGATAAAAGAAGAATTAAGCAAAAAGTCTGGATTTTACCTTTTTACAGTAAAAATACGGAAGGTCCCGGGAAATACGGGCAATGAAATCCCTAGGTACCTACGTAGTGTAGTAGGTATACAAACATAGGTATAGGTAGGTGTCCAAAGCTGCTGAGCTTAAACTTGGTCCAGGCACTTTCACACCCAATGGCTGTGAGGCGCTTCTAGGCTATAACTGGAAATCAGGACTTACGTGGTCGCTACTGGAGAACCTTCCTTCCCCATCCATCGGTAATCAACACAGGCAGCCGTAATGCCGTAAAGCGAAAATGGGCAATGTCCTCATTACCACGACATGCTAGGTTAGAGGTACAGTCGCGAAATAAATTGGGACCCGTTTAAGGTTGAAATCTTACAACAAACGTATACCTACCTACTACGGTGCCGATTCTGTTGTAAATCGCACTAAACTAATTTTAGTCACATCATATCTCTTTCTTACAAACATTATTGAAAACTAGTCTTTGCCGTCGGTATTTAGAAGTAACCGTGATAGTTGGTGACTAAATTTACATTAAGCGCAAGCATTGGACTAATTTGACAAGACTAAATTTCTTACATCGTTTTCTTATGTTCTTTGTTAGAAAGAGACATCCTCATCATCATCATCAGTCTATAATGTCCCACTGCTGAGCACAGGCCTCCTTTCACAAATGAGGGTGAAAGGGAATGGGCAATACTCCACCACGCGTGCCCACTGTGGACCTGTGGAGGTAGGGTGGACCACTAGAGTCAACCTACTGTTGGAATTTTTCAAGCCGCCTAGGAGGCATCCAACTAGCTTAACGACTATCACGATTAAGTGATAACCGGGACCAACGGCTTTACGTGCCTTCCGAAGCACGGAAACGCTCCATTTGAAATACCACTAGGCGGTCACCCATCCAGGTACCACGACAGTGGTAGCTTAACTTTGCCGATCGACTAATAATGCTACACCACGAGCGCTTCTGAAAGTAGTTTAGTTGTAAACAACTCAATCAGCACCGACAACGCGTTATGCACTGACACCTAGGTAGGGGCAATTGCTCTCGGATAAACCAACATTGATTTGGATTTTGGAGCTTTCGACAATGGTCTTGTGGTCATTGAACATAATTATTTTATTACCACTAATGTAGTATACAAGCTTACGGCCGGCCTGATGGTAAGAGCTTACCGTATAGCCTATGGACGCTTGCTTCACCAGGGGTATAACTCGTGCGTTGCCGGCCGTGCAAAATTCTCTTCACACCCTTTTTGAAGAACCCCATGCTGTACGCCATTGGGAAAACCACGGGCGGCCATACCACAGCCTGAGTGTCTGGATCATATCTAGGAAATGGGCCCATATTAATGATCGCGACTCTACATTTTCCTACCTTACAATAATTTTTGAGGACGATGAGTAAGATTGCTAATTAGTAGGTCTACCTTCGTACAGATTCCGTAGCTACCCAGCAAACCTGGTTTCATTAGTTTTTTTTTATACAACTAGGTCGACATCTTTGTCGAATGTTGGTCTCCTTATTGTCAAGATTTATATTATGTTACGTTACACACAAAGATGCCTCATAGGTTACTTCAATAAATCCAAATCCATAACCTCAAGGCATTTAGGTAGGTATATCTAGTTATAATGTGGAAGAAAAAGTCGAAGTTTAAAAAACTGTCGATCTCATGAACTCCCTTATCTAAAAACAGGAAATTTAAGCGAAAAGGACTTTTACTACTTATCTAATCTCACGCGGAAGTTCTGGCAATGCGAGTGGGAAGGTAAGAGGACGCAACATCCTTTATTATGATAATCAAATTAAGTACCTAGGTAAGCCCCTTCGTAAGGCGAAGGCAAAGGAAAATCCTTAGAAAGTAGGTTATTTTTGCAACCCTTGTTCATTCAAAGGCGTAGCAAAAGGCATATGTGTTTTGCAGAAAGATTTGTAGGTACCTATATCAAGTTAGATTGAATAGAATGTGGGAGTTACAAAAAGTCATACGATTATGAAATCTAAGTCCTACTATACTGTACCTAACATAGGACGAAAAAGATACAGAGATTGATATATTGAGATTACTATTTACAATTCAAATTTGTAAACGATTTGATAAGCAAAGAGACATGAGGGGGAAATCTTAACTAAGGTATAGTAAGCGCCACGAATGATGAGCACAGAATAGGCAGTAGTGGGGGCAAGTTCGCGCATGTACACTTTAGGCCAAATCACAGTAGCCAAATGACACGCGAGAATCCAATAGACGACGAGCATCGACTGACGAACCAATCGTGTGCAGCTCGGCGCTCCCCCCTTCTTCATTCCGCCAAACAGACCGAAAAATTAACTACTGCGCAGGTGTCAATCTGTGCTCACGACTCCTGGCGCTTACTATACCGATGGGCACCTATGTTAGTTATTATAATAGGAAACCTGACAAACCGAGTTCTTTAATTTTGTACTTTTTCATAAGTGGTATTGAGTGGGACTTATATAATGGGGAGTGTTCTCAAGAACTTTTTGGACCTAGTGCCATCATCACCTTTTTACCACTGCACCGCTCGCCGGTGATGTGGAGTTCATCCTCATATCCTCCTCGCCTCGATCGTCCACACAACGTTTCAGTCGGACGTTTCTACTGCGGACCATTATGATGTGGAATGAGCTCCCCATTACGGTTTTCCCTCAGCGCTACGATATGGGGTTCTTCAAAAGGGGCGTAAAAAGAGCTCTTCAAGGTTGGCAACACATTGGCAATCACCCTGGTATTGCAAATGTCCATAGGCGGCGGTGACTGTTTGTCAACCAATTGGTATAAAAAAACTTAATAATTTTAATTTTCTCTTAATATTTTCCTCACAGCTATAAATTAAGGTATATCAATCAATAAACAGCTTATAAAAACGCATATCAATAACCGCCTACAACAATAAACCGTTAAAGATTAATGTAACTTTATCGCAACCTTATTTACAAAACCATGTTGTGCAAGAAATTGCGAACATGCACACCTACTTATTTAAGCAGATTTATCATGTTCCGATACACCTGCGACTGATATAACTTGCACTTAAGAGTGCGTACCAAGCCAGAAAAATATGGCAATGCGAAGATTAGACATAAGTTTGTTTCATCTGAAACAAACTTATGTCTAATCTTCGCGTGGAGATGAGATGGAGATAGAGAGAACTAAGCGCTTTTTATCTAAATAACTCGTAAAGTATAGAATATTTTTAAAAATCGTTAGTAGCAGCCCTAGGTCATATGTTAGTGATATTATTTATCGAATTTTTATCTTAATTAGATACACCATGAACAAATAAAACCGAAAATTCATTATTATTAGAGGTACCTTTGTGATTTTTTTCTATCGAGGAAATATAGTGGTATATAATGAAAATACCTATATAAAAATATTTTTTCATTTAAATACTATTTACTTGGGTAAATTTCAATTCTAAGATTGTTATTACGTTTATACGCACTCTTAACACATTAGCTTTTTTATCTCCAAGTAAGTAGTAGGTACCTAGTAACACTATCTAATTCTTTTGACGCTTTTGTCACCGGGATCTTACTTTTTTCTTCCTTTCTTGTAAGGGCAAACTACCTTAAAGATTGATTCCACGCGAATATGGTCTTAGAGAATATCCATAAGTTTTGAGTCATTGCTATCGGCATTACAGATATTGAAAATATAAGCCTAATGCGTTGGGTATACAAGTGGCTTTATATTCTTCTGAACTACTCTTCTCTTTATTCATTACGGTAAGTCTGTTGGCTTTCGGAGCATCTTTAAATGTCCGCAGGGTCTTGTAAGCCTCTTTTCAATTCCGCGTTGTTCCTGGCTTTTATGCATTCATTTCACTTCTGTGGGGGTAAAATAGGGGATGGTGGAATGCTTTTCAACTTGTAACAAATGACCTCATCAGAGATCAGCAGAATTTTTTGTTAAATAAATAATTTTGCTGCCGACATTTTATTACAGTATCAAAAAAACAGGAGTATTCGTGCATAAACATCGTTAGTTCGATCTCTGATCGTGTATTAAACTACCGTTACCAATGTTCGAGTGAAGACAATGGTGAAGACGATACCTACTTTGCCGTGGCGTCGTTCGTATGTACCGTATACTATCCTATATTATGCAAATTGCTTCATGCCTTATCCCAGAATTGGGTGGCTTGAACGACTACTTAAGAAGACATTAGCGTGAGCCACCTCCATTTAAAACGAATAATAATAAAAACAACGAATTAGAGCCTATATAATGCTGTAAACCTGTAGCAAGTCGGATTCCTGTTGAGCTATGTTTCTAAATTACGAGGGCTCATAAACTGGATGAAAACTTTTGCCGTCGTCACTCCTGAAATTATCACCGCTTGGGAAGTTAGCCTTCAACTGTGTGCATTTTCAAATATCCCAAGTAAACTACAGTGCGGGCGCCTAGAGCGCCATGCTCCATGCTTTCCCGACATCCGTTTATATTGGCCAAATCACGGAAACAGCTTAGGTAATCTGATTAACATGGGACTTTAATTAAACTACACCTAAGAAGAACCACCCTGAGAAAGCCCCATCGCAATAGGATTAGCGATTTCCGAGTGTCAGAAACTCATTCTCTCAGGGGGCTGCACTGTAGTGAGAGGCAAAACAATATTATTTTAACCAGCTGTCCCCCGCGGTTTCACCCGCGTTCTCGGGTTAAAAGGTCCTATGTCCTCCATACCATAGGCTATCTGCATGCCAAATTTCATGATGATCCGTTGAGTAGTTGAGACGTGAAGGCGGAACAAACAAACAAACAAACTCACTTTCGCATTTATAACATTAGTTAGGATTATTCGTGAAATATAAACTCCAAATACATTGAGCTACCTATTATTACTACGTATAATACATAGCTCAATGTCCAAATATTAGATTTAAAATTCATAACAGCGCTATTAAGAATTTACACACAATATAACCCATAGTTAACTTTGCAGTCAAATTAAACCATAATATACTCTTATTAACTAAGTGAACGGTTAACTGTTCATTGACATAGATGCATTGTGATTGTGGTAATAATGACGTTCATATCGGTGTGGTATCAATTCCATGATCAATTCACAGTTAATCGAATTGCCGTCCGTCTACGCTTGTCAAATCATACTGTGAGCCGTAAAGCTGTTGTGATTGTATAAGCGGGGATAGAACGAGACGTACAATTAAAAAATGTACATATTTTTTAAGTGTGTGCCTCACATAGGTTAAAATGAAAAAGGAAATAGGTACATATATGGTACCGGCTCAGAGGGTAAACGATATCGTGTATCGTTTACCCTCTGATTCTATTGGTTAATATTTGACCATCGTTGTCAAATATTAACCAATAGAATTGCAGCAAAACTGACGAGACGTAAAGTTATGCAATTCTATTGGCTAATTGATTGACAACGATGATCGGACTATCGCGTTTCGTTTTTCGTATTAGGGCCTCAGAGCGCTCACCAGGGGCCCGTTACTCGCGTCTTCGACATCGATTCTCGGCAAATGCAACCTTCCGAACCTGTATTAGAGTATGAGAATCAGACTTTTCGTAAGTGCCTGTGAAAGTCTATTTGAAGAAATGATTTTGAATTGAATTGATGCCGAATGCGACGATGTTTGGCAAAGACATGGTGGATATACGGTATATATCATATTATATATTTTATATATTTTCACAGCAATCAGCCGTGTTTTTCGCCAAATGTCTAATGCGATTTCAAATCCGCAACACTGATACTACGATGTCTAATACGTGAGAATCAAGGGCCAAGACACTCGCCTGGGTCAACCTCACTCTTTCGATCACCAAATGTCAAGTGTCAGATAATGACTTCAGAATTTTAGCTAATCAACGTTTGATAACTTTATTATGAATAAGGGGGTAAATAAAGAATTATATTTTATTAGCTGATTCCCGCGGTTTATCACAAAAAATGGCAATAGGTATATCCCTCTCCGGCTTATACTCTATGCAAAAATCACGTTGCTGAAAGGACAAACCTACACAAACATTTAATATAATTATATTCATAAAAGTTTCATTGTCGCTTGTATTATGACCGCGGCTGTACAGCTCAATAGTACTTTATCTACACCTTTAACAGTTATCCAAGATCACGAATTACTGCGTCATTGTATAGGAGTATTATAATATTAAAAAAATATAAAGATTGTGCTAAAAAAAATGTTCTGGTGAACATATATCCCGGCGCACAACCTTTTAGCCGGACATGTTAGGCTTTTCGTCTGGTAGCCTGGCCTTTCTGGTACCTATCCAATTTTTTTATGAACCAGCTCAAATGTAAGAAATATTTTGAAGTATGTTACCCTCCTGCCTGGCTGAGGTTACTCCTCCAGTTGAAAATCTGTCGCCAAGCACCTATCGGTGTGTTCCGATAGAGCTGTCGGAACACACCGACAGAACTATCGGAACACTGCTCTGCACTTGAAAGCCAGTTCTCTGCTAGGCTTTGTGTGCTTACCACCTTCGGCCACATCAAGACTGACCATGGTGAAGTTGTGGTCAAAAAAGATAGAATGTCGCGGAAATGAACCTATAATATCCGGTAGGTATTTTTCAATTACTGATAAATGCTGCCCTTTTGGAAATGCCATAATGTCCGACCCTACTATCGTAATGTCCGACTTAACAAAAAAAATAACACCTGCCAACTAGGTAGTTTATGTACAGTCAGCACCAAACTAACACACATTACATAATTCATTCACAGTTTCCATAAAACTGTCAAGAGAATGTCAATAAATTTGTATGAAAGCATATCCAAGTTCTTTGATGAAACGTACTAAAGTTATCATCTACTTTTGACAGTATATGACAGGCAGGTCAACAACCTCCGGTTTATGAAGCCAGAAGTGTTTAACAAGAATGTACTCGTAGTACATAAAGTACACCTTAAGGGTGCGTATAAAGCAAAATAACAATCTTAGAATTGAAATTTACCCAAGTAAATAGTATTTAAATGAAAAAATATTTTTATATGGGTATTTTCATTATATACGTGAGGGTTCTATCTGAGCAAAAACATAATGGAATGAAATTTCCTCGATAGAAAAAAATCACAAAGCTACCTCTAATAATAATGAATTTTCGGTTTTATTCGTTCATGGTGTATCTAATTAAGACAAAAATTCGATAAATAATATCACTAACATATGACCGAGGGCTGCTACTAACGATTTTTTAAAATATTCTATACTTTACGAGTTATTTAGATAAAAAGCGCTTAGTTCATTTTTGTTCCGCGAAACACGCTATCTCCATCTCATCTCCACTCGAAGATTAGACATAAGTTTGTTTCATCTGACATTGCCATATTTTTCTGGCTTGGTACGCACTCTTAATCTGAGCACAATGGGTCCGTGAACCAGCTTCAAAGCTTATTTTTTTCACAGGCTATTTAAAAAACAATACCTATCCTTATTTGAAGGCGAACATGATGACAATTCTATTGTAGGTGAGGTGCGAGTCTGAACTTGATATGAACATACGAAGTAATTATCAAATAATGGATTTATTATACCTGAGCACTAAGTGTGTTGCTAAAATAATAGTGTTACGAAATCGTATGATAAATATCTTGGGACCGGTAGTCTATGAAATTATCTTTATTCTGCTATAGTTAAAAAAAAACAACGGGTTGCACTCCGGGAGTGCCGGCAGAAGTGAAAACTTGAATATTAACGTTGTGCATTTTTGAGACTAGACATTTTTCACATAGTGTTTTTATACAAGGGAAAGCTAGTTCCAGATACATATAATAAGATTTTTTTATTAACTTAGAATGGGAACAAAAATGGTTCCGACCTTCCGGCTAGCTAGAGAATATTATAAGAATTTGAACATAACCCCAGTACAAATACAGTCTAATTTGCAACTACTCTCACTCCGTCTTACGAATTTTCGATACGGGTCACGTGACATCTGACGCGAGTTTAACATCTTTTACCCATCCCAAAAAGTGCACAACGCCGCTAAAGAAGTTTTCACTTCAAAAATGTGTACAGGGGGGCTAAAAAGGAAGGAAACGCCGAATCGGATTGAGTTCCCATTAGGAATTGAATTACAAATCGTAAAATGGTCACTTAGTAGGCAATTCAGGATATGATCTCAATACGATTCTAATTATGCAATTCATTTTTTTGACAGTTTTCTATGGAGATTCGTAAAATGGCTCACTAAATAGGAATTGCTTTTGTGTCAAACAGTAGAATCATAAGAGGATACCGAGGAGCAACTTATTACAATTCAATTTAGAGATTTTGTTCAAAATCAATGAATAATGAGGGAATTTCGAGGTTTTACTAACACCCATAAACCATTTTATGGAATGTTAAAAGCTATTGGCTACCAATAAAGTTCTTTTACCATCAATTTTGTGATAACCTAACATAGTACTATCGTAATTTTTACATGATTAATATTATACTATTTTTCCACCCAGAAACCCCTTTTATCCCCATAGGGGTTGAATTTCGAAAAGACCTTAGTAGTTGCCTATGTTATAAGGAACATGTGTGCAAAAGTTCAAGTATCTCTGTACTCTGCGGTTTGAGCTGTGTGTGCATCTGTCATGCGACTGCATGCTACATGCAACTGACTAGTTTCTTATACATTTGATTTTTTATAAAGATTAGAACTAATAATCACAAAAAGCTTTAAGATCTGCAGCTTAAATTTTGATAGAATAAGCTTTAGCATTTTGAGGAATTATATCCGCAGATCTACTTTCTATCAAAGGTATTACTAGAGTATATATATATCTGTGTTGGTATATATTGCCGATGACTAATCACAGTGACACAAAGAGATACACATAGGGGTTGCGTGTTTGTTTAGGGTAAATAAAAGACAAAAGTAAATAAATCAGCGTAACTTTTATTACAGTATTATCAACATTATAGTTTAGTGTAGGTAATGTTACAGCATGATAGCAACGCCAACTCCCAAATTCTCTGTGGTCCTTTCCCCATCATATTAGCAGCATGATGATGACAGATGCCAAAGTAATTATAATATAAATATCCTTTTGGTAATCCCATGTACAATTATCTTTATCTTCGGGTAATTTATAACCTGAAAGTAATATTATTTGTTGATTATATTATTGTTTGACATCATGCTTAGTAGGTATCATCTACCTAACCTACCACAACCTATCTAACAAGGGAAAGTTAATAATGGTCTTAGTTATGCACTTTACATGCATTGCATGTTTCATATAAAAAAATCCTAGTTTCTGTTGAACATATTATTTGGGGCTTATAATTCAATAATTTATGGTATAAATAGAAATAATAGTATATTCTTTTGTTGAGATTAGGTTGGGAATATGCTACATTATGCTGTTATTGATGATATTTACGAACTCACTCTCATAAAACTAGAAACTTCAACATGGAACTCTGGTGAAATGTCCTCATAATGATTTAACATGTATAGAGGATATTTATGCAATTACTCCTTTGTCTTCGCAAATACTCGGCTTTTTTTAGTTAAAACGTCTTCATAACGAATGAACGAAATGTTTCTTCTTGTTATTTGTACAACACAGAAATTTTCTTCCCTGCACAATTCACGTGATTGTTTATTCATAATAATCCATTATTTAGACTAAATAATGACGGAATTTATCTTATTTAAAGAACGTTTGATAAAATTCAAAAGATATTAGTATTATTTACTACCTATAGGTAGGTAAAATATATAACTTAGTGACATCGACCGACCATAGACTAGCAAACTTATTATTACCAGTCGAAGCTGAAAATATTTTCTTAATCATTTATAAATTCCCATTTTAGATACGTAATTGCAGTTTTATAAACGTTTTATAGTTACAAATGTTTAAGATCATAATTTTAATACGTGAATTCTCTATTAGTTCTTTCTTACGACTTAAAAATGATAATAGAAAAACTTACCGGTAAATTACGGTTTTTTATTTTTGGTGTTGTAACATTAATATCAAATTAGAATCAGCTAATGAATTGAATTGCATGAAATTAGTGACCATTTTACCAAAATTTATAGGAATTGCGTCAGATCTGCTGGGAATTCGGGAAATGAATTCCTTTCAGCAATATTGCGTAACTCTACGTTTTTAGGGCAGCAGAACAGACCAATCAAAAGAAATACGCAAATATATGCCATTTTGTGATATCGTTTTAGTTATATAGCTTTATGTAAATTCTAATCACAATTTGATTCTATTGACCTTTAAAAGAAGACGATCACCGTCCGATCTTCATCAGCAATTATAAGCCTGCCTCATTGGTTCCATTTCATTGATTAAGTTGTAAAAATATTACCTAACAGTGTTGAAGCTTTAATAGTTGCATTCCGAAGAGTTGCGTAAGACGGACATCCGTTATGTCATTTGATACAATTCACCGGATGTTAAAAAAAAAGTCCTCGGATGTAGAGCCACAAGGGTAATGAAAAGGCTTCATGATATCGTTTTTTATTCTTTTTTTTAATTGACGGTGAACTTTAAAAAACAGAGTGAACCCTACACAACAAACCAAAGAAATAAGTTCTTGGTTAAAAATTTAATTTTTAATACAAGCTTTTTTTGTTTGACTGTACTTTTTGTTGACTGTACTTGCTTGCATTGTCATCCAATATACTAATGTATACCAAATATCAAGTCAATCCGACCACTGGAAGTGGGTGAAATTCGACTTGCAAGATTCCACCCGAACGAACAAACGTACATACATACATTGCAAGTTAAATAAAAGCTTGTAATAAATAAATGAACATGTAAACAGGAATCGGTTAATTGTCGAAATAATTAAAAATGAAAATACCTTACTTTACTTTGTACAATAAACAGGCTTTAAGTCACGTCAGAAGATTATGGAGAATGTTAAGACTAGGCGTTTTATGAATATTTGAGAAGGAAACTTAAGTATCAAACAAAAACACTTCTACGAAAAGCAAACGTGTTTTTTGGTTTAACTGCTTACCATCAGGCGGGCCGTATGCTTGTTTGCCACCTTAGTGGTATAAAAAAAACATTTAAGTTGGAGAGGAGACTGTATTCAAATCCTTTTAAGTGCATCATGATAAGGAAAGGTTTTTGAACTAAATTAGGTACAAGCGCAAAATTTTGCACCTCGAGCGATCTCGATCCATCGAGTTGTCAATGAAATCTTAACCGAATAAAATTGACCAGTTTGCAGACTCGAAAGTGATTACAACCATTAAGAGAGAGGAAGGTATCTAATTTATGAGCATTTATCCGCGGTTTCTGTGGTCAGGCTTCATCAAACACTAATACAACCCTTTGGTCTCCGACAAGTAAAGTAATGGGTGCCATTTGAGGATAATTTCAGTCCCAAATGATACTAATCGTCCTTAAGCGGTCGGAGAAGGGAGGCGTTGAAAAATGTGCTAGCCTGTTAATTAATAGCTCTTTGTTTAATAAATTACTAGCATTAATTTGTTTGTATTGTACGTTCGTGAGGTCGGTCTATTGGTCTTTATATTGCAGACATAAGTCAAGTTATTTAGCAGTCATGAATCACGGATTAATTAAGGCCCTTTGCACATTATAAGAAATTTTCTTGTGTCTTGTCAGACACAAGACATAAAATGTATGGGCGTGTCTGATCCGACATTTCTTGTAATGGTGGCTTCTCACGGCGCGTGGTAGGCCGAGCCGCGCCGCGCCGCGCCGATTTCTACGAGCAAGCACGCGCCACGCGCGAGCCCGAGTCACCCCTTCACACGGGCGCGGCGCGGCGCGGCGCTCGTTTGATTGGAATTTGCCGCATATCGAGACACGCAACGCACAATGTCGCACGTCCAGCCATGGAGAAATTTAAAACGACAATTAAGAGCAGTCAATCCGCCCATACTTTTCATACAAAAGACAATAAACATTAGATAATAAACATTTTTCGTTAGATGTTTTAAACAAATTGGTATCTTGTGCACTATATCTAGCCGTGTATCTAGGCAAAAATAAAAAAAGTGTGAAAGAAATTCAGTAAAAGCCTCCGAAAAACAGCGTTTTTGCCTGAACTTTGGCCATATCTAATGTACTTATAAATTGAAAAAGTAACGAAATATCTAGATACCAGGCTTGCAAATATATTGGAGATTCTAAATAACTGACTTTTTTTCACAAACTTGTAAGATTGTTTCACAAGAAGTATACTCCTGGAACAAATTTTATGATATGCGAAATCATGAATGACGACCTAGCGAAGCGGCCGCGAGTGATAAGCGGAATTTACCGACTGATAACCGACGGCTCTGATGCTGTCTCTCTTTTTTCGCAGTCAAACATGTTGGATGAAAGTACAAGCTTTTAGGCTATGCTTGCGTTGGCCCCCTTAAATGACAATTTCTATTTTTACCCGACTGAACCGGGAGGAGGGTTATGTTTTTCGAGTGTATGTATGTCTTTCTTTGGCACGCTCTGCAGCCTAAACGGCTTGATGGAGTTAAACATGAGGTGTCGTTAGATTCGTCTTAACTATGGGAGTAACATAGGTTATATTATTTTTATATGGCGTCTTCGAATAAAAACAGAGGAGGGGAATTAAAACAAAAATGTCGTTATTACAAAAATATGGGTATCAAATGAAAGCTTGTAAACAGCCCATTCCATACATATACAGGTCGTTGTTTTGGTCAGCGACGAGCGACTCAGGGTCGATAATACAAATGATACTGGTGCTAAAAAAAATATTTAAAAAATACTTTATTTTTTTTTTAATAATAAAAATAAAAAAATAATTTTTTTTAATATCATGTAATGGTATCTATATGTATAATCATGTAATCACGGTGGGGCGATGGCGGCTTGCGCCTAGCTCTAGTCTGTGCACGTGCCTAGTAACCATACTTTGCGGTAATTTTATTTCAAATTGAATAAGGTATTTCTCAACATATTTACAGTATTTAATGGAATTAAGTCCATTTTTGGGGAATATTTTGTACTACCGCTCCTGGGTCGCTTGTCGCCGACCAAAACAACACCGTGTATATATATATATTATAATACTATATTTTCAAAATTGCTGTTACTATAATTAATTAATTTAATATAATACTATATTTTCAAATTGCAAGCTGTTATACTCTATTCAGTTATTTTTTGTTTTACGCAGTCGGGTTTTTTGTGTCCTTAACTAAACTATTCTGATCCAGGCATCGTGCTGGTCATTCTTATTTTTGTGCTCCGCATTTTTCGAGTTCCACAAAGATGGTTCGTTCTCGTAATAATGTAAAAATTCGGCAATCGTGTCATTCGACCACTCGATATTTAAGAGTGTAGTCCTTGAAAACTGCCAAAACGACTGTTACGGTTTGTAAGAAAAATCTTCGATATCGTACGTTTAAAAACATTTAAAAAGCATTTTACAATCTTAAAAGGTATACCTACAATCTTATCACGTTATATTTGTGAAATAATCCTTCATTTCCAACAAAAAAACTCGATAAAATCTCTCAAAACCACAAAATATACCTTTGCTGTTTGCAACATTTATAGTATTTCGAATGAATTGACTAAAATCTTAGTGGTTAGAAAAAAACACAAAAGGGTTGAACCCCAACGCTACCATTTCAGTTTTTTACAATATCAATCCATAAAATATTAAAATATTCTTTGCTTTTGCATGAAAACCGTGCGCCATTTTCCATAGTAATTACTATGGAGCGGTTGTCATATTTTGAATTTGTATAAATTCGAATGCGCGCATAAAAATCATCCAGTGTCCTCCTCGAGTCCAAAGTGGGAGCACGTCGCTTTGATGCTCGCTGAAGGTCGCCACCGTCTTGTGTCATTGACATAAAGGTAGGTCGTGACTGCTGAGGTAAAATAAAGAAAGAAAATACATTTATTGTTTTTTTTTAGGTACGAGATTTTATTTAATTTAGGTATTTGTACTAACTTATTCAATGTTTTTACATTTCTTATTAATTATTATTATTAAAGCCCGACCGGAAATATATGATGATACATAATAAAATTCTAAAAGGTATTTGATAGAACTCGGGATCACAAAACATGAATCTTCTCAAAATTTTGAAAACGTGTCCGCCATGTTGAACTTTTGAGACACTGCACCGATTGCTTTCAAAATCGATATTTGAGAGACCTTGGGGTCACAAAACAAGAATATTTTCTCAGAAGTTTGAAAAAGTGTCCGCCATGTTGAACTTTTTAGATACTGGCCCGATTGCTCTCAAAATCGATATTTGAGAAACCTTGGTGTCACAAAACAAGAATCTCTTCTCAAAATTTTGAAAAAGTGTCTGCCATTTTCAACTTTTTAGATACTGGTCCGACTGCTCTCAAAATCGATATTTGAGAGACATTGGGATCACAAAACAAGAATCTTTTCTCAAAATGTTGAAAAAGTGTCCGCCATGTTGAACTTTTTAGATACGGGTCCGATTGCTCTCAAAATCGATATTTGAGAGACCTTGGGATCACAAAACAAGAATCTTTTCTCAAAATGTTGAAAAAGGGTCCGCCATGTTGAACTTTTAAGACACTGCCCCGATTGCTTTCAAAAATCGATATTTGAGAGACCGTGGGGTCACAAAACAAGAACCTTTTCTCAGAATTTTGAAAAAGTGTCCGCCATGTTAAACTTTTTAGATACTGGTCCGATTGCTATCAAAATCAATATTTGAGAAACCTTGGCGTCAGAAAACAAGAAAACTCATAATTTTGAAAACGTGTCCGCCATTTTCAACTTTTTAGATACTGGTCCGACTGCTCTCAAAATCGATATTTGAGAGACCTTGGGGTCACAAAACAATAATCTTTTCTCAGAATTTTGAAAAAGTGTCCGCCAAGTTGAACTTTATAGAAACTGGTCCGATTGCTCTCAAAATCGATATTTGAGAGACCTTGGGGTCACAAAACAAGAATCTTTTCTCAGAATTTTGAAAAAGTGTCCGCCATATTGAACTTTTTAGATACTGTTCCGATTGCTATCAAAATCGATATTTGAGAAACCTTGGCGTCACAAAACAAGTATCTCTTCTCAAAATTTTGAAAAAGTGTCCGCCATTTTCAACTTTTTAGATACTGGTCCGACTGCTCTTTTTTATTATGATTAGGTGATTAAAATTAGTAATCGCAACACTTGCCGATGCAATGTGGTGTTAATACTTTTTTTCTTTTTAAGATTTTTTTACACGATTTGTTTACATGAAACGTAATTTTTAATAAAAACCGCGGCAGCAAAATTACAGCGGTGTGTGCAATACGAACTGAGAGCAGTTTGCTCAGAAGCCCCCAAAGCGGAGTGATATAAATTTGATGCTTTGGTAAACTCGACTATCCATCTGGGTAGAGGCACGATGTCCTATGAAAATATTTGATTAATCCTTATTTAATAACATAAGTTGGTTACGTTGGGCATTTAATGTTGATAAAGTTTGCTCTTTAATTAGGTACCAAAAATAGTATTCGCCATACCGTGCTCGTGCCGCGGGCGGGGCGGCACGCGTGCCATGTCACCACACAGCAGAGTACCTAGTTACCTACATTGTACGCGTGTGAAGCCGAGACGGGTCGCTAGTAAGTTATAAGAATAATCTGTGGCAAAAATTTCAAGATTCTGGACCTTACGATCTAGCTGTGTGTGGATCAGTCATTACGCCATTTTCTCTTTGTATATCCCTTTGTATAAAGGTAAAGTAGTTGTTAAGATTGATATAAAAATAACAAAGTTAATCAATATTCTCAATAAAGAAAAATATCAAGAACTAGCTTTATAGCCCGCGACTTCGTCCGCGTAGATTATTTCTTTTTTCTAGATATGAATCATTGTAACAATATAGAGCTTTGTTCATGGCTATTGTCCGCCACTACGTGTGATATTGACAAAAGTTCACCTAGATTAAGAGCTCATATGCGAGGATGCTACATTAAACTGAAACAGTCCTGCCGCAAATCAACTCTAGCAAATTTCAGAGTTTTTCCCTGTGACTACAAACCTTAATTAGGAACTGTTATCTTTTAAATACAAACGGAAGGTGATTTGGGATCAATGGTATACGCGGCAAGAAGACTGTTTCTCCTCTGGCAGAACCAGTAAATATTTTGGCCTCAATAACATTGCGGTGATGGACGATGAGTCTTTTACTTGATCGGACCATCTTGTTGGTGAACGACCACGTAGTCGTTTTCCTTCCGTGTTCCCAACTATGATCAGATTTCCAAACTTTCATCGCCTTTGCGCACCATGTGGCCGAAATACGAAAAAATACGTTGGTGGCATATGGTGGACAATCGTGTTTTAATTTGGAGCTGCGATAGGATTGATGCATTGTTGCGTTTAGCGGTCCAAGGTATTTCCAACATCCGTCTCCAGCACCACATCTCGAATGCATCAATCCTTTTTCTTTCTCGGGCCAGTATAGTCCACGCTTCCACTCCATACATGAAAATGAGGAATACCAATGCTCGTATTAACCGGATCTTTGTTTTAATACCGATTCCTCTCTTTTTCCTGATGTTGTTTAGGTGAGTCATTTCAATACGCCAATACCATATACCGAAATAATAAATTTTGAAATTTTCACTCCGAAAATAAAGAACTTCATATACTAAATTTAATCCCCATTTTCACTCCTTAAGGTTTCAAATTCCAACAACACCGATATTCGTTGCGTTAGTTTATAACCATAAGCTTAAATAATAAATTTAGTGTACTTCCATATACAAATTCATCCCCCTTTTTACCCTTTCGGGATCGGAATTATCAAAAACGTTGAGGCACATATAAATTAATTTTAACTTCGAAACTGATGGACTTTCATATAAACTTGCATCCCCTATTTTACCCCCTTAAGGATGGAATATCCAAAAATCCTTAGTGGTTGCCTACACTGTTTAATAATATATTAAGTGACGTTTACCTTGAAACTGAATGATTTACATACATCCCATACCTTTTCACCCTGTCGGGGGTGGAATTGTCAAAAAAGCTGAGATAATAACACATTAATTTTCAATCGTCAGTCTAAACACAAAATTTGAAGATCCTAACTTTAAAACTGACGGACTTGCATACAAACTGTCATCCCCTATTTTACCCTCTTAGGGGTGGAATTTCCAAAAATCCTTCCTTAGTGGATGCCTCCACTGTATAATATTAAATTTAGTGAACTTTACTTTGAAATTGAAGGACTTGCATACACAACTTCATCCCCCTTTTCCTCCCTTCGGCGGTGGAATAATCACGAACGCTGAGATAACTATACATTAATTTTCAATCGTCAGCCTAAACACAAAATTTGAAGATCCTAACTTCAAAACTGACGGACTTGCATACAAACTTTCATCCCTTATATATTAAAATATTTTACCCTGTTAGGGGTGGAGTTTTCAAAAATCCTTCCTTAGTGGATGATACATCGTATAATAATACATTTAGTGAAGTTTAATTTGAAATTGAAGGACTTGCATGCACAACTTCATCCCCCTTTTCCTCCCTTCGGTGGTGGAATTATTACAAACGCTGAGATAACTATATATTAATTTTCAATCGTCAGCCTAAACACAAAATTTGAAGATCCTAACTTCAAAACTGACGGACTTGCATATAAACTTTCATCCCTTATTTTTCACCCTTAGGGGTGGAATGTCCAAAAATCCTTCCTTAGTGGATGTCTACACCGTATAATAATACATTTAGTGAAGTTTACTTTGAAATTGAAGGACTTGAATACACAATTTCATCCCCCTTTTCCTCCCTTCGGTGGTGGAATTATTACAAACGCTGAGATAACTATACATTAATTTTCAATCGTCAGCCTAAACACAGAATTTGAAGATCCTAACTTCAAAACTGACGGACGTGCATACACACTTTCATCCCTTAGTTTACCCTGTTAGGGGTGGAATTTCCAAAAATCCTTCCTTAGTGGATGCCTACACCGTATAATAGTACATTCAGTGAAGTTTACTTTGAAATTGAAGGACTTGTATACACAACTTCAGCCCCTTTTCCTCCCTTCGGTGGTGGGATTATTACAAACGCTGAGATAACTATACATTAATTTTTAATCGTCAGCCTAAACACAAAATTTGAAGATCCTAACTTAAAAACTGACGGACTTGCATACAAACTGTCATCCCCTATTTTACCCTCTTAGGGGTGGAATTTCCAAAAATCCTTCTTTAGTGGATACCTCCACTATACAAGGTATCTTTGTGCAAAATTTCAAATCTCTAGATCCAGCGGTTTGGGCTGTGCGTTGATATATCAACAATCAGTTTATCATTTTATACATTAAGATTATTATTAAGATTACCCTCTTAGGGGTGGAATTACCAAAAATCCTTCCTTAGTGGTTGCCTACACCGTATAATAATACATTTAGTGAAGTTTACTTTGAAATTTAAGGACTTGCATACACAACTTCATCCCCCTTTTCCTCCCTTCGATGGTGGAATTATCACAAACGCTGAGATAACTATACATTAATTTTCAATCGTCAGCCTAAACACATAATTTGAAGATCCTAACTTCAAAACTGACGGACTTGCATACAAACTTTCATCCCTTATTTTACCCCCTTAGGGGTGGAATTTCCAAAAATCCTTCCTTAGTGGATGTCTACACCGTATAATAATACATTTAGTGAAGTTTACTTTAAAATTTAAGGACTTACAATACACATCTTCATCCCCCTTTTCCTCCTTTCGGTGGTGGAATTACCACAAACGCTGAGATAACTATATATTAATTTTCAATCGTCAGCCTAAACACAAAATTTTAAGATCCTAACTGCAAAACTGACGGACTTGCATACAAACTTTCATCCCTTATTTTACCCTGTTAGGGGTGGAGTTTCCAAAAATCCTTCCTTAGTGGATGATACATCGTATAATAATACATTTAGTGAAGTTTACTTTGAAATTGAAGGACATGCATGCACAACTTCATCCCCCTTTTCCTCCCTTCGGTGGTGGAATTATTACAAACGCTGAGATAACTATATATTAATTTTCAATCGTCAGCCTAAACACAAAATTTGAAGACCCTAACTTCAAAACTGACGGACTTGCATACAAACTTTCATCCCTTATTTTACACCCTTAGGGGTGGAATGTCCAAAAATCCTTCCTTAGTGGATGTCTACACCGTATAATAATACATTTAGTGAAGTTTACTTTGAAATTGAAGGACTTGAATACACAATTTCATCCCCCTTTTCCTCCCTTCGGTGGTGGAATTATTACAAACGCTGAGATAACTATACATTAATTTTCAATCGTCAGCCTAAACACAGAATTTGAAGATCCTAACTTCAAAACTGACGGACGTGCATACAAACTTTCATCCCTTAGTTTACCCTGTTAGGGGTGGAATTTCCAAAAATCCTTCCTTAGTGGATGCCTACACCGTATAATAGTACATTCAGTGAAGTTTACTTTGAAATTGAAGGACTTGTATACACAACTTCAGCCCCTTTTCCTCCCTTCGGTGGTGGGATTATTACAAACGCTGAGATAACTATACATTAATTTTTAATCGTCAGCCTAAACACAAAATTTGAAGATCCTAACTTAAAAACTGACGGACTTGCATACAAACTGTCATCCCCTATTTTACCCTCTTAGGGGTGGAATTTCCAAAAATCCTTCTTTAGTGGATACCTCCACTATACAAGGTATCTTTGTGCAAAATTTCAAATCTCTAGATCCAGCGGTTTGGGCTGTGCGTTGATATATCAACAATCAGTTTATCATTTTATACATTAAGATTATTATTAAGATTACCCTCTTAGGGGTGGAATTACCAAAAATCCTTCCTTAGTGGTTGCCTACACCGTATAATAATACATTTAGTGAAGTTTACTTTGAAATTGAAGGACTTGCATACACAACTTCATCCCCCTTTTCCTCCCTTCGATGATGGAATTATCACAAACGCTGAGATAACTATACATTAATTTTCAATCGTCAGCCTAAACACAAAATTTGAAGATCCTAACTTCAAAACTGACGGACTTGCATACAAACTTTCATCCCTTATTTTACCCCCTTAGGGGTGGAATTTCCAAAAATCCTTCCTTAGTGGATGTCTACACCGTATAATAATACATTTAGTGAAGTTTACTTTAAAATTGAAGGACTTGCAATACACAACTTCATCCCCCTTTTCCTCCTTTCGGTGGTGGAATTACCACAAACGCTGAGATAACTATATATTAATTTTCAATCGTCAGCCTAAACACAAAATTTGAAGATCCTAACTTCAAAACTGACGAACTTGCATACAAACTTTCATCCCTTATTTTAACCCCTTAGGGGTGGAATTTCCAAAAATCCTTCCTTAGTGGATGTCTACACCGTATAATAATACATTTAGTGAAGTTTACTTTGAAATTGAAGGACTTGCATACCCAACTTCATCCCCCTTTTCCTCCCTTCGGTGGTGGAATTATCACAAACGCTGAGATAACTACACATTAATTTTCAATCGTCAGCCTAAACACAAAATTTGAAGATCCTAACTTTAAAACTGACGGACTTGCATACAAACTGTCATCCCCTATTTTACCCTCTTAGGGGTGGAATTTCCAAACATCCTTCCTTAGTGGATGCCTCCACTATATAAGGTATCTTTGTGCAAAATTTCAAATCTCTAGGTCCAGCGGTTTGGGCTGTGGGCTGATATATCAACAATCAGTTTATCATTTTATATATTAAGATGATCCGGTACTGCTTACCTAATTAGCACGAATCACGCGAACACTGTGGCTCTAACCTTTTCTATTGCCAATATTGCCATCTCTTTTACCACGGCTACTCGCAAACTGCGGGGCGGCGAGTGAATAGCTAATACATTGCGCTGTTTCTATAACATGCTTACTAATCTTACAGGCGTGAACTCGCACTGTATAAATAATTATTCCATTGCGCCGTAAATCATAGTTGTCTGTCTCAAAGCAATGTGTAATATAACTGTGAGACGCATCTGTGTAGGCAGAATGTGTCGATGTGTGAGCTCTATGAGAAATTACCACGCTCGAGGACTAGGCTCTTAAGCTCGCAGAGTACCTCACGTTCGAACGCTTCGAGATGAAATGAACGTGTTCAAACGCACACACAACTCCGCACAAAACCGAGCCACCCACGCGCGCGCCCGCGCCCAGGGCTGCATTCAGACCCTCAAAATATTATTGTACTTATATGGAAAATAAAATTATACTAGGTACTTGTCGAAAATAATACTGCATTTTGCTTATCGTCCATTTTGTTATTTAACTGAAATAAAAATGTATTTGTAAGGACATTTTAGTTTTATTGTTATTGTAGGTACAAATTGACCAAATTTAGGCAAGTAGATGTTTATCTCAGCCAATCCGTCAATCGAAACTTCGTCTTTGGCATTGACACGACATAGCATGTCGTCAGATGGAATACATTCAATACAAATTACATTTACTTTCTTTCACAGCATCGCATGTAAGAATCAGGAGTAAATAGGCCGATTTACTACAACTAAAACAACTATTACAACTTTATTTCATAATTAAAGTAATATTTTTAATTTATTTCAACAAATAACAGAATTAATCGACCTGAAGGTAAAATTATGGTATTTTCTCGTAGGTAGTAAGTGTCCTGGCATTACGATACTACATAAGTACTATATTTATATTTATTATACTACGAAATCCAACCCTGCCCGCGCCGCGCCTTTGAAGTTACCGACATTTAGCGGATCGGACGCGCCAGCCCAAGTCGCGCCGAGCATTGCCTTCACACGGCGCGAGGCGCGGCGCGGCGCGGCGCGGCTCGTCCCACCACGCGCCGTGTGAAGCGACCAAATTGGACGCGCCAGGCCGAGTCGCGCCGAGCATTGGACGCGCATGCCCAAGTCGCGCCGAGCCGTTGCCTTCACACGGCGCGGGGCGCGGCGCGGCGCGGCGCGGCTCGGGCTACAACGCGCCGTGAGAAGGCACCATAATATGCACGGTCTCATATAACAACCAGTACAACTGAATGTCTTATAAGACATGTCTGATAAGACACAAGACATTTTCTTATAATGTGCAAAGGCGCTAAGGGTTTGTAGTTTTGTACTTTTGAACTGAATTTATTAGTTCAAATATATTATATCTATTATATCTATATACCGTAAAATGACATTGGAAAGTACCACTTCCAAGTCAGCCTGATGAAGTTTTCTAATTAACTCACTAATATGTAATTCAGCAAGACTGCTTTCACTTGTAACTTTACTTTTTTGTTATTATTGGAATAATATTAACCACAGTGAACCGGATTTGTTAGATTTTTACTCGGTACTTTATAGTAGTAAGCTGGTTTTGTAAGTAGATACTTACGTCGTTCAAGTAGGATTCTGCGTTTATTAGGTAACAAATGTGTCATAAAATAGCAACAATCGTGACCATATTCTGTATAGTGAGGTAACTTCGCCTCTTTATACGACTTTCCTCACGTGTGTTCGAGATACTCGAGACGTGTGAATGTTGTTAGGAGTTGCAATATCCTAGTTTAAAGTTTTAACTGTGAGTCTGTAGGCGATGTTAATGTTGATAGAACATTTGGTAACTTTTGATAGTATGTACAGTCGAGGACAAAAATAAGTATACACCACCAAGCCTCATAAAAAGTAGCCGTTCACATTATCATAGATATGGGAACATACAAAAGTTCAAAAATAAGTAAACACTGTTGGACAATTATGTATGTAAACAACAAGTTCAATAATATATATCCATGTATCAAATCATTAATTTGTGAACAATCAAAATACCATAAATATGTATTCATCATTATAGTCAAAAATATGTAAACTCATTGAAGTCAAGGCCTTCATGGAATTTAATTGAAAAACGGTAGGTATTTGAAAAAAGTTTATACAAAAATCAATAATTTTGTGTTCGGACACGTTGGTAGTTTCGCGCTCGCGATGTTGTCAGCTCGTGCGCAAGCTGGCTGGCAACGTCGCCTACCGCATGATGTGATCAAGTCGTTGAGAAAGGTAAAGTTATTGTCGCTCCCTGTAACAGGGCACTCGCAGCAATTTCAACAATTCGTCGTGACATATTTATTCATGATTACTATTTCAAATATTTTGAATTAGTAGATACGTAGCCGTAGCCGTGTTTGGGATTGTTAGAATTGTCGTGAGATGAACTTTGGCCATATATGGTTTTCAGAGTCTGATGATGGAGTAGGAGTGTGGACACTGGAACTCCATAACGGAGAAACGTATCCCAGCCATGTTTGGGGTTGTTGGAATTGTCGTGAGATGAACTTTGACCATATATGTTTCTCAGGGTCTGATGATGGAGTAGGAGAGTGGACACTGGAACTCCATTGCGGAGCAACGTAACCTAGCCATGTTTGTGGTTGTTGGAATTGTCGTGAGATGAACTTTGACCATATATGGTTTTCAGGGTCTGATGATGGAGTAGGAGGGTGGGCACTAGAACTCTATAGCGGAACAACGTATGCTAGCCGTGTTTGGGGTTGTTGGAGTTTTCGTGAAATGAACTTTGACCTTATATGGTTTTCAGGGTCTGATGATGGAGAAGAACGGTAAGCACTGGAACTCCATAGTGGAGTTGAACTTTTTAGTTACTGGTCCGATTGCTCTCAAAATTGATATTTGAGAGTCCTCGGGGTCGAAATACAAGTATCTTTTCTCAGAATTTTGAAAAAGTGTCCGCCATGTTGAACTTTTTAGATACTGGTCCGATTGCTCTCAAAATCGATATTTGAGAGTCCTCGGGGTCACGAAACAAGAATCTATTCTCAAAATTTTGAAAAAGTGTCCGCCATCTTGAACTTATTAGATACTGGTTTGATTGCTCTCAAAATCGATGTTTGGGAGTCCTCGGGGTCACAAAACAAGAATCTATCCTCAAAATAGTGAAAAAGTGTTCGCCATTTTGGACTTTTGAGATACTGGTCCGATTGCTCTTAAAATCGATATTTAAGAGTCCTCGGGGTCACAAAACAAGAATCTATTCTAAAAAGTTTTAAAAAGTGTCGGCCATATTGAACTTTTTAGATACTGGTCCGATTTCTCTCAAAATCGGTATTTGAGTGTCCTCGGGGTCACAAAACAAGAATCTTTTCTCAGAATTTTGAAAAAGTGTCCGCCATGTTGAACTTTTTAGATACTGGTCGGATTGCTCTCAAAATTGATATTTGTGAGTCCTCGGGGTCACAAAACAAGAATCTATTCTAAAAATTTTGAAAAAGTGTCCACCATTTTGAACTTTTTAGATACTGGTCCGATTTCTCTCAAAATCGGTATTTGAGTGTCCTCGGGGTTACAAAACAAGAATCTTTCCACAGAATTTTCAAAAAGTGTCCGCCATGTTGAACTTTTTAGATACTGGTCTGATTGCTCTCAAAATCGATATTTGAGAGTCCTCGGGGTCACAAATCAAGAATCTATCCTCAAATTTTTGAAAAAGTGTTCGCCATTTTTGACTTTTGAGATACTGGTCCGATTGCTCTCAAAATCGATATTTGAGAGTCCTCGGGGTCACAAAACAAGAATCTATTATCAAAATTTTCAAAAAGTGTCCGCCATCTTGAACTTTTTAGATACTGGTCTGATTGCTCTCAAAATCGATATTTGAGAGTCCTCGGGGTCACAAAACTAGAATCTATCCTCAAATTTTTGAAAAAGTGTTCGCTCTTTTTGATTTTTGAGATACTGGTCCGATTGCTCTCAAAATCGATATTTGAGACAAGGGTCTCTCAAAATGGCGGACACTATTTGAAATTTTGAGCAAAGATTCATGTAATGTGGCCCAAGGGTCTCTCAAATATCCATTTTGAGAGCAATCGGACCAGTAACTAAATAATTCAAAATGGCGGCCCCTTTTTTTATTTTTTTGCAAAGAATCCATGTTATGTGGCCCAATGGTCTCTCAAATATCCATTTTGAGAGCAATCGGACCAGTAACTAAATAATTCAAAATGGCGGCCCCTTTTTTAAATTTTGAGCAAAGATTCATTTTATGTGGCCCAAGGGTCCCTCAAATATACATTTTGAGAGCAATCGGACCAGTAACTAAATAATTCAAAATGGCTGCCACTTTTTACCGGTCTGATGGTTAAAGAGAAAAAAAAATAAACAAAGTTGAACTTTACGTAAGTACCAAGTATTAATTTATAAATAATGTAGTATTTTCAATGTACGGATTATTTTTCTAATATTTTTTTTGATTACTTATGACCTATACATATATGTATACATCCATCTCTAAAAATATACGCCAAGACTTTAGAAGGACCTTATTATAATTATATTCTATGGATAACCCACACTAACAATTTTTATGCGATTGAGATATTTTTTTGTGGGTTATAATTTCGAAGTTATTTTGACCCATATAATATTAATCCTAATGTAATTTAATAAGTTAGTCACGATGGACATTTAATGGAGATAAAGTTTGCTCTTTCTTTATCACAGATTTAATATTAGTAAGACACAGTATTCGCGATACCGTAAAGGGACGGGCCGAGACGGGCGCGGACGCGCACATCGCTCGACACCACACGACATTGCACCCGTGCGAAGACGGGGCGGTTCGCTAGTTTAAATTAAAAGTGTAATTTATGAAACAAATGACACGCAAATGACGTCATGCCCTGTTCTAAAGACATCACAAGACGTAAATATTTAATAATGTGTGCAGCGATATATACAGGGCGAATTTTTATTTCTAGCCAGTGTGGGCAACTTCTGAACTACAGGTCTCAGAGAAAACGCTGAAAGGAACCCCGAGCTGAATTTTGAAGAAAATTAAAATGCCATTAAAAATTATTTATATTATTTGTATTTTCGAAGATATTGAATTTTTTCAAAAAAATTTTTTTTTTCGAAATTCTGCTTCTTCGTCACAATATGAACAAAATTACGTAAGACAATCATGCTCTCAAGTTGCTAGAAGTTATCCAAAATATTATTTTATATTTTCCTTGACCATGGTTTTATGCTGCGTAAAGTTTGACGAAGTGGACCAGATCTCGCAGGGACCTCACTATGTTTAACCATAAAGAATTGGCTCTTAGCATTCTGACAAAAAAATTGAGGTAAATTTTGATAACTTCTAGCAACTTCAGGCCAAGATTGTCATACATAATTTTGTTCGTATTGTGAAGTAGAAGTAGAAAAAGAAAAAAAAAATTGAAAAATTTTTAAACACATTTAAAAAAAAAGGCATTTTTATTTTCTTCAAAATTTTGCTCGGGGTTCCCTTCAGCGTTTTTCTCTAAGACCTGTAGTCCAGAAGTTGCCCTCACTGGCTAGAAAAAAAAATTCACCCTGTATATGTAGGTACTACATAATATATCAATGAATGTTGTGTGATCTTCAGTGTCATCATTGTTCAGATGGTTGTATACATATTTTTGGCACATTGAGTGGTAACAATTTTATGCATCTTTCAGGGAATACATATTTTTACTTTATCTAGCGTGTACATATTAATGATCGTGTCGGGTACATATTTATGTTGTCTATATTGTTTACATATTTGTTAGCATTTGAACGAGTACAAATTATTGGAGCTTTTTATGATTACTTCTTTTTTATAATGATACGTGTATACATATCTTTGTCTTCGACTGTACCTAGACCTACTAACGGTGGTATTCTTTCAGCTAAAAATATTTTTGGCGCGTTATCGTCACACTTGAAAAAATTTGAAGCTCTTTTGGAACCGCTCAGTGTGAGATTTTGGTTCCAATGTGTAACGAACTTCCCGTCGATGGCGAAAGTCGCGATGGTGAACGGATGCTGTCGTGTCCGACAATTCCTCATAATTTTAACCAAGTGATAAGTTAATATTTATGATAAAAAAATTCAATTCTCTTTAGTACTCATGTCTCTACACATGATAATAAAATGTGTTCTATTAAAAGCCCTGAAAAAATTTACAGAAAATGTTAGTTGAAAGTGAGCAGTTTTAGTTGGAAGACTCTTGTATAAGTCACGTATAAGATACGAACAGAGCTTCAACTTGCTAACTTTCAAAGTGTTTTCATCTTTCTTGCAAACACTTCTAAGTTTGCTAAACTTTTGTTTACGTGAGATCATCAGTTAGTTAGTCCACTATTAAAGAAGACTGAATAACTATCATGATTCAAATTCCAAGTGATTTATAGCCAGCCGGTCTCTTCGTTCCAGGCTCTCTGAAAATCGTTGACTAAAATCCAAAAATAAGGATGGAAAGGCATCTACTGGCCCCAGGTGCCTTCTAAGCTTTATAATGGTCGGCATCACAGGCAATCTCCTCGGTATTGCTCACGTCTATAGGTCACAGTACCCACTTACCGCACTGCTTGCTTATCAGCCTTATATAGCTATAAGTTGAATAACGATATTCTGATACATTTTCAGTGGTTGATCTTAAAAAGTTACTACAAAACTTCTCGATTCAGGAGAAATTAATTCCGTATAGATTATGCAAACTAAATTGATTACGGTTGAATTATCTCGTTGATAAAATCATTGTCTAAAATCAAGGGTTTGTCTCATGGCATCCATCTGGCTAGCTAATTTGTAATTCCAATTGCTCAGGGTCCGAAACTTTGTTTATGATATTTGAAATTAGTTTCTTGATGTTCATTTCCAATATTACAATAGTTTTCTCCACTTTAGACAGAATATGAAATGTTTACGGTAAGGTAAATTTTCAATGTTTGCTCTAGAAACTTTTTGGGTTTTGATTCCAACAACCAAATCGAAGAATTCCGATTTGGTTTTACAAAAGCTAATGTTTGTTATCCGAATTTAATACACTTGAAAATGTTTTTAATATAAGAGTTACTACGAATTTATTTATTTTAAAATATACCTTTTTCATTATCCCACCATTGATTGGTACACCATAAGCACAAGTACATTGAACGATCGAATTATGTGCTTGCTTACCACCATACATTAGTAATTACTACGCCTATGTTTATAACCACTTTTTTGTCTTGGCTTGCGTATGTCTCGTAAATTTATTGGATTCTATCAACTCTTTATAATTAGATTCTATAATATCTTGGGAACAGAATTAAGTAGGAATGATGATGAAGTTGTGATTTATAGCCAGCCGGTCTCTTCGTTCCAGGCTCTCTGAAAATCGTTGACTAAAATCCAAAAATAAGGATGGAAAGGCATCTACTGGCCCCAGGTGCCTTCTAAGCTTTATAATGGTCGGCATCACAGGCAATCTCCTCGGTATTGCTCACGTCTATAGGTCACAGTACCCACTTACCGCACTGCTTGCTTATCAGCCTTATATAGCTATAAGTTGAATAACGATATTCTGATACATTTTCAGTGGTTGATCTTAAAAAGTTACTACAAAACTTCTCGATTCAGGAGAAATTAATTCCGTATAGATTATGCAAACTAAATTGATTACGGTTGAATTATCTCGTTGATAAAATCATTGTCTAAAATCAAGGGTTTGTCTCATGGCATCCATCTGGCTAGCTAATTTGTAATTCCAATTGCTCAGGGTCCGAAACTTTGTTTATGATATTTGAAATTAGTTTCTTGATGTTCATTTCCAATATTACAATAGTTTTCTCCACTTTAGACAGAATATGAAATGTTTACGGTAAGGTAAATTTTCAATGTTTGCTCTAGAAACTTTTTGGGTTTTGATTCCAACAACCAAATCGAAGAATTCCGATTTGGTTTTACAAAAGCTAATGTTTGTTATCCGAATTTAATACACTTGAAAATGTTTTTAATATAAGAGTTACTACGAATTTATTTATTTTAAAATATACCTTTTTCATTATCCCACCATTGATTGGTACACCATAAGCACAAGTACATTGAACGATCGAATTATGTGCTTGCTTACCACCATACATTAGTAATTACTACGCCTATGTTTATAACCACTTTTTTGTCTTGGCTTGCGTATGTCTCGTAAATTTATTGGATTCTATCAACTCTTTATAATTAGATTCTATAATATCTTGGGAACAGAATTAAGTAGGAATGATGATGAAGTTGTGTTATTTTTTACCAGTCTTAGCAGATGAATTCACGCGCCTTTTGAGTTTAAATTCAGTTGATGAAATATGATCTTCAATCGCACGTTTTTACTTACTGAGATGATAAAGAAAGCATCTTGTCCGCAGAAGAGCAATTGAGCTAGGTTACACTCCGTTTTTGGTATGCTAACTTCAAATTCATCGCCTAGCAGGCATTGGTAAATATTTTTCACCCATCGATATAGATTTATTTATTCCCAAATTGGTGGTTCCAGGAGGATGCAAGCGCAAAGAAAAGCTTGCTCTAACTGTATATTTTTGTCTTCCACTCCACGAAATGAGCCACCTTATAGTAAAGCTTTGTCAATTATCTTATCACTAATCAAAAACTCCCACCATTCACACTCAATGATAATGTCTCGCATTGTCTTACTTGCAGATAGTCAGTTAGTGATCAATATCATAGTCATTTCAACATTTCCATATTCAGTAAATAATTACTCACTTCAGTGCGTACCGGTAATCTACATTACGTAGGTCTGTGTCGTATGCGAATAATAATCCTGCGCGGTTCTCACGATTCTTATTGTCACGAGCGATTCAGATAAAACGTGAATATGCGCATAATAAGCGTGTTAACACGTAAATATACTGTTTGAAGATGTGGTAATAGGAAATGTCGGTCCTTATAGTTCCCATCGCTTAAGAGGACTCAATTCGTCATACTTTTCATACAAAACCTCTGTACTTATTATGGCGTTGTTAAACATTTTTCGTTCGATGTTTTGAACAAATTAGTATCTTGTGCGCTATATCTAGCCGTGTATCTAGGCGTAATTTAAAAAAAGTCTTAAACAAATTCAGTCAAAGCCTCCGAAAAACAGCGTTTTTGCTTGAACTTTGGCCATATCTAATGTACCTATAAATTGTAAAAGTAAAGAAAACATATAGATACCAGGCTTGCAAATGTATTTGAGATTCTAAATAACTAACTTTTTTTTCACAAACTTGTAAGATTTTTTCACAAGAAGTATACTCCTGGAACAAGTTTTATGAATGCGAAATCATGAATGACGACCTAGCGAAGCGGCCGCGAGTGATCAGCGGAATTTACCGACTGATAACCGACGGCCCTGATACTGTCTCTATTTTTTCGCAGTCCAACATTACGTTGGATGAAACAACAAGCTTTTAGACTATGCTTGCGTTGAAGTTGCGCCGGCCACAGAGGGCCACCTTAAGAGGAAATGCTGGTGGCGTTTGTTCCATACAAACGTAATCCTCAGTTTCCTCTCTGGATAATGACACTAGAGCAATGATTATTTTACCATGCAATCTGTAGGTACCACTGTATGTGTTTATAAGAATTAGGAGCCTTCTAAAATCACAGAAACTTACCATATTTAACGCCCTTATCAGACGCCCAGCGAACAAATTTGACGAATATTAAATAACAAAGGAAAGCCGACTGACATAGCCAAAGCCCTTCTTATTATGATTCTTGTTTTTTTTTAATCGTTCTAGTTTTGGAGGAGAAAACCGGGGATTACGAAATAGCGATTTCGTCTAATTTTAATAGGCATAATCGGTCCAAGCTGTAGTGCAATTCTGTTCTTTTTTGACAGCTGACGACGACGACGTCCGTCGTCGCGGTCTATTCTCTATACATTCGTAGTGCGGTGCTACATTTTTCAATTGGTCAATTAATTAATGTTTAATTTTAGGAAGCTCCTATTAAGGTCGTATTATGTATCCATTATTAAAAAAAACCTGTCACTTTGTGGATCACTTTCATTTATGATAGTTTCTGTGTAATGTTATGATATTTGAAGTAAGTATGTTTTATTACAAATTATTTATTATAAATCCAAGACTGTTCTTTGTCGAAATCAGTCAAAAACAAAGGCCCAGTTCAGCAGAGGACATCTCGTGACAGAATATGATGATGATACTAATTTTATAGTGGTTACAGAGTTGGTATACATATTTCAGATATCTGCAGCTCGGATAAGTCATATTATGGGCATCCTTAAATCAGCCAATGATGAAGATATCTTGGAAAAACGTCGTCAAGCTCAACAGTTGAGACTTTTGGCGAGTAATTCTTAAACTATTCTTGTTGAAATAAACATTGATTAAATTGTGCACAGCACTACAAAGTCAATGCATTTTTATTTACTGGAAATGCTAAAATTCTTCCAAATTCTATATAGAAGTCTTTGATATCTGGCTTATTTTTATTATTCCTTATAAAAAAATACCTCGTCAATTTAGTAGTATGTACTTACATACGAGTATGTTATTAAACATTATTCGTGAAAAAATGTTAATTGTTTCAATATTTTCAAAATATGGGCGCTATATCTAGCTTTCTTTTTGTGAAGTTTAAGTCGTAATATTAAGATAAAGTTAAACCAATGAATAGCCTTCATATTAAACCTTTAAAATTGGTATATTCAGTACATTAAAGTTTTACTAAAATATGAAATAAAATTAACCTTTATCTAGTTTCCATATCATAAGTTTGCTTAGCTTGGGATTACGAGTCAGATCATTAAAATAAATGAAATCCACTCGCAGAGCGCAGTTGATGTTTACAATACACCTTCCAGCCCATTTTAATTCTTTTGACCTATTCAAGTATTCAATTGTTTCGACATGCAATAGTCCGGGAGGTACTGATGCATTTTAGGTAGTATTAATACGCCGATCGATGGCCATCTTTTTCAATAGATCTTGAATGACTAATATGTGAACCACGCATCAGCGATGCACCCGCGGTGGGTTTAGGATTGGAAGGTTACGGCAGGGGTAAACTTTTTTTTTACAAATTCATGCGAGCAGCTGACGCGTGTTCCCCCCTCCACCATGCAGCAGACGATTTTTTTCAGCTCAGTATTATGTAAAATACTTATGAAACAAGTTTGAGCCGGCGTACTATGTCTTTTTTTTTACTGGGAGTGGCTGATGACGGATGTAGAAGACTTGAGCACTTACTTGAGCAGACGGTCGGTTCACTTATTAGTCATATAAGATCAACTATACATTTCAACGTCAGCCGGCTTACTATGACTTTTGTGTTTGCAACGCTACCTCCCGGACTAACCGTCACAACGGAGTCGTCGTCGGTTGCTGTCAAAAACGTTTCAGAATACCAAAGCTGTAGTTGTCTGTATCGCCCTCGGGCACAGCGCGACAGCAATAGATATGTTAAAAACCTATTTTTCAAATTTCTTGCAGCCATCCTTTCCTCTTTATGCTACCTTTTATGAGGGGAAATCCTACATGGATATATCTGTCCATGTAAGATTTCCCCTATCGTCGAGTGATGATCGACAAGGTTATGTCATAACCAAACTGACTAAACGCTCGGTAGCAGAAGGACACTCCCTTTTTGGCTGAGAACATTTCCAGCGGCTTCCACCTCGACATTCGGCACCTCTCATCACAGTGGTGGCACTCAGCGGTCGGCTCCCTCTTTATTGATAGCAGATGTTTAATTATTTATCATTGCCATGTTACTTTCCAGCTATGATATTAGTAACGTAAAAGGAAAGTGACGATTGAAATGGTAAATAACTTTGACTTTTACCCAAATATCCTTTCCTATCCTGCAGTAATATTTTGCAAGCTTTACTGTTATTTGACGTTGACATAGTAGTTCCATGCCACTAAAGATTGGCAACCGCCCATGATTTTATAAAGAAAATTGATGGATTGCCCCTTTAGAAATGTTTCTAAATTTTTTGTGCCTGAAACTTATTCGCGTCGTAAAGAAAGTGAAATTTCTGAAAATTATATTCAAGGAAAATCATTGTAAAGAGGCTGCCTTTTTGATAGTTTATACTGGAAATAAGTTAGCATGGAAGAAAACTTTACTCTTATTAAATTCAAAATTCATCATTCAGTAAAGCAAAGATGAGGTCTAGTGGTTTACAAGAAATAAATTGAATTTAAAATGCTCTTCCATTTTGCCAAAATGGCGTGGGTGCCTTATTAACTAAAAACAGTGTTGAGTGGCTACATTTGTTATTATCTAATTCCTATTACTTGCTTCTAAAATAAACAATAGAGGTGAAAACGTAAGCATTTTACATGATTAAATTGAATGACTTAAAACATTCGACCTTTCGTTCGAACTTAGGTTCTCATGTGAAAAGGTTGACATGTTGAAACTCGTGAGAAGTCGTTTACAGTAACGCGAATTATATTAAACTTGATTTACGAAGCCATTATAGCGCGCGTAGGTTTGAGGTTCTGAATTAGACTGACCATTACAACCCAGGACTTTGAGTATTATCTATACAGTGCGACCTGTGCAGAACTTTATTCTTATTTAGGTTAGGAATTCTATTTTCTTTTCCCAACCATAATCTTAAAAGTGTGGTGACCTAAATTGATAAATAAACATCTTCATGGTAGCCTTACGTTATTTTAGCTTTAATCGGAAATATCCCCACGATCTAAACCTAAGCGAAAATGTCTGACTACACCCGTTACCCGTAGTAGCAACCCAATATTCCTCTATAAATTTCGGCCATCAATTTCTGGTCGTTGCCGTCGACTGAAACTTATTGTTAGCACTTACAAATGGCTGGACATAATTCCCACGCTCGCTGTGCACGTCCTTCTTGGCTCTATCAATTTGAGGCTTTAGTCAAAATACACCGTCTATTTGTGTATTGTGCTTTAGTCGAGGTATTCTTTGGTCAAGGAGTGTGGGAGAAACTGTCTGGTCTTTGAAACGGATGCCGTGCTGCACTATCAATTGCATGTTGCTTTTCCGATTACTGTTTCTTTAATAGGTTTAGGTGGAGTATTGTTTCAATCGTTCTCTAAATTTACTGTTAAGGCTTAACAGTTAATACCAGCGGTTACAGTAGTACCCCACTGATATGGCTTACCGATGTACCTGCGCAGAAGGTGCATTTTCAAAGAGCGGGAAATGCTATTGGTCGGCAGCTGCCGCCATGTTAGCGCGCGCCGTGCGGAGCTGCGTAACTTGCCAGTGAGACGGAACTAACAGCTCCTGTATTATGAAACTTATAGTAGTTATCTAAGGTTGATTGTAAGTTTGCAGCATTCTTTCGTTAATCTTCGGGGCCATACTTTCTTTTCTGTGCGAACTTATCAGTTGGGTAATACTGTACTTTACGTATGAAATATTCACTTTATATGTTATTTCATTAGGTATTTGTACCTTGGAAATTATGAGCTGTCCATCTTTAAAAATCATTAGTATTCTTTGAACAGTGACTGTCTGAATCGATATTTTTATTCTCTGATGCCTAAAACATACAATTCTACAGTTTATTTTCCAGTTGAACATGCTGCCCCATCAGACTGCTCTAATTAAAAATTTGCACGATAAGCAACGCGAATACTGTTGGTGTATTTCTGCAATTTTCAAAACACCTGCAGTTTGTAAAGCTCTGCATTTACTTAATTAAATCCAACACTGTTTTGCAATTATGTTAGTGACGTTTTGGGATTAAAATTTTACCAAGAATTTGAATATTTCAGGACTTAATGTATTTTGTTACTAATTTAAACTGGGGTCTCTATGCTAAAACAGCATAGAAATCTCCAGTTCATAGCACCATTTGTAAATCTTCATTTTAATGTCTAGACGTTTAATATTAGGTCCCCGGTTTTGTGTATATTTACGGCTGTTTACGTGTTATTAATGTCTTATAAACTTTAGCCAACGATCAATTGTTCAGTTTGTTATAGGTTATTATTTTTATTGATTTATGTTCTAGGTTTGTAAACACAATTAACTTTTCATTATATTAACCTATTACACAATTTTTCTTTCGTTTAAATCCTTGGGTCGTAACTTCTTATTAGCTACCTCTGGTATGTTACCTCAAAACAATTTTACTGAAGCTACCGATTAATTCTTAGTGTTAAAGAAACGCGCTACAACCTTCTTCTTTATGTTTTTGTATATTCAAATGTTATCAATATTTAAAAATCTCAAGAGATGCCTTAGATCTATTATCACTACAACACCACGCAATTCTAGATGCAAATAAAAACGGTAAACCGACAACCGGCAACATGAGAAGTTTATATCCAACTTGTAAATCCGCACTCGAATGACTAAGTCAATTAAGAATATAAAATATATGCTCTCTAGCCTCAGATAATCTAGTTAGAAATAAAAATCTGAATTAATGTATTATTCATAAACTTGTTGCCAGCTTTGTCTAAATTACGGGAGATCTAATTTGCTCGAAGCGTTTGCGGTATAGAATACGTAATTTGACATCCGGGTGCTTCTTGAGATACAATATCTGATAAACGTCTCGCTTTTGCTCATACGGCTGCCTAGTGCCTACCCTATTTACGAATGTGGGACATTTGCGCTTTGTTCGCGGTACGGTGTAGTACGAAGTTTCCGTTGTCTAGAAATCTCTGTTTATGCTTTAGAAACAAGGAATTATCTTTGTATGTCAAGACTGGGATACAAGAAAAAATGGACGAAATGCAGCGGCGCGCGGGAGTACAGTAATGCTTTTTGTCGACAATTATTCAAACAAATATATTTGGAATAAGCGTCACAAACATCATGAAAGGAATCCTTTGTCTTTAGAAGGCAACATAACAATCAGATTTTAATTAAGTGGTCGATCGACGAAGTATAATTTAGTCGCTTACAATAGCAACTTGTTCTAAACGATTACATAATAGAGTCAATGAACGAGGCGAATCTTAATCGATCTAATTTGAAATATGATCGATCGAATGAGCTGATTATTTTGAAATGATTTGATTTCTGAATTGATTTGCAACGCCCCTTACATTGCAGTGTTTGAGGTTTCTTAAATTAAATGCTAAGTTGATTGATGACTTCCAGGTGATATTTGTCATCGCTTGTCATTGGTAAAAAAATAAATCTATTTGGATCACCATTTTGCTTGTTCTTCTTATCAAATGCGTTTTTTGTGCTTTTATCGGGTGGTAAATTCTATGGTTTGTATCTTAAAGCTCTATAGATACATCATCATCATGATTATGAACTGCTCAAATGTTCCCGATGCAGGAATTCCTACCTCTTACCTCCCTTAACAACAGAACGTATTAAGACCGCGTCTTCTACATGTTTGAGAGCTTCATGGACTGACAATTATGTATGTGTGTATACTGTAAATTATGAAAGGTATAATGTTGGGAGAATATTCAGAGGTAAATTATTCCTGCGGCTAACCAACGCGAACCCCTGTTTAATGACAGTAATTTTGCGTGGTTGGCTGTGTTAACGAATTACGGTAATGATGGAATAGAAAGACGATGCGGCGGTTTGTTGCCACCCAAAAAGTTACAAGTAAGTAGGTCTAATTGGGTTGGAAGAGCTAACTTTGCAGTTTCAGCTGGTACAGCGGCTCAAAAGTTTGCAAATTGTTTGCGAACTGTTTATTTTTTGGGAACAAAATAGAACAATATAGCTTTCTTTAGGGAATATTTACTTCTAGTGTCAACAAAACGTTTCTTATGATAAAATTGCAATTTGATTCCGCTACAACATTCTCATGATGTTACCTGTTTCGTAACATAATGCAGCTTTCGCATATATTACGGCATACATCCTCAAGGATTTATGTGTTTGTCCCGTTAGTTTATTATATCTTGAGTATTTTATATGCAAACTATAATTTAAACCTGTATATGGAATTAACTCAATATCACGGCAAGTCTATTAGGAAGTCTACTAATTAAGTTGGAAAGCTATTTGCATACTGTGAAGGAACGGATTTATAACTCTTACCTTCAAGAAACTGTCAAAACGATCTGGAAACGCCTCTGATGCAATCTCGCAGTGATTTTTAGCCAATCTCATATTAACTACAGTGTTTCTTCTTTCTAGTCTTCAAACTATCTTGTTATACTAAGCTTATATCCTACCAAAAGGAATCCTCGCTAGTCGAGAACTCACGACTTATATAAAACTAAATTGTAACATGTAACAATAATAAATCTTCTCAACTAGTTCCAAAGAGACTACCGCTACTAGTAACAAACTAGTTCAAACAACACCTTTTTCCTCACACTCTTGTACATTGTTGTCCTTATAGCCCTCAGTTTCGCTCCTCATATTTATTTTTACGGCGGCCATTTGCAAGGCTTTGCTGGCCCTCGCTGCGACGTCTCTAGCAACAGGTCCCTTCGCTCAAGATACCACTTATAGATAAGATGCGGTCTCTACTATGTGCTTCGGAATTTTGAAGTAGCAGGCGTGAATTTGATTCGTGTTCGAAGTAGCTTTATAGTAGGTAGTTCGATTTTATTTTTCAGATTTTTATTGTTGGAAAATGGAATTAGATTAGTGAGCTCATGGACCTTTTGAATCTGGAATATTTTATGTTTATGTAGCGCTAATATACACTTCTCTCAAATATCCAATTCGAAATCATTTCTTGTTTCATCATAAGTCACTAGTATGTTTTATAAGAGAAGCACTCGTGGTGTAGCAGGATTAGCAGTTCTTAATCGATCGGCAATGTTAAGTTACCACCGTCGTGATCGGTACCTGGATGGGTGACCGCCTAGTGGTATTTCAAATCGAGCTTTTTAATTGTGATAGTCGTTAAGCTAGTTGGATGCCTCCTAGGCGGCTTGAAAAATTCCAACAGTAGGTAGACCACTAGCCTACCTCCACCGATCCGCAGTGGGCACGCGTGGTGGGGTATTGCCCATTCCCTTTCACCCTCATTTGTGAAAGGAGGCCTGTGCTCAGCAGTGGTACATTATAGGCTGTTGATGACGATGTTTTATAAGATGTTTAACTACAGCGAAATTAACAATATTCGATCGACAATCAACCGACTTCTAAAGCGAGCAATAGTAAAGGCGGTGTTTTCGTGTGGTTTCAAGTCGTGATTTTAATTCCGCACGGTACTCTAGTTTTATAAACAACCAGTATATTGGTACTTTAGAGGCATTCGCCGGCTGATAGCGCAGTCGTGACCGCAGAGGGTTACCGGGAAACAAAATGTGAACTCACTCCGACCGATTGATAGCTTTGCGAGAGCAGGTTGTGGGTAAAAAGTCGAAATGAAAATGGACTGTTTTAATGAAGCTAGCGATGTTTTGTTATTATTTTAATACTAGGTGTCCCCCGCGGTTTCACCCGCGTTTCCGGGATAAAATGTAGCCTATGTCCTTCTCCATACCTTAGGCTATCTGCATGCCATGATCCGATGAGTAGTTGAGGCGTTAAGGCGTAACAAACAAACTCACTTTCGCATTTATAATATTAAGTTAGGATTAGTTAGGATATATTGGTATAGTTAGAATGGATAAAAGGTATCCAGTCAAATACTTTGATGCGTTAGTAAGTAAAGGTTCTATATTCTTCCACGTAGATAAAATATATGGCTCGTGGTTAAAATAAAAAACAATTTTAAACGATATTGCTAATAAAAATAACAAAAGTTTAAAACATAGCTATGCGACTGATGCACTAACCAAACAACAAAACAAATCCATTGTTACTATTTCGCAGAACGAATCACAAGAAAAGTTTAAAAGAATTTCTTTCTTTCAGGTAAGAAGCCTTCACTTCGATTTTACTGAAAAGGATTGGTTTCAGTATAACGCTTTTCATACGATTGGAAGGTAAGGGATTTGAAATAAACGAGGACCGTGGACTGTCGAGGGTATAACGGGCTTAAAGTATTACAAGTTGATCTCGTACCGGGAGCATCCAAGTTGGGTTCTTTCCTTTGATATTTTAAGCCGCTATGAATATTTCTATAAGTACCTACTTGATTTTTGGTTTTATTTAATTGACAACTCGTTTAAGGTTAATGCAATTTCAACTTAGCAGCCAATTAAAACTTATTCTTTGTAATTTGTGATATCCGTCCTTATTTTTTAATCTAGTTTGATGAAATGTATAATCTATATCTCCAAAGTTGAAATTTATACAAGTAACAGTTGAAATGTGTACAGTAGTACCCAACTGATAAGACGCGTCGTGAATCTTCGTTCGCACAAAAAAGAAAGTATGGCTCCGAAGATTAACGAAAGAATGCTTAAAACTTACAATCAACCTTATATCACTACTATAAGGTTCATAATACACTGCAGATGTTAGTTCCGTCTCACTCGCAAGTCACACTTCTCCACACGGCGCGCGCTAACATGGCGGCAGCTGCCGACCAATAGCGGTTTCCTGGTACATCGGTAAGCAATATCAGTTGGGTACTACTGTAATAGAATAGGATTGGTTATCATTATCAAAACATTAACGACGTTGCAAAATCGGGAATGGAAAATATAATTTGTCATGATTCCTTACAATTGTAAAAAAAATTAAATCCAACATCGCGTGTTTGCTACTGTCCAATAACAAACACGCAATTCTGAAATATTGTACGGTTTATATGTTGACAAACATTCCCTACACATACTATAATCTTACATTTGTGTACATGAGGAAATGAACATGCAGTTCTGTGTGATGGATACAGCGTAACAGCGAGGTGTTACGTTTCAATTAGTGTTGCATCCTAATTGGCTTGATTGGATACATTAAATTGATGGCGTAACGGCTGGTGAAACTGAAATTGGTTTAGTGTATATAATTATTTATAGTTTTATATTATATATTGTCGAAAGTGTTGTAATGAAGGTTTTTGAGAGTATTATGTTATACGTGAATAATAAGATAAAACCATTTAAGATTTACATTGCAAAACTGATAAAATATTCAGATCAGAGACTTCTGAAAACTCGGAAGTAATATCGCATTCAGGCAATAAGCTTAGGAATCTGGGATTCCGTCGTCGCGCTGCATAATAAGAACATTTCCTAGAATTGCGAAAGTTTCAACAGTAAAATTAAGCGAAGTAACATAGCGAAAGACTTGAGATGCTGAAGATGGAGGTACTTCAGAGAGAACTCTCACCTGCTCCTCAGCTATAACAATATGTCTGGCAATTCTAAATTAATTGATTCTCTCAAATGTACCGCTTGAACAATTGTATTAAGAGAATAATGGACCGAAACGAATCAACTATAAATAATTTACTGTTCAAAAGGAGACACAAAAGCGAAACCTTGGAATTACCGAAGCATTAAGAATGATCGAGCGGTCTAACCTTACACGACGTTATTTTCTGTGTTTAATGTCAAATTCACAGGTCTGTTGGTGTCGTGAGTGACGCAATGACCTTTGTGCGGCGTTCTCTTGTAAGTGATGAGCGTTTACATCGGCTGCATTATGATTATATCCCACGCACCTGCAGATTTGCTTCTGAATGTCAACTGTTACATAAACATCATATCCGGGAATTGTGTGTCCTATGAGTTCGGTAATATGCTCTACAATGGCCACTGGATTTACTTCATGATTATGTAGTGCAAATTTAGTATCTTGTAACCATCTGATTTTTTTTATCTGTCTTCATAGATATCGTTAGTATAGTCTTGATAAACACTTTATTATAGTCCTCACTAGACACCATTGAATTCAACAATATTAATCAGCTCAGTCAGAACAAAAGAGTTTGTATTATTCTCAGAAGTTTGTTCAGAGACAAAAGCCAATTGTAAAATTGCTATTGTATAACCTTTTCACTTGTACCAAGCGCAAAGTTCAAGAGATGATGGTGATCCGCGTAATTATAGTTTTTCGGTTTAACCAAGAGAAAGCTACAAACAACGTAGAGATCTGTCTAATGTCAGCTATTTGAGGTAATAAGGGAACCATTTGTATTTCGGACGTTCACATTTTTACAAATAAGGACAAGTTTATCTTTAGCAAATTGTCTTACAAGTTGGGATTCGGAGTATATTTTCCTTCTCGGCTGGTCTTAAGTACCTTGTCAACCTGCTGCCATCACCAAAATTTGATTCTGCCAAGGTAATACCAAAACCAACCAGTAGTGTCAACCACAGCTGCACTTGAACACATAATTCTTCAATGTATGGTTAAAGAGAATTGATACAAAAAATATGTTGTCTGTCATATAATTCTTCTAAGAATGTTTTTTTTATGAAATTTCATTCACTGTCAGTCATCCAGGCGCATTGTCACAGATAGGTCTCCTTAGTTAGCTTAGCATTATGTGGCTTAGCTGTTATTCACAGGAAAATCGTTATCTCGTTTCCTTCCTTTGTGGCTTCCATCGCAAAAAAGGAAAATTAATTATGCTGTTTTCACGTCCTTCTCTTTTAAAAGCGTCTCCGGTGTCTTTTTAGTTAGCCGCTATGCAAAATTAGCTGCAAATATAAAATAAAAGAAGTTTTGTTATGAAACATCTTGTTCTCAAGAATGTAGTTAGAGATGTTTACCTTAATAATTCATTTATTTTTTTATTTATCTTCTAGTTATAATGAATTAGTATACAATGATTTTCGATTATCATTTCGATAATTCTTAAACCTTAGTATTTATTTTCATTCGATGGTCCTTCGAGCCGAATGTCTTTAGGTTCTATATAGAATTTCAGGATAAGGGATTGATGCATCCGTTCTTCCGATTTATAATAATACTGAAAAAATAAAAAACATGATGATGCAAATTGGTATATGGATAAATTTTTATTGTACCAAATAAATATGTAATATGTTTTAACATAACATTAGGAATCTATTGTTCAGCGCCCGGTCATGTATCTATTTTAACTCGGATTTATGTGGCCTTACCCAACCAAATCCAAAAGCCAGTATCAATACAATCAGACACTATAAATTAATGGACTGTAATTACTAACCTGAAGACACTTAATACGTGGGCAGTAAGGTCTGATTCGCAATGTCAAATGTATCAAAATGTCATACAAATGCACCGTGGGTATCGGCGTGGCTATTGATGCGAAGCTACTTCCTGTTGGGGCATGGAATTTGATCGTTCGAATCAATTGGTCTATGATGTAACTTGTATTTAACTTTTTGATATAATTTTCCATTAAATACTACCACGGCTTTATAAAGGTGCAAGTCTTTTAGACCCTTTCTTGACTTGTTTGAACATCAGCGCGATTTTTGGTTTAATATCGAAACAATATTGGGTCGCCGTCACTAATCGCCAAAAAAAACAACGTAGTTAGTCTTTATATAAGAATTGTAATAACGATATCTACTATCGTAAATAAAATGCTCAGCTATCATCGGTTTTAACCCCATATTACAAACTTTTATTTAACTTGTAATGTATGTATGTATGTTTGTTCGGGTGGAATCTTGCAAGTCCAATTTCACCCACTTCCAGTGGTCGGATTGACTTGATATTTGGTATACATTAGTGTATTGGATGACAATGCAAGTACAGTCAACAAAAAGTACAGTCACTCAAAAAAAGCTTGTATTAAAAATGTTGCTCCAGGTCTTAATTTGACTGGTTGAGTAGCAGGTACTTTTTAATTGGTCCGAACTATATTCATAGCTTCGTGGATCGACTACATGTTGAATGGATACTGTCTGGCAAAACACAAGAGAAAACAGTGGAAAAATCCTTGAAAATTGCCATCCGTGGCACGTAACAGGGTCCGATTTCCGGAAGCGTCTTCAATTTACCGAGAATCCTGTTTCATTGTGCTACAAAACAATTAATGGGACTGCTCTTAAAAATGAGTTAGGTATGATGATTAAAGAATTTATCACAAGATCTTAGGTTGGGCACAGGCATAATATACGAGTATTATTAGACAGTTAGGAGGTTAGAAATTCAGGTAAGCAACTAACACATGGCGTTTATATCTGCTTACATGAATTTGAAGGTTAAAGATAACCCTAAACAGTACATATCTATCCTGTAGCCTGGTTCCAAGGTAGTAAAAACACTATCCTGGTTCTACACGAACACTACATTGACACTAGACGAACGGGCAAGTTCATCTATTCGGTACGCGAACACGTCTTTGAAGTACTGAGAGACCGGACTGTCTTATTTTGAGCCAAGAATCCCAAAGTTCTCGAAAAAGTTATTATTTATGGAGCGGACCGTCATAAAATCTACCTTCAGACGGTAAACTTATAATAACTTTCTTACTCTGGCTGACCACTCAGCTTATGAGTTGGTCTCCTAATAATAGTTTTAGTAAAAAAAAAACCGGTCACGTCTTCGTGGCTTCGTCCTAACGATGATGAGTCTGAAGATGGCACACGTGTCTGCGATGTGGATATGAGCCTTCTAGTTTATGTTATGTTACGATTATAAGAATTGATATTTCTTTAAATGTATTTATTTTTTACTGTTTCATTTCATACACAATTGTTGGATTAGGTTGAGTTTTCTTAGACGTATTCCTTTATTATTTGCAAAAGAACGACTTAAGAAAGATTACTTGTCTTTATATTCTCGTGTAGTACCGCATTGCGACAAAACTTTGCCATGATACATGTTTACAGATGCAGCTTTTGATGCTAAGATAAGGTAGCGTTACCTACGCGGAACTTGTTGGAAACTTCTCTTTTCATCCACCTTACTTAGGCCGTAATACCTCTTCAACATCCTATCCGGATGCTCCAGAATCTTATCGCCTGAAGTTTAAATTAACATTTAACTAAGTGCTAAATTAGGTTATGCACAATCACGATGCTTTGGACAAAGATGTTCTTCAACTGCAGGAATTTTAATGAAAAGCATTGTAGTTTCGAATTGATCTTTAAATGGAGTTTACGCTTCGCTAAGAATTTGTAATAATAGTTTATACTTTTTAAATCCGACAAGTTTCGCGTGATGTTTGAAGTACATAGATCAAACAGTATCCTGAGTTTATTACGAGGGCGTTAGTTTTCATAACTCATATTACTTTCACGTAAACATGAACACGGCAGAAAAAGTTGAGTATTTTTTACCAACTCACGACATTCGTATCTACTGGTTAAAGTTTAGAATTTGATGCAAATATACAAAATATCCAAGAGGCAATTTTGAAAAACAGAAAATATTGATGCTTTGGGAACACGAGTGTGAAAGGTAGTACTTAAATTTTTTCCAAACAAAGTTGACGGATTGAAGCAGCCAACTTCTTTAGTGTCTTAGACTAAATGATTAATAGTATTCGTGATTGCGATTGTATTATATGATAGATGACATCGAAACTGGTTAAAAGAAAAACTAAAGATGACCAAATAATTCAATCTTAAGTCTTAATTGTTATCCGAAAGAATGATAATCGGTTTTCTAAAAAAATATATTGATATCTCATCGAGACTGATTAATGACCGGACAAATTAGTTATTCGATTTAGATTGCACTTGGAGGTACCTACTAAGTAGTAATACGTTATTTGGAGATATCTTTAATACTAGTTTAGGTCATTATACTATGTCTATTATGTTTGAGATTTGTTAACGGACTTCAAAAAAAGGAGGAGGTTCTCAATTCGAATGTATTTTTTTTTTATGTTTGTTACATCATAACTCCGTCATTTATTAACCGATTTGGAAAAATCTTTTTTATTTGAAAGGGTTACACTTCCCGTTTGGCCCCATTGTCATTTATCAGTCTCAAATGTCAGTTAGATCAGGATTTGATTACTTCTTAGTGTACTTTGAAGTCGGTTTAAGTTTTTTGTAAAACAGTCCAATTATTTTAGTATCTATAATATTATTGCCCGAGTGAGCGAAGCGTCTCCGTTCCTGGACAAAAATTATTTCGTACCTATGTCCGGCTGTTCTCCTCTACATGGCGCATTTCTCAACCGATTCTCGTGAAATTTTGTGAGCATGTTCGGTAAATATATGGATTTTTTTTTTGTTGAGACAGTTTTTGGAAATTTTTCAAAATTACGGTTTGGAAAAATCCATATAATTATCGACACTAGCAAGGTCTACTCACAGAGCAACAAGTAATACTTTGTTTAGAATCTAAACCTCTTCAACAGACTATCTAAAGTTTAGATAGCCACATTGTTAACTTGTTACTGCTATTTCAAAGACAGTTGATGGATACATAATATTTTTTTTTATCGCAGATTTTTTTTGGTCTCATTTATTAGGAGCAACTCCTTTATTTATTAACAGGATCCACCACAGCTTCCAATCTTTCTACAGCTTCACCGATGGTCATGTCATCCATCTCTTCTCCCTTCAATATCACAGTAATTTATTAAATGTAAAACCTTGTAATTTGTCTCGTATTCATGGGTGGGACTTTTATTTAACCAACGGGTTATGTTGTGTGTTTAAACTGCCGACAACACGCAATCGTTCCGGACATTTAGAATTTAATTACTTAAGCTTTTACATGCGAGACTGTGATTTTGTTTGTCGGCTCTTTTTGTTTTAAAGCCATTTAATTTTGTCCAGAAGTGTGATTGGGATGGACCATGGGAGACTTAAGATCATCGGACTGATTGATGCACAGCACAAACCGAGGTTCTAGTAAGGGAGGGTTTTTGAAAATTCGGTAGTAAAAGTTAGTTTAGTAGTTAGTTTCGCAGGGTTGAAATCTAGTCTGTAATATTATTTCATATTGGTCAAGATATAAAACCCTAAAGAAAACTGTTTTGCAAGTCAACAAGATAATATCCATTAAATTCGGCTCGGTCAAAGCCGACCAATACGCGACCTTAAAATTAATATTCCAAATTTGAACCAGGCCAATGAGACAGTGTTCACAGTGTCACAGGCGACCTACTTAGTTTGCTTTAATTATTAAACCCATATTGTATAACACTACCAAGTTTAGCCGGCCACTTTCTTGCTCCTAACGTAACAAATTACGTAATGTTTTGAGTTGGTCGCTTTGAATAGGGGTGATTGATAGTGATTAATTTGTTGTATTTACATATTTAGTCAGTTTTTCTGGAAATTATGAATATTAATACGCATATTAGCCTATCGTCGCAATGCAGAGTTTGCCGCTTATGCTTAAATCCTATGTATTTTAGGCTGATTTTGAGTAGGTATAGGGGAAGTTTGATGGCGGCGTGAATGGTAACAAACATACTGAGTTACTTTCACATTTATAATATTACTAGCTTCTACCCGCGGCTTCGCCCGCGCAGCCTACAGGAAACAAATGACATATTTTTCTACAACTATAAAACAAAACCAAACAACTTCATCCCGCTTCGAGGGTATTAAAAACGCTGAGACACGTATCAATTTTAATAATATTAAGTTAGGATAGTTATAGTTCTTTGAAAATTATCTCACAGGAACACATTACATGGATAAAATGTATGGATGTAATCAGAAACATATTCTTTTTCTGTGCCAAATTTCCTCCAGATCCGTACAGATGTTGAAGCGTGATTGAGTAACATCCATCCAAGTAAGATTAGTTAGAAGTAAGATCGTAAGATAGTTAGAAGTAAGATCGTAAGATAGTTAGGTGTAAGGTGTAAGGTGTAAGGTGTAAGGTGTAAGGTGTAAGGTGTAAGGTGTAAGGTGTAAGGTGTAAGGTGTAAGGTGTAAGGTGTAAGATGTAAGTGTAAAGTGTAAGTGTAAAGTGTAAGGTGTAAGGTGTAAGGTGTAAGGTCAAATCCGTACAGATGTTGAAGCGTGTGAAGCGTGATTGAGTAACAAACATTCATCCATCCGAACTTTCGCATTTATAATAATATTTGTAAGATTTGAGATAGTGATTTGATATATCGTTTTTCAATTACGTAGGTTTTTTTTATTTATTTAAACTTTTTAAATATTTAATGTTACTGTGTAACATGGTCAAGCCTTCTTGAGGAAAATGTACTGAAACTCATTTTCACCAACTTTTAAATACAGAGTTCCTGTACGATACATTTGTTATGCTGTCCCGTGGAATCTGTGCATTTTAAAGTAAAGTAGCCCTTGTCATTCTCTGATCCCTAACCTAAACTACCACAATGCAAAATCGATCGCTTGCTCTGTTAAAATCAAAACCGAACCTATCCCACGGGAACGTACATTATTCCGGGATAAAAAGCAACCTATGTGCTACTCCAGACTATAATCTATCTCGTGCCTAATTTAGGGTCGGCAACGCGCGAGTGATACCCCTGGTGTTGCAAGCGTCCATAGGCTACGGTAACTGCTTACCATCAGGCGGGTCGTATGCTTGTTTGCCACCTAAGTGGTATAAAAAAAAAAAAAAAATTAGAGCTGTTCAGCCGTTCTGCCGTGATTGAGTAACAATCAATCCATCCATCCAAACTTTCGCAGTAGGATATATACATTTATAGGTACCTATATAAAGTTTTAGTCGTTCAAATAAATTAACATTGAAAATCATCCCACAGGAACATATTACTGGAATAAAAAGTATCCTATGTCCTTCTCCATACCATAGGCTATCTGCGTGCCAAATTTCATAATGATTGGTTCAGTAGTTAAAGCGTGAAAGCGTAACAAACAAACAAACAAACATACAAACAAACAGAGTTACTTTCACATTTATAATATTAAGTAAGGATATATTGTGATGTAATTATTATTAATAAGATGACCCTACAGCTAAATAAAGAATTGCTTTAGCTGATGTATAAAAAATGCCAAACAATATCAATCAAATATCTGTCGGCAGATTCGACGTCCATCCACGCATTTTAAGTAGGTTGGTACATACCTTTGCTTGTCAAAATACCTTTGCAAATGCTGAACTGAGTTTACAAAGCCGACTTCGGTAGACGTAGGGCCGAATAGCCCCCGAAGTTGAAGGTGCTTGTAAATTTCCGATCAGCTTTTTTACTGCCCGTAAAATATATTTTTATTTGCCGCGTGTTTTTCAAATACGGTATTTAAGCGAAATGTATGTACGGAATACATTGTAATTGTAAAGGGTAACCCTTAAGCTTATTATTGAAACTCCACACCTACCAAATTTAGTCGGGTTTTTCATTTCCTAGTTATACTTACTGGCTGAATTTGGAATGTTTGAATTTCGAAATGCGAATTTAAATGAGACTATTCCATTGAGCTGCATTTCGTTGCTTTTTGCACAACACGCTGAAAATTGGATTGGCTTTGCGCCCATACCTTCCCCATAGACATGTGTTTTTTTTTTATTCATTTATGGCCTGTATTCAGCATTAATTTTATGTCAATCAAGTATGTTAGTGTTTTTTTGTTCCTGCAGAACCGTTAAAAAACCGGTCGAATCGACCTCGTACAAGATCCAAAAGCTGTTATTTTATTCACTTATTATTATCACGTAATTGCAATGCATTCGTTTTAATTGCATATGCATTTAACATTTTGACACATCGATTACGTATGTGTAAATGTTACAAACAACCTGTCCGTATGTGGATCTATCAAGATAACTACACGTATGGATTGGACGTAATTTACGTTATTATATTACAAGGTTTTTGGTATGGCACATTTATGTCTTAATTTACCTAATATTTTTTCCATTTTTTCTAATCGTTGGTTTATATTTGAATTTGGAACTTGTATTCTTTTTTAATTTCGTAAGAATGAAAAAAGGTTTTATTTAAAAAAAAATTACAGACATTCACACAACTTTCAGAACATTGTTAATGTCAATCACTTAAGATAACAAGCGCGAACTAAACATTCGGAAACAATTATTTTGAAATCGTCTGTAGGTAAAAGGCGTAATCTCCATATTGCTTGATGTTTCGAAATTACTATAATAATTGTTTAATGTTTCTCTCATTGGGGCTATTTGTATAATGCACGTAATTGTTAAGAAACTGTAATGTAGGCTTTGCTTTCTAATTAGGCTAAATACTTATTTATGATGTTTATAAGATCTCAAATTATCAGCTTGTTGAGAACTAGGTTTATGAGTTAGGTGGATCTATAGCGAAAATTATAGGTTTGACTTGATGCCCACGGCTACCTTCTACCACCGTAACTCTCGCCATCGACGGGGACGGAAATTGAAACCAGAATTGTTTCGAACTGTGCGGGCTCAAAGGAGTTTTCTTCCGCGGACGCTCGGACTGTGGAATGAGAGTACAGCATGGGGTTCTTCAAAAAGGGTGTGAAGAGATTTCAGGGTCGCCAACGCGCGAGATATGCCCCTGGTGTTGCAAGCGTCCATAGACTTAGGTAGCTGCTTACCATCAGGCAGGACGTATGCTTTTTGTCACTTTAGTGGTATAAAAAAAAAGTTCATGGCTCGAGGTCATGACGCAATCTGCCCAAAATTTTTTAACCAATAAGTTCATATTACTCTTCTTTCCTCTTACTTAACTATAAACCATCGAGACCTTTCACCTAGTTTGTTATGTCAAAGGGTAATGTTCTAACACTTATCCACTTCGAAACTTTCTACGCAACAACAATACGGAATAGAGTTAAGGAAACGGTATATAACAGAGGTCAGCGCAAATTATGTCCTGAATGATAAAGTAATGACAATCGTATAAACTTAGCCAGATAAAGCTAGACAGACAAACAGAACAGGTCTAGATCGAATAGAAAGCGATGCTAGCGACAAAACAATGGACAGTTTTACTCTAGTACTTTCACTTGGCCGAACTGAAACAATGAGTTTTGTGTAAATGTAACCAGATAGTTGCAAAATGTTACAAAGGAGAATGCCCATTTGTAGAGCGGGACTTTTTGTTACACAAAGGGACGCGAGTACCAGAATGCGTTGCGCTGGAGGCTTGACGCTGAATAGATGACACATTTCATGTAATAAGGCTTACAATGGTAAATGAGGAATGGTTTACTCACGCTCCTGTGCTAAAAAAAGTAAGCGTCCAAGCAGCCATTGTTCGCAAATAAAGATAATTGGATTTTTAATTTCCTTCAACGAAATGAGGTTTTACAATTTGTTGCGCTATGAATATGAATACGAGAGATGCGGTTGTCGTTACTTTACATCGTCAAAAAATAATAAAGGGTGACCTAAATTCATGAATAGTATAGCACAAAAGTAAATTAAAAGATACCAATAAAGTGACATAGCTTGAAGAAGGCGTGCTGACCTATGCTCAAAGGTAATTCAAGGGTATGGATGTACCTTCTATAAACGATGACCAACTTTCAGGTAGGGTAAAGTAACAGCCTAGCTGGCGACAAAGCCAGCCTTTGATATTCTGACGCCAAGCCAAGAAAAAAACTGTGCTTGTTAGAAACATCGGTCTATTGTTCCTGTAATACATATTTACATCATTGTTTATCAACTGTAATTATTTCTGGTTTTTTGCATTCCGAACTTCGAAGACAAGGGGGAGGGAAAGGTATTTTTTGTAATTTTTCATCATAATTCAAAAACTACGCAACATAAAAGAAAAGTATAAACTGTTTTGGAATATACAAATGAAGCCTATGCATGCATATGATAACGTATTTGAACTTTTAGCCGTACTTTAAAATTTCGGCTCCTTTTGTAAAGTAATAAAATTTTTTTTAGTGGTTCCTGAAATATACCGCTGTGACAGAAGAACAGACGGATGGAGTCGCACCATAGGGGTTCCTTTATTACCTTTCTGATTCGCAACTCTAAAAACCCAAACAATAACACCGGTTATAAACAATATGCTGTTTTTAAACTTTTATTTCATAATACTAGATCATTGTAACGAAAACAAACACCGAATCTCGTGGGAGTTACACGTGAACGACAATTACGAAATTCAATTGAGTCAACGTGAAATTAAACCACAACCCGTGCTGTTATGGGTTTTGTTTGAAATGTACTCATTGTACCTTAAAAAGATTTCACAGAATATCACGCTAATTAAAATGTATTGTAGTTCGTTTCCCACGCTTCGAGATGCATGAATTGAAAATGGACGCCTAAAATACTAGATTACGTTGCACTTGAATTATTCATTCAAAATCATTTATTCAAATAGACCTTCGCAAACACTTATGAAAAGTCTAACTTGTCTGATCGGTTCGGAAGGTTGCATTTGCTGAGAAGAGCCGGCAATAAACTCAGCAATTAGGTACTTTTTTCAAAACAAGCTTAGATTCATTACATAATATGTACGTAGTATTTATATACTCTGAGATAATATTTACATTCTAATCGCACTGACAACAATTGCGTGCCCCGGCGCGGCGACAAAAATACAAAGTAGACTGAATCGATATTTAATAAGTAAATAAATTAAAAATAATTTCAGATATTTCTTTAAAAGCTTGTTAGAAACTGTGATTATTATATTATACAAGTATGTTTCCAAATACGCTTCACAATTGATAAATAAATAAATTAAAACGAAATCAAACAAACAAAAAGTAATTTCCCGTAAGGATCCTTCAAACAAAACCGCTAACAACAAAGGGAATATATCCTAACAAAGTGAAAAATTCACAAAAGCTCCGAAGTTATTGTCCAAGCTCCGTCAAATCTGAAAGATTGTTTTACCTCATTTGGATATACATTTTTGTCACAATGAAAAATGGAAAGCGAAATGGAAACTTAATAACCGTATAAAGGAGATCATTTAAATCGCATCCGCTTAGTTTACAAAAGATTTATTTTTAAAGGAAATTATATCTTTTGAAAACGATTTAGTGCTTTGACTAGAAAGTAAGTGGTAACAGATGAAGACCTGATATTTGCTTCAAATATTTCATTCAACTGCTGACAATGACAAAGCTCTTGCAACATTAAAATTTCATCAATACATCAATTGAAGTTGTATTTTCTCTGCCAACGTTAATATTTAGTATTGAGAACTAAATAATGGCGCTGTTGAGCCGAGCAGAATTTATATCGTACCCACCTGTGGCATTTTACCGCATTATGTCCAGTTACCATCCGAGCTACCGTCGTGTACACTGTTCGACCTTCAGTTGACAAATGCTAGCCCACCCGTAACCTTATTACCTTTATTAGACGGCCCAGGTCCTGTACGTTGTGACGCGGTGATCATTCACAAAGGATTTCGGTATTTACGTTTGGCTTTTGGGTGAAGGTATTTGCTACTTGTTTGTTTTTTGCAAGTCTGTTCGACTTACCACTGCCGCTGATCATGATGCAGTTGGGTAACCTGATTTTAGTAGAGGCTTTAAATTATGACTAGAATCTAAAATTACTGGCGCCAAACATGTCCAAATGGCGTCTAAATCTAAAATTATGAGTCACGAATCACGATCCTCTGCAGTAAAGTTCTGATTAACGACTAATGTCTATTTCATATGATTTACAAAGTTATTACGAATAAGCCGACACGGTAGTCAAAGTTATGTAATTGTAATTACTAATAATTATATATTTGTTCCATATTTAAATCAAGTTTGAACAGAGATAACTTAATTTCGAAACATTTTGCATCTGTATAGAGTCTGTAGGGGGTGCTTTCAACGGCAGTCGAGTTTCTAACCGGCAAAGGAAATAAAATAACTTTGCTGGAAGTTACAAATTTCCCGTCTCCAAGCTTTCAGCGTTCAGGAACAATAAGGGGAAAAGAAAAGACGCTTTAGAGACACTACAAATTGAAATAAACAGAAATACTTCTATTAGTTGCGCAAAAGTACTTTACCTGGGACTCGTAAGTTCCAATTGCTGTTTCTATCAATCGTATTTCAAGATGATTCAATTTACCCGCGCGATTGGTTCGGCGAATGGTGTTTACGGAAGAAATATGTATCCAATTTTCGATGCAAAATTGTATCTTGTTTTGCTTTCACGTACCTCCAGGCATACATGTTAGGGAAAAATACGTACATCAAATTATGATTCATAGCATTCCCCTTCTGAATTGATACTTTTATTCAAACTTTTTTTTCATTGTCAATTTATGCAGATCGGCTTCATTGAAGCTTCAGATATCAAGTTGCAGCTGTTGCAGGCTAATTAATTAGAAAGTGGTTCCTGGTATCATTGTCATCGTCATTTTAAGTGAACCGTGACTGGCTTAGAAAGTACATCGATAGATGCATTATTAATCCTTTACCAAAATCAATTAGACATTCATTTTAAAATCATGTTCAGTTATTGTAACTGCACACTGATATATATTATACAGAACCAGGCCTGACTGATTGATTGACTGAGTAATCAACACAGATTCTACATCACTTGTCAAAATTTCAGGATATATTCCATTTGTAACAGGGGTTACGATTTATTCCCCTAAGTTTTAAATAGAGGATGTAATTTTGTATGGCATACCGTAATTTTTGAAGATAAAAAAATATTATTGGGATTATGCTTGTGACGTACCTATCTGAAGTACAATTAGTAGGGACTATTTGCTTATATCATTGTTTTGGTACCTACCTCCAACTCTTATTATGACGTAACTCTGTCTGAACTAATTATATCAGAAATTCAGATACATACATCGGTACATATTTGCGGCGTTTGGGGTTGAAACGCTGGGGCCGTGGGGGCCAGATGCTCACCATTTGTTTAACGAGGTCTCACATCGCCTAGTTGAGACCTCACGTGACAAGAGGGCTGGCGTCTATTTAGGCCAACGAATAAGCATTGCAATCCAACGTGGCAATGCCGCCAGCCTTCTTGGTACGTTTGCACAGGGCAGCGATTTGGGACAAGTTTTCTATTTGTAATTTTTAATTTTAGTTAACTTTTAATTTAGATTTAAGGTTTCATTGTTCATATATATAGTTTCTTGTTTTCTACCAATAAAGAGTATGATTACGGAAATTCAGATATAAACGTTGATGGTCCCCCTGTCATTGATCTAATGACTACTCTCTGCTCTGTGTATAAACATGCAGAATCGCAGATCATTATCTGTGAACCGTACGCTCTCAGCATCGATATTGCATGTGTCAAGCTATCTAGACGACATAACTTTTACTTTTATTCTAGTCTTATCTAGCTTTAAGTGGGTGATCTGCACACCAGAGGCGTGCTTAGTTAGATCTAGATAGTAATGTAGGTAAATTGAGTAGGCGTTTTATGTTAAGTGTCCTTAAGTGTGGGAATTGTTTTCCAAACCAGTGGTAGATTCATGGGTAATTTCATTTGAATAATGTGCGTATTAGCGACTTTGGTGGTCGCTTCAAATTACTTAAAAGCGTAATAAAGTACAATATTTACAACTACAACTTATAATACGGCGGTGTCTATTGAGCTATTATATTATTACTACGTATAGAGGAGACGCTACACATCACAACTATGTTCCGTTCAAGTGAGGCCATCCGGCCACAATGTTGGTGTAGAACGATGAACCAAACGCGTAAGCGCTGTGAAAATCACGTTTGCAAGAAAAATACTCCTAAAAGAGTTCTGATAGCGTGTTGACTCTAAAAAAATTAGACATAACCATTACTTATGATAGCTTCTCTATACGTAGTAATAATAGCTCAATGGCGCTGTCTTAGATATTATACTGCTAAAGTGGACGTGCCTCGGCGACAGAAAGTAATTAGCAAAGGGATTTAAGTGAAGCTTTCCTTACCCATTATGCTTATTCGTACTTTAGTTGTGAACAATGCTAATATGCTGTTGTTTGTCTCAAATAACAGTATAATAGAATAGTTATTTAATATTACGATGTTTGTTGTTTATCTTGAGACTTCGAGATTTTGTAGCTTATTGTCATCAATTAATTCTTGGAGTCGGTAGCTCAGTTCAACCATCATCGTTCATCTTGAGAAAACATTGATATGTAAAAGCTTAGATACAGCAATGATATTAGTGGGTAATTGTGAATTGTGATATTGCAGTAAGTTTAAATTAGTGCGAATTATTAAATGAAAAACAGGAGAACAAACAGCATATTATAATACCCGCTTGGCTGTTCTCAAAATCTTAAAGCATTTATGTACGAGTATTTTGTAAGTTTCACCACATTCAGTCAAATAAATGCTTACAAACCTTTCGAATTTAAAACAAATAATGTCGAAATTTATGGTAATTAAGAACTACTGCAATCTGCAATATGCTGACAGCGCTGATGAGGACTATCCAATTAATACTTACAGCCTTATGTGGATCTTACCAAGCGACTATATTGACCACAACCACAATTCAGACAACCAAAGCCAAAACCACTCACACTAACTACGTACACATACCTTTGCCAAATTTAGATTAAGCCGAATGGCTGTGTTCATTAGTCGTTAAGAGCCTCGTTTGTAAATCTGTGGGTAACATGGCCAGGTGATCATGATAAATGGAAGGAAATTAGGTAATAACAACTATTGATTAAGGTGATTATCAATCAAATCTGAGAGTGATTAATATTGAAGTCGAAACTGAGAGTAATTAATATTGTTTCGACCCCAAAAGGAAGAAATATGTAACAGTAAAGAGTAGCATATTAAATAAATATTAATACATTAAACCAAGGAGCAATTATGCAAGAGACATTATTGGATATAATAAAAAAGATGTAATATAATAAAATAATGATACATGGCACCAATTACTACATAATATACAAATGTGGCAGCAAAAGCCGGTTATGCTCTCATAAACTCTGGCTCCGAGATTCTATAGGGTTTAGCATAAAAAGCAATTATGGCCAATCGTGAGGCAGACTACTCGACTGAAACTTTCATAATGATGTCACAGGAGCTTTAATTTCTTAATAAATCCTCCATTTATTACGCAAATAAATGCATAGCTATCTTTTTCATGAAATTATTTATGCGCAAATAATGTTATTTCATTTGGAATATCTTATTCGGAATAGTATAGTGTGCTGGCGTAAGAAAATGTAAGAAATTCTAACGCTTCAACAATGATATCTGCAATAAAAACCATGATTTAACGACCGTGATTAGCATATTTGAGCTATCTACTCGAGCTAGAGGTGATTCTAAGGTTTGGTAGATAACTGTTACTTTGAATTTGGTAGGTTCCGATGGGATTTAATATGCATCAACCGTAGTAAGAATATTTCTCTACTCTATGGCTAACAGAGACGACATCAGCAAAATTGTAATTATATTTTTTTTTTACCAAAGCTATTCAGTTGGACCTGACCGTGACCATAACAAGTTTTCAATAGATCTTGCCGATAAAACAAATTGGTAAAGTTACGTCCAAAGCACTTTTTCCAGAAAAGGATCTCTTCTGTTTATCAACGTATTTTTATAAAAGGATGAGAAAAAGACTTGACCAAAGCCAACTGGCGCGCGACTATATAGAATTTGTCAGCATTAACGAACAAAATGGAAGTTTCACGTGTAGCCAATAATTTCACTTGACCGTCCATCGGATTACAAAAGGATACACGCACGTACTCGTAGTACGAATGTCGTAACAATGTCGCAATTGTCGTCGGTTCCGGGTTCGATCGCCAGCCCGATGCATGTGCGCCTGTAAATGTGCTGTTGCAAATGCAAGATTTTATTTATGATAACCACTACTGGAATTTTTATGTTCTGTCGTTCTTTAATTGTATGGTTGGAATACTAAATTTAACGGAAGTAGAAGGCGACATATTTTAATTCTCTCTTTATGGATTTTCATAGTAATGCATACCTTTATCAATCATTCTGAATTATTACTTCGCGTTGTCGTTCCAATAATAAAATATATTTCATGGCCATTGATCATACAATAATTGTGCTAAGCGCATTGTCTAAGCAATAAATTCTCCATTGATTGATTATCCTCTGTGAGAAAGCCGTCCCAATTCTCCGCATCGGTATCTGAACAATAAACAGCCTCTTTCCAGTCGTACACACACAGGCGAGCACGATCTAGTTCTAATTAGGAATTCCTGTGACTCAAAGCAAAGCTAATGAGTGCATGCTTGCAGTACAGGCAGGCGTTAGTCAACCAGAAACCATTTGATTAGCACTATTGATCGTTGTGCCTAATGCGGGCCTTTGCTAAATAGCGTTTATGGAGTGCATTTTGATCTGGCATTTGGTAATTTGTGCTCTCTGTTGTTCGGATGAGCGGATTTCTGCATTAAGCCAAATTAGGACTTGTTGAAGGGAAGAGATTAGGGTTGCAGATGATGATATACCATATTACCTATGAGTCTCGAGTATGTATAATATTCATTTTAGGACAAGATTATGTAAGTACCTGTCTAGTCTAACTCGTTAAAAATCTTTACGACTTATTATATAGCGTCTATAACTTAATGTTTTTATTATGATACTCGAGAATTTTATGTAACAACTACATTGGTTTTACCATTTTTATTTTATAAAAGGAGCTTAAAACGTTGTCTAGGTAGAAAGATATATTTTTTGAGTCCTAGCCAGAAAGCGTTTTAATTTAGAAGACAATTTGAGCTAAATAACCAACACAAAATTACGCCTACATTTAAGTATAATTTACTGGGCGCTAAGCTGCGAGATCGTTCAACAGTTAATTATAATGACAAACGGGACGAAACATAATTTTCTATTAATATTCTTAGAATCGAAGAATAATCCTTCAATGAGACTCATTAGTCAGATCTTGACTTTTCCTATTCTTCAATTACTCAAGAAAGCAATCGGTTCGATCGAGTGTGCTGTTTTTTTTTTTCAACTGAGACCTTAAAAATTACGAAGTCATTTGTAGATCGATCAGACCATGCAACGGTCCCAGTCACGGTCAGTAAGTGCATGAATAAATAATGATCTATGGATCAATTCAGACTACAATACGACACATTCAAGGTAGTCGAATAGCCTTTGGTGGTTAAAATATATTCTAAGTGAAACAGCGCGTTTCCTGGGACCATTTTCCGTCAAAAGCTCAAAGCAAACGTAGTTCGTAACTCTGAAGTCTCAGCATTAGCTAAAATCTCAGTATAATTAACAATAGCTCTTGTTGATCATGCCGATCTATGCATAGTGCTTTGTGTTACCTGGTTTCCTTTTGACCGAGAGAGCTCGGGCGCAATGTTTCCTTCACTGCGACACGGCTTGATATAAATCCGGCTTCGGACGGGAACAAAGAGGGAAATGCGTTTTGTGCTGTTATGTTAAGCTTGGTGTACACTGGGGAATAACTGTCGACAACGAATGTCAGCCAAGCCTGGTCCCTAATCTATACTCTTCTACTGATATTCTCTATTCGTTGTCGTTTTATACATTTAGTTCCTACACAAAGTTAACATTTACTTTATTTAACCCCTCCTCACCCGCAAATACTTCTATTTTATATAGAAGTTAGCTTTTTGCTACACTTGCCTATTTTGGATAACAATTTCTTAGTCTTCGTTATTCTATCAATTGAAATCTTTACCTCATCTATCAAAAAGTGAAACTATCTTCACCTTGACAACATCTTCAGAACTCTCATAACAAATTGATTGTATATCAGTATCGTTATTTTGACACTATAAAATGATGAAAACAAACAAACACCGGCCCAAGGGCTCAGTCTGAACAAACTTTCAATAACAGTATCTATGAATCACGAATTCTCAGACATTGTAATTGAGTATACGTTTCTGTCTCAAATGTAAGTATCATCTATTAATTAATCATCTTCAGACGAAGAAACATTTATCTAGTGGTTAGTTATAATCCCAAACTTAATAATAATATGGTTAAATTAACAATTATTTGAAATCTTGAAGTGTTCTCATCAAAATGAAAATTTCTCAGAAAATAATTTGCAGTGTCACCTCCAAGAGTCATTGACATAATTGACTAGATTAGACACCGCCGCCATTTTAAATACAATAAAATTTAAAGGCTGTTCCATTGTGCACCTCTGCTAACTTGCCTGAGGGACTATGCCCTTGTCTAATATCGGCAGAAATAACCTCTCTCAACGTTTTATGTCAACTGCGAAATATGCTTATTGTATTTTTGTTTGGCTTCACAATATTTGCTGGTGAATAAATTATTTTATATGACTCGAAAGACGAAGCTTATCAAGATGGTTGAATATCTTGGAAAATTGGGTCAATGTAACTTATTAGTATAATGATATCTATTAGAAATAACGAAAAGCCAAAGTTAAGAGTAATTTTATTTCGTCATTCAGAACTTTCTCTATTGTTTATTTTTAGAAACATCTTGTATTCGTTATCTTCAATGAATTCTGTTTGGTTAAATCAGAACAAACGATGACATTGATTGACCAAATATTGCACATAATAGAAGCGGATCTAGAACAATGGGAGGATAACACGAATCAATCATGAGATGACGCAGACACAACACGACATACAGTTCATAGTCATATCCTATTCAAACCACTTGTCACTGTTACTAATAGACAAGCCTAACTACAACACATTAGTTGCATTGTAATCACTGGAGGTGTATAAATAGGTTCTCTTCCATCTCATCAAATCACTTGGACTTGAACTTGTTTCCGTCCTACGGTTCCACCCGCGTGCTCGAAGGATCTTTTGTTTACCAGGGATTTAAATTATCATATAATTATGTTATTCCAGGGAATGATATATCAATTTGCCAAACGTCCCAAATCCGTTCAGCTGAGCCTTGATTAAGGCACAATCACGAATAGGACAGATTAGCTCCTTTACCATCAAGTGATGGAGTCCAGGTGCAGGCTTCCAATATGAGAGTTGCTCATGAGTCGTAGAAACCTGAACTTTAAGATCAGGAATTTGGATTGGATATTTAAAGTCCTGGACTCCATCACTTGCTGGTAAAAGAGCTAATCTGTCCTAAATGCATTAGGTACATATTTTCGTGGACGATCGCGATGTAGTTTAGCTTTTATAAAACAGAGAGCAAAATTACTAACATTATTATCTTTATTGAAGCGTTTAATCGTATAGACGATTATGCCACCCTATGAAATTACAAAATCAATACATATAATTTTAATTAGTTGAAGTAGTATTAGGATTAGATCTATAACTACGATTAAGATCAACAATTTTGTAAAGTGTTCTGGCTTTATCCGAAAACCCGGGATGGTTCCGTATTTTTTATTTAATTGCTGACATGTAAATTTTTTTTTTTTTATCTAGTCCCTACAGACACACACACACACACGTCACACGTCTAACATGAATCTGTGAGTGCCCATTTCTCCGTTAACTGTTCAAGATTAATTTTCATCAACCTATTTATGATAACTAGTGAACCAAAAAGTGACCATAGTTCATAAATTTTTTTTGTTAGAAGATCCTTTTTTTTTAATTTCTGCTCTTCTTCTTAGTAAACGTTCGCTATGCCAAATCTCGCTTGTCCAATTGAAACTTTCTGTCTAATCTAACATATTTTAGTATGATGTCGAACATTAGAAATGCTTTAAATGTTATTCCATTAACCCTAACGTTGGGAAAACTTAATTACAACGTCATGCACAAATAACTAAAATTACTGGGATATATTAATTATCTGTGGCCTTTGTCGGGTCTCATTATATAGTGGAAAACCACAAAGCCATTGTAGTCTTTATACAGTTTATGTGGTTGTGAAACATGTGGATTTCAACAGAATAGTTCGTCCAATATTATCAATTGACCAACCGTTTTCAATAAACCTCCCATTTTTATTGAACTTTAATGTTGCACTAACTGTATAAAATTGCAATTACATTATACCATTTTGTTTTATACAAGCATTTAGCAATAGTTTAATCCTCTCGCTCTTTGATATGGAGACATGGACATAAGGACATGCAATAAGTTTCAGTGCGGAATCAAATAAATATCTACATATAATTCTACCGTACCCAATCACTCACTTTTTGCAATCCTGTGTTATTTTGCCCGTACAAAAACAAACTAGGTAAAACAGAAACTCCAAGCACAAGATTCTTACATTCTATTTACCTAATTAGATAAACAGTAGCTGTTAATGGCCTAACTGAATTAGAGGGAAAGCTCGGACCAGTCCTGCCCATGTGTTGCTTTAAGTACCCGCCATCGTGTCTCCTTGTTGTATAATTTGTGTTGCCATTATTTCGCTAATAGATTTCACCCGTGGTTTAGAACGTTTCATTTATTGGCTCTAATAATGTGGCAATCAGAACTTTTATATGAATAAAGTACATTCAATTAATTATAATAAGTACAATTAAGAATAAAGAATGAAATAAGGATCTACTGATGACACAGAATAAAAGAAAGGAGCAAGAAACTTAGAGTTAGATATTCTTATAACTAGCTTTATCAGATGTTACGGATGACATTACTGACCAAATTATCATCATGGCCGACGGTAATCACAAAGCCTAGCAGTCTACTTGAGCACATCAATAGGACCCAATACTTAAACTCTATACAGTAGTTTTCCTATATTTAGTTCTGCCTGCTAAGTTAACTTGCTGACTCTAGATTTGGTTAACACATAAAACAGTGGATTAAGTATCCACAGCAGACCTCATAGTTATTTAACTCCTCCAATAGCAGTCTCTAATAATAGTTTCGTCACTTATTTCTCGTCCGGGTTTTCTCTCGTGAAGAACTAATGGAAAATTGCCTTTCCGATCCGTAATGTGGTTACATGATCTTTCTTCCTTATTATTATTAATGCGCTTAGTTTGTGCTCAACTATTGGTTTTAGTAGTAAAAGAAATGAAGTTATCTCAGTGCATTTAGTAATTTTACTTCTTAGTTGTCATGTAATTTTATTTGATTCATTGAACGCGAATTCCTGGACAATCCTTTTAATGTCTAAGATAACTGGCGAAAGCATAATAAAATAGATGAATTTAAAGTTTCCACATTTCGATAAACTAATTCTAAGATATAACGAAATAGAAGCCAGGTAAATACAGGTTGATATAATTGATGTGTACAAGAATTTTATACGAAGAGATAATTATCAAAGTAATTAAAAGTTTCACGTAAAGCTTCTCCAAGCTTTTGAACTTGAAAAATTTACGTAATTTGGCCGACTTCACGAAACTAAGCGAGAAGGCAATTTAATCCTAACCTACTTAAACATACTTCGGTAGACGTGGGTTCTTTGATATATTACTAAGTTCTTATAAAATAATACATAATGCTAAATTAATTAAATGTAATAATATGTAACAAGATGGTTATACAATAACCAATTTCTCTTTAATCGTTATTAAAATATATTGTACACGTAATAAAAGCATTCGAATGAATAGTCAAACGAAACAATGCAATAATCAACCATTTAACAATTCCAGTTGCAATTAAGTTTTGTCATCAAATACCTCTTATAAACCTGTCCAATTTTAAAAGTACAACATTCTAAAATCCTTCTAGACTTTTAAGGTCCACAGGTAATTAAACACCTGTAATATAACCCGATTTGGTCGCTCGAATATAAATTTCCAAATATAGAACGAATCTGATAAATCGGAAAGGCCTGACAGATATCGGCACGAATAATAAGGTTGCTAAATAATGCATTCGCGGTTATGCTGTGTGTCGATGCGATCTTCAGTATTATATGAGACGACAACATTCGCAACCTCACACACACACGCGCGCGACGGCCGGAGCTCCTACCTCACTCGACTATAGACTTTTGTGTTCGACACATCATCATTTTTGTAACCTATTACTGTTTTCAATAAAACACGTTAAATCTATCGAGTCACCTCATTTAATCACCATCACCGACTTCCACTCCGCTACATGGACCTTCACACCGGATTTTTGGACCTACGGCAAAATCATCAGTGTCAGTTGGAGTCCGCGTGATATCAATCCAGAATCAATTGGACAATATTCAAGACAAGCGAGTGGCGATCTGGGGAGACTGTTTAAAGATAAGGCCATCCTTTATTCTTTTCTTACTAATATCCTCAAATTCCGTCATTTGTGTCAGTGTTGTCGAAATTATATCATTATAATCATAAAATCATAAAAATCCTTCTTGTGGCTACCTATTGCTATAAAAGAAGAGGCTACCTATTGCCAATTCATAAACAATTACATATCTATTCATTTATTAATTCTAGCTACCTATTGCTAAATTAATTTTGAACTAAATACATACGTATTCCTACTTAGCTACCTATTGCTAAGTGGTTATATAAATTAATATCACTTACAAGCAGTATATTCCCCATTCTAAGGTTTTTCATAACCTAATTCACATTCACAACATTCAATTAAATAGTTAACTATTGTTAAAATCATCCATCGTTAACACATTCACACGTTTCTACATTCGTACAAATATATATCACAAAACATACACACAATCACAAAACATATAAAACATTCTAACTCATATAATAATCATACATTAATCACAATTTCAATCATATAATTAACACTTCATACTCATAACTTAACACTAGTAGGTAGGTTGCTAATTTTATGATTGTTAAACTACTTAAGATTTGTCAAGGATTGTGATCGCAAAATATAAAAAAAATATCGGGTAGGATCAATAATTAAATCGGTAAAATACATACGCTAAATAACAGTGCACATTTTTTATATTTTGTTCATAACAATTCTTGATCTTGGTTTTATCATACAATTAACAATCAGTTAAAATCATGAGTGATGACCAGACGTTAACAAAAAAACGCGGTACCATAAAGGGCCGTTTAACATTATTTAACAATTACGTCAATAATTTACCTGAGACTTTAAGTAATGAAATCAAATTGGAACTTGAATTACGCATATCAAAGGTGGAATTATTATTAGATAGTTTTAATGAAATTCAAGAAGAAATTGAATGTACTACGGATAATCCAGGTGAACATTTAAAAGAGCGCGACACATTTGAGAGTATATACTATAAATCTATTGCTCAAGCGCAATCGAAACTTGGCTTGAGTATCGGTCAGCCGCTTCACCGCTGCAACAACTCTGAGGCGGACGACACGGGCAGTGTGGTGCAGCACACTCAGGCTAGTGTCAGGCTTCCAATTATTCATCTTGCAAAGTTTGATGGTAGTTATGGTAATTGGCTGGAGTTTCGAGATACATATTTGTCGCTCATTCACGATAATTCATCGCTCAGTCCAATCAATAAATTTCACTACTTACGATCGTCACTTGAAGGCAGTGCCTTGTTGGTAATAAAATCAGTACAATTTTCAGCAGACAATTACATTAATGCCTGGAAACTCATATGCGATAGGTATGACAACAAAAAAATGCTTATCGCCAATCATGTAAAATCATTATTCAATGTGTATTCTATCCAAAAAGATACTTCATTCAATTTAAAAAGATTAGTTGATAGTTTTGCAAAAAACTTAAGATCATTAACTTCATTGGGTGAACCCACCGACAAATGGGACACATTATTAATTTATATGCTTTCTAGTAAATTTGACCCGCAAACACTATTAGAATGGGAAAAGTTTAAGTCTTTAAATGATAAACAGGTTTTTGAGTTTGAAGATATACTAAAATTTACGAGAAATAGATCTGAACTATTAGAGACTCTAGAGCAAAGTAGAAATAAATCACATACAAAGCAATTTGGAACTCACAGTTTAGCAACAACTACAAGCAATATAAAAAAACATAGTTGTCCCGTTTGTCAATCAGATCACTTTATTTATTATTGCAAAGATTTTTTGAACTTATCCCTGACAGATAGGGAAACAAAGGCAAGTACTTTAAATTTATGCTTAAATTGTCTCAGATCAGGGCATCCTACAAAAAAGTGTAAATTAAGTTCATGCAAAAAATGTAATAAAAAACATAATAGTTTAATTTGCCCAGAACTAACTAGCAGCGCTGAAAGCGCTGACGCCGACAGCTCTCGCGAAGTAGCACTATCGTGCGCCGTGATTTCTCCACAGGGATTATTGTCAACGGCGTGTGTTAGTGTGCGTTGTACAGGTAATCAACACAAGCGCGCACGCATTATGTTGGATTCCGGTAGCACATCTAACTTTATTAGCGAGCGTTTGAGTAAACAACTACGTTTACCTACTAGAAACATAACTACAACTATTAGTAGCCTCAACAAAAACATATCAGTAGCTAAAAAATGCTGTGATGTTGAAATAGAATCGATACATTCTAACTATACAATCAAAATTACATGCATCATTATATCACAAATTACAAATCCTTGGCCTTGTTCGCAAATAAATAAAAATGATATTCAGATACCGGAGTCTATAGCACTAGCGGACCCGGACTTTCATAAACCTTCTCATATTGAAATATTGATAGGTAATTGCATATTTTGGGATTTGATTGAACCGAAACAAATAAAATTAAAATCACACAATATTACATTGCAACAATCTAAATTGGGTTGGATTATCGGTGGATCTTTAGTGTCTAAGTCTTCAACTTTTTGTAATTTTGCAAACACTCAGACATTAAATGAACAAGTAGCTAAATTTTGGGAGTTAGACAATATTGTAACTACGCCAAACAAACATTTGGATTGGTCGCTAGAAGAAATAGAATGCGAACAAAATTTTGTAAATACAACTACTCGTCTGCCTAATGGCCGATTTTGTGTAACCATCCCGTTAAAGTCTTCTACATGCGTACTTGGCGACTCCTATAAATTAGCTAAGATACGTTTTGTACAATTAGAAAAGAAATTATGCAATAATCAACAATTAAAAAAGCAATATTCAACATTTATTAACGAGTATCATAAATTAGGTCACATGAGAGAATCTAAAAGTTTTAGTAATAGTGATCAAATTTTATATTTTGCACCACACCATGGCGTTGAACGTCAAAGTAGCTTAACGACAAAGTTAAGAGTAGTGTTTGATTGTTCTGCCAAATCCTCATCGGGGTATTCATATAACGAAATACAGAAAGTAGGCCCGACAATACAGGACGATTTATTTTCTATATTATTGCGGTTTCGCCAACACAATATTGTGTTGACTGCGGACATCGAAAAAATGTACCGCCAAATCGAAGTACATGAGTCGCAACGCTGTTTACAACATATACTGTGGCGCGACGATCCCAGTCAACATTTAAAGGCTTACGAATTGAACACCGTCACTTACGGAACTGCTTCGGCTCCGTTCCTGGCGATACGGTGCTTGAAGCAGTTAGCTAGTGAGTGCGATGATTCTTTTATTCAAGAGATCATAGCTAAAGACTTCTACGTCGATGATCTGATCACCGGCGTATGCAATGTCGATGAAGCTATGATCATTTTCTCTGCATTATCCGAGCAGCTCCAAAAAGGGTGTTTCCCCCTTCGGAAATGGTGCTCAAATGATACAGTTGTCATGAATCAAATAAAAGAGCAAAGCAATACTTCTACAGATAGGTTTGATTTGTGTCCAGATAGCATTTCAAAAACTTTAGGTATTAACTGGGATCACAACTCAGATAATATTTGTTTTGATATCAATTTAAAATTACCCACAAAAATTACAAAAAGAAATATATTATCAACAATTTCACAGTTGTTTGACCCTTTGGGCTTAGTCACCCCTAGTACGTTGGAAGCCAAAATTACGCTTCAAAAACTGTGGCTTTGTAAACTTTCTTGGGATGAAGAGGTACCGGAAGCGACAAGAAAGACATGGATACAGTTTATTAATTCATTATCTAACTTAAATAAATTACAAATTCCTAGGCACGTTATAGGTAAACAATATATTAAAATTCAATTACACATATTTACAGATGCGTCCGAAGACGCTTACGGAGCTTGTGCATATTTGCGATCAATAACAAGCAATAACGAAGTTACCGTACATTTATTATGTTCAAAAAATAAAGTTGCTCCGCTCAAGCCACAAACAATTCCACGCTTGGAACTGTGTGGAGCATTGTTAGGAGCGAGGCTTAGTGAAAAAATTACTAAATCATTAAGACTTAAAATTGAGGAGTGCATTTATTGGACTGATTCTATGATAGTTTTAGGATGGCTCAACACACCAACAAATAAGTTGCAAACGTTTGTCAGAAACCGAGTTGCCGAAGTACAGTCCACTACAAATATTAATTCCTGGCATTACGTTTCAACTAATCTCAATCCGTCTGATTACCTAACACGTAGTACTGCGGTTGATGTGCTGTTGAGCAGTGAACTGTGGTGGAGAGGTCCTCCGTTCCTTTTAACTGATGAATCATTATGGCCTACATTCAAATCAAATAATCACAATTCATTACCGGAAATAAAACAAGAAGTCACTTGTGTGACAGCTCAATCCATAGAACCATTGTTTCCTTTTGATAAATTTTCTAGTTATTCTCGTTTGCAGAGAACAATGGCATATGTGCTACGTTTTATTAATAACATTAAAAATAAAAATAATAAAAATAAAGGTTATTTAAAAATCGATGAGCTTAAAAACGCTAACAATAAATTAATTAATTTAGTACAAAGAGAGATTTATCCTATTGAATTTAAAATGCTCGAATCTAATAATTCATTAAAAAGTGGTAGTTCATTACAAACATTAAATCCATTTTTTGATCAGAAATTAAAATTGATTAGAGTAGGCGGTCGTCTTTTGAACTCGCAATATAAATATAATAAAAAACATCCAATACTTTTACATAAAAATCATATATTTACAAAACTTTTATTTACATTTGAGCATAAATTACTGATCCACGCTGGACCACAACATTTATTATATTCTACACGTGAAAATTATTGGACTATAGGTGGTCGAGACTTAGCCAAATATGTATCTCGAAACTGCGTCACGTGTAGTCGCTATCGCGGTAAAACAGTAACACCCATCATGGGTAATTTACCGAAAGAACGGTTTTTATCAAGCTATGCATTTGAATATACGGCTTTAGATTATGCTGGTCCCGTCATGATTGCAAATAAAAAGGGGCGAGGATGCAGACTTCTGAAGTCATATATTTGTGTCTTCGTGTGCTTCACCACGAAGGCCATTCATATCGAGCTTGTAAGCGATATGTCTTCTGCGACTTTCATTTTAGCGCTGAAGCGGTTTATCAGTCGAAGAGGTAAACCAACCTACATATACAGCGATAATGGTTCCAACTTTGTTGGAGCTCACAACGAAATTAAAAAAATGATAGCGTCTGATGGTAATCACATTGTCGACACACTCATACAACAATCAATTAATTTCAGTTTTTGTCCTCCATACTCACCACATTTTGGTGGCCTACACGAAGCAGGCGTCAAATCAATAAAATTCCATTTAAAACGGGCAATAGGTAACTGTAACTTAACATTTGAGGAATTATATACAACACTGACACAAATTGAGGCTATACTAAATTCGCGCCCCATCAGTCCTTTATCCTCTGATCCTCAAGACCTTTTACCCCTGACGCCCGGACATTTCCTCATTGGCAAACAACTCACGTCATTACCAGAGCCAGACTACGCTGATGTCTCAAGTCATCGTCTAGATCGTTACCAAAAGATCGAACGCCTTCGACAGCAATTCTGGTCAAAATGGCACAGAGAGTATGTCACAGAATTACAAACCCGCACAAAATGGAAAACTTCACAAGGTTCCTTACGCTTAGGAGACCTCGTGTTAATCAAGGATGAGCAACTACCTCCTATGAAATGGCTTCTGGGTAGAATAATCAACACTTACCCTGGAACCGATGGAATCGCTAGAGTAGCCGATATTAAGACAGCAACAGGAACTCTAAGAAGATCGTTCTCCAGGATTTGTCCTCTACCAGTAGAAGACCACATCAAGAATTGAAGCAGTGACGCTTCAATGAGGGGCGGCATGTCGATGCGATCTTCAGTATTATATGAGACGACAACATTCGCAACCTCACACACACACGCGCGCGACGGCCGGAGCTCCTACCTCACTCGACTATAGACTTTTGTGTTCGACACATCATCATTTTTGTAACCTATTACTGTTTTCAATAAAACACGTTAAATCTATCGAGTCACCTCATTTAATCACCATCACCGACTTCCACTCCGCTACACTGTGTGAATTCGACGCTAACGTAAATATTGCGGTATTGATTGCTTGTAGAGTATGAATCCATACACTTGAGTTAAGTTTTATAGAGCTGTAGGCGTCACAGATTCTGGAAATTTAAATACCATGACGAAAGTAGATTTAAGGAGCTGCTCCACGGTTGTCAACCAGCGCGTTTTTAGCGGTTGGTTGCCGACTCAACGTACTTTATTTCCATTGGTTGGTGACTGGATGATAATCGTGAAGTAGCTGATGTTTTCAGCATCAGCATTTGTGTACTGCTGTACACAGATAAACCTATAAAGACAGCCTCAGTCCGATTATAAGCTGTCTGTTGAGATGTTTAATCGTACGCTGCTACCTTCATCTATTTAATCTCAAGTTAGTTGATTCAATCAGATATTTCGATAGCATCATTATTTATTTAAGAGTCATATCATGTCATCAATTTTATACTTTCAGTGCCTATTTTTACCATTATTTCTTTAGAATTTTAAGATGAAATTATTTCCCAATACAAAAATTCCACACCTTAAAGCCTTTGTATCGACACCTGACATTCTCTCACTTAAATAGTATTTATGTAGATTTGTTAATAATACATCGACAGTAATGAGAAAAGCATACATAAGTCTAGACTTTAGACTTCACGGTCTACCGCCTTTGCGACCTTTTAGTCACTCGTTGATCTTTTGATTTAAATAACGCTTCTGGTTACATTTATGCATTCAACACCTTGCTGCTATTGTAATACAGCTGGTTATACATCTAAATTGTTGATTTTCGCGCTTGATTTGTTACACGTTTATTTCCAATCGGCTAGTTCGGATTCTAGAATTATTACTTGTTTTATTTATGCAGTTGGCAACTGGGATATTTTAATTCCAAGATTTTTTTTTAATTAATGGAAAAATCCCAATATAAAAACAAGATCAGATATGCTCGCAAAAAGATGCTAAAAACGTTGAACAGAATACCAAATAACTTCAATATGTATAAAATTCACACATGCCAGGAAACCCGAGTGTTTTAGGCGTGTTTCAGGTGAAAGAATATTGGATATGAATTGACGACTTCTGGATAAAAGCTTTGTCTATAGACGTAAGTAGAAATAGGCTTTAATGTGGGTAGCAATACATTTATTTACCCGTAAAGTACATACGCATGTATATTAGGTTATGTATCCCAGCTACCAATACAGCACTTAGTTTTAAATTCACCTGTTACATTTCCACAAACGAAAATATTGAACGAGTTTCATAACTCTTATCGGGCACTCAAAACGAAATAACTCATTTGAATTGGAAATTGGATAAATTCCATTTAAAATGTTTGACGTGCAAATGTCGATGTTATTTCCCTGGGTAGCCGGGCCCGGTTGGCAATAATAGTTTTTCCTTGTCACACTTTTGCTTTTGCACGCGACTCTACCAGCGTGGAGCTTTTTGTCTGACTTGTGTAACTTAAATTGTTCAGTTTCTTTAAGTCATATTGTGCATTGAAACATCAACGGTCCTTTTCAAGGAATCCCATAGATAACCGTCAAAACCAAATCAATATCCTTGTCTCTCGATCAACAATTAACTCAAAGGAGCGCAATTTTATTTGAAATCTATTCCGCCAATACCCCACCACCGACAAAGCGCTCTGATTGGCTAAGTCAAGGACACACTAAACATTTAGATGCAGTGCAAAATCACTTAATAGTTGCGGAATTGGATTGCTCGGTATTACTACTCTTAAGGGATTTTTCTTCGATCTTCTCGACTTATAAACTGATATACAAAAATACGCTGAATCACACATTTAGGGAAGGGGTTTGGATACTCTTGATTTCCAGAAACTGTTAGTTTATCCGGGTCGCGGGATTATATTTTGATTCAATTGCCCCAGAAAACCCTTCACCATCATTATGACATGTAAATATTTTCATTTTAGCTATGGTACGGATACGGTTGGATATACGATTGCTAGGGCTTTCTGATGGAAATATCATTTCATGGAGATGTTTGTTTGAAATTCATGAGATGTCAAAATAAGATTCGCAACGCCCGTACAGTTATTGTGAGAAGGATAACAATGAATAAACTCGTATATTCCAGTATGCTTAGGTAAATGTGTATGAAGAAATATCTTGAGGTAGCTGCCAAAGGCAGTTTGAGACATTAGTGTTTTTGATATAATATAGTATGAATGTTCTTTAATTTAGCTTATATGTGCGGGTTGATTCATTTAACTATCAATGTGACAAGGTGAAAATAGCTATTCGTAAGATTAGACAACAGTGCGCTGTTTAATCATTGGTAAACCTAACTATATGACAACTCATTGACAATAGTAACTCAATTTTGACTACAGTTACGCTAAAAGCTAACAAAGTGTTAGTTTAACTATTGAGTTTAGACAGTTTAACGGAATTATCAATCAAACAATCCATATTTATATATAAACCTTATTGAATGCCAGATAAAGATATAATATTGACGTGAATGAATCTCCCGTTGATAATAATATCGTTTGTTGCAGGTGGGTCCGACAAATCCAGAGTGACTTACGGCATGTAACGGTGCGAGCGCCTCCGAACCCGTCCGACCACTTCCTCTCGATTTGGGTCCGCGTCTGGTCAATATAAATACAAGTAAGTTTGCAACCTTACTGTTATATCTATACGATCTTTTTACGTTTTTACGTTTAAAACCTTTGCAAGTTTTAACTTGTTTATTTCAAGAGCGTTTTTGGTTTCATCATTATCAACCTGTAAGTTTATGTCTTCTGCTAAATAATGGTCTTTCTTAATGTGTGTCGCAACACCCGGTTTTCGTGTTGGGTCAAGTTCCGGTAACTTCCTTATTGGACCACCTGGCGGGAAGCCATGTTGCGCTTTCCAGTACACGAAATAAATTGAAAGCAAACGAAAAAACAAAGTGATGCGCTGAGCATCAGTACTATTGAAAGATATAAAAGAAATTATGTTTGCACGAGGGCGAGCATTCTGAGGTGTGTTTTTTCTTGCAGCTGACGTAAAATATGGCCATCGTCGAAATGAAAACCTATTTGTCCAAAGCGGCCAAAGTACAGTGCAGAAAGCTATTAAAGAATATTTATTTTCTATCTTAAGTTTTGTAATATAAACATCTGGAAACTTGACACTGGCTGGCTTGAAACTCTTATTTATATTTCATAGTGCCTTCGAAACTTTGGTCTCACATAAACCACGCAGCCCACACAAATGGTAAGTTAAAATAATAATATATCATCAAGAATAGGTAAAGTTTAAGATTACTTGGATATGACTACTAGATACGGTCAGGATAAATCGTCGGAAACGAATAAAAGTAGGAAAAATACGAGTTACAAAAATAAATGGCTGTCCTTCAAACGATATTCCATTTATCCAAACTTCTAGTGAAATATTGATGATTGATTATTATTTGCACGGTACAGACAAAACGATGCAAATCATATGTTTTGTTCCAGTTTTCTGAATTTATTGCTAACACGTTGTAATATTTATAACTCTTTAACACATTTCACAAATTCAAGTATATCTGGTGGTAACTCTACACACCGTAGTCAAAATATGTGGCTTGGCCGTTTCACAACTACAAGAACTATTGAATAACAAAAAAGTAATGAACAGTGAATACATTTTTCACCTTACTCCCATGTGACGGTAGCGAAACGGCCAAGCCACATATTTTGACTAAGGTGTAGAGTTTGTGACTAAGTTAGGGCTTGTAGAGTAATTGCATGTAGAGTTATAAGCTTGGCTCTACATGAGATCTGATAACTTTTTGACAGTGCGAGCCATGTCTTGGCAACATTTTACATAAAAATGTTTTTGGTGGGATCATAAATTACAACAAAATAATTACAAAGTCTTTTAAAAACGTAGATAGAGAAAGCGTTTAACTAAATAGCAGTTATTTAAATATATTCAGTATGTAATTAACAGCACGCCTCTTTGTTATCAGATCAATTTACATACTCTGTAGCTAGGACTTTATTTTGTGGCGTTGTTTACAGCTAGTGTTTTTCTTCAGTATAATTTCTTTAATTCATTGTTAGACTTACATTTCTTGCAACTGTTCATCTGGCTTTATATGATCTGGAATTTGCTGCACCTACAAAAACCTCTCCACAACCTTCTTAAATAATTCCATGCTGTAGTCCCTTGGGAAAACAAAGTTCTTTTTTTATCATTAGAGCCTCCTCCGGTTCCCTACTTTAGTTTGATCGGTTCTCATAGCGAATCAATATCAGCAGGGCTATTTTAAAACGCTCGGATTCGATATCGGAAACGGATTCAAAAACTACCGAGGCTATATTCCGCAAATGCTTTTTTTAATTTCCGAATTGAAATATTTTTGATGTTTCTTTACGGAAATATCAATTCGATTCATCGAAAAGTTTTCGGAAATTAAAATAGCAATTGCTGAAATTCGCTTCGGAAATTTCTGAATCCGTTTCCGATATCGAATCCGACGTTTTAAAATACCCCTGCAGGGCCTCACATCATAAGTTCTGTATTCTTCCTATAGTTTATTCCTATCTCTCTATTCTTCTTATCGTTTCCTTTCCTTCTCACTTTAGGTGATACCCATATGTTGTTTACCTTATCTAGTATCAGGTACATAGTGATTAAAATATTATTCATATCAGCTGATATAGTGGCTAGCTATGATTTGATTTACAATTTACCCCAAGACAGTCACAATGCCTCAGGCAATTATTAAGAATCTTTATTCGGTGATCATAATTAACACATTCATAATAGGTGAAGCACGGACAGACAATTATATTCGCCAGTGTAGTTTCAGATTAGGCAGTCATTACCATATAACGGAAGCCCCGGTTGGTAAACTTGAATATTCATAAGTTTTTTGTAGGTACACAATTATTTTATTTTATCCTTTGAATATTTTAAAATGATTAGAGTGAAAATATTGTTTGAGATATCGTTAATCCTATCAACTTTTTAACATACATTAATAAATTATACTAAAACTAGTAGATACTAATGTTACTGCATCTAGCTATGAGTATGAAGACCAAACCGTAAGTACTTTACTAACTCTCCATGGACACCCCGAACAGTGATGGATGTCACAGTCTCAGATGAGAATATTGGGGTGGTCTTATTCTTAAGACAAATATTGATTTCGCTTTACTTCACTAGAATATGCCTTATCACTATCAATTACTATTTGACCATAATCTCACGAAAAATGAAAAATGATGTGGAGCTCAATACTAAAATAAGATCTCTGTCTCATCTTCCCTGTCACAAATTCCTTCTTAAATTTTCACAACGAAATTCAGGGAATACTACAGCACGACAGCACATTTAAATTGAGATTCAACATTGTTCATTGCATATTTATGACGTCACCGTTGTCTCGTCGCGACGCCTTGTTGAGTTCCCGCGCAACAGGTGCCGTCGTATGTACCACTGAAGACAATCTTTAGATAGAATTCTTTATTGAATTTTATATTTCGTTTATCTGGTTTGAACAAATCAGTTTTTATTTTATTGAATTGTTTTGATGATTTTTATGAATAGGTTTATAACTTTGATACGTATTGAGAGAAGTTTGAGGTGCTAGATTTATTGTTTTTGTTTTCGTGATCGATTCCACTTTCAATTTAAGTTACGCTAACTTGTAGAGATTTTTGTAATTCAAAATGTTTGGCTTACTGACTGTCAGTCATTCTTGTGTATAACTTTACTGATGTGCCTAGCTCTATAATGACTTCGCTATTCGTTAATTATATCCTGCTGAATACCATGCGTATATTATTTAGCGGGTCTTTAAAAATATTATACCAGTTACGTGGGCAGAACAAAAAACTATTTTTGTTGTAGGGTTGTCACATTCAAAATACCCTGTAGATAAACAATGGGTATCCAGTTTTTTAAACCGGTTATCATACAGAATTAGTTGAATTAGTACCAAATCAAACATATCACGTAACATCTGTCTCATCATTCAGCTTTATTCTGATTTAACCAAATCATTCTTGAAATCTCATTCATCATGTTGTGTTTTTATAACAATGCATAAACACTTTAACCATATGAGACAACCCTAATCGTCGTCGCCATATACGGAATGTGGTCCAAGTTCAATATCTTATTTATGACTTCCGGACATCCTTTGCCTCTGACAAGTATTTTATCGTTGTTTTGTCGAGTGTTCTGTAATAAATCTTCGGAATGGTTTTTGTAAAAACCTTTTCACATCTTCATCTTCACTTCTTCTAGTTAAACCTTTTCAAGTAAACAAAAGTTTAAGTATTTTGAAATTAATATCATATTTTTTATACTTACTGCCTCTTCTTCCTTGATTAGTTTTCAATATTCTTTCTTAGGGATTGTCTCAAAAACTATTTGCTTACTAATAAATTTGTTTTAAGGCGATGATAATCAGTGGTAGTGACGTCGGATACCGAGATGAAGGTCCCGGGTTCGAATCCTACAATGAGCTTGAGCTTTCGGTGAAGGAAAACATCGTGAGGAAACCATAGCACGGTGGTAGGGTACTTTGTAGTACCCTACCACCGTGCTATGTCACCACCCTCAAGTTGAAAATCTGTCGCCAAGGACCTTTCGGTGTGTTCCGATAGCTGCACTTGAGAGCCAGTTCTTTCTAGGCTTTGTGTGCTTACCACCTTCGGCCGCATCATCACTTACCATGGTGAGATTGCGGTCAAACACAGGCCTATAAACAAAAAAAAATATGAGAAGCCGTCGTGGTTTTCCCCAGCGTAGGGGGTTCTTCATGAAAGCTATTTGCAAGATGCAACCCACGAGTGATTCTCCTATTGTTGCTACGTATATGTGCTACGGTAACCGCTTACTATCAGGTGAAGTTTAAATGTATAAATAAACCTCCGCATACCATAATCCATAAAAACACACTGGGAAGTAAATGGGTACCATAAAATCGCGATAGAAATAACATAGATATCCCACATAAAGTTCTAATAGAAGTGATTCATGAAATATAACACGTCAATATAACAGCACCGTTATGTGTGGCCGTTAAAAGTTATTATCTGTTAGAAATACCAATGTTTTATGTAACTTTATTGATAACTGGCTTTAAAAGCCGCTACACATTGTTATGGCATCAACGTTCCTATAAACACTGAAAGGAATGGTATCTCCATCTTGCTCAAATGTATCTTAAAAAGAGGTGGATTAGAGCCATAATCCCTTACGCGGGTCAAACGCGGATAAAAGCCTTTGGCTTTCACATGTCTTTGAAAATCATAATGGGCATGGTTTCACCTGTTTCATGCATCACATACTCGACACCCGTAGTGGTTGAAGATCGATTTATCTTAGTTTGAACAGTGCCTACTGTAGAGATCTTTTCATTAAAGCTGAATTTGGTTTAAAGATCATGATTAGTAGGTATTTTTGAAAACTATAAAGCGATGACCCTGACACTGAAAAATTATCCCCACCTACATAGAACACGGAATCAAATCACGCTCACCCCCGCGATCTTGATTTCATTCTTTGCCTGTGTCCCATTAAGTTTGATTATATTCAAAAGACTTATTGCAGATATTTACATGTAATGATCTAGCTTTCCGCCACGTGGTTTTACCTGGAATCCCCTATTTTAACCCCTTAGGGGTTGAATTATGAAAGTCCTTAGTGGATGCCTAATTGCCTACGTTATGTATGGAACAAAAAAGACGCTGTGCGTTGGTAGATCAGTCAGACAGTCAAGTATTTTTCCAGAGGATTAATGGATAGTTTTAGTACTCAGCTATTTTGTAAAATTGTAACTGTTCAGTGATCTTGTTGCTTTAGTCATCAGACCTTCACCTTGATAATATCCCAAGTTTCTACATAGTCCTACACATAGTACACACGCTGCATTACCATTAAACATCGCATAAGCGACGATAAAACCGTCTAGCTCAGCTGCATTACAAGTTAAGTTAGTTAGTTTCCAACTAGACGATGAATCCCCGTGAGCCATGTGAGCCATTTGTCTCGTTAACGACTTGTTAACAGGATGTCCGGTGTTACCTTTGTGCGCGTCGGTGTACCTATTGGTGACTTAAAAGCACTTTGCTACTACAAATTCATATTAAATTACGGCTCGAGTGCAATCAAGCGGATAACGTAAAACTACTAATCATCAGGTCATCATGATATACCATTACATTGATGACTTTTGAAAATGGCCTTTCTTATAATCGTCCACGTATTTTCTTGGGCCGTTTGCTTCTCACTACACGTAGACATTTTTCGAAAATTATAATCTCTTTATATCAAAAGGCAAAAATTTTCACCGATGGTCTGCCTAATGGTAAGTTGCGTACATGGCTTATGGACATTACCAATACCCTCCCCCCAGATAATCTCCTTGGGATTGTCAATGTGTTGCCGATCTTTTCCAACCTTGTAGTCAGCATGGATACTATCAGCAATGCGCAGGCTTGCAAATCATACAATCCATCTCTGTGCCGTATTTCGCTCAGTTTAAAAAAAGGTAGGTATTGTAAACGAATATCACGATTATGTAATCAAAGAATGTGTCAAAAAAATTCTAGAGTCATAAATTGGCATCTTAAATATTTTTATTGCACAAATCATCGCTTACGCAGCTAATGACGACTCTAACAAGTTACATATTCGTCTACTAGTGACAGTCAACGGCCAATTAAATCATCTAAATATTCAACATTTATGTTTTATGCGAAATTCGCATCTATAAGGAAGTATGAGCATTAATATCGGATATTGAAGGCAGATCTACATTTAATCATCTTGAAAAACGTGCTTAAAACAGAAGGGGGTTATGGCAATTATGTTTTTAGTTTATGGGCTACATTTTCTATTAAATGTTAGCCAATGAGTTGATCTCGATGCAGATGATACTTGGTCCACGATTCATTATCTCCGGAGAAGGGGTGCTTGCTCGGACCTATTAACCTCTTAAACTTGATTGATATTATCGTCACCCATGACATCACAAGCAAAGAGGCGATAGATAAACAAGTGAGCATACTATGTTTGCCCAAACGAGATTGTTTACTTTACCGAAACCATCTACGTTCACTGTTCAAGTATCTTCGAATTTTAGGCCCTAAAAAACGAATCCTCATGTTTTTATGAATTTCTGCTAACGGATAACGGTATTTGCATATAAATAGAACTAGAACATTTCCGAGAAGCACCTATAAATCCTTGTTGTATGCGAACGAGGCATTATTTATGAGATTCTTATACTGTTATTGGACTTTTTAGGAAGGATATTCGTGGATTGTATGGTATCTTATTTTTAATAAGCTGAACCAACCGAAGCACAGCCTTACAGTCCCTAAGTCCTTAAAATAGAGGAAATGTTTCCTTTGTATAGAGGGGATTTTGCAACATTCAACTCTTATGGATATATTGACAGCCTTCCAGTGGTACACTCATCTGGGAAATGCTGGATCCAATCTGTTCTAAACTGTTGTGGAGATCCAATCTCAATTCCGCTTCGATAATTCTGGGTCCAAATGATAAGTAGTATTTACTAATGCTGACTTTGCAACGCAAAAAGAGCGCCTCAGCTCCAAATATAATATGGTAATTGTAAGAGCTTCTATCTCTAATCTAAGACACTTCTTCATCGTCAAAGCACATGGCTGTAATTGTGCGAAATGTCTGGCGTAGATTGTACGTACATTACGAAGATGCGATGAATTCTTGTAGAGAAATTATTTCTTAGGCTATAAATGCATGTAGATCTCGTCCATTAGAAGTTCTAATATATTTTTTCGCTGATTAGTTTCGATCTTTCACTGAATGATGTAATGATAGTTTAATTTATTGCTGTATTTTTACTGATCCACCAACATCATATTAAACCTGTTGTTGGTGATCGCAGCGATTTAAACAAATGTTCGTAAATTGATATAGTTTGAGATGGCATCTTTTAAAAAACAAAGTAGGTTCGTTTCGTTAGGTTGAGCAATTTTTATGGGACCAATTTTTTATTTTATTTCTTACATTTTGATTGAGGAAATCAATGGTAAAAGTTGTTCAGCATTACTCACCCAACGTAGGTTCCGATATTATTAGCAATATGAACAAACTTATAACACTAAATCAGGTTCAAAACATCAGCGATTCAAGAGGCTTTACTCAGTTAATAGTCCGTTTACGGTCTAAATAACTTTGAACATAAATCTGGCAACGACACAATAGGATGTCCTGTGAATGGCCAAGGGGATGGCCAATAAGATTTTAACCCTCTGTTAATTACAGTACGTTGTGGTGTACGAGACTGTTTTGATTTATTGGTCGCTATTTATTACTCTGACTAAATAGGCGTTGACCACAAACTCACCGTGGTAAGTAAACAAAGTCCTAAAGACTTGGTTTTTTATATGTTCTTTTTTATATGTGGCAAACGTTGCTATTGCACAAAATTGTCCTGTTCTAAAAAGTATGGCTGAACTGAAAGCCTCTTATGTCATTACTAATAAGTCTGTGATTGATATTATCCGGTCTGTGAAGTGGAATATCATGTAGATTAATCATCTAATAATTGCCACTTAAATAGGAGACTATCTTGATTCATGTTACACTAGAATTTGCTTCTGACTTTATCTGACTTACTCGAGAAACGTTGTTCCAATTAAACCTTTTAGATATAAGTTCTGTGATATATTAGGTTCATGCGGACTGAAAGGTGAGGTAGAACTTTTATGGGTGGCTACTTTTTAGTAAAATTGGCTGGGCCCACTCTAAGAAGAGCTCTGATAAAACCAATGATGAAGGCATACCAAGATAATGTTTGTTTAATAGCTTGAGGGTTCTGCGGCTGTATAAGTTAATAAAATCCTATGTTACTCCAGATTTATGACAAAACCCCGTGACAAAATATATCTGCCGGGTCCTATCTGATTGGATGACATTAATCTCATTGTATTAGGTTCGAGGAAAAAAATACTTTTGTAAGAGACCCTACGTGTATTGAATACAGGAATTGGGTCTTTGTATCTGATATTAATATTGAAAGATTTTGATGATCCTCATTCTTGTATATGATTGGATTATTGGTAAATATCTGAGCACTACTCACTGTTTTGTCTGTTTTCATCTAACTTATGTTTTTCCTTTTATTCTCCAGTCATTCTTTGGCTTTCAAGTTACCTCCCTGACCAAATAAAGTGTCTAAAAACTAACTAAACAATAAGTAGGTCGTGACCGACACGAGTTCCATTATGATTAAAAGAAGTTTTGTAAAAATATAATGTTGATATAATTTTCCTGGTTCCAACAGAGATAAGCTCTAAGCAAACGATGAAAGTTTTTCTCATTAAATAGAGTAAGAACTAAGTAAAAGATTGTACTGACTTGAAGTACCCTTAGGTAAGTTCTAGTTTATTTACAACAAATATGTACAAAATACAATCTATATATAGAAAATTTCCTCAAGCCTGCCGCTGCTTCCGATTAACGGCAGGGTTCCCAGAAGGCTGGCAGCGTTTCCTCTTTGGATAGCCAAGCTGACGCGTTGGCGGAAAAAGCTCCCCGCCCGCTGGTCTCCGGAGGTCTCGATCAATTTTGATGACAAGGTGCGAGCAAAACGGCGAGCTTCGGACCCCCACGGTCCCATGGTCTCGACCGCAAAAGGCACAAAAATATAGTTGGGTCCAATCGATGCGTATTTTTTGAATTTTGAATTTTAACTTTCCTGTCGGAAGACTGTAAAGACTCTTACATAATCCATGATCATAATCGCTTATGCGATAAGACCACTTGTTTTGTATCACTTCTTCTTGTTTTTTTTTCTTTTTTTCTTTTACTGTTTATAGGCCTATGTTTGACCGCAATCACACCATGGTAAGTTATGATGTGGTCGAAGGTGGCTAGAAGGAACTCTAACTGGCTCTCATGTGCAGCTATCAGAACACACCGAAAGGTGCTTGGCGACAGATTTTCAACGTGGTAGCCAGCCAAGCGGGTACTACAAAGTACCCTACCACCGTGCTATGGTTTCCTCACGACGTTTTTCCTTCACCGAAAGCTCAAGCTCATTGTAGGATTCGAACCCGGGACCTTCATCTCGGTATCCGACGTCACTACCACTGAGCTATCATCGCCTTAAATTGTAAAATCAATGTTGTATTGTAATCGCTTGTATTGTAACGTTTCGTCTGCTACTATGTGGTGTACAAATAAAGAATATTTATCTTATCCCATCTTATAATCATCAGAGATTTTTTGTTTTAGTATTTTATCAATGACCTAAATATGGACAATGAAAACATTAATCGTTTTCCGACACCTACCTACAGTTTCATTAAAAAACTTACAGCTCTACTAAATAAGAACAAAATGTTGCTCTTAATTCACTAATATCTTCCGACCAGGGTGAATTGAAGCGGTAATGTATAGCGTAATGAGACATCGCATGATAGCCGCTCGGTCCCATTCATTCCATATTTCGCATCATGAAGCTCTATTTTGCTCACAATAGTACAATGAGACATCGGAATAAGGGGCATAATAGTTCTGTATTGTGTTTAATTAATCTAGTTGTACTTTACGGAGTGGAGGGTACTGACATATCTGCTGGTATAACAAGAATCCATTCTAAGCATCATAAAGGGCCGCACACAACAAAATCAGCACGTATATCTTCGTAAAGAATCATGGCGAGATTTGTACAAAAAAATAATGTTTTTGAGAGACGTTGGAATGACGTTATATTTGATCCTTGGTGCCTAAGGAACATCTTGTGCCATTTAAAATATTTTTAGAACCCCGGGATAAAAATGCGAATTTCTATGGCTTGCCGGCGAATCGCGACTATTCGCGACCAAAACCGTTATGTTGTTATTATGTTTTGCAGGGTTTATAAAATATTTCATGTATATTAATATGTTGCTGGTAATGTAATCTCAACATTGGAAGTGATTCAAAACCCTCTAAAATGTTTTATTTTTTGTACAAATCAATGTATGGAGCTCGCCATGATTCTTTGGCCAAGCAGAGTCTCACGCGTAAATTATGTAATCATGCTGCTTTACAACCATTAATATAAGATCCTGCTTGCAAGAGATGTAAAAGCCGGTCAACTGCGAATCAGACTAACATACGAAGGGTTCCGTAAAGACATTTTTGTATGCGGTCCTAAAAAATTTATTATTTGTTGGTATAGAAGCTTTAGAAATACACATTTTGTGAACATTTCAGCTGTCTACCTATTATGTTTCATGAGATACAGTCCTTTGACAGACAGACGGACATATGGAAGGACAGCGAAGGCTTAGTATAAGGGTCCCGTTGGTACCCTTTGGATAATAATAATAATAATATAGCCATTTATTCCTAATATTATATATACATTTACATTAAATTACTTTATTATTTCATTTAATTATAATAATTGTGTTGCATTCAATTTACAATATTTTAATTATCAATAACAATTGGGTTGCCCATTTCTGAGCATAGGCCTCCTCCATCCCGTGCCACACATTTCTATCAGTAGCCAATGCCCTTTGGGTACGGAACCCTAAATAAGGAGCCGCTAATCAAATGTCATAAACTGCAAAATACGCTTGATTCCATACAAAGGGGACTTGAAGTGCGACAACATCCCTCGTTGAAAGTGTACATCACCAACTAGGCTATCACTATTCTTCTAAACACCATTCTAGTTCGTATTCCCACGGGCGCTGGTGTTTAGAACTCAACGTTGGCGATAGCGTTTATCGAGATACCACAATTTGTATGGGAGCTCGTAAAACCATTCACACGGACGTTAAACGCTGTTGTACTGACGCGTTTGCAAATTAAGTCTGTTATTGCCATTTAAACGGTTGGATCCGTTAGACCTTTGACATTCAAAATATTGCTGCCTATTTGATTGTGGTAAGCCAGAAATGTTTGCTTTTGGTCATTAAAATTTGATGATCCAATAGTAGTTGTATTTTTTTTCCTAGGCAAGAAGGCGTTAGTTATAAGTCGTTAATAACATAAAATGCATGATCACATTTCCTCTTGCTATAATAGCCTAATCCTAGCTTTTGAATATCTAGTGGTTGGTGTCCGCATTATAGAGAAGTTTATAACCTCGCCAGAGCTAATCATGATTAGCTCTGGCGAGGTTATAAAGTATACAGACTGAGCTATAATAAAAATCCTAACTACACATCGCTTATAATAGAAAAAATTGACATAAATCTAAAAATCGTTTTAATGGAATATCAATCTTTCTGTATAAACCATTGCAAAAAGTGTTTAAATTAAGTAGACATATTTATCGATATGAAATGTTTTCTCAATTCGTTTATTTTCTTTCAGATATCTGAAAATGGATTGCTTATGTGCTGTTAATCTGTACAAAGCCTCGAAATTGATAAGGATCATAAAAACCTTATATAACTTTATCATTGATTGATTTGACCCATGAAAAGGTTATAACTACTTGTGTATAACCTTTCAATGGCTCGTTCGGCAGAACCAATCCTTTACTTGCTTAAATAAGCTATATTCAATGACTTGATCGCAGTAACTGATTTAGTTATAAACAACATACACGAGGCTGGTTAACCAGAAGTTCTAGTCAAATCACCAGGTGATAAGTTACCCGGAAATTACACATAACGGTCCCTAGATAACGAGCGTCTGATGCGTAAAACGGGTTGTGTAAAATTGTGTTTTAATTGTTTTGATATTATAACTGTGCAGTCAGGTTGTATGAAAGGAAATAACTTGGGTAAAAATACGGTTTTAGAACAATCTATGTTTTTTTTTCGTGCAAGTAAGGTAGTATGAAGTAGCGTGAATGTTTAATCTACTGAACCTTTAGTTATCTATTATAGCTAAGGATCAGTACCTGGGTGACCGAGATTTGCTCGTTTTTTATTTTGTAATTCATAATAGCTTTTCTCACAAAAGAAGGAACTTGAAAAAAAAAAGGTAAAAAATAGTCATAATTATCTTGGACTCGAACCGGGGTCTTCTGATTTCGGGACCGCCCGATATCCCACCTGCAGGGCTATTTTAAAACGCTCGGATTCGATATCGGAAACGGATTCAAAAACTACCGAGGCGATATTGCGCAATTGCTTTTATAATTTCCGAATTCGAATATTTTGATGTTTCTTTACCGAAATATCAATTCGATACATCGATTTCGGAAATTCAAATAGCAATTGCTGAAATTCGCCTCGTAATTTTTTGAATCCGTTTCCGATATCGATTCCGACGTTTTAAAATAGCCCTGCTGAGCTATTAAAATGTTGTAGATGGTGGTGAAATTTACCTTCGTATTCTAATGATATTGTAGCAGTTTCTCATTGCCTGAAAACAATAAAACGACGTTTTCTAAACATATTTAAAAAATATACCATTTACACAACTTCTAGAAATTGCTTAGCACGTTCGCAGTTGTGTAGACTACGTTGTAGAATATTAGAAAAAATGAACTCATAATATTATTCAGGTGCGAAAGGGATAAATAAAAACAATAAAAAAAAACCTTTTGTATAGACCTCTAAAGGGGTATATACTAAAAGTGTTCTAATTTTAGAATATCTTAGAAATAACTTGTCCGAGGTTTAGATATAGCGAGTGAAAAATTATTAAATTCGAGAGCCATTCTGTTTTAAATGGGATTGGATAAAATAAAGCTTCATATGATTGTATTTTATCCTTTTTATGTTGTTGTATTCCATTATATGTTGTACCAATCCGATTCTAAATATTTTGATCCAATGTATTTCTATTTATATGCAAATGTATTCTTAAAACGAATTTTTCAAATAGTTTACTAAGGGATAATATTTTTATACAGATCTAATTCGGCAAAAAAGCATATTTATTATGGCCCGCCTTACCGTAGCGCAATATGGACGCTTGCAACACGCGAGGCATCACTCACGCCTTACCGACCCTTTTCCCCACCCCGATGAGCTCTGGCGACCTTACTCATGCGCAGGAATACGACATAATAAAGTTTGGCTGCGGTATTCTGTAAGGTGGAGGACCTTTCCCAGTCTCAGCTCTTTGAGCGAAGAAATGCTATGCTCTAAACTCTCTTATGTACAGTAATCTGGTAAATAATTAAAGAAATCTTTACTTATGTCATATGAAACGGCCGCCCACGTCATCCTGTACCCCTAGAGTGCCCTAGACAAAGTACTTTTCGTTGCGTTTGCGCGAATAGAAACGCTACAAAATGTATGAGATTGACATTTGGTTACGCTAGGATAGAAATGTACTTCGTCTAGGGGGGCTGGAATGCGAGGGAGTGGCTGAACAACGGGCACAAATCCTCGGACCTGTGAGGTCGCTCCGCGAATCCTGTGGACAGCCCAGGAAGGTCCTGCGCTTCTAGGCTGGCTAGAGATGTACCCTTGCATCAAGATACGTATAAGAAAATATTAAAGAAAACATACTTCAAGTTAAAACAATTGATTCATAAATAGTAAGAGACTATGAAATGAAATATTTTGAACAGGGCTGTCCTTTTTAAGGACTATATAAAGAAAAAGTATTTAAATGAGCTTTACAGCGATCCGTAAATCCCATTACCCTAAGCGGCTGTTGTTGTCCTTAGGGAGATGGCATAGAAATAAGCGGCAGCGATAAAACATTAGATACAATCGATATTTCATATACGAGTATAGCCATATATTACTTTTCATCAACTAATACATAACAAGATCAACAAAATAATCTTAACGTTTAAATGATTTTGTGACCAAAAGAGGTAAACTCTAACCCCCTTATTCATAATAAAGTTATCAAACGTTGATTAGCTTAAATTCCGAAGTCTTTATCTGACACGTGACATTTGGTAATCGAAAGAATGAGACGGGCACACTATTATACTGATTTATTTAAAAAGCGATTTGAATAAGGGGGTAAGCCTAAAAGAGACTCAGCAACAGTTCTGAATTCTGGTGCTTAGCGAAATGTTTATCTTGACAGTGAGCCATCAAGATAGGTCCTAAACTAGGACCTAAGATACGAAGTACTGAAAGTTTCCTCACTAGCTTTTCCTTCTCATCTAGACTCAAGGTCTTCAACAATTCTCTTAAAAAATCAAATTCAACATCAAAAGGTCGTTTATACATTTTAGGTCCTGACAAAGTACATTTATGAACGTTACAGTTGAATCTACCACTGGTTCGGCTAAGAAGACTCCGGCCAGAAAATCAGCAATAATCGCATTCACACTCACTTTTGATACATAATACATAATCGCCTCCACGAATAAATATATCACCGTCCTAATGACATTGCGAGAAATATTTTCAAATTCACAAAATGTTTTATAATTCAAAGCTGTTTCGTAGCTTTAACTCGGATGGCTGTCAAACTTCTGACTCCCCCTTTATCGCCGATATAAAAGTTTTATTCAAATAATGTAATGAACCGGATTGTTACGTCGTAAATGTTACATTGGGCACGTAAAGCTTATTTCAATCTAAAATTTCATTATGAAGTGATTTTGTTTTATACGAATACCTACCGAATACAAAATTATTCGGCGCTTCAGAGCCGTTCCCTTGTAGTCGTTGTGTGCTTACCACCTTCCGCCACATCATCACTTACCATCATTTTTAGGATTCCGTACCAAAAGGATAAAACGGGATCTTATTACTAAGACTCCGCTGTCCGTCCATCTGTCTGTCTGTCACCAGGCTGTATCTCATGAACCGTGATAGTTAAACAGTTGACATTTTCACAGAGTATGTATTTCTATTGCCGCTATAACCACAAATAATAAAAATGAAATACAATTTATAATTAAAGGGGGTCCCCATACAAGAAACGCCTTCTTTTGGTGTTTTTTTTGTTGCGCCAATTTTTTTGTATTTAATTAAACAAAACCCTATCCATACAAAATTCTATTGAAATTACACCAAAGTACGCGGGACGCTATGGGCTCTTACTCGTTATTTTTGGCACACGTTAAAATTGGGTATGCGTCTCTTTCTCGCAAAGTGTTCATAAAAGGCATAGCGTAGAGAAAATATATAAAGCTATCTAAATCTTGACATTTTTATTCACTTGAGAAAAATCTATACCTTTGACAGACTTTCAAAAAGTTATCCGTATTTTTAACACAATATGTATAAAGCTACAGGGGCAGCTGCGGCCAGTGCGGAAAATCAAAATTCAAAAAATACGCATCGTTTGTACCCAATTATATTTTTGTGCCTTTTGCGGTCGAGACCATGGGACCGTGGGGGCCCGAAGCTCGCCGTTTTGCTCGCACCTTGTCATCAAAATTGATCGAGACCAGCGGGTGGGGAGCTTTTTCCGCCAACGCGTCAGCTTGGCTATCCAAAGAGGAAACGCTGCCAGCCTTCTGGGAACCCTGCCGTTAATCGGAAGCAGCGGCAGGCTTGAGGAAAGTTTCTATATATGGATTGTATTTAGTACATATTTGTTGTAAATAAAGTTCATTGATAAAAAAAATATGTATAACTGTATAATCACAGAGTTGTACTTCGTTGTACATTTCTAATATCGACCTTGTCAGAACCGCAGCCCGTGAAGTCCGTGCACGTGACAGCTGCACTGAAGCTGAAAGGCAATGCTCCGTGTAACTGAAGTTGATTACGAGTGTCCAGATCAATGGCCAGAGATATCAGACGTGAATGAAGGGGAAATAGGGATGCTTTTAAAAATAATTCTTATTAGTCCGTCAGTTAGATTATCAAAAAATATTGGACACGTATTTTTTCCTTTACCAAATCATTAAAAATGTACAAAGATAAAGCGAGTCAAAGTTCGGGAGTGGCTCGTGATATCACTTTAGAGTAAAAAGTGTACTCTAACGTGACGTCACGTGGAACTTCAACAGTCGATATCTTCGTATTTTTTTGTTTAATTGAGAAAAGGAAAAATACGTGTCTAATATTTTTTGATAATGTAAAACATGGACTAATTTTTTTTAGTCATCTATCCTATTAGATATCCAAAGGTTTTAGGTAGAGATCAGTGTTTGCATCGCTTTTTTTGGAATAATATCAGACTTATGTCAAATCAAAATCAAAAAGTCATTTATTCAGTTTAGGCCCTAGTAAGGCACTTATGAACGTTATATTGGTATATAGAGTTGAATTTACCACCGGTTCGGAATACACTTAAACTGAGAAGACTCAGGCAAGAAACTCAGCAAGGTTTTTTTTTTGTGGAAGATCTTTTAATATTACAGCTTTTTTTCCAAATACTTATACAATATATACATTATATTTTATGCTTATTCGTACAATTGTCACTTAGCCAGGGGGATGCAAGTGCAGAGAGAAGCTACTACAATACGTGTTTATTGTAGAAATTAATGTACAACTGTTGTTTAAAAAAATTAATTAAGTTACCTAACTATACAATGTCATTTTTAGTATACTATCGGAAATAAATAACGAAAATAACAAAGATATGATTGTTTTAAAATTATTTACTTTTTATGTAACAAATATATGTTTGAGTTCCCAAAATAAGGTAACTTACCTACTTTTCATCATAACTTAATTACATTATACTTACTTGGCGTACTTTCGTACGGTATTTTAGTTAATATATGTAACATGCACTCTACCCGCCCCTACTTAATGTGAGCGCTACGTCGGACTAACGTGGCGGAAATTGGAATGTAATTGAGCGGAAAAAAGTGCGCGAATTTCATGCTATTCGTCATTTCGACGATGTAACTTATGAATAAGTACCGGCTGAAATGGCTGTAGGTAGATTGTACCTTTTCAAAAGTTGACACAGAAATATACGGTTGATAGAGTTGAGGGTATCAAATTGAAATATTCTATCATTATTTAAGAAGAAGAAGAAAATGAATTTATTTCCCAGAAACACACAAATAACAACAAAAATAACAGAACATTTACAACAAATATGTACAAAATACAATCTATATAAGAAAATTTCCTCAAGTCTGCCGCTGCTTCCGATTAACGGCAAGGTTCCCAGAAGGCTGGCAGCGTTTCCTCTTTAGATAGCCAAGCTGACGCGTTGGCGGAAAAAGCTCCCCGCCCGCTGGTCTCCGGAGGTCTCAATCAATTTTGATTACAAAGTGCGAGCAAAACGGCGAGCTTCGGACCCCACGGTCTCATGGTCTCGACCGCAAAAATATATAATTATCCCATCTTTTCTATCTAATTTATTTAGTTAAATTATGAATAAATATCATGGGAGTATCTTCACACGCGGTATGTAAGTTTTAAAATGTTTGTCCAAACCGCCGAATGCCATAATAAGGGTCGTTCATGATTATCTTATATATTTGTAGAACAAACAAATACCTTGTGTATAATTATACTAATAATTTCAGAAAATATATTTTTGGTCTTCGCTAAAATTAACTAAAGTCTATTTGTGAGTTATGACTGGCATATTATTATGTATTCAAATGAACCGGCAGCGTTTATTCTTTTTTTCTTTAGTACTTTCGGTCCACTCTTTGTTCGGTCCGCGTACTGAAAAGCCTAAAATGTTGATATGCCTTTATTTAAAGGGTAGATTCGGTCCGCAAGAAACAAATGCTCTAAAGGACATTCACACACAAAAGTTTTGAAATTTTACCCGGCTGCGGTAGTGCTCAAAGAGGGCAATATTTTAAAAAGTCGTTTCAACAATTACCCATAGTTCTTTTTTTTATAAATTTGTTTTTTTTGGAAGCGACATCTATCAATTACACAAAGAAAGCCTAAAGCATGAATGTATAAGACACAAAATAGATCAAATAGAAAAACATTGGCTCTCTTTGACTGATTCTATTTTCAGTTATGTCCTTTTAGCTCTCATGACTTTCTCACGTCTTTGACATGCACCTCATAATTTTTATATACATTATTAATCCATACTTACAAGTTATATGTACAAATTACAGTATATATAATAGACCATTTCCTCAAGTATACATGCGAAGGTAACTGTGTGTCTGTGTGTTAACTTTTTACGCCTAAACCGCTGAGCGGATCGAGATGTAATTTGGCACGCAGATAGACTATGATATAGAGAAGGACTATTTTTTATCCCGGGAACGCGGGTGAAACCGCGGGGGACACTTAATGTCATAAAGTCCCTATTCAACTAGTAAAACAGTTGTTTAAAATTCACGTGGCGCCTGCTCGTTATACTGAAGTGTGGAACAGCACTGAATATTGCGAGAGCGGCAAGCGGGTTTTCCTCTTCCAGAATAGGGTTGTCACATGAAAAAACGTGAATATTACGTTTAGTTTTTTATGTCAGTAGGTAAGTGTGAAAGCTCTATAAAATATTACTGTAGTATTTTATTTGTGTCTTTGTTGACATAACATCTTTTAAGATTTTCAGTAACATTGTACACGAAATAATGATAAAACCTTCCTTGAAAATCTTTAATAGATGACATTATCTTTTTTAAAAGACCTTGCAATATAAACCTACCATTATGTATATAAAACCTACTAAATTATGTACAATCTACCCTCCAAGTGTACCTATGTATTAATAATTATCGCCAAAGTACACCCAGACTCAGTAATTAGGTAGCGTAGCGTAGTGTACTCAGTTCGAGTAAAGTCGGCAACTTTTGTTTTAGTTAAGGTGTGTTAATTTGGGTAATGGAAGAGAAATTGACCTCTCTAATTCGTTGTTCACAATTTTTATGTTAACCAGAGAGAAAGGTGAAGTAACAGAACTGTATCCAGTTTATTCTGTGATATAACCACTACAACAACTAACATTTTAGCCATTTTAGTTCATTTGAAAGCACTGAAATATTCCTACGATGATTTTATTGTCAAGTCACTAAAGGTCCACAATAAATCTAAAGAAAGTTAATGAATTTGCCGATGTTCTTCCACATCTTATTGAGAAGTGAAATGGCAAATCGATGAAAGAAAGAGCGAAAATTAATAAGGCGCAAACGAGAATAAAAACGAGATCGTTTTCAGAAGGTTATAAGATACCTGGATATTACAAAGGCATTATCGCCTCGGCTACAGCATTTTCGCTTGAAATCGCTCTTTGAAATATAATTTTCAACGGAGGGAGCGAATTCTTTCCAAGAAACGACATCTTGTCCGCATAATTTAACCCTTTGAACGCAGCCCATGGGTCATTTAATAAAATTTCTCACAGTTTCATACAATATTCCCTTTTTTCGTTCAGTTCCTTTAGCTTTGAAAGGTAAATTAGATTTATTCTTATTGGGAAATAACTTTCTCGCTTTCATTGTAAAATATTACATTCTTTAAAATTTCATTAAGAGTGTAGTCCTTGAAAACTGCCAAAACGACTGTTACGGTTTGTAAGAAAAATCTTCGATATCGTACGTTTAAAAACATTTAAAAAGCATTTTACAATCTTAAAAGGTATACCTACAATCTTATCACGTTATATTTGTGAAATAATCCTTCATTTCCAACAAAAAAACTCGATAAAATCTCTCAAAACCACAAAATATACCTTTGCTGTTTGCAACATTTATAGTATTTCGAATGAATTGACTAAAATCTTAGTGGTTAAATAAAAACACAAAAGGGTTGAACCCCAACGCTACCTTTTCAGTTTTTTACAATATCAATCCATAAAATATTAAAATATTCTTTGCTTTTGCATGAAAACCGTGCGCCATTTTCCATAGTAATTACTATGGAGCGGTTGTCATATTTTGAATTTGTATAAATTCGAATGCGCGCATAAAAATCATCCAGTGTCCTCCTCGAGTCCAAAGTGAGAGCACGTCGCTTTGATGCTCGCTGAAGGTCGCCACCGTCTGGTGTCATTGACATAAAGGTAGATCGTGACTGCTGAGGTAAAATAAAGAAAGAAAATACATTTATTGATTTATCAAGGTACGAGATTTTATTTAATTTAGGTATTTGTACTAACTTATTCAATGTTTTTACATTTCTTATTAATTATTATTATTAAAGCCCGACCGGAAATATATGATGATACATAATAAAATTCTAAAAGGAATTTGATAGAACTCGGGATCACAAAACATGAATCTTCTCAAAATTTTGAAAACGTGTCCGCCATGTTGAACTTTTTAGACACTGCACCGATTGCTTTCAAAATCGATATTTGAGAGACCTTGGGGTCACAAAACAAGAATCTTTTTTCAGAATTTTGAAAAAGTGTCCGCCATGTAGAACTTTTTAGATACTGGTCCGATTGCTATCAAAATCGATATTTGAGAAACCTTGGCGTCACAAAACAAGAAACTCTTCTCAAAATTTTGAAAACGTGTCCGCCATGTTGAACTTTTTAGATACTGGTCCGATTGCTCTCAAAATCGATATTTGAGAGACCTTGGGGTCACAAAACAAGAATTTTTTCTCAAAATTTTGATAGTGTCCGCCATTTTGAACTTTTTAGATACTGGTTCGATTGCTCTCAAAATCGATATTTGAGAGTCCTCGGGGTCACAAAACAAGAATCTATTCTCAAAATTTTGATAAAGAGTCCGCCATTTTGAACTTTTTAGATACTGGTTCGATTTCTCTCAAAATCGATATTTGAGAGTCCTCGGGGTCACAAAACAAGAATCTATTCTCAAAATATTTATAAAGTGTCCACCATGTTGAACTTTTTAGATACTGGTTCGATTGCTCTCAAAATCGATATTTGAGAGTCCTCGGGGTCACAAAACAAGAATCTATTCTCAAAATTTTGATAAAGTGTCCGCCATTTTGAACTTTTAGATACTGATCCGATTGCTCTCAAAATCGATATTTGAGAGTCCTCGGGGTCACAAAACAAGAATCTATTCTCAAAATTTTGATAAAGTGTCCGCCATTTTGAACTTTTTAGATACTGGTTCGATTGCTCTCAAAATCGATATTTGAGAGTCCTCGGGGTCACAAAACAACAATCTATTCTCAGAATTTTGAAAAAGTGTCCGCCATGTTGAACTTTTTAGATACTGGTCCGATTGCTTTTAAAATCGATATTTGAGAGACCTCGGGGTCACAAAACAAGAATCTATTCTCAAAATTTTGAAAAAGTGTCCGCCATTTTGAACTTTTTAGATACTGGTTCGATTGCTCTCAAAATCGATATTTGAGAGTCCTCGGGGTCACAAAACAAGAATCTTTTCTCAGAATTTTGAAAAAGTGTCCGCCATGTTGAACTTTTTAGAGACTGGTCCGATTGCTCTCAAAATCGATATTTGAGAGTCCTCGCATTCACAAAACAAGAATCTATTCTCAAAATTTTGATAAAGTGTCCGCCATTTTGAACTTTTTAGATACTGGTTCGATTGCTCTCAAAATCGATATTTGAGAGTCCTCGGGGTCACAAAACAAGAATCTATTCTCAAAATTTTGATAGTGTCTGCCATGTTGAACTTTTTAGATACTGGTCCGATTGCTCTCAAAATCGATATTTGAGAGTCCTCGGAGTCACAAAACAAGAATCTTTTCTCAGAATTTTGTGTCAATGACTCCCGGACTCACGCACACACGCGACTGAGCGTTCCCGCGTGTGCGTGGACGGGTCAAATACCTAATTCTGCCCGTTTCGATATTGATGCCGGCCTCTTAATAATTTAATTTATTTCAGTCTTTTTAGTTTTATACAGAAAGAGTTGTATGTATTAGTAAGTAAATGAGCGGTACGGTAAAGGAACGCTAACAACCATCGCAACTCTGTGATTTACGTATGGTAACGGCTCAGTACCTACTGCCCTTGCATTAAACGTGGTTTTTTGCAGTTTACGTCAAAAAGGTAGCATAAAAGTAGTATAATATATACATATATGGAATAGTCTATTTACAAGCTTTCATTTGATACCCATATTGTTATAATAACGAAACTTTTATTTTTAATACCCCCCCCCTATTTTTTTATTCTTAGGCGCCATATAAAAATAATATACTCTATGACACTCCCCCAATCAAGACGAATCTAACGACACCTCATATGCTTAAATCCATCAAGCCGTTTAGGCTGCAGAGCGGCACAAAGAAATATACATACATACATACATACATACATACATACACTCGAAAAACATAACCCTCCTTCCGGGTCAGTCGGGTAATTAGGTACCAAAAATAGTATTCGCCATACCGTGCTCGTGCGGCGGGCGGGGCGGCGCGCGTGCAATGTCACCACACAGCATAGTACCTAGTTAACTACATTGTACGCGTGTGAAGCCGAGGCGGGTCGCTAGTAAGTTATAAGAATAATCTGTGGCAAAAATTTCAAGATTCTGGACCTTACGATCTAGCTGTGTGTGGATCAGTCATTACGCCGTTTTCTCTTTGTATATACCTATATGGATTTAAGTAAGTAAAGGTAAAGTAGTTGTTAAGATTGATATAAAAATAACACAGTTAATCAATATTCTCAATAAAGAAAAATATCAAGAATGATCCGGTACTGCTTACCTAATTAGCACGAATCACGCGAACACTGTGGCTCCAACCTTTTCTATTGCCAATATTGCCATCTCTTTTACCACGGCTACTCGCAAACTGCGGGGCGGCGAGTGAATAGCTAATACATTGCGCTGTTTCTATAACATGCTTACTAATCTTACAGGCGCGAACTCGCACTGTATAAATAATTATTCCATTGCGCCGTAAATCATAGTTGTCTGTCTCAAAGCAATGTGTAATATAACTGTGAGACGCATCTGTGTAGGCAGAATGTGTCGATGTGTGAGCTCTATGAGAAATTACCACGCTCGAGGACTAGGCTCTTAACTTGACTGTATCATATTAAATTCTTCTCATTTGTCAAAGGCGTAATTAACTATTTTATTTATTACAATGACGCCAAAGACTTTGACGTCTTCAGAGTCTAGTAGATGTTTATTGTTATTTTCTGTATAGAAAAAACGTAGAAACAGCACAAGTGTTTCGATGAGCCAAAACAACATCACAAAAGAATGAAATGCCTATTGTGATACGACAATAGTTATACAATAGTAATAATAGGATTCATGGTCATGTTTATTAACTATCTTCTAAAGTGTCGCTTTGACCGTTTGAGTATTCGTAAAATTCTTATGTTAGTGATGATCCCAAAATGAGTCGTCCGCATCGAAATAATAAAACTAAGGAAGCGTAATTGTGAACAAAATCAACGCGAAATTCGGCTCCACACTTCACTACATTGACAAAATATCTCTAGTATTCGAACGAAAGAACACACATGCAAATAAGCCAATTAGCTGCGCTTGCCTAACGCGTTGTATTCCGGCAAGCGCGATGATTGGTTCTCGGCGAGACAGATAATGCTAATTGGTTCGTACGCCTGCTGCAGTGCGAGATGCGTGGACGATGTTATGCATTGATTGTAAGAGGATAAAGTATCGTATATTTGCACTATGCATATAAGTTGTATTAATTAGTTGTATTTTTTTCGATTTGTTGAGCGACCGACAATATGGCTTCCGCCACAGTCGCTCGGCTGGCGACCTTCTAGTGTATCTCACAAACCGTTGGTCACTCGCCATCGAGAGTCAAGGTGAGGCATTGGCAGTGAGCCTAGATGTGGCGAAGGCGTTCGATCGGGTCTGGCACCGGGGTCTTCTAGCGAAGTTACCAGCATACGGGCTTCCCGAGGGACTTTGCAAATGGGTCGCCAGCTTTCTGTCCAGCAGATGCATAAGAGCCGTCGTTGACGGTAGCTGCTCCGATAGCATGGACATAAATGCCGGCGTCCCGCAAGGGTCTGTGCTGTCCCCAACACTGTTCCTGCTGCATATCAATGATATGCTGTCTATTGACGGTATTCATTGTTATGCAGACGACAGTACAGGGGACGCTCATTACACGGGCCGAGCTAATATCCCTCGTTCCGAGGTGGAGGAAAGCCGCGAACGGCTGTTGTCTGAAATCGAGAGTACACTAACTCGTGTCTCCGATTGGGGTCGACTAAACCTAGTCCATTTCAACCCCACCAAGACTCAAGCCTGCGCGTTCACCGCTAAGAAAACCCCATTTGCTGTGGCTCCACAATTCCAGAACGCGTCCTTGAACATCACTAAAAGCATCGGGATCCTTGGCGTTGACATTACTAGCGACGTTTTGTTCCGTAGTCACTTAGAAGACAAGGTTAAGCTGGCATCCAAAAAGCTCGGAGTGCTGAACAAAGCGAAGCAGTACTTCACATCGGGGCAAAGACTGCAACTTTATAAGTCGCAAGTCCGGCCTCATATGGAGTACTGCTGTCATCTATGGGCGGGGGCACCTGGATACCAGCTTGGGCCTCTAGACTCGGTTCAGCGACGTGCCGCTAGAATAGTGGACGATCCCGAGCTCACAAGCGGCTTAGAGCCGCTCAGTCTGAGGAGAGACTTTGCCTCCTTATGTGTGTTCTACCGCTTGTACAACGGACAGTGTTCTGAAGAATTGTTTAAGATGATGCCCACGGCTACCTTCCACCATCGCAACTCTCGCCATCGACAGGGAGTCCATCCCCACACATTGAAACCAGAATTGTTTCGAACTGTGCGGTCTCAAAGGAGCTTCCTTCCGCGGACGCTCAGATTGTGGAATGAGCTCCCTGCCGTGGTTTTCCCAATGGACTACAACATGGGGTTCTTCAAAAAGGGTGTGAAGAGATTTCTGCAGGGTCGGCAACGCGCGAGTGACTCCCCTGGTGTTGCAAGCGTCCATAGGCTACGGTAACCGCTTACCATCAGGCGGGCCGTATGCTTGTTTGCCACCTAAGTAGTATAAAAAAAAAAAAAAAAAAAAAAAAATTTAACTATACCACTCTATTTTATTCATTTAAAAGTTTGTGATGTGCTTTTTGGATTAAAATATTTCTTTATGTGTTATAATTGTATGGATCTAAAATTAAGAAGTATTTTAATCAGTTTATGGTTTTTACATACGAATTATAGTGATGGGTCGCGTTAAGGTCAGATCAGAGGGCGAACCACAAGCTCTTAAAACAATATTATTATAACCTTATTTGACTTTTGTTTTTCTTTGACATCCGACGTCAAAACGGGACAAAAGTCGAATAAGGTTATTTTATTGAAAAAAAAACTAAAATGGCGGCTGGCACGCTATGCCACAAAGGTTCTATCCTCTTTATAATTATAGGTACTAGTGCATCACAGTTTAAGTGAAATATCAAAACGTGTTAAATAAATACGCATGTTGCGTTCATGTTGCATAACACTTTCCAGAGTCACAAGTATAGGATTTCAAAATGTTTATTTACTCACATATGAAAAGTGATTCCAGCATTCTTCATATCTGTATGGCTTCTACACCACTTAACAACACATGACGGCATATTTGCACAATGTAAACAACGCAAAACACAATAATAATCACAGTTCTAAGTCCCTCGCGACACGAACGCATCGACTCAATGATACCGGCGAACTGTCAGCGCGGTGCGTCTCTCTTTTTTGGCAACGCCCACCGCGGTTCAGTTTGCGTGGAATGATTTTTGAGCTCGAGTTACATTTCTTTAGTTTTATTATTTCGATGGTCGTCCGTCAGTCCCGATTCAAATGTCGTGGTGTCATTCTATATTATTAATATTATGAATGCGACGGTTTTTATGTATGTGTGTTGTGTATATTTTTGATAGCACCCAACTCCGTATCGACTGGAATTCGATATGTTAGTCAATCATAACTTTGAATAACATATAAGAAGTATATAAGTAGTCGAAGATCATTGTTGTGTAATTTCTCAAATGTTTATTCCCTCGGGAACGCGCGTAAAGTCGCGGGCGAAAGCTTGTATACAACCGTCTTGAGTTGAAGAATTTTACCAATTGAGAATTTTAAAAAAAACGTCGATCCAATTTCATTTGAGCATTGTAAAAATAAATTAATCTCAAAATTAATTTGAAAGTAAATCACAAAGTAAACGCTGGATAGAAACGAAATTTCTTAAATCTTCACCGTTCCAAATTGATTACATATTAGGCTTTAAAATTGTTGCTTTCTGACAATGGATTCCATTCAAAACGGACTATTAGACCAAAGGAATGATCATAGATTACGGTACAGAGATTGCTATGGTGAATAGTGCGAAATTACTTTTCAAATTGAGTTGTGCCACAGTTGGGGTCCGAGGTTTTAATGAAAAATTAAAATCGTCTATGTGCACTATTATTTAGAATCATCTTACTGATTTAAATCGAAAGGTAAATTATTCGTCAAATATTATAAAAAGATTCATAAGGTCAGTAATGGCTATAAACTCCAAGAAATGAGCAATGTACTTCTGGCCTCATTCCAAGCCGGTCCAAGAGTTCCATCGAAGACCTCTTGACTCGCAATCCAGGAACAGTGCAGATACTTGAACTATTAACTACTGCAAAATGAACAACGCGATGGAAGGTACAGAGGTAAAAATATAGGATTATAAAAATTCAATTGTGTCATTTGTCTAAAGAAATTTTAAGTTGCAATAGAGATATAAATTTTCTGCAATTTATTATTTTTTATTCAGTGGATTCCACTGTCTCTAGGCCACCTGTTGGAAAAAAAATTGTTTAGATCTTAAGCAGAAGACTTTTCCAAAATAATTAATAATTTGATATTTGGTAGTAGAAATGGAGGGTACCCAGGGTAAAGATGGTAATTTATTTAGTCAGTTTATTTCTCCGAAAACTAACATCCTAATTTCTAAAGCCACTCTAGGGGAACCTTCAATAGAATATTAATGTAACGTTTTTTGTTCCCGGCGATATATAAAGTTTTATTATCCCTCCATCAACGCAATCCACTTGGGGTTAGGGTTGCCATGCGAACTTTTGTAATAGGATTAGAATAGAAACGGAAACTAATTTTGCTAAGAATTCCCCTTGAGATACTGTGCTATATAAATATTAAGTATGCGTACATAATTTTAAGTATCAAAATACTCCGAAATCCTTGGACAAATTTAAACGAAAATTATCAACATTTTCTGCACGAAATTTCAGAGAAGAATAATGACAATAAACAAGTCAGTGTTGAACTTGTCCCAAATTCCTTTATCACTTACCGCCACACTTTTGTTTATCGCCTCCGTTGAGGATGAGTCAGGGGATTTGTGGAAGGTGGCAGCCCTACGCAGGCTTGCGATGTATGAATATTTAGGGATAATACATCGCTGTGCTGGTCCTCAGAGATTCGATGGTCTTGTTTATGCCCTATTTTATGGAAGTTTAGCGGCTTTTGTCTGTAATTGGTTTTGTTTCGGTATCTTTGCCATATTGATTTTAGTATCAAATGTTTATTTCTTTGATTAGGTTTGTTTTCTCTTTGTGATTTGTTGGTAGCGTGTCTGTTTCATTTGCATGAGTCCTTGTGGCTTCATAATCAATCTCACTGCTGTAGTGCTAAGACATTATAATCATGTTAGGATTATAAGTGAACGAATTACTAACCTGAAAATTTATTGCTAATTACCATGGTGGACTGTCGGTCTATATAAAAAAATCTTGCAAAACAAATGCCATGTAACAACTACTTACACTTAATGGTACTCGGTCTTCGTTAAGTTGCACTAAGCACCCTCACACACTTTTTGCACTCATTCACACCGGAAGTGATAGAGTGCGATGACCTGCGATGTGCGCAAGAGCAATCACGCACCTGCCGATGCCGCTTTTTCGTGTTTGGTACGCTCGCGAACACATGTCATAACAATTTAAGTATAATTTCATAATGTAATTCTTTCATAAAAGTAACTGCCTTCCTAACTCATGCTCCTTCTAATATTATGCGATAATTTTTATATGTATACGTATGTGAATGATTCTTACTCTGTCACGTTAGAAATATAGGATACTTTTTAACCCGTGAAAACATCCATCCATCCATTCCAGGCCTATGACACGCAGGTAAATCGTGATCCACAACGCTAGTACATTATAGTCCACCATATCCAATCAACCATATTTTTTTTGTAAAAATATCAAATCATAAATTGAAATGGCCGCTCAATTAAGACGATTGCACTTAATGTTGGGAACTTTAAGAGAAATCGACGCTAATTATTATTTTTACGTTTCCTAAGCATCCAAAAGTGCAAATTAAGGCTGTAAAGAAAGACAAAGGAATACAGAAAAGGTTCCGGCAGAGAATCAACCCACCCCTCTCTTGTTCACTCTTGACCTTGCTCTAGAATATTTAATTCAACGGCTTTGTAATGTAAAGCTTTTGATAATGGTGCAAAAGGCCAATTTATTTTATTTTCAATTTTGTTTCACTATGATCCTCAGCTTTTCCACTGTCTGTATTTGATGTTTATTTATTATTTTCAAAGTACAATTTCAGCAATATTTTTATGAAAGCATTGCACTTTTATTCCTGACAGTACAATGCCCAAATATTGATTTAGAGCTGCATTTGTCGGTTACATGTTCTGATGTGTGTTGACACATGTCTCGTCATGTTTACCACCCGGCACTCTGCAGACCAGTTTCGGTGCACTTTGTTTCCCTGACCAGATTTGACAGCTTCACTCTCAGATTACAAAACAAAAGGCAGATAGAGCGCGCGGAACACGGGAGTGAGGCCAAAAAAGCAAATTCAAATTGAAAAGCACATGAAAAGCACCGGGTATTCGTTTTTGAATTTGTCAGTATTTGCTTTGTTTAAACAAAGTTTATTAAAAATTCAAAAGCGATAAGTGTTTTTCGTTAAATAAAGTTTGTTAAACAAAGCAAATACAAATTCAAAAGCGAATACCAGGTATGTGTTTTTCAATTTGAATTTGCTAAATAGGCCTCACTCCCGTGTTCCGTGTGGTCCATCTACCTTGTTCTGTAATCTGTGGCTTCACTATACAAACGAATAATGAAAATTAATGGTTTTTAAATCTCTTGTAATATTATTTTTGTATGGAATTTAAAATATTTTAACCGTACGGTTTCTTCTGTTCCGTACCTTTTGAACACGCCGCTTATGCGTTTAAGCTGTAAAAAGCTTGTATGAACAACATTATTATTTTGTTTTTTATCTATTTGCCAAATGGAGTGAAACTTTGTGCCTCTGTTTTTTTAAGGTTTAAAAAACAGAGCTTAGAGTTTTAATTTAACAGGGCTATAAGTATGCTATGTTTTCGTCGTTCTTCATATACTGGATGGAGATTTCGAGATGGCATATTTTCGAAACCTAGGTTGGGTTAGTCCTGTTGAACAACGTTTAGTATGGACAAAAACAGAATTCTCATTAAAAAAAATTACTGTATAATGTACGAAAAAAATTTTTTTTTTGAAATTTCAATGTTTGTGCCTTAAAAGTTGTTCAGAAAGACTAACCCAACATAGGTTTCAAAAATATGCCATCTTAAAATCTCCACCCGGTATATCCATTAAAATTTGTTTAGTAGTTGATTCGTGAATATGTAACACATACAAATTGACCAGCAGATTTTCAAATACCGAATGTATATTTTCATTTATTGAATGATTAAATCTTGAGAGTGAAATCTATATTTTAAATCAGTTAATTAATTCCTCGTTACTCGTTGCGACCTGCATTTTCCGATACCATTGATATTTGAATATAATGACGCCCAAACCACCGATATGAGCTGATAACGAACAAAGTGAAAATTAACATTAGCATTTCTATCATTGTTTGTTGATTAAAGATCTTTTGTATTGTTTGATTAATACAGTTTCACTTTGGTATTATTTATTGATTTGCAACCTGGAATACATTATCGTAAAATTGTTGGAGCTTTTCACAGAATAGTTACAGTATTACCCAACTAATATGGCGCGTCGAGAATCTTCGTTCGTACAGAAAAGAAAGTATGGCCCCGAAGATTAACGAAAGAATGCTTCAAACTTACAATCAACCTTAGATCACTACTATAAGGTTCATAATACACTGCAGCTGTTAGTTCCGTCTCACTCGCAAGTAACGCCCCTCCGCACAGCGCACGCTAACATGGCGGCAGCTGCCGACCAATAGCATTTCCCGCGCTTTGAAAATTTACCTTCTGCGCAGGTACATCGGTAAGCCATATCAGTTGGGTACTACTGTACAGTACTTTTAGTTCCCTGGTCCCGATCTGGCTACCACCCTCACATGGTAAATCTGTCGCCAAGTTTTAACGCTTTAGTTATGGCGTTATGGCAGATTCACTTACAGATCCAGGTCCCTGCTATCTCCGTACCAACTTAAGCCACTCCATCACTTAGTTAACCCACCTAATAGACCTGTGTTTCACCATAATCTTAAAAGCCTAAGAGTAAAAGCCTTTGCCATACAAAAGTATTTTAAAGTTTTCTTAATCGCTTGGCTCGCGGTTAAAAATATAACAATGACATCAATTCTTATAATAGGACGCGTGTCCCCCGCGAGAACCAACGGGTTAAGAGTCAAAACACTATTGAAATTATATGGTTACCTTAACCTAAGGTGCAGCGAAGACAACAGACTTTTTGCGCGAAGGAGTCTGCAGCAGACAAAAAAGTCTGTCACGGATTTCTCACAGATTCAAAGCACACAACACAACGTAGGTATATTATAAAGGTCGTTGTTTTGGTCAGCGACGAGCGACTCAGGGTCGATAATACAAATGATACTGGTGCTGGTAAAAAAATATAAAAAAAAAATACTTTATTTTTTTAATAACAAAAATTAAAAAAAAATAATTTTGAAAATCATGTAATAAGCTAAAGTGTAGACATAATATTCAACGGGGGTACGAGGGAGTAAAGGGGTGGGGCGATGGCGGCTTGCGCCTAGCTCTAGTCTGTGCACGTGCCTAGTAACCATACTTTGCGGTAATTTTATTTCAAATTGAATAAGGTATTTCTCAACATATTTACAGTATTTAATGGAATTAAGTCCATTTTTGGGGAATATATATTTTGTACTACCGCTCCTGGGTCGCTTGTCGCCGACCAAAACAACACCCTGTATATTACATCTTCGATCATTCTGCGGAACCCCGAAGCTAGGGACGTACATGCTATGGAAATGCAGAGATTGCGATGTATTATTTTCTACTTTAAATACAGTAAAAGAAGAAGAAATAGAGGGTACAACCTATTCGTTCGCAGACTTTTTGCGCGTCGTGTGCGCTACTGCTTTGAATTTTATAGGTTCTATTTTCACATACTAAAAAGTGCGGCACGGATAGTCTGTCGTCTGTGCTGCACCTAATGAAAAGGAGCATTTCTTACACCGTTACAAGCCGGTAAAAACAATATCAAACACCTTACAGTAAAATTTCTAATCTATAAATCGTACGCTACCGGCGCTTTTCAAAGTTATGTTCGCTTATAATCGAAATGGAAGTCGTGACCGCCTGCAACCTCATGCTGAGAGCAACACGGCGGCGGCGTAGCCTTCACTATCATTGTTCAAAGACCTTATGGTCTTTAACACTGTCTATAAATCCGGGATATTACCCGTAAAACCCTATCTCGAACCTTTCACTCGGATTACTATGCAAATGCGAAAAGCAATTGTCGTGCAATTTCGAGGAAGCAAGATTCGTGGTAGATATGTGAGTAGTGTGTAGTATGCAATTTACTCAATTAATCGTGTGATTATTGCGCTTTGTAATTGTTGACGTTGTGCAATCGTGATACTAATAAAATTTACTATTATCGTACTTTGAAATAACATGGACACTATTAATCATGTTGCGTGTTTTGTTATTTCTATCTGTAGAAGTTATCGCTTCATCTAACCAGTTTCATAATATTACTCCGTCAATATTGTAATTGGCACCGCGTTACAGTGCCAGTTAAGTTAAGCTACCACCGTCGTGGTGGGTACCTGGATGGGTGATCGCCTAGTGGTATTTCAAATCGAGCGTTTCCATGCTTCGGAAGGCACGTAAAGCCGTTGGTCCAGGTTTTGTGATAGTCGTTAAGCTATTTGGAGGCGTCTCAAGCGGCTTGAAAACTCCAACAGTAGGTTTACCACTAGCCTTCCTCCACCTCGCCGGAGTGGGCATGGGCACGCGTGGTGGAGTATCTGCCCATACCCTTTCAACCTAATTTAGGAGGGGCCTGTTCTCAGCAGTAGGACATTATGGGCACATATGGATGTTACTATCACATATCAAATACTCTAATGTCCTATCATTATTTATTACCGACTTGGTTTCCCAAGGAGCGTTCTTTGAACGGCTAAATCGTTCAAGGTTTTGTTCGTTTTTCCAGTGTTCACATGGCAGAATTTATTACTAGCCGCCTTCATTCCGTACGTTACATACTTTCCATTTAATATCCATTTCTGCTTTTTCCTATAACTTTGGCACTATATCAAATATGTCCCTTTTTCGCTCGACTTCCAACCGTTTCCAAGTCGATTGGCTTAGAAATGATTGAAATACTGTAGGAAAGGAGAGAGTCTAATGCTTCAAATACAATAACTTCGCTATAAATATTACAGTTCTAATGTTTTTCCGAGACAAAAGTATACTATTATGTGTATCCAAAGAAGCGCAATGACGTTTGGTTTGAAATATATTCCACCAATTCCTCTAGGAACTGATGAGCTCTAATTGGATACAAGGACACACAAAACATTTAGTTGCAGTGATTGGTCCTTGCTCTAGCTAAAGTGGAAAATCTATAAGTCCGTGATAAGACCTGTCTTAATGTATGGTTCGGAATGCTGGGCAGTAAAGAGGACGGATGAAAGACGATTGCATGCAGCTGAGATGAAGATGTTGAGATGAATGTGTGGAGTGACAAGAATGGATAAGATAAGAAATTAGTACATAAGGGGAAGCTTGAAAGTAACGCCAGTGACTGAAAAGTTGAGAGGGAACCGTTTATCATGGTATGGACATGTTATGAGGAGAAATGAAAGCCACGTCACTAAAAAAGTTATGAATATTAAAGTGGATGGATATACGGGAAGTGGAATACTGAAAAGGAGATGGATGATTGTGTGAAAGTTGACATGGGTAAGAATGGAGTGGATGCTGGTACGACGGATAGAAGAGACGAATGGAAGAAGCGTACATATTGCGCCGACCCCAAATGATTGGGAACATAACAGGCAGATGATGATTGATCCTTGCTGTTCAAAATCAGTTTTCAAATTACCGTCTAGTTGTGAAAATGGATTGCTCGCTATTACTTCTCTAAAGGGATTATTCCTCGTTGGCTATGTTGTTCCAGGCTATAATCTAGCTGCGTGGAATCATCACGATTGTTTGTACCGTAGGGGCAAGACGTAACAAACAAATTCACTTTCGCACTTATATAGGTAGGATTACGTATGAAAATAGATATATCATCCATCAGTTTATGGCATCGCAATTCGCAGACAAATGGTTTCGAAGTGATAAAAATATAACGACCGTTATCAAATCTGGCTTCTTGCCAGACAAGGTTACTTATTCCGCAGAATTCTTCGGCTCTGAATAACTACTATAGTTTATATCATTATGAAGAAGTATGTGTTTGTTTGTCATAATTCTATGTCTGTGTCTTCCTGACTTGTACATTGTACGGCTTTTTTTGTGTAAGCATGCATGGGCCTTTGTCAAAACATGGTATATAGAGATACGTTATACTATATACTGCTACAATTAGATATAGTTAGTAATAGCATAGTATATCTTATTAATTATTAAAGCCAATTAATTAATAAGAAATACTATAAGTCTAGAGTAAATAAGCTTTTTCTTGGGCAATCGTGCTCCATACTTGGCCTCGGTTCATGGGCATTTGTCATAACATGGTATATAGAGATACGGTATACAATATACTGCTACAATCAGATATAGGTAGTAATAGCATAGTATATCTGATTAATTATTAGAGGAAATAAATTAATAAGAATTACTATGAGCCTAGAGTAAATAGGCTTTTTCTTGGACAATCGTGCTCCATACTTGGACTCGGTTCATGGGCCTTTGTCATAACATGGTATATGGTATACTATAGGTATACTGCTACAATTAGATATAGTTAGAAATATCATAGTATTTCTTACAATCTCAGGCAATGATATTATAATAAAAAGAGGTAGTTGCAGAAAAATTCAGACAATTGTCGTAATTTTGCTTAGCGGATACATATAGCTATCTCTTTCTGTACCATACGTTCCGTATTATCTATCGCATTCACCTAATTCAACAATAACTGATCGCCGCTTAGTATGGGGTAGCATATCTCTATTATAATATCATTGATCTCAGGTCATAAAAAGTAAGCGCCACAAGCTACCGCGAACAAATTGCCACTGCCAATATTACAAATGGCAGCCATTTGCGACTTTTTGCCGAATGCATCACACGCGATGTTTATTCAAATAATGTTTGATTATAAATGCTAATGTTAAGACATACGTGAATGATAAGTATGCTAGCCTAGAAATACCATTCTTAATTTGTATTTTCTTCTCTATGATTTACATTACAAATGATTCAAATAATATCCAGCTAACCTACTTTTGCCTATTATCAGAAAACTTCGGTTTGCGAAGGAACGAAGGCTTAGCTGCACCTCTGCGCAAGCGAAACATCGCCCAGGTTATTAATGACATCGTTAAATAGGATACATTCATTAGTTTTATTGTTACAATACAATAGATACGCTTGTGTTTAGAGACTTGCGTGGGTTTTTATAACTTACATTGTTTTAGGGTTCAATTTACTGTGACTAAATGCGTTATTGAATGTTCGACTAGAAATGTTTTGGGAACTTAATAATAGCTTTTCTAAAAGACTGCGTGGCCGTAGCTAATACGCTTTGTTACTTTCTATTGTTGAAAATGTTTCTACTCGTATTGATGCATCTACGTATTTATTCCCATGATTGATTGATGACCTTCCTGATATAAACAGTGTTTCTCAAATACAGAATCCTCGTACACCAACGCAATAAGCATTGCCTATATCTCGTATTTGTTCGGCAATCGCCGACGCGATTCCATACAAAAAGATTTTGGAAGAACAATTAGTGTCAATTAAAACAATCCTACGCTTATTTTCCATGCTAGGTATTCATTGTTGCGAAGTCAAGCCACAGTTCATGAAGAATAATACAGAGACCGTACGATGGAATACTATAATGCAATTTTATTCATTGGAATATAATATTAGGTAATATCACACAGCTAGTAATTACATTATCCGTAGGGCTCTTGTTGTCGCTAACGTGCCTTCCCTACTGGAACCAGTCGGTATTGCGCGTGGCGACGGTAAGAGGCCGGATGGTGTCTTTGATCCCGTGGAGTATCGGCAGGTCACTGGTGTGGGATGCCACATTCTATGATATAATCAATGCTTCGAATTAGGACCAAATCAGTTTTTTTAAACGCAGGCAGGTAAGTCCTGATGCTAAGTAGCTACCGTCACCTACGACAACACATTAGCAATATCTGGGAAATTACCAATGTTTTGCAGACCTTTACAAAGCCTAGTAACTGGCTCTCAAGTGCAACTGAGTTCACCCATTACGACGGAAAGTAGTAAAAAACTGTAAATATTTGTAGGATAGTAGGATGAATAGAGTTCTATTCTTCAATTTCTACATAACACAAAATAAAAAGATACCGTGGCCGAAGCGTGGCCGGCTCGAATGTTTTGCTTTTGAAATCCAATATTTAGTTTTAAATATTTAAAAAGGTAATGAAACAAGTTGGAAATAACGATAGTGAATGCTGAGGTTTAGGTTGTAAAGTATTTAACGATGGCATAAATTATTCTCTTGTATAGTAAAATGTTTAATACTATTTGACTCTTGTGCTTTAAAAGATACATTAAACTCATGATTTTTTAACTAAATTTAATAAAATAACCGATTTTCAAATTAAATTTGATATTGCTTTACTGGGCCCGGTTATTTCTGTACTAAAACAATATTTGATCCTATAATCAAATTTAACCTGGTTGACTGAACTTCGCTCGGAAATTTACAGGACAACGTATTTTCCCGGCGAAATGAGAACTAGCTCCATCGATTTCTGATCCCTAGAGGCTTTCCATATTTTATAAAAAATCATAAAGATTTATTTTACTTACCTAAAATACGTCATTGGTTAAACGACCCAAAGAGGATTTTAAAATTCCCCTAAACTTACGTTTGTGTGGTGGACGACCTCATACCCTCGGATTACCTTGTATACTGTTTGAGCTTATTTACATAAACCAAGCCCTAAAAATAATATTATCAATGATATTATAATAAAATCATTGAATATTATAGGCACCTAATAAAAATCTTCCAAACACGCGGGAAACCATCTTGTTTCGATCTGTCAAAACTCTTACGGCCTTACTCATAAACGCTATTTCTCTATAACTCATAACGTCACCTTGCTGTCATTGTCAAACGATTTGACTTTATTTAGGTGACCATTTAATCAGCTTATTAGTTAAATAACGTTTTATGAGTAAGGAGGATAATAGTCCTTTAGTGACGGGACACGCTGATGCGAGAGTCGAGTTAGTGTTGTGACCAACTCGACTTAACAATACCAACCAGAGTGGAATCATAATAATGTCTTCATGATGCACATGTCAGTGCTGACTTACAAGACCTGCTACTAATTATGAGAATAAAAACGTACGTAAGTAAGCCATATACCCAAGTTGTTACAAAGTGAGTTTAAATCAGTCGTTGAAAGTACTGGCCCATAAGAGAGACCCACTTCCACTGCGGGAACGAAACGGACCTCATTGGATCCACGAACGATACTTGATAAGGCTGGTCACGATGATGCTTAAAGACCTTTGGCGTAAGTTTAAAGCGGTAACTTTTTTTGGAGAATCGAAGTTTCTTTTGCTTCATACATACCGTACATCGTACTTCATACGTACCGTCGTACCTTACTTATGAGAGGAAATATAATTAAATATGTCAAAGTTGGTTGAAACAATCTACAAAAAACCCCTTGCTTAGTTTCTTACCGGATTCTTCTCAGTTTAAGTGTATCAGTAACCGGGTGGTAGATTCAACTGGAACGTTCATAAGTGCCTTATCAGAGCCTGAACGGAATAAATAACTTTTTGATTTTGATTAGATTTTTGACTATATTGAAAATATGAAACTGATGGCCAAATACGACACATAAAATTTAGAAGTGACTTAAAAACTTGAGACCCCTTATTCCATAGAATTGCACTGGCAAATGATGACTTTATTAGACTGCTTGCTGTGTGCACAATAGTCAACACGGAATGCAGAACTCGGAACTCTAGAACTCTCTTTGTGGGATCGGCGCCTAAAACTTTTACTAAATTACCTACACCATTTTCTTTCCTTATGTTTCCAATTTCTCTTCAAAACTCACAAGTAGCTCTTTTAAAGTGACCGCTTATGCCATCTTGCACCACGCACCAAATCCAAATCTTTAGTGTCGATTGCGCACTGTGTAGCGGTGAACAAAATAACGGTAAAACAAACAAAGGTCAATATTGGTAATCTGATATTGTTATGAATTCCCTTTTTTCACATGGCGTGGTGGTAGATAGGCACCATTAAGTAACTTTTATCGTTTAGATAAGAAGTTTTGATATGGCAGCAAAGCAGAAGGTTACAGATATAAGATTAGCATTCAGTTAAGAGCTTATGTCAAAAGTAACGAAAGTAGCGAGAAGTTGGAAATATGTGACAAATTATCCGTCTAAGGGAATAAGTTTAGGCGTTAGAATATTTTCAGAACCCCGGAGAAATTCTATGTAGGTTCATACGGTCAATACGGGATCAAAAACTGATATTTTTAAATCGGATATAAAGGTTGGAGATTTCGAGATGGCATATTTTCGAAACCTATGTTGGGTTAGTCATGCTGAACAACTTTTACTATGGGACCAATAGTGAATTCTAAAAAATATGCCATCTCGAAGTCTCCACCCAGTAATTTCATGAGAACGTAATCGATGGTTGGCGATGATAGCTCAGTGGAAGCGACGTCGAATGCCGTGACGAAGGTCCCGGGTTCGATACCTACAATGAGCTCGAGCTTTCGGTGAAGGAAAACATCGTGCGGAACCATAGCACGGTGGTAGGATACTTTGTAGTATTCGCCTGGCTGGCTACCACCCTCATGTTGAAATCAGTCGCCAAACACCTACTCGTATACCGGTGTGTTCCGACAGCTGCACTTGAGAGCCAGTTCGTTTTTAGGCTTTGTGTGCTTTTTGGTTACATAATTACTTACCATGATGAGATATAAAAACTTCAATTGAAATATATTCAAAACCCTCTAAAATTTGGACACATGATTTTATCTTAATTGTGTCTTTGTTTTGTCTCCACTCATGCGCAAGATGGTCTCATGACAATAAGGACACAACGGAGTGAAATTCAATTATTATTTTGGGATAAAGGGTAAGCACCAGAGATAATTTCACGTTTTCATAACAACTATTCAAGTGACATATTCCATTCAACAATTGAGATATTTGGAAAGATCTTGTAGAGTTATGTTTACACTTCACTAACAGACGTACAAGTGAAGTGGAAGTAATTATATCTTGGGAGTCCTATTGAATTTCCTTCTAGGTTTTATGTGATTACCACATTAGGACTTCATTTAGCATGGTGAGATTGTGGTCAAACACGAAGTATTATAATTTAGAATTGCATTAACAAGTTAATCTAGAGTTCCTACATACTCGTACATCGTTAATTTATCCTTTTTGGTTAAAAAAAAAAATACATTATTATATGTGTATTCTGGTGTGTATTCAATATATTAAAAAAAATAGAACTGCCTAGAATATTCTAGGACTCGTGCTCTTTTGCGGTGAGGAATTAAATCACTTCAAATTTCATGGTCAGATCACAACAAAGACAATCGAATCGAGTCGAATATAGAAACACCTTTAGTCGATTTGAATGATTAAAAGGTCTCCCCATATTGCTTAATATTCGAGTACCATTGGAACCAATGGTTTCACCACACAAAGAATGTTTCCCAGCATTTAGTGAGCAAGTGTTAGAAATGCAATAGAAACTCGACTCAGTTCTCATCGATATCTATTGTACAATCGATGTAAGAATGTGGCACATTGTAATTGATCGTGTAAAGTTTGCTATTGGGGTTAATTAGAAAACATGTCGAAATCGTTATTACGATTTATTTTATAGTTCTCGGGAAATCTTTAGTGAATATAGCCTTATGATTCAGGTTTTGTTGTTCTGTAATTAATTTGTAGTCACAAATAGCTTACAGTGGTGCCGATTCTGTTGTAAATCGCACTAAACTAATTTTAGTCACACATCTCTTTCTTACAAACATTATTGAAAAAGGATAGAACATATTTAAAGCTGTCAAATTTGTCTTTGCCGTCTTCATTTGCGGGTATTTAGAAGTAACCACGATAGATGGCGACTAAATTTATATTGAAAAGAAGCATTGGACTAATTTGACAGGACTAAATTTCTTACATCCTTTTCTTATGTTCTTTGTTAGAAAGAGACATAGTGAGATCAAAATTAGTTTAGTTGTAAACAACAGAATCAGGGCCATTGTCTTCGTATATCCTGATACTAATGTGCGAGCGACCAACTACATAATGTAGTTCACACGCCGATGGATAGATGGCGCCCCAACTTTCTGCATCGCGCTTACGAAGTTTTCTCGGCGATCTGCATATATACAACTGTCCGACATGTATAGTTGGACCGCGGTCCCTAGGCACGATGACCCAGCCCTGCAGAAGTTATTCCCTTTTAAATGGAGGTGTCATCCAACCTTGCACCTCCATACTAATAAGTAGTTAGCATCAGCCCCGCGAGTTTACGTTCCCGAATGATCGTATGATACGATCATTCGGGAACGTGCGTAAACTCAACACATACGATTCGTATGTGTTCCCGGGATAAAAGTAAGTTATTCAAGGGTGATCTGTCTAGGTGACAAGTTTTCTTCAAAATCAATTCAGCAGCTACAAATCATACACTCAATCAGTACTTTAATAACCTTGATTGAGACATCTTACTCCAACAGAATCAAAAGCTCTCCACCACAAGTCCATTCAATTAAATCTCAATGTCTTGTTTTGTATCTAACTGTATCTAGCTATCAGAGATTTGCTGGTAGGAATAAAACGTTTCAAGTTACGTCTAGTTCCGAACGGGAACCATTTAAGTTCTCTCCGTAGCAGTCCTATTTCGCGGCGTTCAACTTCCCCACATGTGATGTGGTACAAGTTATAAGATGTAGCGGGGTTGATGGTCATAGCTCAGGGCTTTAGGCTCCGTTTGCCTTATTTGACTTCGGCTACATCATCGCTGAAGGACTCACTCTATTACATGCGCTCGGGACGCGTTTCGGGCTCTTGTAATAGCAACAATGCAACAAATCTCAGAAATACCTTTTGACGTTAAAAAAATGTCATCTTTGAAATTTTTCCTTTCATTGTTAAAATAAAGAATATCTGTAAAACATAATGGTTAAGTCTGCGGTCTCTTAGTAAGTTTAACTATAGAACTTGCGTATTTAGACATTTTAATCAAAGTAAAAAATTGCTATTATTTTTTCTGCTAGCTAATTTACTTTGGCTGTTTAGTAAAAGTACTATTTTTTTTATTTTAGATGGGCTTAAGTTTGACCTTCGACTGACCCCATGAGGAGTTATGACGAGGCCAAGGATGTAGCACGCGTACCCATCAAAGCCAATTCACTCTGGCCTTGAATACATCTAAGTTATAGGTGTCGGGAAACACAGACCCCGGAATAGAACATTCAGAGAGACATTTCAGTATTTTGACGATATATGTAATTATTAGAATTGTGAAAATGAAATGAAGTTAACGTTTTAGGAAGATACGTAAGTTGTTATTTATATATGTTTATGCGTAGGTACCATGTTTTTATTTCGACTAAGTCAAATGTCTTATCACTTGTACCAAATCACCAACGAAGCAGCAAAATCGTTTTTCCCATACAAACGAGCTATTTGTTTGGAATAGCATTGATCGTTTAGAAAATTGCATTCTACTTATATTGTTACTGTGCATTCTATTCAGGTAAAGATTGTAGGGTTATAGTTTATGAGCCACGTGCTTTGCGTGTTAACTAATGAACTAAAATAATACAGTCAGCTTACATTTGGTTCTATAATATCTTTTTGTATTAAATTTTCACAATATTAGTATCTACAAACGTTTTTAGAAGAGATATATTTTATGTTCGTGAACTTAGCAGATCATTTTCCAGCAGTTCACAAAAAGTGAGTTCTATTCGCATGCAAGTGAGTTCTACAGTTCCTGATTCTTTTTAGCGATAAGCGATTTTACCTGAAAAAATATCAAATGAAAAAATGATCTGCCAACTTCCAGTAGCAGCACATTTTTTTGCAAACCGAACTAAAAGTGAATTATATACTCATGGAGTCAAGTACCTGATACTTTTTAGCGATAGTTCTAGCGATTTTACTTGAAAATAGACGAACGCAGCGATGGTACGCACGTCATTGGCTGGGTAGCGCGTATTGGGGTCCATGTGAGTGAGCGAGAGAGTACAAGAGAATAGCTTTTATCATTAATTTAGATTTTAAGAGAGGGAGCTGCTCTTTGGTCGAATAAAGGCTATGCTCTACATAGCGTTTATTCGCCCAAAGAGCAGCTCGACTAGCGAAGGACCTCTACCTTAAAGAAAACCACAGCGTCAGTAAGGTCGCCAGTGCTCATTCGGGAGCGAGATGCCCGTGTGTTGGCTTCGGTAACCGCTTACCGTCAGACGGGCCAACCTACAAAGTTTCACTTGACATGATTGTATAACAAACAAACATGTTAAAATAACAACAAAGTAAATATTATACTCGTAATAAGCCTTTTGTCAATTATTTCATATTTCCAATAATACACGTTTCGTTTTAATTGAGTCTACAAATGGACCGGCTGATTGCATATCGAGTTTGGTTTCAATTAACTGAAATATGTTGAACATTGTTGTATTTTTGTTACAGTTACACGCGGCGCCGATACATCGATCAAAACTGGATACCTATACAGAATAACCCGTCATGGATTCCGAGAGGTAAGTAAATAGTACCTTTTTGTGTTTATACTAAACTAGCGACCCGCCCCGGCTTCGCACAGGTGCAATGTCGTGTGGTGTCGAGCGATTACCGCGCCCGCGCCCGTCTCTGCCCGCCCGTTCACGGTATCGCGAATACTGTTTCTTGCTCATTTTAAATCTGTGATATCTTTTAAAATATAAATGATAACGATTTTCGGTAAGGAGCAAACTTTATCTACATTAAATGCCCGTCGTAACTAACTTATTTAATTAGATAAGGATTAGTATTACATGAAAATAACTACGAAAGCCCCACAAAAAAAAAGCAATCGCATAAAAATGTTTACTGTGGATATATATACATATACCATCGCGGACCTTGCTGGGAAAATGATCTAACTCATAGTGAAATCTGAAAATCCGTTGCGTGGTTTAGATGGAGTTAGCGGATAAACAGACAGACAGACAGACGCGGAAAGCGACTTTATTTTATACTATGTAGTGATTACCCTTAATTCAGAAGCCGCAGGTTTTATTTTCACATTTTTTTTTTTCTTTTTCCTAATATGTATTTTTTTAAAACCTTAGGATTCCGTAGATAAATAGGTTCTACACGCACAGTTAAGGCGCACTAAAGTGAATGAAAATAGCAATTTAGTTTATTACTTATCAAGATAATCAGAAAGCAAAAGGTCTGAATTAAATTTTGTTGAAATTATGTGTTTATTTAATTAACATTTTGAAGCAACTTTGTATTGTATGTACAAGGAGGCAAATAAAGAGTTAATTAAGTCTTGTTTGCTATAAGCCGAAGGAATTTAATATGAGCATCAGTGCTTAATTAAATGTTTATATTATTTTCATAATTTACAAAACCATTTTTAAACATTCTTTTTATATATCTTTTAATCGACCAACTTAAGGCTGCGTATAAAAAAAAGCAAAATAACAATCGTAGAATTGAAATTTAACCAAGTAAATAGTATTTAAATGAAAAAATATTTTTATATGGGTATTTTCATTATATACGTGAGGGTTCTCTCTGAGCAAAAACATAATGGAATGAAATTTCCTCGACAGAAAAAAATCACAAAGCTGCCTCTAATAATAATGAATTTTCGGTTTTATTCGTTCATGGTGTATCTAATTAAGACAAAAATTCGATAAATAATATCACTAACATATGACCTAGGGCTGCTACTAACGATTTTTTTAAATATTCTATACTTTACGAGTTATTTAAGATTAAAAGCGCTTAGTTCATTTTTGTTACGCGGAACACGCTATCTCCATCTCATCTGCACGCGAAGATTAGACATAAGTTTGTTTCATCTGACATTGCCATATTTTTCTGGCTTGGTACGCACTCTTAAACATCAGACCAGTCTGGCAAAACGGATCAAATGAGCCCAAACTCAATGGGAGTGTGTCGTTTTATTATAGAGTTCTCATGGTCACCGGCCATCATCAAATCAGCTCCATGTCATAATAATATTGTTTTGTCGTCCAATTTACTTATGCACGCAAAATTTCAGCTCAATTGAAAACCGGAAAGTGGCTTAAATATAACTTGCAAGAGTTTATTACAAACAGTCGGACACAGAGACAGTTGAATGATACTAATTAAAATCTCTTAAAAATGTGTAAGCACAATGGGGTGGTAGAATCGTCGCGTAACTAGATTTTACGTAGATATCCTTCGCTTCGGTCGGTTGTCCTACGACACGTCAAAAGATTATTTTTATTTCTATGCGAGTTTTGTTTCTACTATTTTGGTTTAATAACGATCGAATCTAGACAATGGCCTACATTAAAATCTTAATCTGACTGAACTATCATCTAATAGGTCAGTACTAAATCTAGAACAATACCGACCTGCAGCTATATTGAGAGCCGAGACAGCATCAGTTATTGCGGTTCATCTGTTATAATACAACCTTGACCTACACGAGCCTCGGTTGTAGTGTTGACGAGGTATATTTGATATTCCCTAAGGAAACCTGCTGTGTTAGTTTATTTAGTTACTCCGAGGGTTGAATCAGCTATTACATGTACGTTTGCTGATTTAATATAACCAGGAGTGACAGTATCTCTGTTAATAATATTAAGAAGGCTTGTAAGATGTGTACTAGATATCCATTGGGAATATTTTGGAGCAGGAAAGCGATTAGCTTAGTGGGAATTTGGCTAGTGTTATCGAAGAAACTTTTTAATTTCACTCGGGCGTCCCGTGTCATTTATATGGTCTGTGAAATAGTACCAGGAATATGTATTTATTAAAGCTCAGAGCAACACGAGGAATGCAACATAAATTCCAATTCCGAATATTTTGTATATATTGAAATATGCCCAGAAATACAGGCATTTAACATAGTAAATATCTGATATCCAAATAACTCCCTTTCTGGGTATTGCGTTGATTTCAATTTCCAACCATGAACGTTCGTTATTAAACAAAATGAATTCGTAGAACTATGTAATGATTTTGCAAAATTCAACTTTGGTATTCATTCTAATTGGGATGCAAATTAATTTCCGCATTGCAACCATTTCCATGGCTTCTCCATCTCGATTTCAAACGATTCGAGTAATGTGCATTGCTGTAATAATAATTGGTCCGCAAGATCAGTGAAGATTTGTTTTTTTTTTTATTGTTTATAGGCCTGTGTTTGACCGCAATCTCACCATGGTAAGTGATGATGCGGCCGAAGGTGGTAAGGACACAAAGCCTAGAAGGAACTGGCTCTCAAGTGCAGCTATCGGAACACACCGAAAGGTGCTTGGCGACAGATTTTCAACTTGAGCAATACTGCTTTAAAATTATTCAATGTCAGGATCATTGCATACATTAGTTTCTCTATCAGTGTTCTATTAATTGTTTTCGTTTAGTTTCAAGTATTATTTGGATATAAATTATTTGTCATATTTGTAATTCCTATTTTGTTACCATTCTTTTAAGATCCGGAACTTCTACTGTGTTGATATTTTCTGTTTCTTGTTACTAACTGATAACCTTTTATGAGTTCATCATATCTTCCCAAACAGCGTATCCAATGTCGTCGTGGCCTAACGATTTGTTATTCCGGTCAGGGTCCCTCGTTTTTTATCCGCATCAAAACAAACAAAAAGGTCAATACAACCAGCTGTTTGGCGAAAGTAATCTCAATTCTCAATGAGGCTGACTGTTTACATTTCGTTTTCTGTTCAAAAATGAGATAGGTAGGATGCTCTGACAATATTTTAAATGACCATAATTTAATTGTTTTTGGAAAACTCATCACACATTCGTAATTATATTTCGGACGGGCAAAGTCTTTAGTCGTGAATATATAAATAAATAGTATTGTAAAACCCTTCAAATAATCATTGCAGACATAGGTATTTTTGTTTAAAGACTGGACTCTTAAGAAATCGTCCCAAATTTTTTTTCTTACTTTTTTATCATGTTATATTAATTCCTATATCTCTTTTTTTTTACTCTTTATAGATCTGTGTTTGACCGCAATCTCACCATGGTAAGTGATGATGCGGCCGAAGGTGGTAAGCACACAAAGCCTAGAAGGAACTGGCTCTCAAGTGCAGCTATCGGAAAACACCGAAAGGTGCTTGGCGACAGATTTCAACTTGAGGGTGGTAGCCAGCCAGGCGGGTACTACAAAGTACCCTACCACCGTGCTATGGTTTCCTCACGATGTTTTCCTTCACCGAAAGCTCGAGCTCATTGTAGGATTCTAACCGGGACCTTTACCTCGGTATCCGACGTCACTACCACTGAGCTATCATCGCCTTAAAAAATCTCTGTCCGCCATATCGAAAGAGTAAAAATGAATTAAATGCCACGTTCTATTTAGCTAGGTGAACTTCTGACCTGTTAGACTGGTAACTTATTCATTTGTAACTTGACATGAAAGGTCAAAGTCACATTATCACATGTGGTAGATATATCCCAGCTCTCTAGAGTAGACATACTTGATGTTTCACCTCTCAAAGTTACATGTTACAAACATGCTCGGTCCATTAAAGTACATTTTATTATTAGTAATTAAAATGTAAATTATGAAATAATAAGCTATATAACTTAATTGAATTTACTATTTAATGGACCATGAGTATCCCGTTAATTTCAAATTAATTTATTGGCATAATTACAAATTAGAAGTTGTAAAAACTGTGTTTCAGGAGACAGTGAATTTTTTTCATTATACAAATAATCTTTGGATATGTTATGGAAAAAGTTAGGCCCTTTGCACATTATAAGGAAATTTCTTGAGTCTTATTAGACACAAGACATAAAATGTATGGGCGTGTCTGATCCGACATTTCTTGCAATATTATAACTGTAACAACCAGTGCGATTAAATGTCTTATAAGACATGTCTGATAAGACACAAGAAATTTTCTTATAATGTGCAAAAGCGCATTATAAGAAAATTTCTTATTACTAATTCAAAATGCTTGGCAACACTGGTGAGGCATTTATGATGCCTGTTAAAAATGGAGTCCTTTAATTATTTTTTTTCGATATTACAATGCAAATAAGAGGCTAGTTCAAGTGGTATAGCTCGAACAAACACCTGAAATTGAATGAAAACTGAGCGGAAACTGATCACTCTGCCAAACCCAATAACTTAACGATCTTATGGGTTTTTTTACGATTTGCTTCTGGATGAAGCGAGGAATATCCAATCAAGTTCCTTAACCCGTTGGCTCGCAGATAGGACGAGCGTCCTATAAAGTAACGACGTATGAATTCCAGGAACTGCTATTCAACTGATTTTACTTTGTAAAAGATAGCTTGATCTCTGCGACAGTTGTTTGGGTGATATGTAAAGTAACCTTATAGCTTTACAATAAGGTTCATCTGTTTAATCTGTGGTTGATTTTATGATGATACAGATAAATCTTATGCTGTAACAACTGTCGCAGAGATCAAACTATCTTTTACAAAGTATAAATTACATCATGTTGGAAACTTTATTCTGAATATACCAAAATATTTTTTTTCATTTGTGCAAAATCACAGAAAATATTTATCGAAGTGTGAGTGATGGCGGCAATATTTTAGTGTTTGTAGTGATTTACCGTGTTGAACAAATCTTTTGATATCATGTATAGTATAATAATACCTAAAATGTCGATTTGATAATCTCACTACATAATTTGAAGGACTCATAAAAGCATAAAACACATCGGCTGCACTTAATGTCACATATTAATTATTTATTCGTTTGCGAGCTGCGGTTAATTAAATTCAGTGACGTACGAACTACGTGCGATTCGACATTTATTAAAAATTTAATTAGAGCATCGGCTGATTTTTTATCACGATTGTATATCGAGTAATAAAACACCAAAAAATATCTGGCTGGAAGTACCAAAATATTTCTATTTCTTTTTAAGTTTTAGAAACGTGTTTTTTCAACAGAAGTTCCCTTCGGAAATTACATTTCATTTCATAAAGAAATCAAAGAAAAATACGTCATAAATTAAACCGACAGTCGCACGCATTGCATTAGATTGGTTTGTATCAAACGCAATAAAAATTATAGATTACATAATGTAATATAATAGGAATGATAATCACTTTCCCCGCGGTCGGCGCGCGCGCACGTATTATTTTATTGACGTGCGCGCGAGTGCTACCGGCTGACGCGTGTACGGTGACCATGAGTTTTGGAAATTGTTAATAATTCTATATATGGCAAGGATGATATGTTTTTAAATTATCTAGGACCGTCACGAACTTTGTGGGCTACTTTTGGAATGGAATTATCTTACCTATGTGCCAAAACTAAATGGTTGCATATTAGTTTAGTTATGATTCATATTTTTAGTTATCTCAGACTATTTATATGCTTGCTTTTTGGTTTTTTTGACATCGTAAAGATGCTTAAATATTATGTTCAACAAATACCGACTAAATGACATGCTTATACGGTTAATACTCGTCTGAAAGTATGTACCAAAACTAAAAGTGTCGTAAAGGTTGGTCACACCCTTGACGTAATACAGAAGGCGCGTATGTCGCTCTGACGCCCACTGGCGCCGGCGCATATGAAAGCGCCAGAAATGCGGCGGCACGCAGTTATGAAATTATGACATTATTGGTTGATGATGAACGAAATACATGACACCAATCCATTGGGAACAAATAACATAATAAACAAATATAGAATATCTTTGCACACAACAGAATACCTCGGTTATCTTTAGGTAGGAATATAATTTGATAGGGGTCAAGTTATTGAGGGTTAGGAATAGGAACGCAAACCTTATGTACAGGTATTCTAAGGTAATGGAAGTAATTGCTTCTATTGTACCCATAAGAATAATGTGGAATCCAAGTGGTGATGATGCAAAGTAATTTGTCAATGAGTCCTCGTCCCCGGGATCGTATGGTTTATGGTCAGCTTCCATGTCAGAACGAATCTATGCATTTCATTGATAGTACATGTGTTTGAACACAATCTCATTATGTTAAGTGATACGTCATATGAAACTTATTTCACTATGACTGACCGACTCGCTCATCATTGTCTGTCAGTGTAACCCCACTGATGATTATAATCCCTTTAAACCTAACAGATCAACTCGGATATCTACAGCAATAATGTCGCTTACTCAGCGTTGATGGTCATATCTCTACAATTCTCTTGTCTGCCGCTACATAATAATAGCTTCATTCATCATCATCATCATCATCAGCCTATAATGTCCCACTGCTGAGCACAGGCCTCCTTTCACAAATGAAGGTGAAAGGGAATGGGCAATACTCCACCACGCGTGCCCACTGCGGATCGGTGGAGGTAGGCTAGTGGTCAACCTACTGTTGGAATTTTTCAAGCCGCCTAGGAGGCATCCAACTAGCTTAACGACTATCACAATTAAGTGATAACCGGGACCAACAGCTTTACGTGCCTTCCGAAGCACGGAAACGCTCGATTTGAAATACCACTAGGCGGTCACCCATCCAGGTACCGACCACGACAGGCGTAGCTTAACTTTGCCGATCGATTAAGAACGGCTAATCATGCTACACCACGAGCGCTTCTTAATAGCTTCATTATCCTAGCATAAATGGACCTCGTAGAGCTCTAGCCGGCATCTACAACTCCCAGGCGACCCTAACCGGTCGTCAGTTAATTTTCTTTCAACATATCTATTTATCGTAAACAATGGACTCTCGGACCACAAAAAATAACATTGCTTATTTACACACTATTTATACACCTACAAATTACAATGTTTAACTTCCAAGGGCCAATTACCATCGCTCTACGGCCCTAGAAAGCTGACAGAATAAAATCAACTGGAGGCAGCGGCGTGGGGCATCCAGTTTTCTATAATGATATCGTATGTTCCCTTAACCTTTAGTCATCTTCGCAAACCATGTTACACTGCGGGGCCCCTAATGTCGCTATTTGAATCCCTAAGGTTGGGGTCATGGAGTAAGCGATGCAATGACTTGGTAATGAGAGAAACGACATTGTAATCGAAGCGGCGTTAATGGTTTGCTAATTATATTTAGTCCTTGACTTTCACCGGTTCCATGGCACATAGCGTCATCGTCAAGGACTGTATGTATACGCAGGAGATACCAAGATTAGTCCTTTTTAAACTTTCGCTTTCGCTTTCACTAATACCCCAGTAGTACCTATTGCAAAAATAGTTGTGTTGAGAACTTATGTTTTTTTTTATGTTCCCTGGTGTTGCAAGCGTCTCTAACCTACATACGATAACCGCTTATCATCAAACGGGCCGAATGTTTGCGACTTTAGTAGTATAAATAAGTTCGATTTCATCGCTTGCTTAGTGGCCACATTTAGAAGGTCCCGGATATAAGTAACGACATGGCCACCCATTTCAGTCAGACCCTTAGCCATCGGTGTAAATAAGTTCCCTTGTATGCAGCAAATAAACTAGCCTAGATGATTTCTATTACGATTATAGGTGTTCCTGCAAGAATATCTTTGCACACTACAGAATACCTCGGTTATCCAGGAATATAATTTGACAGGGGTCAAGTTATTGAGGGTTAGGAACGTAAACCTTATATAGAGGTATTCTAAGGTAATGGAAGTAAATGCTTCTACTGCACCCAAGAATAATGAGGAGTCCAGCAGGGGTATTTTCCGCAATTACTATTTTAATTTCCGAATTCGAATATTTTTGATGTTTCTTTACGGAAATATTAATTCGATTAATCGAAAAGTTATCGGAAATTAAAATAGCAATTACTTAAATTCGCCTCGGAAATTTTTGAATCCGTTTCCGATATCGAATCCGACGTTTTAAAATAGCCCTGCGGGAGGTGGTGATGATGCAAAGTAATTTGACAATGAGTTCTCGTCTCGGGATCGTTGTTTATGGTCAGCTTCAGATATCAGATCTCATGTAGAGCCAAGCTTATAAACTCTACACGCTCTAACATCACAAACTCTACACACCGTAGTCAAAATATGTGGCTTGGCCGTTTCGCTACTACGTGAACTGTACTACAGAAAAGTAATTAACAGTGAATAAATTTTTCACGTTACGCCCATGTGACGGTAGAGAAACGGCCAAGCCACATATTTTGACTAAGGCGTAGAGTTTGTGAAGTTAGGCCTTGTACCTATAGTTAGTGCGTGTAGAGTTATAAGCTTGGCTCTACATGAGATCTGATAACTTTTTGATAGTGCGAGCCATATGGTCTCGTCTTGGCAACATTTTACATGAAAATATTTTTGATAGGATAGTACTTTACTCGTTCTTATAGTTATCTGTAAACTGAATTACAATTGTGGCAATATATGGGCTGTGTTTCTTGCCGGATTCTTCTCAGTTGAAGGCCGAGTTCGGAACCGGTGGTAATTTCAATTTTGACCTTCATAATTGCCCTTCTGGGGCACGAAAAAAATGGCGGTTCCCTTTCACGAAAACATGGCAATGGCTTAATGCTAAGTTTCCATAGTAAAATTCAACCCTCGGCCGTTATGCATATTTCCATGGTACCTATAAGTCTGTGTATCTTTGAGTTATTTCTTGTTGACTTCACTCCTCTACAGTTAATAACTCCAAGTCAATATTTCCAATACGCTCTTTCTCGGAATATTCTCGTAACTTTTTGTTTATTATTTTGTTTATGAACTTCGTTATACGGATCAGTGAATCTCAATGTAAGAAATTTTCATTGTAAGACTAAGCCATCAAAGCTGTCGGAGATAACAATTTTCGAGTGAGTAATACACCTGATGTCGCAAGCGTTTGGAATACGGGCACCGCTTACCATCATGCTTATTTGCTATCTTTGTAGCATGGGAAGATATGATGAAGGAATCTATCGACTGAGGCGATAGCGCAGGACCTATTTCCTCGTAAACTCGGATTTGTGACAAATAGTTTGTAAAGACTGTGAAATTTCAGTGTTTTTGTTACTCCATCTGAAATTGTAGACTTCCACAACTCTGTTTTCGTAATATCATCGGGTTGCTGGTCGAATAAATTTAATTACCTGTTCTTAGGTGCTACATCTTAACAGAAGTTTATACACAATTAGTTACCAATTTTCTGTTAATATTTTCATTTTATTATGAGCTCGTAATACTGATCTATAAATAAAATCTTCGTGGGACGCTACGAGCATAAAGGACGTCCTACGCATATATGCTACACCAACGAAAGTATATACCTAGATTACCTAGGTACTTTAAATATTAAAGACACTGGAGGAGAAAGACTTAATTGCATTTTCTTAATATAAAAATAATAATATCGTCTTAAATGAAATGAAGACCGTGAAATTTAAGGATAATATCATATTGTGATATTTTTAATCACTGTAACGCGGGTGAAACCGCGGCGGACAATTATTTTACTCAGTATTTCAATAACTTTGGAAACTTATCAATAACATAAATAAATTAACTTATTCGAAAAGTTATAGCGAGATATAACTAATACAGAAATTATTTACTGAATTGAATAATTCATTAAAATAATATTTACATTTAATAACTTATCTTTTGGATAGATTGGGTATGTCATACTCACTCATACGCATGTATGGATTTACAAACAACGTTTGAATTATTTGTGTTTATTTAAACACCAACTGTCCCCAGTGGTAGTACCCGCGTTACCGGAATACCTAAATAAATATCCTGGGTTATTCTTAACTCACGGGTACCTGTGGGGCGATTAAACAAAAATTTGGACACTAGTCTACTGCTCATGGATTTTTTTCTATGTTAGAAACCCTCCTCGGCCTCCGCACAATATCTGACCAAAGTGTATTTTTTTTATTAATAATTTAAATCAAGCTCATTGAAGGATTCAAACCAGAAATTCATAATCGAGTTAATTAGAAAAGAAATGCAGTCGTTACCTACAAATAAATAAATATACAAACATTGATTGAGGTATTAAAAAGGTTATTTAAATGTATTTTAGATTTTTTTATTATTATTACATTTTAGGAAACTTATTTATTTCTGCTGTGTTAATTGCTGCTCACTGTTATAATTTCTTTATATTTAATTTTAGCATATTGTTTTTTCTAATTTTTAAGAGCATCCATTCTGTAGCAGTGGCGTCCAAACGTCAACTGAGGTTGCCGCTGAAAATCAGCGTTGACAGTATTGCTGAGCTGCCCTTTTTTGGCAGTATAATAAATTATTAATAATAATTAATAATAATTTATTTATATTCACACATATTTTAACAGTTATACAAGATTAATGCACACAAGAGAGTCATGTATGTATTTGTTGCACGAACATTGCACACTGACACCCAAGCTAGGCAAGAGCCTGTATTATGGGGGACAGCATTCGGTCAATGTATTTAAAACATACAATGAAAAATTACAAAAAACGTGTCTGACGCTGCATATTAATAACAAACATGGATCAAATTGTTGAAAATGTTATCTTAGTGAAGTAACTTTAATTATAAGTAGGTATTTGTGTAAGGCAGTGTTTGTTTGTGTGTACGCAGTGAGAATTTAGTTAAAGTATGTATTAGCATAGTTCATTGTTTTACTGTTAAATAAAAAGTTATTCTATTCTATTCTTGATTGATGTAACATAAGAAGATGATGTAAATACAGAAGCAAGAAACATTTCAATGAAATTAATTCTATTTGAGGCACATACATGAATAGGAGCGCGTAAAAGCAATACAAAAGTGATGAATAAAAAGGCTTCACAAAAAAAATACGTGGTGTACTTTCGTTCAAAACATCTTGTGGAGTTTAGGCGGCTGCTTATGCGTTTTTCGTGTATAAAAGAGAGTAAACACGCTCCGTCTATTTTATCTCAACAAGTTGGCTAGATGCAGCCTTGAAAATACAGCTCCTGCATTCTTCAGGGATTAAAATGGTCTATATTGCGTTGCCGTTATTAATTTCTATACTTCTCTGTTCTAAATTGTTATACTTCTCCTAACAATGAACTATTTTGAAACTAATAAATATTATTTTATTTTAAATATTAACTATTTAATCACAAGCAAAAGGAAATACTTAAACAAATTCATCATTGATTTTTACTCGTAAATATATGTCGTAATTGCTATGTCCCTTTTTAGCATGTAACTTTGTAGCGAGGTTTTTTGTGCTTTGATAGGATATAGGATAGAATAGCGAAAATATCGTAGTGCTGTGGTTGAAACACGTTTTTCCTTTGCAGGAATAATTAAATGATATTAGTTCCAATAAAAAGCACGTGTTACCAAATGCGACTGTAGCAAGGCTGTTAACAGCTGTGGTTTTCCTCGTGGCATACATAATTCAGTCAGCGGCGAAAGCCAGATGGTCTCTCAGACCGCACGCGCACTGAATGTCGTATAGTAAGTGAGTTGTGTGTTTAGGTCGGGTAACACCGGGTTTTTATAGCTGGCAACATCCTTGATGCTGAGAATGTAGGTGAAGTTTGATTGCACTGAATAGGCTCGATCGAGAATGTAGCTCGAATTTAGTGAGGATTCTGTGACTTCGTAAAGGTGCGGTGGCTTTTTTTGCAGCACTAAGATTGACAGTTGATTTTACTTACACTCCAATATCACTTGGTACCTTGTTCTATTCTATAGTTTTAAGGTGGAAAAACATTCTTGTTTTTGGGTGCTTATCAATTAAGGCTACGCCATTATATGTACCACAAGATGGTTCTTCGAAAGAAATTTAAGGGAAATATGCAAGTCGCAAGTATTTTGTAGATAATATACAGACTGTTTCCCGATACTTAAAAGGACACCTGTTGCCCAACTCCATTTTCAGCAACCAATTAGGGGATCGCTTACAAAAACCTTTCGCATATTGTTTTTTAGGAAAACAGCCTATTTTAAGTGCGTAAAGAATCCCAAACTCGGTAATAGGTCGGTGAAAATGGGCATTCGTTTGTGAACGAGGGTAAAGGCGCTATTAAATGTACCAAACAAATAATTATTGAGACCCAATTATAATTGTTATGTTTAATTATAATGGTCAGCTTTCTCAAAATCAACAAGTGACATAACGAGAAAATGCCTCAAGGTGTCTCAGATACAGGTGTGATGGGGAAAAGACAGCGTAATAACTGGATAGCTATTATTAACTTGTCAAGGAATCTGTTTTATTCGATTTGTGCATAATACTGCATGTCTACGAACAGGTTGCGGTTTAATCGACTCGATAGAAAATAAGGGATTGTGTTTACAACCCGCAGGCACAGATCACAGCCCACATGCTTTTATAGGCCTGTTTCAATAACTCATCGCAACTAATCCTAACAAAATGTTGTACAAGCATTTCTCCCAATAGAATTACTAACTCGTATTTCGAAGTTGTATCTCCACCTTGCATTATCCACGCACTGACTTCTGATAGATAAATAATTTGGTCAGACTCTTAAAGCTCAAGGGGTTTCGAATCCGCAATCCGTCTCCATAAAATGACCCAAATCAACGGAATCGTCGGTTGTTTCTGCTAAGCTTTTGGGGATTACATCAGCACAGATTTATGGGGGTCCGCAGTTTTACCCTTTCTCGTATTTTAGTTTAAATATTGTATGTTGCTGTGTCTTTAACTTTTGCGGATGAGGATTGTTACTCTCTTACATAAATATGTTATCAGTTACTGCTGAAAAGTTATCAGTCTTTATTAATGCTGAGCCATCGTCAACATCATCAACATGCTTTTTATATGCTTAGCTTAGTTCCATACCGCCTTAGTTAATATTATTATTGTTTCCTTCCATTACTCGTGAGCAAGTTCCACAACCAAGACATTTTTGCGTTAGAAGTGCATAAAAATATCAAAAAAACCAATGTTTTAAGTGAATCGTTCAAATACATGAGGCAACTGTCTTCTTAAAAGTTATAAAACTACCTTCCACTTTAGTTAAGTAACTCAATAGACATCCTGAACATTCACCGACTTTGCATCATTACCCGTGCATCCAGAGACCAGTTCACGGTCAATTAATTCAATACCATGAATTCCCATGCAGGACCATTACTTCCACAATCTTCACTAACGCGCTATTCAGCAATTTATTGACCGTGCTCTTATGCATTTAAAATGTGCAAATATGTGATATAGCCCCGAGCTACTTCCTAGGTTCCCGGCGCGTGATATAACTTCTGTTTTCCTGCTGCGCCTGTCTGCCTAGCAGATACAACTTGTTATCAAAGTGGTATCTTGTTGTAAAAGTTTCAACTAGTACAATTATATTGTTGTGCTCGAGCGTAGTTATGTTATTAATCGACTTCAAAAAAAGGAGATTATCAATTCGACATGTATGTATGTAATATTATTGGAACCGCAATATATTCACATATGATAATCTATTAGGGCTTCCCAACAAATATACCAAATATCATAGGTGTATGTATATTTGTCCACGTATATCACCGAAGATATTAATCAGATTGTAACCATTCTTCTTTTTTTATTGGTTTATATTTACCTACTTCAACTTGCGAATAGTGCAAGTTTCATCGAAATCGGTTCAGTAGTTTTCAAGATATGGACAAATATGTGTGACGGCCTGGCTTATTGATACGAGCTACAAGTGTGGTGTCAAAGGAAAAACATCTCAAAACCTTGGTCAAATTCTAGTGCATTTAAGAGAAACTAAAAACGACGTATTTCATTGAAAATATTTCGCTGACTTAAAATCGTTTTTGTTTATTCTCGTTTACCTTGATTTTGATCTGAGTAGTAAATATTATATTTGTATTTCATCTCATGATTAAGAAAATATCTAGGCTTAGTCCAGCGGTTTGACCCGCGTTCGAACTGAATTAGGCATAATTCTACTGAGTCAATTATTAATTTAAACCTTTTTTAAACTATCCTGTGTTTGACTACAATCCCCGTGCTAAGCATACAAGCAAAGAAACTGGCTCTCAAATCTAGCTGCAAGAACGCAACGGTAGGTATTTGTGAAATATTTTCAACGTAAGGGTGGTAGCCAGACGGGTTCTTACTAAGCCACCCTACCGCCGCTATGGTTTCCTCACGATGTTTTCTTTCACTGAAAGCTCAAGCTCACTGTAGGATTCCAACCCACAACCTACGTCTCGGCATTCGACAGCTGAACTATCAGCGCCTTCAATGCAAATAAAGTTTTTAAAACGAGTGGTTTGAACTTGGGTCTTGATCAATCAGTCAGGAATTCAGGATACATATTCCAAAATACTCTTAATTGGGCGTGCCTAAAAAGTTACATAAGTGGTCGCGTGGGGTGTATAATAGTCCGTCATAAAAATAGTCCAAATAATGCGAGTAACTCTTCATAACATTAAACTTTCGTTCGTAACTAAATTGTCAATGTCACACGCGTTTATAAAGCTTTGTAACTGAATGAATTTATACGCGTTTATAAAGCTGGAAACATTCGTTGGGGTATACAACCAATTAAGATAGACTATAGTTAAAAGGTCTTTGGCCTAAGATTCAGGAGGTTTCGGGGGCGATAAATCGATCTAGCTACGTAAATTTTTAGAAAACGTCGTTTTCTCCGTGTTTTCAGGCAATGAAAAACTGCTACAATATCATTAGAATGTACGAAGGTAAACGCCACCATCTACAAGCTTATAATAGCTCAGGTGGGAAATGGGGCGGTCCCGAAACCAGAAGACCCCGTTTCGAGTCCAGATGGTTACTTTTTCGCTTTTTTCCCTTTTTTTCAAGTTTCTTCTATTGTGAGAAAAAATATTATGATTTGACAAAAAGAAAACGAGTGAAGCTCGGTCATCCAGGTACTTTTTTTAATAACGATGCAGCGATGTCGGCCATAGCCAGTTCTCACAAGGGTTTTCACGAGATTGAATGTTTTGCTCGGAAGTGACTGACGTGCCCAATTGTAGAGTGAAAAGCTACGCATAACTATACCACGACAAAGTGCCGTAATTTTTATAAAAAAGTAACACCTGAAGAGATTTATTTATTTATTATGATGATGAAATAACCCCTTCGTTTCCAGTTCGTTGTAACACGGTTTGGAAAGTTGCCTTTGCTGAGAAGAGCCAGTACAGTAAAGAAGAGTGTAAGACTTTCAAAACATGCGTTATATTATGCATTTATGCTTGAAGGTACCTCATACTCTTTTGCCATTGATTTTACCATATCATCAATGATATAAAATATGGTATCAGATATTATAAGGTAAGCCTAGGGGTGGGGACTTTTAGAATGTTTGTCTCCTAACTAGTCCAAACAAAGTTCCGAAGTCAAACTGTCTGCTTTCAACCGGGTATTATTATTGACGTCATTAAAATAATCCAGGGCTAAAAACGTCAAACTTGATAGCAATATTAAATTAACAAATAATTTTAGATCATCTGATAGTTTAGTCAAACGAGCAGTTAACGACGTCTTAACAAACTGTTCGCAATTAGTTGAATATCGATTACTCAGTTTGTTTTGATTGGCTTTGCTTCGCTTTGATGTTGATATTTAGTTTGTTATGTTTTAGAGATAAAATTAAAATAAGCTTGCCTGATTTCGGATGGTAGAAAAATATCTTGAGATTTTAAAAAAAATGAATGGAAAATATTATCTAGTTTCCATAAATTTTATTCCGCAAAAACATCCAATTAAAATGTTAGTTCTTTGTCATCAATGAGACGCCCTAATAAATATTTTTTGGGATCTTTAGAAAATATCGAAAATATGAATTGAATCCAGAAAATAACGTTAAGTACGCTAAGATTCGATAACAAAACTGCTTTGAAATTTCTTTAAGAAAATGGCGTTTGGGTTTTCCATCCCAGATCAATCTATGACTAACGCCCTAATTAGGTACACACAATTAGTCAAATTGCGTCTCAAGTTGTTTTCGATGCCGATGAACGATCAAGTACGCGTGTATGGAAATCAAATTAACATCTGTAATCGGGTCTTAAACACATTATAAGTGTTTATCTTGATATAAGCTATAAATAATTAACTCGTTTAGTTTTTACAAGCTTTTATTTAACTTGCAATGTATGTATGTATGTTTGTTCGTTCGGGTGGAATCTTGCAAGTCGAATTTCACCCACTTCCAGTTATCGGATTGACTTGATATTTGGTATACATTAGTGTATTGGATGACAATACAAGTACAGTCAACAAAAAGTACAGTCACTCAAAAAAAGCTTGTATTAAAAATGTTTTTTTTAAACAAAGAGCTTATTCATAGGCATCTTTGTATGACATAAGTATTTATTACTATAATTGCATAATTGCTTTTAGTATGCATAATCATACTTAATCCCACCCGATCTCAAACTATAGCTTTCTAACTTTCATGAAGGGATTAACCCTGGCTCCAACTTGGATATTCGCATTACATCATAGTCAGCTTAACTGGGATTAAAACTTATAGTAATGTAGAATGTAATAATAAGTTCTAAACATAGACATTATAAAATTAATGACTTATTAATTGGTTGTTTTCCCTAGAGAGTACAGCATCGGTTTCTTAAAGAGGAGATATCTTCAGGTTAGGCAACGGGAAGCAAACACTGCGTCGAAATGATTATAAAAATTCTTTATTGGTACAATTACAAAAATAGTGTCTTATAGAACGTTATGAACTATATATACATCAATATACATCAATTGGCAAATATAAAAGTAGAACTGGTAGTAACCCTGCCTATACAACCGTCGCAATTGTCAACGGAAGCGCTCCTTGGCACCACCTGCTGCGCGTGCGTCGGTGGGCGGTCAGCCGCAACCAACGGCTTCGGACCCTACGTCCCATTATCAAATTAGTATTTTCCATCTTTATTCCACATGGGTATGCAAGCGAGATAGCATTATATTGGTGCAACAGTATTGCACTGCACCCTTCGAAATCAGGTGCTCGCAACGTGGAACGACACGCTTCCTTTCAGTAAAGGTTTCGTTATAAACAAATGTCGGAATCACCAGATGGAACATACTCTTATCACAAAGAAACCTATGTTAAACATGAGTCTACCCGGTTTGTGTATCAGATAATGGGTTTTGAACCCATGCTTTGAGATAAAAGATTTATTTTCAATCAACACAAACTATTCTTAAGACTTGGCTTAAATTTTTAATCTCGAGGTTTTTACTTTACAATTGTACTTCTCATCTTACCGATTCCACTTACATTGTGTAAGCTAGAAAATATTCTTCAGTCGCAGAAACTTACGTAAAATGCATTACTTAAGCTGTTGGTTCTTATATGAATTGTTGTACTTATCTTCTTAAGTGACAAACAAACCGACAAGGCTTCCTGTATTATGCGCTTGTCCGTTTGTAATCTGCATAGCGAGTGTTTCTAATGCGCATAATCGTATTATCTAGGAAATGTATATTAGCTTATTATTTACTTTAGCTACATAACGCGAACTCACCGTATGTTATACCCACTGAGTCTTAGGTAAATGAAATTACATGTGAGCCTCATTAAAAGATCTATTACTATGACATATTATTATGAGGTCTATATAGAGTCTGTACAAAAAAGCAATAATGAATCATAAGAGGGTTCACATTCCAAGTTCCGTTATCTTTATTATTCCCCGACAAATTTTGACCCTTTCTTTATTACGCTTCTTCCATTTACATAATAACTTGCTGACCTACCAGTAACAGTGAGATATCAATTCCTTTCTTCCAAAATTCTAGAGATCCCTAATGCAAATACTCGAGGAAAACATGCAAATTGCACAAAGATATTGAAAGCGTTGTCGGTTCTCGGCAAATTGTAACGTTTGCTTATGAAAAATGTAAGGTTAAGTATAAGTTAGGTAATCGTGCTATGGTAAAATGGCCATCCAGGAACTGACGAGACTAGCGTAAAATTATACTCCGTGGTTCTGAATAACGGGTGTGTCACATATGTACTTGGCGTAAGTTATGAAAGACATAACTGATTGTTTGGTCATGATATTGCATTAAATTGTCTGTCCTATTCACAATAAATCGTAGTGGTTGTCCTTTGAAATCATTATGTAGTATTTAAGGACATTTTAAAAATTCGGACATATTCTAACTAACAAAAAACTGTCGCTGAGAGTCGGCCACCTCGCTTTACGTACAAGCCGGCACGCACACATTTTTAAATCGGCCATTACGCAGAATCACGTTTCATAGGTAAATTAACAATTCAATCACTAAGTGTGTGAACTGAAAAAATAGAGATTAAATTAAAAAACACAGGTAAATAGCCGCCGCCATTACGTTGCCTCAGTTTAGTATTAGCCAGAGTACCTACTGTCCGACCTAGTCTGTGGTAGTATTCAACCCTACTGCTGATCATTGTGCTCCCCTCTCACTCAGCAATAGCTCGTGCGGTTCACGTGCATCCACCAGACTCCCCTTACAATGAGGGATATTAAAGCCATGCCGTCCAGATTTCCTCACAATATTCCGCTTCTCCAAAAAGCCGTACATCAAACTATAATTACTGAATGCCTATCATTTTTATGCGTGCAAATTGGACATAATCAGATATTCGTCCATTGCTTGCACCATCAGTAACTATATGATGCTTAAGTACCTACTTACCGTGTCGCTTCGCTCGCGCATTTATGGTTATGAATATTAAAGATAATTCTTTGTAGACAAGGGGTGGTTTTTATATACGGCCACATGGTGCACACTAAAATTAGATCCATTATCTCATAGCCAAGGCTAGCATTCTATAATGTAGTTACTGCAACAGTATTTATGTTCCTCATTCCTGTATCATGTCTTTTAGAAGGTAGCCGGAGAATTCATAGCTTTGATTGTATTTCTTGTACTCACTATTGGAGAGTGGATAAACCACCAAATTTTTTAGTCACTTAAATCTTGCTCGCATTCCTCAGCATGAAAGAACAACTTAGAAGTATATTAGATTCTCTAAGTTAGAAGTAGTAGCAATTTGTTAACGGATCCACCAAAGAAGCTTAGTATTTATGAGCGCTCATGCTCCTAATAACGACACAAGGTATAGGTTATTTCAGCGAAATATCTAAACATTAACTTAGCCGACTCGCGGGGTAATATCAAAGAGCAAGATTACGATCACTTTATATTTCAACCGTTTTTTCTCAAGTATATTTATTTTTTCAATAAGCCCCGGCAGTTTTATGGTCCATTCGATCCACGTTGATGATGATTTGATAAATCTTTTGATTCTTACGCCAGGAAATATCATCGAAATTTGATGACTACTTTTTATGTGCGTAAGTAATTGAAGTTTACGTTGATATGCGTGAATACAATAGGTACTGAAACGATTTCGTAAGCTATAAACATCAAAATAAGTATCGTATGAAAGAGCAACCTACTTAATTTACCACTAGGGTTAATAAATTCCAGTCTGGAATTTTTAAATTAGAAGTGAAAGAGTTTTAAAATTAGAAAATAATTTCCGATCGCTTCAGAATCTTGGCGTTCCCTTAATTAGCATAACTCGACCTTTGAAATAAGCCCACTCAATCTTTCCCAATTTAATATTCCACGCAATATTCCCTAGAAAGATAGGCAGATAATCATCGTAGCATCAAGCTAGGACCATGATAATCGCGTCTATCCGGTTTAGGCACGTATAAGGAAACCTACCCGGCCAATTACCGTCTCACAGCTGGACGAAGCGTCTCATTGAATTTGTGCGATACGAGGACGCCAAGCAAATAGGACTTTATAAGAGTTACGTGTCTTGTTTGTGGAAATAAATTGATTTTTTGTTGCGTAAATTGAAAATTATAGTTGCGAGGTGCTTGGTGATATTGAAAGGGCTTCGTTGAAAGAGTATCAATAAAAGCTTTTAACTTAATAACATACTCTTTAGAGTTCCATTCATAACTTTTGACATTGATTCTTAGGGCTTCCACGCTTATTGTTAGATTAAAGACTGTTTAACGATAACCATAAGGTTATAAATGTATTCAAGTATTATAGAGCTCATGAGTTTGTTTTTATGATCGCACTTATCGTTGGTTTAGGTTACGGGTGAAAACTCGGGTCACAGATAGGTAACCATTTCGCAATCTCCTCCTAAATATTCATTTATACTGTTTTCAGGATTAGAAGATATCGGTGACAGTTCACATTTTCCGGTTCACTCATACTACTTGCGAGTAACTAATACAGGTCGTTGTTTTGGTCAGCGACGAGCGACTCAGGGTCGATAATACAAATGATACTGGTGCTAAAAAAAATATAAAAAAAATACTTTATTTTTTTTAATAATAAAAATAAAAAAATATAATTTTGAAAATCATGTAATAAGCTAAAGTGTAGACATAATACTCAACGGGAGTACGAGGGAGTAAAGGGGTGGGCCGATGGCGGCTTGCGCCTAGCTCTAGACTGTGCACGTGCCTAGTAACCATACTTTGCGGTAATTTTATTTCAAATTGAATAAGGTATTTCTCAACATATTTACAGTATTTAATGGAATTAAGTCCATTTTTGGGGAATATATATTTTGTACTACCGCTCCTGGGTCGCTTGTCGCCGACCAAAACAACACCCTGTATAATATTTTACAAAAAAAATATTTTAATTTCCATTTTATATCATTGCAAAAATACAATATATATCGCTATACATAACTAAGAAATAATTTCAGCACATTAATATAGCTTGATAATTTTAATAATTAAGAAATAGGATATCCTTAAAATACTTGCTGCATGAAACGGAACATTTACCTATAGTGATTGACAATGCTTGATCGACAGGGAAATTCAAAAAAGTATCGATATATGTTATATCGATTATTTTTGAATAGGTTTATCAATATCAAAATATTTTTAATTACCAAAAATTTCGGTATATCGGTACGATATCAAAGAGAGAGAGAATATTCTTACATTACTAGGTAAATTGATATTTACCTAGTAATGTAAGAAATTATGTTAGTTAATTGATATTAACTAACATAATTTCTCATAAATCCTGTAATAATTACCTGTAATAATTAAGAACATCGATAACAGTACAGTATGATACATGTGTGCAAAGTTGGTAATTACACACGAGGCGGTATTAAGCAGTAAGAGTGATAAGGAAATATAATTTGGAAAAGCACTAAAATAAAAATCGATTAGACTTTCTTTATTAACTTTCTCGATACAACAAAAAAATCGATTGGATATCGTTAAGGCGCATGACTATAATTGTCAAAAGTGAACTGTCACCGATATCTTCTAATCCTGAAAACACTTTAGGTAAAAGATATAAATGAACTCATTTGTTATTTAACTGCATAGTAGAATTTACTTGCATAGAGAGTTTAACACTGCAGTAAAGTTTACTTAGTTGGTACAGCGTTCCCGAGTAAACCTCACATGTTGACTTTAGCCGTGTTGGCACTGACCTTAGCTATCTGATATTCAATTAGTTGAACTTAGGTTTTAGACAAATATAGAGGAGAATTTAATACCGAATAATAATATTGTATATTAGCATTTAACTCTTAGTTTCTACTACATAGAAAAACCTGTATTTTAAAGACTTGTGCCTGAAATATCTATAAAAATACATGGTTCCAAAATTTATCCAAAATTTGATGTTTTTTTTTTATACCACTAAGGTGGCAATAAAGCATACGGCCCGCCTGATGATAAGCTGTTACGGTAGCCTATGGACGCTTGCAACACCAGGGGTATCACTCGCGCATTGCCGACCCTGATTGCCTGTCATTCATTAATATTGTCCGTCCCATGCTTTTGTTATGAGACTTCATTGGGAAATGTTTTCTCAATTATATAATTGAAAATTAATTAATTAGTGAAATGGTTCTGATATTTTGCAAAAGTTCACAAAATGTTGTCCATAAATAACATTTAAAAGGTATAAAGGGTATGTTGAGTGCAAAGTTGTTTGGATTTTTCATTATGTGCCAGGTTTTTGATAAAGCTTTAATGTGCGAGTAACATTCTCCTTTATTCCGCAGCGAAGTTTGAATAATGATTCATTTATAAGCGTACCTAATGGTTTGCGTGAATTTTATTGGGATCAACGGGTATACTAAAAAGCTTGTTGATTTTAAAGACCTTTATTTTAGGGCAAGCAGTATTACTGAGTCCCAATATTTTTTTGTTCCTATCTCTTTCTATATAGCATATTTATTGTGGTGTATTTGTTCGCAGTCGGAGCGAGTCGGCTCTGAATAGCCCGACGGAGCCCGACGTGTCGCTGGCCGCGTCTCTCACCGATCCCCTGGAGGCGCACACCTTAGATGAGGCCAGGAGAACTATCAGGTAACAGTCTTTCTTCTCTTCTATGTAAGTAAGTTTGTTTTTGATCCACATGAATCTAGGTTCTGCCGCTACAACACTTATGAACAGACATGGGGTTAATAAATCAAGCATTTGTAGACTTTGCCAGTTTGCAATTGAGATACTCATATCACTACTATTCAGGATTCATATAAGTAATTTATGCGCGAATAGATACGATGCCTATAACAATTAAAGCACAAATAGCAGTAATTAAAATTTTATTTAACCTTCTTACAGGGACCTTCGAATGAAGTATCGGGCACAAGCGCATCAGTTGCTAACATGGCGACGAGCTCAGCGCACGCAGGAGGAGCTCGTCTCTCGATTACAAAGAGAAAAGGCTGAACAACTCAAATCCCTCTCCAGTCAACTACTACTCTTCGAGTCACGTCTAGTCCGAAAGCAAAAAGAAATCACCAACATGCTAGCATTGAGAGAAACGATCATTATGAAACAGCAGAAAGTTATAGAAAGTCTCCAGGCAAAATTACTAGACAATGGAATAGAAATGACCCAAAACATCCCCGATTTCAGAGATATGCTCCAAGACACCCACATCACCGGAGACTTTGATTCACTCAACGATTCAGATTCAGCTGTGATAATGGAAGACGTCGACTGGGACAGCAGCAACATGCCACACATACCGAGGTTCAGGTCGACGAACCCTGACAGCGTCACAATCGTCAGGTCCATATCTGATGCAATAGATCCAAATTTAAAGTACAACGTCGTCCGACGGTCAAATGGCTTCTTGCGAAGGCCAGAGATTCTGGAGACTGTATACAGCGTCGAAGAAGAAGTTGATGGCGATTCTACCAAAGGTCTGAGCGCTCAGAACAGTACTGAGAAAGAGCTGAAAGATGCTAATAGGACTGATGAGGAGAAATACAAGGAAACTAGTCTTTTAGCCCAACGACGGGATAATTTCCGAATGAGGAGTGTCGTTCTAACAGCTGAAGTTAAAAGCATAGATAGCGATAAAGATCTCAAACCCAAAAATGGGAAGGATGTCTGGTCGTACAGTTATGTGCCAAAAAGGATGACTCCTGCCAACGATTCGGAAGAAGAAGCCACTTCGAATGCCGAAAGTGATGAGGACCCAGAACCGAGGTCCAACCACGTGGTGACGTACAACCGGGTGATGTCCAACCACAGGAACGTGACCAAACCTAAAGATGTTAAGTATAAGAGGATAAATAAAGCCAAGTCGAAGAGTTTGGAAGAACTTAGAGGAAGATTAAAGAATTGGGTGGAAAAAGGTAATAAGTTGGCAAATATACCGCTGGAACACGCCCAGAGTTACGCCTAAAGAGATTTATGGAAGTTCCTTTAGTTAAGTTTACGTGTGTTTTAACCTTAAACAAAAACGCTTTTAAAATTTGACGAAGTGTTACGCAAAATGTGAATTTGATGTGCATTTAGATATTTACCCTCTAAAGAGATTTCAAATAAAACATCACAATGTTAAGTAGATCACACGTACTTGTTAGTTTATTGAAATAAAAGTACCTTTTTAAATTGTTAAGGTTGTACCTAACAGCTTTACACGTTGGAGGCAAATTATTAAACTATTCTTGATACTTGAACTATTGTAAATAAATGTTTCATATACTAATATTATTAATATGTGCAACATAAAAGTAGGCTAGGATTTAGTTTATATTTTCACAGTTTTCTACTTTAAATACTGGCCTAAATGTACATAATATAGTTTATTTATTATTTGAATATAAACCATACTATAATACAGGTTGATGTTTTAAACAACTGAAGATTTTTATTTTATGAATGTTTAAAAAAAATATCGAGTTGCGGAAATTGAATAAAAGCACACACTTTTATGAATAAAATGTGAAGCTTTATGGTGAAAATCAAATTTGGTTCGACTTCCCATTATTCGGGTCCTAAAATAGAAAACTGTGAAAAAGTTTTGAAAGGAGACAATTTTTTTGCGCACGACTGATTTGTGTATTTAATTTACATTTAGCTGAAATGTATATTATAATGTCTTGGAAATTGTAAATCGCTTGATGGGAATTGAGAATGTCATGTGATGTCGTGAAGTCATTTTTGCAAATCTACAGTAGGTAAGTTGTAAAAAAAAACTTTAATATGCGAGAATAATTGTTTAGATATTTATTGTAATCGCGTCTCGGTGCCAATTATTAATATAATTTCTTAATTAATACATAGTAAGTGTTGTCTGTAAATATACAGGTTGATCATTTAATTATAGAAAGAAAATACAAAAAAATATATTACACTGGTAAAAGTTACAAAATAATTGATATAAAAATACTTTGCCATTGATGTTTAGCGTAGATACGTGTCTATTAAGTGTTAATATTATCTTAGAAATAGCGCGTGTCCATATATTTTATATTTATTAGCCGAAGAATAAATGTTTTATAGCGAATAGTCGATAAAAACACGTGTTTCATGTGACACGTCCGATAGTATTTTAATAAAGATTAGTGCATCAAAAATATTTTACTTTTGACGGTAGGCGGTAACAAACCTTCTGGATATGTTCTTAAAAGTTATTTTACATGTGATTGTTTTGTATCAAACTAAAGATTATACCTATGTTAAGTTTTCTCAGATTATAATTGGGCCAATCAACTTAAATTTGTCCTTTTTAAAAACTTTGTACTTTTTAACTTTGTTAAATGATCAACCTGTATAATAAGTACCACATATCATTTCTGAGCTGTAAATTAAACAGATGGCTTGAAATACTATTTTTAATATATAACAAATCGTTCATGTAAACCGTTTATCATTCCTAATAATAGTCAGATCCTGATATTGAATTCAGAATAAATATAATGAATAAATATTACTTTTGTTTTACTTATAGCAATTGTGAGGAACTGTGATATTGCCAACTACTTAGAAATGTTGATGAAATGCGACTAAAACGTTCGCTCTCGTTCGTTTAGTGTAATACCGCCAAAATTCTACCTACCGACACAGTAAAATTTAAGCAATTACAGTAGGAAAACTCCATCATAGTGAGTCAAGTGAGAGAAACAAACACATTCGCAGTTATAATATTAATAAATCGCCGCTCACGGGTTGGTCTCCTATTTCACCCCCTTAAGGATTGAATGCCGGGAAATCCTTTATTAGTACTCAAGAAATATTTCCTCTAAATTTCTAGTTTCAGATCAATTTAGGCTGTGCGTTGTCTGTCAATCGGTCCGTATTAAGCCCGAAGTTACAAAGCCCTAAAGCTGTGTCACAATGACGTACCATCTGGTGATGTAACTTCGGATTAAATGGTTGAAACAAGTTCTTTGTTAAAAAAAAAACATTTTTAATACAAGCTTTTTTTAGTGACTGTACTTTTTGTTGACTCTACTTGCGACAAAGTACTCATCAAGACGAATCAAACTAGCCCAAACTCTATGGGGTTATGTGGTTTTATTACGGATTTCCTATGGCCACCTTCCAGCTCCATCATCAGATCAGCTCCACGTCATCATAATAATGCATTGTCACGCGATTTGCATATTCGTGCAAAATTTCAGCTCAATCGGAAACCGAAAAGTGGGTAACTTTTAAAATTCCATTACAGACAATGGGACAGGTGAAACTAATAAATAAATAAAAGCTTGTAATTAATTATAAACCAAGTTGACGCAAGCGGCGTGTACCTACACTATTTCACTAAATAATTTTTATTCATGAGACAAATAATAATAATAACAAAAACTACTCTAAACTAAACCTAATCTCTAATCATAAAACTATTCTAAATCCGTGCCAGCGGCTAACGTAATTAAAACTACTCTAAACTAAACCTAATCTCTAAAAATAAAACTATCCTAAATCCGTGCCACCGGCTAATGTAATAAATACTACTCTAAACTAAACCTAATCTCTAATCATAAACTATTCTAAATCCGTGCCAGCGGCTAACGTAATAAATACTACTCTAAACTAAACCTAATCTCTAATCATAAAACTATTCTAAATCCGTGCCAGCGGCTAACGTAATAAATACTACTCTAAACTAAACCTAATCTCTTATCATAAAACTATACACGGCTTACATACAACATAGCAAGCATACAACTAGCCACAGAGTATATAAATACTATACGTACAAATAACGTTGCTAGAATACTGGTAGTATTGCCACGTTGGATGGCAATGCTAAGCTGCTGACCGAAGTATCCCAGCATCCTGGAAACGAGTCGCCTCAACAAGACCAGCCGCCCTGCAACTTCTAGAATTTAATATTTGAATTTCTTCTTCTCTTGAATCAAAATAGTGCACGCCAGTGGTTGACGCAAGTGCGCCATAAAGTAATTAAAGTATACAACAAAATATGCAAAGTAAGTACATAAACTGCAACATTCTCAGACGCTATATTACTCAAAGCTAAACCAAAGAACCTCAGATGTACCCTTATAAATATAAGAACATTTATAAAACATAAGATCTTATTTAGCCTTCACGGTTTTAATATCAGATCACATAAGGTAAATCTACAGGAACTATTATATTACAGAAAAATAATTAACTGAATTAAATCTTTCACCTTACGCCTATGTGACGGTAGCGAAATGGCCAAGCCACATATTTTGACTACGGTGTGTAGAGTTTGTGAAGTTAGTTAGGGCTTGTAGAGTCAGGGCTTATAACTCTACATTTAGGGCGTGTAGAGTTATAAGCTTGGCTGTACATGAGATCTGATAACTTTTTGACAGTGCAAGCCAAATGGTCTCGTCTTGGCTACATTTTACATGAAAATGTTTTTGGTGGGATAATATAGTCTCAAATGCCGATTAGCATTTGGTTTGATTAGAACTGCCATGCCACAGGTCGTTGGTTCGATTTCCACCCACGACAAATATTTGTGAACATATATATATCTTATACGTGCATGGTGTATTTTACAATTAGTACAATAATAGTTCATCAGTTAACCGGCTGGCTTCCATGCTACAAGTTGCTCAGTTAGGGATCAGATACCCGTGCATGAAGATTCTCAGGATACTAATTGGGCTTATAAATCTTAGAACCAGCATATCCCTGTTTTTTAGGATAGGCTTGTGGTAGACTACAATATCACCGTTTTCTGATGTGGTCGACGGTACTACTGAAGGGAACTGTAGTTCAAGTGCATCGGCAGGCTAGAAGATTAGAACTTGAGGGTGGTAGCCGGCTGGCTATGGTAAGATCAAATCTTACAGAAATCTCATAGACTATTTTGTAGGGTGCCTGGCTAGGCACTATTACACTTATATTTCTACCACCGTTCAATCGGTTCCTCACGAATTTTCCATCACCGCTCGCTCATTGTCAAGAGGTTGACAAACAGGCAGACGGTCAACCTGATGGTAAGTGGTCACCGCCGCCTATGGACATTTGCAATACCAGGAGGATTGCCGATGTGTTGCCGACCTTGCAGCTGCAGATTTTGAAACTATATTTATTCTGCAGAAAAGTGCAATTCGCGCAATCTATTGTTTGGGTCCTCGTGAGTCACTACGAAGTCGATTCAAGGAATTTAAAATTTTAACGTTACCGTCACAGTACATTTATGAAAATATTATGTTTGTCCGTAAAAACTTAAATTTATTTGAAATTAATAGTAGCCGCCATAACTTCAATACAAGAAATAAAGATAAAATTGTGACACCTAGATTCAGGTTATCTAAAGCTAATAAGTCTTTTCTCGGAAATTGCGTTCGATTCTATAATAAAATCCCACTCGAAGTAACTAAAATGTCTTATGATAAATTCAAAGATTTCATAAAGCAGAGGTTAATTGACAAAGCCTACTATAAGGTGGCTCATTACGTGGAAGACAAGAATACATGGTTGTAGTAGCTTCTCTCTGCACTTGCATCCCCCTGGCTGAGTGACAATTGTACGAATAAGCATAAAATAATAATGTATATATTGTATAAGTATTTGGAAAAAAAGCTGTAATATTAAAAGATCTACCACAAAAAAAAAAAAGCCTTGCTGAATTTCTTGCCGGAGTCTTCTCAGTTTAAGTGTATTCCGAACCGGTGGTAAATTCAACTGTATGTACCAATTTAACGTTCATAAGTGCCTTACTAAATAAACTGAATAAATGACTTTTTGATTTTGATTTTGATTTTGAAGAGCTCTTGAGAGAATTTTGGGCTAAATCGGGACGTCTGGCTGCGCTCTCATTCGATCCATGACATTCGCACCAGTGTCAGTGTTCGACATCTACCACTGAATTTATCTCCATCTTATCTTTATGCCAAAGTGATGGCCAAGTTTTTTGTTGATGAATATTTTACTAAAAGATATCAAAGTTTACGAGTATTGATTCTTTTAAATCTATCTAAATAATTAACATAACTTGTAACAAAATTAGAGTTATGAAGGACAGTACAGTAGCTAAGCCTACCTGAGAAGTTAAAAGTTTATTAAGCCCGACATCTACTGGAACATGAAAAACGTTTTCCCTGAAGAGTAATGACCAAGAACCTACAGATTAGGAGGCGAATAAAATAATTCTTAAGATTATTAGTTAGTACGAGTGACGTGAAGATGTATTTAATTTATTCTTAGTTTAGATCAGTTTTGTTGTTCAGAAAGTATTTACTAATAATAGGATATCACAACATGATAAAATTAATATAAATTATACAGAGCAGAAATGACATGAAGATTTTAAATAAGTATTGTAAATATAAATAAAAGTATAGACTAGTAAGTTAAGTTCGTTTGGTTTTGTGAGATGTGTTGGTGCGTGTAATGTATGAATGTGTATGTATGTACATATGCTTAGTGTTTTGCTTAGTGTTCCGAAGAAATTGCAACTGTTTTTCCTGATACTAATGCCTTGTAAATACCATTTATGTATTAGTATCAGCAGCATTCTATAGGTAATCAGCCAAATATCCTACCTACAGCGCACGCCCGCCGCTTCTAATTTTATTAAACCAAGCCGGAATTGTGAATTCGAGCCCGATCGGCGATAGCGTCTGATTGGGTAGGCTTGAGCAAATTCGCCCTTTTGTAAAAGCACTCAATGGCACAAGTGTTAATACAATTTGTCAAATTGTTTCAATAGAAAGTATATATATATATTCTCGTTTCCAGGTGTTTTCGTTCCCTTAATTCCAAATTTTATGTAGAAAAGGTTTATTTTAATCCGGTGGGTGAAAGTAATTTTATACTAAACTTTAATCCATTTCCAAGAAGGCCAGTAGATAGCTGTAAAATCCATATAATATTTAATTAGAAGTAAACATCGATTCATGAAAATAATAACCATCCCCTGCCAATATATTTTGCGGTCAGAATGATAGATTAGTAAAGTTTTCGTTATTATTAAAATGTATTGTGCAAATATACTGACAGCGGCACGCCTAGCGCCAGGGCTGTCAGAACCGTGTCTCCAATTAATATAACAAAGGTTAGGAATTCCATTTTTATTCCACAAATGCGTTGGTGATTTCCATCCATTTCAGATCAGATGTTATATTTCTTTTAGTAAATTATATACTTTTACCGTTCTGTAAAAATGATTGAAAATTTTCTAAAATCTCTGGGGACTAGGTAGATACTATATTGATATTCCATGAATTTGCTACTAGAAAAAAATAACGATTCTTGAAATCTCTTTTAAGCCTGGCCAGGAATCATACATATTTTAATACCAATGCACGATTTTAAGTGATGACTATGAGTTACTAGGTTCTAGGTGAATCTGGACTAATATAGCATGCTGAAAACCGTGGAGAAAAGCTATACAATGAAATTCTGTCGCAGTTCAGTAACACTCATCTCGTAAACTCTCTAGCAAAGATAAAACACATTTCGGATACCCGGGACCTCATTTCATGCTACTTTGCACTCAATACATTGAACCCAGTGCAAAATGAGTTTGTCAACCCTACTTGTTGCGTCACATTTGAGCGTCAAGTTACGGCTTTAAATTTAAAGTAGGAAAACGTCGGCTACCCGCAAGAGTTCTGTGTTTCATAATTAAGACGCCATCATGTGGAAACAGGGTCGCGCGGTTTAAATTTTTAGGTGGGTACGAACTTTGTGGTACGAACATTGAGAATGTGGTTCTAATTGGACATATTTCTATACCGCGATTTTTCTTTTGGGTTACAGATCTGCATTATGTTTCCCCTGGTATTCTATATGTTTACCCAAGATAAGACGTAGTGCCAGTCAAATGCAAAGTTTCAATCAAATCCTAACATTTACACCAACATAAATTATCTAAGTCTACAAATGAAGGACTCCTGCGCGCATATACTGAGTGTAACGAAAAGGGTACCTGGGTATTACTTACATTCGAAGGGGATGAAGATTACATCAGGTACAGATTCTCTATAAAAAGTTTCAGCTCAAAATAAATTACCTAAAAATTCAAACCAGATTTTTGCATTCATGTTTATTGAATTAAAATCATAACCAAGATGTCACCGGTCAAAGAAACCACATAATCATTTTATTTTCTAAATGAATACTAATAAAAAAAAAACTTTCGTGATCTGTGCGCCTAGTACCAAAAAAGTGCATTACTGAAATGCATATACAATTTCCGTTACATACCGTGCCCCGTGAATTTCATTCTGAATGCGAGCGGCTGTCAGTGTAATATTCATCCACTCTAAACCACAGCACTAACTACAGTGTCAACAGTACTAAATGATGAGATGTTATGTGTCGGTAAAACCTTGCTAAAACGGACCACAGACACGCTTGAATAGTATGGAATCTGTGGAGCAAGGCGTCTCTAGTAGGGGGCGAGGTTTTTTGTAATCTCGTCCTCTATTTAATAATATTTTGTAATGCTCTGTTTGTTCGAACTTCAGAATTTGTTTGTCAGTCTGTAATTAAGTCGGTGTTAAAATGTAACAAACAGACAATGTTTCTTGTACGTAAAATGGTAAGGATGTAATGTTATTAATTTCACAATCGTGCAATCAACGTACGTGACTTATAGGAAATATTTTCCTTTATTTGACCGACTTACTTACTTGTGAAATATTTTCACAATTTTCTATTAGGAAATTTTCTTTGATATTTTAGATTTAAATAGTGTCACGAAGGCAGTAGGTCACATTGTGTTAAAGGCGCTGTGTAGATTTTTTTTATTAAACGTCTTTGTGAACTTTTGTTAAAATGGGGAAAATCGTTTTGGTGTTTTTCGCTTTGTGTTTGTGCAAGGTAAGTTTACATTTTCGTTGATAGATCCATGATGATGTTAATTGTCTTGTGTACAACTCTATGCCTTTACCATTTTCGCAATCTTTATATATAAAATTCTACTGTACTGTATATCACTGAACTCCACCTAAACGGCTGGACCGATTTGAAGGATTTTTTTTGTATGCGTTTGGGGAACGCCCTGGATGGTTTAGATTCACAAATCAGCCCGGCAGATGGCGCTGCAGTCGATAATATAACCTAGATACCAACTGCAGCGCCATTTGTGGTAGGAGGGTAGGGTAGCACCACGCGAACGAAGTTGCGCCGGGCAGCTAGTATTAGTATAAGTATTTTGTTACTTTTGCTCGAACTCTACTGAAACTATGGAGCTGTGAAGCCATTAATTCCGCTGGTGTATCGCAATAAATATAATGCTTAAGAAGAACGTAGGCCGATGAATATTTTGAAATATTAACTAGCTGTTGTACGCGGTCTCACCCGAATTTCCGAGATATACATCAGCACACAGCAGGGTTATTTTAAAACGTCGGATTCGAAATCGGCAACGGATTCAAAAAATTCCGAGGCGAATTTATGCAATTGCTATTTTAATTTCCGAAAACTTCGATGAATCGAATTGATATTTCCGTAAAGAAACATAAAAAATATTGGAATTCGGAAATTAAAATAGCAGTTCCGGAAAATTGCCTCGGTCGTTTTTCCGTTTCCGATATCGAATCCGAGCGATTTAAAATAGCCCTGCAGGTAGCGATTTCTCCATTATAGAAGTTGTACGTAGTATTTATTTACTCTGGGCAGGGAGCCAATTCACTCACTCGAAATAGATCACTCGATCGAAAGAAGTACGAATTCGAACTTTTATCGAGTGTAAATCACGTAACGTTATTCTAGCAATTTCGAGGCCGGAAGGAAAACCAGTCAACACGAGGCTTGATTAGTCGGGACCGTTCGAAATGACTCCCGCCTCTCTAAATTTTATAGGACTCGAACCGTATGTTCGATTTCGAAGAACGTGAGAATGGGGTCCCTGGCTCTAACTCGATATTGCATTATATTAATAATTAAATTAATAATAATGTATTATATTTTAGGATGAAGTAGGACTTGCTATCCCCCGCGGTTTCACTCGCGTTCCTAGGATCCCCCTTGTCCTATTTCAGGACCAATAATCCCCTTGAAAATTTGTTTAGCCGTAACGTAGCAAACACGTAACAAAACACTCACACCCACACACATAATCTTTCTTTATCAGTAAAATAAATTATTATTATAATTTTGATAAACTACTAATGTACTATACAAATGTTTGTTTGCGAACCGCGTGGTAAGCAGTTCCCGTAGCCTGCAAACGCTTGGAAAACGAGCACATCACTCCTGCGTTGCCGACCTCACCTAAATTAATTTAATAAGTACCTAAATTAATTTAATAAGTACCTAAATTAATTTAATAAGTACCTAAATCAATTTAATAAGTACCTAAATTAATAATTTATTGAAATATTCATGTTTCAGGTAATAACAGCATACTGTTGCTTCCGCGACCCCTTGATGTTGAAACAACCCATCGTTTGCCCCAACGTTGGCCCCAGCATGGCTTGTGCCTGCGCTTGCGCTGCGCCCACATGCAACTGCTTTAGAGATATGGACAATGTTTGTAACACATGTACGCCGACCACTGTCTGTGGCTGTAATAAACCCTGTCTGTACTTCCCTGAGGTAGAATATCCAATGACAATCACCGATATAAAGCCGTTTTATTCTGGTTCGTGTTTTTGTTGTTAGGTATTTCTGATTCATTAAAAAAAAGCTTTTGATGTAATAAATAACAATTTTCTGAAGTAAGTTGTGTTCATTTGTTTCCAACAAAAAAAAAAAGATGATCCTTATAATAAATCCCAAGTCCTGTTTTTCTTTATGTAGTGTTATCTCATCCCATCTAAGTATTCCGAGTGATTTTGCACACATAATTATTATTAATTTATTTATAAGTTTTGCAGCTTAACAGCATTATAATACAGCCAAAACGCTACAAAAAAAAACATTATCACATTAAAATATTCATTCAATTATAACGTAACGTATTATTATTATAACGTAGGTATTTAATGACGAATGATTTTAAAATTTCAACCCTTAATGAGTAAAAAAGGGGAACGTGCCAATTAAGAAATTAATATAAGGATTTATAACCCATAAACGTGAAACTGGTTTAATTTCCCAAATAATCTCCTAATTTAAATTCTCGGTATCCAAAAATTTACGCCAATTAATGTTATTGATGGCTTAAGCCCAATTTATTAGGGACGATTGTACCGCGGTCAAGGGGTAGCCAGACTTGCCACGTAATTTAACGTACCCACCTGGGGCCCAATTCTCACTTCCCTCGAACTAGCCTTCGAATCGAACTTACGGTTCGAGTCCTATTCGACTGTAAAATTTCGAGGGGTGGAGTCAATTCGAACGGTCCCGACCAATCAACGCTCTAGCTGACTGGTTTCCCTTCTAAATATGCCGGCCTTGAAATTGCCAGAATAACGTAACGTTCGTAAAAGTTAGAATTCGTGCTTTTTTCGATCGAGCGATCAGTTTCGATTGGGTGAGAATTGGGCCCCTGGGCTCGACGCAAATATACATTTACGAGTTTCACGGTTCGATAGCATTACTTTCTATTTGTCCAAGCTTTTATAGGCTCCTTGTGTTTATGGTTATTACCCTTGCAACGATTTTAGGTGATTCAATTTGGAAATAGATCTTTTTTAAAAGCGTAGGACATTTGAACACAGGTATTTTTTCAATTTTTTTTTTCATCTTCTTCGAGCTTTCTTATTCGATAGATCGGTCCAGTCTGGTTTTTAACACAAATATTGTATTGTAAGTATGTATCCTTTTTTTCTTTGTATTACTGCTTTAGTTAATTATTCTGAAACCATTATGCACGCTATTTCAAAGCAGAAATACTCGTAGACGTGCTACGTCGGACTAAGAGTCTACAGTAAGCTTCGTAGCTTATAAGTACATTTCCATGTATCGAATGAAGTTGAATTTCGAATTGTTTATTTTTAATTTGAAATTTTTTGAGTTTCGATACATAGTTTGTAAACTCTTTGTAATGTTTGAAAAAAGTTTATGTGGAATGTTGTATGACCTATTTACCCTTTATTGCCACAAAATGTGAGTCATCCCCTAATTGCGTATAGGGTATAACGCGACCCTAACAAATTATGAACATTAAGTTGTAGTACATGGTTATACGGTTGTTTACCGTAAAACTGTTTATAATTACTCCATCAAAGCGAACGAGTTTTAAAGTGCTTAGTCGAATGATTTGCTTAATAAAATCGATTAGGAATGTTTTTTTTTTAAATTTATTCATTTCATGTAAAATGTATCTTATATAATTTCTAATTTAAAAGTAAGTTAAAAAAACTAAAACCCGACTATAAAAAAATCATGAAACAAGAAAATATTCACATCTGGAATTGTTATGTACAAACTATTTAATATAATTATCGTCTATTAAATAAACAACTTACACATAATATATTTTAATGTATTTAATACATATTCATAGTGATGTTCAGAGGATAACCGTGGTCATACCATAGCCCTCCTTTTAACTTCGCTGTAGTCGGGTAAAAAATACACTCTTGAGTCTTAATTAAAATTTTCCCCTCCATGAACAGCTGTGTTGATTAATAAGCTTTGTATCGTGTTTACAATGGATTATACATGAGATTAAATTATTATATTAATTAATACTGCGGCTATGAAGTAGTGAGCTACGAAAGGAAGAGACGGATTTAATTAATTCATATATTAACTTTGAGTTTTTAAGGTTTTGTTTTACCACACACTCGTAGTGAGTCGGGGGGCTTATAATTATGATGTGGCTGAACGTGGTTAAGGTCACAAATCCTAGAGGGAACTGGCTTAGGTGTCTCTGTTTAGGTGTTAGGCGAAGGTTTTTTAAATAGGTCGGTATTTTGTAACCAACGACCAATTTTTTTTTAAAGATTTGTAGATGGCTGATAAGCTGTCAGACAGATGATGGCTACCGTCGCTCATAGACTTCAATTTCCGCCAATAATAAGTCCGCCAATAAGTTGCCAACATTTACAAAATTAAAATGTTATGTAATTTTTTAAGCCACTTTAATGCGAATGACAGATTTACAACAAATTACATCTATAAGAAAATTTCCGAGTCTGCCGCTGTTTCCGATTAACGGAAAGGTTCCCAGCAGGCTGCCTGCGTTTCATCTTTGAATAGCCAAGCTGATGGGTTGCCGGAAAAAGCTCCCTGGCCGCTGGTCTCCGGAGGCCTCGATCAATTTTGATTACAAAGTGCGAGTAAAACAGCGATCTTCGGACCCCCACGGCTGTTCTTTTCTAGTTCCTTAGTATGCTTACACGTCAGTTAGCGCATGAGCTTTACAAATCCTAACTACAATTATAAATGCGAAAGTGAGTTTGTTTGTTTGTTACGCTTTACTCAATCGATTATCATGAAATTAGGCATGCAGATAGCCTATGGTATGGAGAAGGACACACGCGGGGGACAGCTAGTTGGATAATAAATTAAAAAATAATAAGTTGTCTTGCAAAATAGAAAAGCATAAAATTTGGGGATCCCTTGACTTGCGGTTAAAAAATAACAATCGATTTCTCTTGTTTTCCTCGCCCGCGCTGATTGTCAAACAGTCAAAGGATTAACTTTGCAATATAAAAACGACGTTACCGCGTTAACAATAATGTATCATTAAAGGGGTACGAACATTTTTGTATGGGAGCTGGCATAGCCACCCGCCGCCATTTTGATTTTTTTTCAATGTCGCGGCGCACGGTGTAAGTGATATATTTGGGTAGAGGACACTTATACAAACAAAAAATGTTAAGCAATATGGTGACCTAAAGTGTCACGTTTCCGAGATATTTGGAGGTAAAGATCGCCATATGAGAATTACGACAATCATTAAAAATGAACTTATTACGTGTTTATATGCATTAGATTGTATTCAAATAATAGTTCCCAGGTTGATTTAACTTTTTATTAGAATATAGCAAAACAAAGAACACGAAAAAACAATATTCATTAATTGGTTACCTACTAAACCGCATCGCAATATTCGCAATGAAACACAATGTTGTCAAATAGCTCGGATCGTAGTGGTTAACTTGTTTTCCATGTCGCCGTTATTAACCAAAAATGACAATCTTCTTCTCTGTCGTTTCGCTCTTGGCAGAGCGGTCGTGGACACGTTTTGAGGCGTCCACATCGGTGATAGAGGCGGACACGGCTCTCCGCACGATCTCCCGCCATCTCTCTCTGTTGGCAGACTGCCTGGTGCAGTCTGATACGCGGTTTCCCACTGCAGATTTTACTTGGTCAGACCAGCGCATAGGTGACCTGCCCCGTGATCTGGTTCCCTCTACTTTTCCTTGTATGACCAGCCATTCAATGGAGTCGTTATCCCGCCTAGAAACATGCCCAAAGTACTGCAGTATGTGCGACTGTACTACGGCTGATAAACGCTGCGTGATGCCTAGCTCCTGGAGTATGGACACGTTGGTCACGATGTCGCGTAAATGACAATACTTGTGTTAAAATATCATGTTACCGAGATATTGGAATATCGATGTATATATAATATGAGACGAATGAAGTTGACGAATGAAGTGAGTTTAAAGTTGATTAAGTACAATTTATGTTCTTGTTTTTAAGCAATAGTGGTCAAATAATATTGCATCACGGTTTTAAAAATATATTAAGACACATAATAGAAACAAGCCGTGACCTTAAACCTTTAAATAAAAGGTTTTTAACCGACTTCAAAAAAAGGAGGAGGTTAAAAAGGAGGAGGTTCTCAATTCGAAAGTTTTTTTTTTTTTTTTTTTTTTTTTATGTTTGTTACCTCATAACTCCGTCATTTATTAACCGATTTGGAAAATTATTTTTTTATTTGAAAGGGTACGCTTCCTGTTTGGTCCCATTGTCATCAGATCAGGATTTGATTACTTCTTAGTGTACTTTGAAGTCGGTTTAAGGTTTTTGTAAAACTCCAATTATTTTAAAACTTATTGGGTAGCAAACAAACATACGGCCCGCCTGATTGTAAGCGAAAAAAGCTCCTTTGAGACCGCATAGTTAGAAACTATTTTGGTTCCAATGTGTGAGGATGGACTCCCGGTCAATGGCGAGACTTGCGATGGTAGAAGGTAGCCGTGGGCATCAGGTTAAACAATTCTACAGAATACTGTCCGTTGTACAAGCGGTAGAACACACATAAGGAGGCAAAGTCTCTCCTTAGATTGAGCTGCTTGTGAGCTCGGGATCGTGGACAATTCTAATGGCACGTCGCTGAACCGAGTCTAAAGGCCCAAACTGGTATCCAGGTAAGAGCAGTACTCCATGTAAGGCCGGACATGACTTGTAAAGTTGCAGCCTTTGGCCCGATGTGAAGTACTGCTTCGCTCTGTTATGCACTTCGAGTTTTTTGGGTGCTAGCTTAACCTTGTCTTCTAGACGGACTATTGACGTCGTTAGAAATGCCGATGCCGAGGATTCCGATGCTTTCACTGATGTCCATGTTCTGGAATTGTGAAGCCACAGCAAATGGGGTTTTCTTAGCGGTGAACGCGCAGACTTGGGTCTTAGTGGGGTTGAAATGGACTAGGTTTAGTCGACCGTAATCGGAGACACTAGTTAGTGTGCTCTCGATTTCAGACAAGCCGTTCGCGGTCATCCACCACGAAACGAGGAATATTTGCAATGAGTGTACAATGAATGCCGTCAATAGACAGCATTTCATTGATATGCAGCAGGAACAGTGTTGGGGACAGTACAGACTCTTGCGGAACGCCAGCGTTTATATCTCTCAGCTCTTATGCATCTGCTGGACAGAAAATTGGCGACCCATTTGCATAGTCCCTCGGGAAGCCCATATGCTGGTAACTTGGTTAGAAGACACCGGTGCCATTGTGTGCACGTGAGCAGACTTCCACGAAGACGGGACTTTAATTTAGGTGGAAGTTTTATTAGATCGGGCCGGCCGCGGGACCGGGTTATTTTATTTATTTACGTCGCTATTGCAATTTTGGCGCCTAAGGAACATTACTTAGCAATCTTTAGTTCCAATTAACTTGGTAACATAGATTTTAGGACAAGTATTGTCATTTTTGTTTGTATAATAATGACAAGATGGAAAACAAGTCATGATCCAAGCTACTTTGACAACATTGTGGTTCATAGCGAATATTACGATGCTGTTTAGGAGGTAAGTAATTAAAAATATTGTTTTACGTGCTCCTAGTGTAACTCTATTCTAAAAAATTGATAAATCAACCTGGGAACTATTATTTGAATACAATCGAATGCATATAAATACGTAATAAGTTCATTTTTAATGATTGTCATAATTATCATATGGCGATCTTTACCTCCAAATATCTCGGAAACGTGACACTTTAGGCCACCATATTGATTTACATTTTTTGTTTGTATAAGTGTCCTCTACCGAAATATACCACTTACACCGTGCGCCGCGACATTGAAAAAAAATCAAAATGGCGGCGGCTAGCTATGCCACAAAGGTTCTATCCCCTTATGACAGCAACAAAAGTGTTATTTATCAGTACTTGATCAAAAACCCGCTAAAAGCGAACTCAATTATCTGTATAATCCGAAAAGCCGGCATTTCCTTTAATCCGGTTTACTGCGAGAGCCTGTTGGTGTTTAAACTTGCGTTAAATATTGACGCTACAGGCTTCATGATTGGGCAAATCCAGATGTATAGGTAGATATAGGAGGGCAATAAGAACTTTACTGTAGCGATAATAGTACGTTCTATTCGTTAGTTATTCTGTGCCATCGAGGGAAAATCACTTTGGAGTATACCGAGCAATCCAATTGCGCAAATAGTAAGTGTTTTTGCACTAATCACTGGTTCTCAATTCGGTTGTTTTTTTTTTATGTTTGTTACCTCAAACTCCGTCATTTATTAACCGATATGGAAAATTCTTTTTTTATTTGAAAGGGTACACTTCCCGTTTGCTCCCATCGTCATCAGATAAGGATTTGATTACTTCTTATTGTACTTTGAAGTCGGTTTAAGTTTTTTTTTTTAAACAGTTCAATTATTTGGTATTAGTTGTTTGATGTTCTATATACGTTGCTATTCGTTGTTTGTCTGTTCTTTTCTGCAAGCAATTTTTTCGTTGCAATTCTATCGAACACCGTTTTGCTGAGCCAAAAACTAAGCGAGGTTGTACTGGGCGGTAATTTCAGTGCGTAGGTACATTTTCGGTCAGCAAGACAAAACCTTCTCTTCATTTTATCAGACGAAATTTTAGTTTCTAACGTCTATCAATCAGCAGTCTTACCACAAGGGTCGCATCCCCTACAATATCAACACCCTTTTTTGATATAGGTGATTTTTTTTATTAGGTTGGTATACTATGGATGGGGTTGTGTTTTACCATAATCTCAACATAGTACCTGAAGCTGCAGGAACTCACCGGATCATCCTTGGTGACAGATTTTCAGCTTGAGAATAGTAGCCAGCCAGGCGGGAACTACAAAGTACCCAAGTACCCCTGTGGTTTCTTTTTCACTTTCCTTGACCCAAAGCCCATGCTATTTATATCGTTTGAACCCACGACTTACTCGCGACATTCTTCAATACCTATAAAAGATTATGATAATGCTAAAAGGTAATGCTTTTTTATCATGAAACTATGAGAGGTAGCGCATATCGTTAATTCGCTCATACATCAGCTCGACTTTACACAATACCGCATGTTGTGCTCCTGCGCATGAGTAAGGTCGTCAGAGCTCATCGATGGGGGAAGGATCCGGTGTTGCAAGCGTCTTTTTAGAAAGAGTATTGAACACTTATAAAAATAAAATAAAATAAAATAATATTTATTAGTTTCAAAATAATTTTACAAATAGATGCGGTCTCCAGTCCCCACACTAGGATTCCCTGTGTTGTGGGGACTGGTCCCTTCCAGAATGTTTTACACAAATTTTTTTTTTTTACATTTTATTAACCTGTGTGTATGTGTGCGTGTGTGTGTGTGTGTGTGTGTGTGTGTGTGTATGTGTGTATGTATGTGTGTGTGTGTTCAAATATATACATATATATATATATATATATATATATATATATATATTATTATATATCTATAAGATTTAAGTGGAATATTATATTAAACATGAAATTAAATATAGATATATGTGTAATAGGTAAATTTGCACACAATGTTATATTATTACTTCTATCTTTTACCGGGTTGTCGGGTACTAATGCCAGGAATACTCCCAGCCCTACGAGTTACTATAAGTTCTTGGGTTCACTAGTGCTGAGTACTAATACCAGGAATATTCCCAGCCCTATGAGTTCCTACGAAATCTTGGGTTCACTAGTGCCGTGCCATGCACTAATGCTAGGAATACTCCTAGCCCTACGAGTTGCTGCAAATTCTTGGGTTCATTAGTGCCGTGTTCATTAGTGCCGTGTACCAAGAATATTCCCAGTGCTACAAAGTCCAGTGACTTCTTCGTGACATTAGTGCTCTGCTAGGAAAACGTGAGTTGATTACGTTTGTGTACAGTTGCGTTTTAATTACGTTTTATACAGCAATTTTTATAATGTCTTCAGTCTCTGCATAGTCTAGACTTTTCAGCCATGATGTGGTTTTTTTTTTACAAATGTGTCGCGAGTCAGGTAGGATGTTAAGAATTTTATTGAGTCTATTGTAGATTGAGGGGCCCGGGAAGTAAAATGCACGCTGGGCAAGATGTGTACGAGTCTGTGGTATGACCCATCTATTTTGTCTCCTAGATCTGGTAGTTTTTGCAACATTTTGTAATGCTGACCGGTGAAATCTTAGCACCACGGAAAGTAAGTAAAGTTGGCGTACACTTAGAACCCCACTGTATTGGTAGAGTAATTTGGTTGGGTATCTGAAAGGCTTGCAGTGGCCAACCTTTAGCAACATTCTTTGCGACCGCTCCACTCTCAGAAAGTGGCTTTGGCTAGCTGAACCCCATACCACAATACAATAACTTAATACTGACTGAACCAGCGCCGTGTAAATAAGTTTAATAAGTTCATGATCCGCCACACGACTCAACTTTCTAAAAATATGTGATAATTTTCTTACGCGAGTTCTAAGACAATCAAGTTGAGTTTTCTTATTTACTTATTATCATCATCAGCCTATAATGTCCCACTGCTGAGCACAGGCCTACTTTCACAAATCACTGTGAAAGCGAATGGGCAGATACTCCACCATGCGTGCCCATTGCGGATCAGTGGAGGTAGGCTAGTGGTCAACCAGCCGCCTAAAAGACATCCAACTAGCTTAACGATTATCACAATTAAGTGATAACCGGGACCAACGGCTTTACGTGCCTTCCGAAGCACGGAAACACTCGATTTTAAATACCACTCCACCCATCCAGGTACCGACCACGACGATCGATTAAGAACGGCTAATCATGCTACCACCACGAGCGGTTCACACTCAGCTTTCTTCGAAACCACTCACTTATGAATTTTATCTTCGCGTTACAAAGATAGAGTAAAGCAAGGTAGCAGTAATAAAAGTATGATATAACAATGTAAATTCGGTGTTTAACCTTCGATATAAACCTCAAACAGTTGTTTTGACAAAACTTAATGGACGTATAAATAAAATAACAAAAATATCTATAAATTACATACAAACGCTATGTCTCAGATTAATGGTGCTACCAATGTTTTACGAGACGTCTACATTTTATAGCTAGCTTTCTTCGAGTATTTTGTGTGGAGTACAGAGCCAGGTGCGCAGTCAAAAATAATTTAATGTTTTAACATAGAACAGGGCCGAAGTTAGGATAGTGGAGGCTGGGGCAAACTCTTGCAGGCTATTTTTAATCTTTATTCACATAAAGAAAATGTACACAATTATAACGAAGTCCCTGACTTCTGAGCTACATCTAAAATCTGTGTTACAGAAGTCGGTAGGAGAGGGCTGCTATACAAAATAATAAATTTTAATGTATAAATAATAAACACGGATCAAGTTGTTTTCTGTGTGTGATTTTTCTGTTGTTTGAGTGATGTGATAGGTAAGCGGAATTGTGACACAATCAAACGCAATGATATTTATATTTTGATCCACGTTATCATTTATGATTGAAAAAATATATAATAACATTTACACATTCAGTATAGCTAACTTTTAGCACCAGTATCAGTTGTATTATCGACCCTGAGTCGCTGGTCGCTGACCAAAACAACAACCTGTATATGAAACATAGGACATATTCCAAAAAACATCCCGAAAAGTTATTTAAATTGACTGGCCAAGAGATAAGTACCTCTTCAAGACGCTTCAAGATACCTCTATGGCTTCAAGGTACAGTAATCCATAAATAGACCCGTATAAGAGTATATATACATCCAACATATCCCATTTGAAAAACAGAGTCCTACCCTGTAGCAAAAAGACGTTGAAAGTTTCACGACTAAATTCGTTAAAAGCCTGACTAAAAAACCAAAAATGGGCTTATTCAATAGCTTTTTGGTTAAAATATAACTAGCTGTAGAATTTAAGCTTTCTTTATTAGTCCACTAGTTTTTGCCCCGCGGTTTTTCCCGAATTCCCAAGGGATCTAATGTATTCCTTTGATGAAAGTAAATATGTTATTCCAGGTTATGATCTAGCTGCGTGTAAAATTTCATTACAATTGGATGTGTCGTTGAGGCGTCAAAAGGAGAAGAAAAGAACAAACTCAATTTCGCATTTTTTATACTATTATTCTGGTGTCATATACCTGCTATTACTTACGAGACTGCACTCCAATACGATATTTTGATAATGCTCCGACGTCTTTAACTATTTTCATAGCTCCTTTTCATTCTAAGGCTGCCTGAAGCCCATTGCATGTGGTAGACTACTTCAATCATAATAATATGTGGTGTAACAATAAGGTGTTATATCTTCTTTCAACACACTCGCTCGTAAAGTGGCTATTATTGCACCGATTTAGTATCATAAGACAGCTTATTACGAACTGGGGAGCTAAAAAGGAAGCTAAAGCAATATTACTAACGCAATACATTTTTTCCAATTCTCGTCAGATCCTACGTAATTTCAATATTTTATTGTATAGTAGTCACTCATTATATACAATTCAATTCAATAAAAGAATCGGAATTAATGAATTGCATAAGATCTGCCAAATATTGGTTAGCAATATTGCTTTAGCTTCCTTTTTAGGAGGGCTGGTGCTTTTTAGTTTACATTACGGCACAAATGTTTTATGATATTATCCCGATTATGTTAATGTTTGTATCTCACTGTAAGTGATATGTGTGTAGACGAAGCATTCTTAATTTAGACGGGTAGAACAGTTGTAGTAGGTGTTCTAGTAGCGCATCGTTGTAAAAAAAAACCTGCGCGCCATATTTGTTAACGTTCCCGTTTACCGCCTCGTCTGTAATGACCAACTTTGCACACATGTATCACAAAATACTATTTATCTGTGCCAGTAACTGTTCTATATACGTCTTTATTAAATATACCTTATACAGGTACATTTCTTTGTGGTATAATATACCTACTCCAAATATGAATTAATTCGCAAGCAGACCGCATCAACAGCGCGAGCGCCCGTCGCGTCGCCGCGTCGTTAGCATATTTTATTTAGTGCGCTGCCCACAGCTCGGCTGCTGTAATTAAGCAACGTAACGTGTTTCTGATGAGGACATTTAGACGTTTAGATGAAAACCTCATGATTAATTTACCTACGAAAAATGCCTGAATATTTTTTTACTTTGACAGTTGAGCAATTTTTATCTACGGAATAATAAAAAAGAGAAGTAAAATAATGGTGCCGATTCTGTTGTAAATCGCACTAAACTAATTTTAGTCACATCTCATCTCTTTCTTACGAACATTATTGAAAAAGGATAGAACATATTTTAAGTTGTCAAATTAATCTTTGCCGTCTTATTTTGCGTGTATTTAGGCGTAACCGCGATAGATGGCGACTAAATTTATATTGAAAACAAGCATTGGACTAATTTGACAGGACTAAATGTCTTACATCCTTTTCTTATGTTCTTAGTTAGAAAGAGACATAGTGACATTAAAATTAGTTTAGTTTTGAACAACAGAATCAGGACCATTGTTTGATAAGATCATTGAGCTATTATTATTACTTATAGAGAAGACGCCACACATCATAACCACTCATAAAGAACTATGTTCCGTTCAAGTGAGGCCATCCGGCCACAAATGTTGTTTTAGAACATTGAACGAAACGCGTAAACGCCGTGAAAATCACGGTATTAGCCAGCAAATACTCCTAAAAGCGTTCTGATAGCGCTACGTGTTTCTACTGTCTGCTTAGACGACTAACTAGCAGACCCCCGCGGTTTCACCCGCGACGGTTTGTTTTTTTTTTCCGCGGAACACTAAGTATTTTTCAAATATAAAAGTAGCTAAGTTACTCCTTATAACATCAGCTATGAACCTGCCCCCCTAGAAAAAGTACATTTCGTTGCGTTTGCGCGAATAGAAACGCAACAAAATGTATGAGATTGACATAAGGATTCGCTAGATCCTAGCGTAACCAAATGTCAGTCTCATACATTTTGTAGCGTTTCTATTCGCGCAAACGCAACGAAAAGTACTTTGTCTAGGGGTACTGAACAGACAGAAAAAATGTTTAAAAAATATTCGATTTTATAAAAAAAAAAGTTGAACTCACATAAAAGCTTGGTGCATGCAATGCACAGACTAAGAAGAAATTAAACTAACTACACTCAAAATATTCTAATGAAATAGTGAAAATAAACTTCCAAACAAACTATACAGCAATCGAAAATATTCGCTAAGTAGGTAATCTAAGAGATCTCCAAGGAATTTTCAAAGGAAAATCAAGGCAGGCGCCGATCCCACAGAAAAAGTTCTAGAGTTCCGAGTTCCGAGTTGACTGTAAGCTATGTGGCGCCTTTGAAAGTAAAAAAAGTGTATGATTTGTGATCAGTAGCGAATATTGCAAAACTCTAGAACTCTAGACTGCTTGCTGTGTGCACAATAGTCAACACGCAATGCAGAATTCTGAACGCAGAACTCTAGAACTCTCTCTATGGGATCGGCGCCTAAGATAAGTTTTTCATTCAAATATTCAAGAACAAAAAAAAATTATGTTTCGAATTCTAATCCGATTTAAATATTCTTTTATATTTGACATTCCAATTTTAAGGTCGGCCGCATACTATAAGAAATTTTCTGTCAGAAATTTTCGGACGCCCGCCGGAAGGCACTTTCCCCATACATTTTGTTCTAGACCCCGCATACTATCCGAAAATTCTGACGTAAAAATGTATGAGCAAGCGAATTTCTGACAGAAAATTTCTTATAGTATGCGGCCGGTCTAAAGAGTTGCACCAAGTTTTTTGAATAAAATCTGCTCAGATTACAGAACAAAAGGCAGATAGAGCGCGCGAAACACGGGAGTGAGGCCAAAAAACCACAAAGTTTATTTAAACGAAAGGTATTTTCGTTAAATAAATTATATAATGTTTTATAAACAAAGCAAATACAAATTCAAAAGTGAATACCAGGCCCCTATTTCACCAGACGGGACAGGTGCGATAATTGTCATGAAAATATGGCAATTGCCGATATGTCACGATAATTATTGTTTCATAAACTTCTACCATATGTCAACAAAATCCGAAGGTATGTCGGCTGATGACAGGCGTTATGTATTGAAAAATTACAATTATCACGTCTCGCCGTTTGGTAGGGCTAACTAATGCCCGGTTTCTATGAACAAAAACGAATCGTTTTGCTTACCAATGGTTGGTTTTTTTATTGCCAAACTGGGCATATAGACTGGGCAGGGATCATTTCGTGAGCTAATTTTACCTGTGAGAGCTACTTCCATAAGGGAGGGTCTCATATGCAAAGCTTTGAGGTCTTTGCTTAATTATTAGTAAATATATAAGAGTCTTAATTTTAACTGATAACGGTCCGTAAATTATAGGGATTGGCCATAAGATCACTACCAATTTCCAAACAAACTTGTAATGATCACAACAAAAACACGACAATTGTAGTAGAGGAAGCCGACACAGCTCTTACCTCATGTAAATTATTTCCGACAAATCTACAAATATGTAGAGTTGTAAAAAATAACATTGTATCATAACATAAAAAGTTGCCTGTCATGCCTGTCATTGTAAAACTACAATTGTAGGTAAATCTAAACATTATATCAAACAATAAATGTTTATGAAACGATTTTTTTGACAACTATTCGCATTTCTTTAGTAATCCAATGCGAATTTGTAGAATTGTCGCCTAGAATCTGTCACCTGTAAATTTTCACATATCACCTGTCATCTATCAGCTTGGTCAAATAGGGGCCAGGTATGTGTTTTACAATTTGTATTTGCTTTTTTGGCCTCACACCCGTGTTTCGGGCGCTCCATCTGCCTTATTTTGTAATCATTGAAAATCGGATTGAGTTTTCAAACATGTGTCAAAATAAAATGTAATTTAAAAAAAAAGTCCTAAGGAGTATTGATATCAACTTCGATGCAAATCACCCCTAAAATAATTTTCTACCCCTTTTTGACCCCGTTAGGCGATGAGTTTCAATAAAATATGAAACACGTCTTCCATCAATTCTGTTAAGGAATGTGTATGCAAAATTTGAAGTAGATCGGACCAAGGAATCACGTTGTCCCATACAAACTTTGCCCCCGTTTTTCACCCCCTTAGGGGTAGAATTTCGAAAAATCCTTTCTTATCGGATGCCTACGTCATACAAAGAACACACCCTCCAAGTTTCAGGTCTCTACGATCAGCGGTTTAGGCTCTGCGTTGATTGTCAGTCAGTCATTCAGGACAAAGCATTTTATATGTATAGATTATTGTTTCAGCGCTAAATAGAGCTTTAGTTGACTCTAAAAAAATGGGACATAACCTTTGCTTTTGATAGCTTCTCTATACGTAGTAATAATAGCTCAATGGATAAGATGTAGTTTAGGAAGGTTTCATAAGCAAAAGTCTTTGAAAAGGCAATACAAGTAGTACGGCAGAGCGAAATTAGTAAACAAACCACACGTTATTAATATAGAATACATTGAAATACGTCCACAGCAGCCACTCGGTCCTATTCAATCAAAATGGTTCCAGCAAAAAACATTTATTATTTATATGTGAGACAAAATTGTTTTTTCATAGTGTGTGCTACGCTTTATGGTATTTATATTTCTTTATTTAAAAAAAAGAACGCAAGTCGCATATTGTGAATCAAATCAAAATTGCAGCAACAAAAACAAATAACAAACTCTCTTCGCATTTCCGGATTCGACGCTCAAAACTTTCGCTGAAAATGTTAGCGAGAGCAATTTTATATTTTCCAATGTTCGAGATCGCGGTTGTAGAAATGTTTATAAAACTCCTGTCTTCGGAGTAATACCAGTAATGGGCTATTATTACGGCTGAACGGGTACTGAAAGAGCTATATATTTTCTGAAAACTACACTAGGGTATGAAAGAATGTTGCCAGAGATAAATGAGTACACTATCTTTGTTCACTTAGGTTCTCAAGGAGTTTCAATTTGTCTATGCTAATGTAGTACTCCTAAGGTTATACTGACATGTAAAATAATGTTCTTTTTTACGTAAACACGTATCTCCTAAGCAGACATAAAAAGGTGATAATGTGTAGACTTATGTACAGTAGTACCCAACTGATATAGCGCGTCGTGAATCTTCGTTCGCACAGAAAAGAAAGTATGGCCCCGAAGATTAACGAAAGAATGCATAAAACTTACAATCAACCTTAGATAACTACTATAAGGTTCATAATACACTGCAGCTGTTAGTTCCGTCTCACTCGCAAGTCACGCCCCTCCGCACGGCGCGCGCTAACATGGCGGCAGCTGCCGACCAAAGCGTTTCCCGCGCTTTGGAATTTATCTTCTGCGCAGGTACATCGGTAAGCCCAGGTAAGCCATATTATATAGTTGGGTACTACTGTAATAGGGATGCGATATGGGTAGAAAATTATAATTCAAGTTAGTGCGTCAGTTGGATTATCATTATCAAACAATACTGTATTTTAAACATTACTGTTGCTTTCTCAAATCAATAAAAATTTACAAAGATAAAGTGCGTCAAAGTTATTTTTTCATAATGTAAATGACGGACTAAAAAGAAGTTTTCATGCCACTAGCCTATTTTTTATTTTACCACAATCTGACAAGGTAGATTATGATGTGGCAGTAGGTGGTGTAAAAGCTATGGGGTAAAATAGGTTTCAAGAGAATAAAAATAATGATGTACTCACTTAATGATATAATTTTGCCCAATCAAACAAACACTGCATTGCACAATTGCACAATATAATATATCACGACAATATAAAAATAATATTTGATATTTTTACACGAAGTGTTACGTTCGACGATAGAATAACGACTGACTGCAAAATGGCGCTGCAGGCCCTTTTATCAATGCAATGAGGGTAGCTTTCCCTTTATGGTAAGATCGTTGATACTTGAAAAGGAAGGAGTGCAGCGCCATTTATTAGTCGAAACAATTATTATTTATATTTGATTTAGTTAAATTTAACATAATAATACTAAATTAATGACTTATAAAAACAATTAACATTATTAAGAAGCTAAATAATCATCTGTTGATGACAGTGGTAAGCGCACAAAGTCTAGAAAAGAACTAGCTCTGAAATACAGATGCCAGAATAAACCGCTGAGTGCTTCGTGGCAGATTTCTTAACATTCATTTGGTTATACATTTTAACTTGAGGGTAAATAAGTTCCTAAAAAGGTGAGTAGAATATGCTAATAGATAGAGAATTCCAAAACGAAACAAAATTCCAGAAATATATGCTAAAGTAAACAACATTTTATGGAATCTAAAAAATATTAAAAGAAGGATTTTTTTTATCATATTCAACACGTACGTAGGTACCTACGTAAAAACTACGAACGTGCCGTGAATATGCACAGCGTAAAGCAAAAACTGTATATTAAAAGTTCTAACACGCGTGTCCTTTTTAGGGTACCGTACCAACGATATTATAATAGAGATATGCTACCCTCATACTAAGCGGCGTTCAGTTATTGTTGAATTAGGTGAATGCGATAGATAATACGGAACGTATGGTACAGAAAGAGATAGCTATATGTAGCCGCTAAGCAAAATTACGACAATTGTCTGAATTTGTCTGCAACAATTAGCGTGCGTTAATGCGATATCTACCTCTTTTTATTATAATATCATTGTACCGTACGATAAGTGGTAAATTCAAAGAAAGGAAGAGGAACCCTTGTAGGATCACTCGTGTGTCTGTTTGTCCGTCTGTCACAACCGATTTGCTTCGAATCTACTGGACTTTTTATGTTCAAAGGAGAATGGCGAGATTCCATACATGCTTGGACCTATATTTTTTTGTAACGTATATGACAACCACTGTTGAATTCCTGTAGATTAATAAACTGTTATGCTATTTCTAAAAAATATTTTAACAAAAAAGCTGCCGTTTTTTTTTATTTGAGTTAAAAGGTTTTATAGGTTATGCCGATTTTGACGTATCAAATGAGTAACGTTCGATATACCTATTATAAGTACATTTTAAAAATGTGGATGAAATCCATTTAGTTCTACCCGTTGGTTCTCGCGAGGGACTCGCGTCCTATTATAACAATTGATGTCATTGTTATATTTTTTACCGCGAGCCAAGCGATTAATTATGATTTTACACTAGTTTTGTAGACAATAGAGACAGATAGATGCTGAATAAATATGGTATACCCAGGTAGGTATATCCACCTGTAGGAAGTAGGTACTTTGAAGTATCGGGACATGCACAGGCTTTCAATAAAACAAGGTCATTTTTATTTAGGTTTTTATTCATCAAAATAAAATCCAATGACAATATTGTCTAAGAATTCTGCCAGTGGATTTATATTGCGTTCATGCAAATCCAAATAACACAGCCAATTGTGGATTATCTAAGGTCCATTCAAATGCCGTAGTCACGTGTAGAAAAGAAATCGGTATCCGTAGAAAAGCAAAGGGTCGTGGTGTAGTCAGGAGTCAACGAAAAACCGTAGGAACGCGCACAAAAAGAAAGTACCTTTTGAATTGTGTGACAGTCACACAATGTCAGACAAATCAATCAACTTCTTATTAGTTTTAAGTTTGGCAATCAAATCCAAATTAGGACTTATTTCTGCCAGTGTCGAGTTATATTATAATTTCCCGTCAAAAAGTCGATCAATCAACTTCACTCAAAGGGCTCGCTGACCATAGACTACGTACGCGTTTCATTTGCCGTAAAAAAATATGTCATCGTGTTATAGAGTGTTAAAAAGTTTTTTTTCTCATAGAGAGTTAGTATTAATAAATGCAATGACATTTTCAACTAAACTCTGTTAAAAATAAAATTATTTATCATTATTATGACTAACAGAAATGTTTCAAATATAAAAAAAAACATTGTGGGCATATGTTGTTTTGAACAACGTTCAAAGGAACATGGAACGAAATTATGGGTGCGTTCCAAATCACAATCAGCTTAACTAACAGCCTAAAATATATAAATGTATATTTCTATTTTCTAGACATACTGCTAGTCCTGAAAAATATTGAATTATGTTATTTAATTTAACTTTAATAAAGCAATTTTTTGATATATACAGGTCGTTGTTTTGGTCAGCGACGAGCGACTCAGGGTCGATAATACAAATGATACTGGTGCTAAAAAAAATACTTTATTTTTTTTAAATAATAAAAATAAGAAAATAAAAATTTTGAAAATCATGTAATAAGCTAAAGTGAAGACATAATACTCAACGGGAGTACGAGGGAGTAAAGGGGTGGGGCGATGGCGGCTTGTGCCTAGCTCTAGTCTGTGCACGTGCCTAGTAACCATACTTTGCGGTAATTTTATTTCAAATTGAATAAGGTATTTCTCATCATATTTACAGTATTTAATGGAATTAAGTCCATTTTTGGGGAATATATATTTTGTACTACCGCTCCTGGGTCGCTTGTCGCCGACCAAAACAACACCCTGTATTATGTCGTTATACGCAGCTAGGGCCAATTTCGCCATTGTCCTTTGGTAAACATATGTATTTCTGTGACCCAAACACGGATGTGTATCGTAAATAAATAATATTGGAATATGGAGGTCACTTTTGGGGCACCCACTCCCACCTTATCTCCTAAATTACTGAGCTCAAAAAAAAAACAATGTTTACTTATAGATTACAGAAAAACCTATAAGAAGTTTATGATGTTCAAACAACATGGTAAATCTTTCAATGTGTGCGTACAAACTTACATATGCGGTTGCAATTAACGGGAGAACAAGTTTTTCAACTACAATCTTAAGTTTGTACGGAACCTTCTCCATAGTTCAACTCGCACTTATCCGGTCTTTTTGTATAGGTTTTTGGTTAGAAGAACTTATTCCATATGCAAATCTAATTCTAAAATCTCACCTAAATAAAGTTAGGTGAAAACTCGACTTGCCTATAATGTTTAAAAGAAAAAAAAACATTAGGGCATTCTTAAATTTAATGTAGGTTATTATGCTATACGATTTTCCAGTAAACGTACACACCGTATGCAGAAAATTCTGGTGTAAAAATACGGTGACTTTTCTCTATGTTGCAAATAACAACAACATGGTTCACAAATTGGGGCTCGCGATCGATCAGTCTAAATTTTACTTTATATTTCTCTAATCTCCAAACTTCAAAAATATATTCAGAACTAGGGATAAGATCTCTAAAACTTAGCAACCAGGACAAGACGCGTGAAAACCCCGGATTTTGGAGCCCAGAACCCGGACATGTCAACAGGTTTATTTAAAACTTAGGATATTAAAAAAAAAATAAAAATGTCATAAATCAACTTTTTTTAAATTTAGTCATCTTTTATCATCATTTAAAATGTTCCAAAACAGAATCTTTAGACTTGACATTTTTAAACCCGGACTACAAATGAAACCCCGTCCGGACGCTCCCCGAACGCCCTCTAAACTAGGACAAATCCGGGGAAACCCGGACGGATGGCAACCCTATTCAGAAGAGAGTACAAAAATGGAGCTTGGGACTCGAGTAAATGAGAAAACTTCTGATTAATGTGTATGATAATTAGACGCAGTGCAGTGCTGAGTAGAGTGTTTGAAGCATGAATTGCCTATTTGAGTTGCTCTACGCTTGTCAGTTAGTTTGCTAGAAGTTACATATATCAAGTTTTTTATATTTATCGACTTCAAAAAAATGGAGATTATCAATTCGACACGTATGTATGTAATATTATTGGAACTGCAAAATATTCACATATGATGATCTATTAGGGCTTCCAAACAAATATACAAAATTTCATAGGTGTATGTATGTATGTATGTTTGTCCACGCATATCTCCGAAGATATTAATCGGATTGTAACTTTTCTTTTTTTATTGGTTTACATTGACTTCAACTTAGGGAACAGTGCAAGTTTCATCGAAATCGGTTCAGTAGTTTTCAAGATATGGACAAATATGTGTGACGCCCTGGCTTATTGATACGAGCTACGGGTGTGGTTTCAAAAGAAAACATCTCAAAACCTTGGTCAAACTCTAGTGCATTTAAGAAAAACTAAAAATTATGTAATAAAAAGTAATTAAAAAAAAAAAACTACTTCCAAATACACTAAAAAGTATGAAATATCTCTAACCTGACACTGATTGAAGTCAACGAAAGAGGACGACGTATTCCATAATTCCACCTATCGCGCCGCAGGTCGTAAGTTCGATTCCCACACAGGATACCTATGCATTTGGGTGCATATCCTATCTGAGTCTGGGTGTAATTATGTATATTAAGTATGTATTTACAAACAAAAAGTAGTATATGTTACTTAGTTTGGGATCAGATGACCGTGTGTGAGGAATATCCCAGGATATTTATTTATTTATACAGGGTGTAACGGAAACTGTATATACATTACAGTAATCCACTTTTTTGGTACGAGGCGCACAGATCGCGGAAGATAAAATTTTATATTAATATTAGTAAGGGACGCAAAATGACAATGACCCTCATTGACCGGTGACATGTTGGTTATGATTTTAATTCAAAAAACTTGAATTAAAAAAAATTGTTTGAATTTTTTAGTAATGTATTTTGAGCTGAAACTTTTTATAGAGAGTCTGTACCTGATGTAGTCTTCACCCCCTTCGGATGTATATACCCTTTCCGTTACACCTTATATAAAGCGGTTGCGTTGCGCTGTTTTTTTTTTTACTGTTTATAGGCCTGTGTTTGACCGCAATCTCACCATGATAAGTGATGATGTGGCCGAAGGTGGTAAGCACACAATATAGAAGGAACTGGCTCTTAAGTGCAGCTATCGGAACACACCGAAAGGTGTTTGGCGAAAGATTTTCAACTTAGGGTGGTAGCCAGCCAGCCGGTACAAAGTACCTTACCACCGTGCTATGGTTTCCTCACGATGTTTTTCTTCACCGAAAGCTCAAGCTCATAGTAGGATTCGAACCCGGGACCTCGGTAGAAAGAATGTTTAAGACAATAGCGACAATCTTATATGGAACGTGCAAACGATAATGATCTCAGTGATGGTACAGTACCATCTATGTAATGGTAAAACTGTGGTGATGGTTTACCACCAACTTTGTCAATTGTACCTACATGTAACAACAATAAATACACTGACTTAGCACATGTTAACGTCCACTTTAAGTAAGAATAAAGTGTCTCCCCTTACGTTAAGCGGGGTTACCTTGCGATATAATAAAACGGAAGGTATTTTTAATATAGTTGGAACGCCTCAGTTTAGGTACATGTTTCCTTAATAATGTCGTCTTGGGAGGCAAGAATGATATCTCTTTATTAAATGAATTTCTTCTAAAGAAGGCGGCTCTTCTTCTTTATTAGTTAGGGGAGAAAATGCTGAATATTGCCAGGATTTTCCCTAGGAACTTTGAGGGAAAAATTGGACGTCTTTTTAAATTCGCAAGCTCCATAGACGATTCATCAGAGCAAAGATAGTCCTACCTCAGAGTATATAAATAGGTCCTACTTACATATGTCCTACATAATTAGGGCTCTTTTAGGTAAGAATTTAGAATAAAATTCAATGGCATTAAATGAATAATATAAGTACTTAGCTCCTCATTTTAATGACTTTGGTAGCATTCTGTTCGATTTTTAAATTATGTACTATACTCAGCGACTGTACTAGATATTCTCTTTGGAAACTAATCAATTTATAGGAGAGCTGGATTTTAATTACGAACGTAACATGTTCAGTTCACGTTCACTTTGGCTCTTGTAGGCTTAAACATATAATTGAATTTCGTGTGACAGAAGACTGCAATAAACTGTAGTATGACAGAATGCATGTGTGGTCCAAACTATAAAGTGGGACATCCTAAAAAATGAATTACTGGATATTTGCAATAAAAATTATTAAATATAAAAAATAAGTATTGTAAATAGAATATTCTATAAGTTGTTTGTCTATTTTCATAGAGGATATGAGTTGAGCAAAGTTGGATGTATTTAATAACTACTAGATACCTTTTAGAGACGTTTAATACTTATCCAGGATAAAAACAATCTTATGTTTTAATCCAAAGCATGATCTATATGTGTGCAAAGTTTTGTGATTGAGTAACGGATAACCACACATTTTTTAAAATATTAGTAAGTTAATAGGGTTGTAATCTAGCATACTACCATTTCAGTGCGATGTAACTAATAGGCAAAATAATATCTATGAAACTTTTTGAAACGATAGAATATCCCACCAAAAACATTTTTATGTAAAATGTTGCCGCCAAGACATATGCCTCGTAACGTCAAAAAGTTATCAGATCTCATGTAGAGCCAAGCTTATAACTCTACATGCACTTACTCTACAAGCCCTAACTTCACAAACTCTACACACCGTAGTCAAAATATGTGGCTTGGCCGTTTCGATACCGTCACATGGGAGTAAGGTGAAAAATGTAGGTATTCACTGTTCATTACTTTTTTGTTATTCAATAGTTCTTGTAGTAGTGAAACGGCCATACATACAAACCAAAAACGGCTTACATACCAAATTTCAGCTTTCTAGGACTTCCGGAAGTACCCTATGAGTTTTGATGATCATCAGTGAGTCAGTGACGAAATCGGGGTTTTTTAGAGATCAATAAAATCTAAAGTATAAGAGCTATGTTATTGAAACTTAATATGTTTAATAAGTTCACTATTGACATCATGTTCCGAGAATTTTGTTTATCTGGTATAATCCAAACCCAAGTTATGAGGCTTCGAAAAAACGACGAAGCGCTTCGAGAAAAGGTAGTACTACCATTTCAGTGCGATGTAACTAATAGGCAAAATAATATCTATGAAACTTTTTGAAACGATAGAATATCATGAAAATGTTCCATTAGCAAAAAAAAACCTATTTGTCTTCGTCTTGGTTGCAGGACCAATCAACCTCATCGCTGCCGCTGCGGAGATCTCGTCAATGAGCTCGGCCACCATGGGCTTTCGTGCTCTCTAAGTGCTGGTCGAATATCACGACACTCGGCGATTAATGACATTATCCGCAGGGCTCTTGTTGTCGCTAACGTGCCTTCCGTACTGGAACCAGTCGGTATTGCGCGGGGCGATGGCAAGAGACCGGATGGTATGTCTTTGATCCCTTGGAGTGTCGGCAAGTCGCTGGTGTGGGATGCCACATGTGTCGATACACTCGCGCCATCTCACTTACCGGCGACTTGTAAAGCTGCAGGGGCAGCTGCGGCCAGTGCGGAAAATTCAAAATTCTAAAAATACGCATCTAATGGACCCAACTATATTTTTGTGCCTTTTGCGGTCGAGACCATGGGACCGTGGGGGTCCAAAGGTCGCCGTTTTGCTCGCACCTTGTCATCAAAATTGATCGAGACCTCCGGAGACCAGCGGGCGGGGAGCTTTTTCCGCCAACGCGTCAGCTTGGCTATCCAAAGAGGAAACGCTGCCAGCCTTCTGGGAACCCTGCCGTTAATCGGAAGCAGCGGCAGGCTTGAGGAAATTTTCTATATATAGATTGTATTTTGTACATATTTGTTGTAAATAAAAAAAAACCTATATTATTAATTGTTATTAATTTACAAAATGTGTAAACATAATAATATTCCCCAGCCTGCCGTACTTATTGTTAGCATACGACAGGCTCATTCCGATGACAATAGGCTGAGAATTACGTCCCTTTTGTCAACCACCTGCATCTAATAAACGAGGCATGTACGCTTTTACAATGAGGGATGTACCAACATTAGGTACATTAGGTATAGGGATTCGTTTTTCCCGACCTTTTTCCGTTCCCGGGACCCGGGAATGAAAAAAATGATTTCCCGGGAATTCCCGTTTCCCGGGAAATGCTGTTATTTTTGTTATTTTTACCTATCAAAGGCAATTAAAACAGGTAATTTAATTAAATTAGCTTTTTATTTGTCTCAAAAGAAATTAATTTTTAAAAAAAATAAAAAGAAGGTAAAAATTACCTATAGGTTACGTGTTTTACAAATAAAAATAACAAAACTTTATTTTTCAAAGAAAAATGTTTTATGACATCAATTAACTGATATCGCATAAGACTATAATTTTTCAACTAATAAATGTATGCAAAAAATTACCATGAATAATATTGTTGTGTAATTTATGTATTGGAAATTGTTTATTTTATGATCCTGATACCTGATATGATACCTGATCTAAATGTAATATTAAGGGTTAAGTTTGACATTTACAAATAGTTGTGTTTTTCATTAATTTTCATTCCAACACTGTATCAGATTTTAAATTCATCACACTTTCATACAAATAAAACATGGACAGTTTTCTGTGGAAATTCTCAAAGTAATTGAGAAGAGACAAGACAATAAAACTGTATACCTACTTAGGTACGTCATCAAAATGGCGCGAATTTTCCAAAACAGCTTTTCAGTTTTCAAAATTATATTCAACTTTTTACAATACTTTCTCATAAACACACGAGCTATTCATTAAAAAATGCGAATAAAATTCTTTGAAAAATGAAAATACTTTTTATCTAAATTCCTAACAAGCAAGTAGCATTGGCCGCCCACTCACCACCCGAAAACAATAAAAAAAATGCGTAGGTAATGCGTTGTACTAAAAGTCTGTGTCACAGACTGACTGTAACTCACAGACTCTGTGAGTTACAGTCTACCCCTTTAAAAAAGCTAAAAACCGAGGAAAATACTCTACTTTTCGTACCATTTGCGAAAAAATTAACAAAATAATAATATGAAATAAGCATTTATTAAAAATAATGACAATTAAAAGTAAAAGTAACATTCGAAACATTGGTCCAATTATTGATAGAGAGAGTTACATTTTTGTTCGGTACATTTATTGTTGATGATGATATGTACGAAAATAAACTAAATGAAAAAACCTTTGTCAGAGGGCATCGCTAATACTACCTATTATAAATGGCAATGCTAATATAAATGGCAATGAATAATAATATAAAATATATTTATCAACACTTAAATTAAACATTTGATACAAAGATTTTTATCACAGTTTTTTTAGTAGGAAGGGATTAAAAAAGAAAAAAAATCAGTTGCATAAAGAAAATTTTGTACAACATTATAACATTCGTTTGGATGATATTTTTTTTTTTTTTTTACTGTTTATAGGCCTGTGTTTGGCCGCAATCTCACCATGGTAAGTGATGATGCGGCCGAAGGTGGTAAGCACACAAAGCCTAGAAGGAACTGGCTCTCAAGTGCAGCTGTCGGAACACACCGATAGGTGCTTGGCGACAGATTTTCAACTTGAGGGTGGTAGCCAACCAGGCGGGTACTACAAAGTACCCTACCACCGTGCTATGGTTTCCTCACGATGTTTTCCTTCACCGAAAGCTCAAGCTCATTGTAGGATTCGAACCCGGGACCTTCGCCTCGGTATCCGACGTCACTACCACTGAGCTATGATCGCTTTAAAATGGATGATATTATGCTGTTTCAGAAACTTTTATAGATGATTTATATCATGGGTGTAGACAAAAACAATAAAAGCGCATATTTTATGCTAAGTAATTAATAATTAAGAGCATATTTTATGTTTTCGTGAATTTTTTGATGTCTTATACAGGTTAGTGTTTTATCGATTGTCTTAAATGTAGGAAACATCCCTATACACCCGACCAAGGCTACCAACCGCACACAGTAGGCGGAATTGGAAAAGTTCACGTAGGTATGTCGGTCACGTTGCACTGCACACTGCGCTAGTCATGAGCTTTTACCTCCGAGGCTTATTCACGCTTTGTATGACTTCCCTCATTTATTCCTACGGTGAGTTATATTATAGCTAGGAAAAATGGAAAGCTAGGAAAAGTTAGACAGGTTTATTTTGTTTTGGTACTGGAAAGTATGATTGTATGTCGATAGGCTTGTTTGATATTTTTTTTTTTTTAATAATAATAATAATTTATTCAATATAAAAACATATTACATTTATCACATTATTCAAAACTTAACATTTCCAGTACAAAAAATACATTTATTATGTTTCACAATTCATTTTTGAGAACATAGTATTAGATTACAATATAATAAGCAGTAGTAAATACCTACTATGAACAAGCATAAGGATGAAAGATTTAAATAATGTGTAGCTACGGGCAGCTAAGCTAGGCATGAAGCCTGTGTTATAGCCACCAGTACCCTACTCACGCGAACAGTGCTTTAAATGATAAAAAGGGTATAACCGATAAGTAAATGTAGGTATATTATATAATATATATAATTTATACTATTATTTATTTATATATTAAAAAAAGAAAGATTATATTATATAATTTAAAATCTTTACCACAAAGATGGTAAGTGACGAAGCGAAAAAAGTATCCTATGTGTTAATCCAGAACATACTCTATCAGTGTGCCAAATTTCATTAAAATCCATTCAGTAGTGTTTGGTATCAGATGACCGTGTGTGAGGAATGTCCCAGGATATTTATTTATTTATTACATTTATAATTTTACTAGTTGCGTGCGCCCCTCGGTTTCACTCGCATACCCGGGAGAGATATTGCTTTCCCGGGATAAAATGTACCCTATGTGTTAATCCAGAACATACTCTATCTGTGTGCCAAATTTCATTAAAATCCATTCAGTAGTTTTTGCGTGAAAGAGTAACCAATCATCCATACATACAAACTTTCCCGATAATAATATTAGTAAGGATAAGGAAATGGAAATCTGTTTTTGAAGAAATGTTTTATAAATACTTTATCAAAAAAAACATCGAAGCAAACTCCGTCTTTTAGCATAATATTTAAAATACAATTTCTTATCGAATAATTTAAATCCGGCGTTGTTGATTGAATTAATAGAACCCTAATTGCTACAGATAATAAAATTATATCTACCTACCTACGTAATTCAATTTTAAATTAAATTAATTATACTAAAGATACGTAGGTAGATTTTGTAGAGCGTAAATGAAAAATAAAGCAAAACTTTATGGTATTAAATTTATTTTAATTAAAATTCTGTATTTAAAATCTTACTTATAAATATGTGTGTGTGTTTTGTTACTCAACAACTCCGTAGAGGCTAATTTTCGTGTTAACTCTTCGATATAAGGGTGTCTTGTCTTGGAAGAGGACAAAGGTTCCTTTTATACCGGAACGTGGGTAAAGCCGCGGGGGACGCCAGTTATAGCTACATAAATATTCTGTGTTGCTTTGATCGATTTTGATACGCATATCTTTGATCGTTAGCTTGGAAAAGTTGGATAAGTCGTTTGAGGCGATTTTGTGTCTTTTGATTGCGTTGACCGACAAAGATGTTTGAATTTTGTACACCTCCATGGGGGGCTTTATAATATAATCTCCTCGTTTTGAGAAAATGCGAAAAATGTATCCTGTAAGGTGCCGATCCCACTGAGAAGAGTTCTAGAGTTCTGCGTTCCGAGTTTTGCATTCCGCGTTGACTGTAAGCTATGTGGGGGCCTTTGAAAGTAAAAAAGTGTATGATGTGCGATCAGTAGCGACTATTGCAGAACTCTATATAGACTGCTTGCTGTGTGTACAATAATCTATACGGAATGCAGAACTCGGAACTCTAGAACTCTCTCTGTGGGATCGGCGCCTATGGGTTCCCTTTAACTTTTTTAGATAAGAAACCCCATAAATAGGTAATTAAAAATACATTTACATGAGAATAACGATTCCGTCGGAATCTCAAACTAATTAATTACATAGGGTCGTATTAAAACATAGCCAAAGAGAAAATAGACATTTCAGGCAATAACATAGGTACGTAAGAAAAGGACGTGTTTAAAACAGCTCGAATGCGAAGTTTTCCTGTAACATTTATTGGGAGTTAACACACTTAGGTACGTCGCATTTTCAGAATGTAAGGCTGCCGTCACAGTATATAAATAAATATCTTGGCACATTCCTCACACACAGTCATCTGATCCCAAAGTAAGCAGAGCTTTTACTATGGAAACCAGATAGCCGATATAATACTAGTAATTTTTGTTTGTAAATACATACTTAATATACATAATTACACGCAGACTCAGGACATACATACAGACATATTTTGAAACTAATAAATATTATTTTAATAAATATTATTTTATTTTTATTTTTATTTTATACAGACATGTTCAAGCACACAAATGAAAAATATATACACGGAAGACTGAATTTTCTCTGTGCATTAAATAAATAAAAAATAAATCAGACAAGTACATTTAGCTATTGCCATTTAGGCCATTTAGGCTGCAAAATTTGGAGCTCGCAGGCATGCTTGCTTCATAAAAAAAGAACAGAAATTTTCAAATTATATTAACAAATTATAGTCATAAAATTAAATTAAATTTCGAAATTGTAAATCTATTCTGTTAGAAGCTCTTTAACTGAGTAGAAATTCTTCTCGCCAAGCCATGTTTGAAGCATGGATTTAAAATATATATTGGTAATTTCGTAATGTTATTTGCATAACGCGCATCAATAAGATAACAACTGTAAATAATAGCTGCTATTTGGCACACTTCTTTTCCTCCACGAAGGGCACGTGGTCAGAATATATAAATAATACAGGGTGTTGTTTTGGTCGGCGACAAGCGACCCAGGAGCGGTAGTACAAAATATATATTCCCCAAAAATGGACTTAATTCCATTAAATACTGTAAATATGTTGAGAAATACCTTATTCAATTTGAAATAAAATTACCGCAAAGTATGGTTACTAGGCACGTGCACAGACTAGAGCTAGGCACAAGCCGCCATCGCCCCACCCCTTTACACCCTCGCACTCCCATTGAGTATTATGTCTACTATTTAGCTTATTACATGATTTTCAAAAAAAAAAAATATTATTTTTATTAATAAAAAAAAAAGTATTTTTTTTATATTTTTTTTAGCACCAGTATCTATTGTATGATCGACCCTGAGTCGCTCGTCGCTGACCAAAACAACGACCTGTATATCGTAGCATGTTCTTATGTGATATTATGCTTAAAATATCCAAGTAAACATTTGTGCCAATCTAAATGGATTTTATTTCCCATGAACCTTACACCAGGATTTGATATTAGTACGTAAATCATAATAGCATAAAATAACCAATTAAGAAGCGACACATAGACCCTGGGAACGTTATTTGAAAACGGCAACACCAAATATAATAAAATATTTCCAAAATTATAGCGTCCGTGAGCCATCATTTACAAGTGACGGGTGTGATTGTAACAAAACTGATGTGGAAGTCCTTACAAATTGAGGGAAGTTACCTTTACAGTCCAAATAAATTCAGTAATGGGTAAATCTAAAATGTAATTTATTAAACATGGCGTAGACTCTATTAGCTAGACTATATACTGTCTCTGATGAATTTAATGATTTATATCCACTCATATAGTCGAGAGCACATAGTTTGAATATTTGACGAAGTTCGTAAGTTTGGTAACAATACAGTTTACTTAATTCTGCTAATATAAGAAGGAAGGAAGGAAGTTTTCTAGTTTACTTAATTTAGCTAAAATAAGAAGGTTTGTGTGTAAGTTTGAATTAATATTTCTTTATAGACACCGCAGGCCAAACGCTAGTAAACTTTATTTTATTTATCTATCCAACCATGTGCCAGAAAGAGACAGACAGTGCAGAGGGTGATTGATTTTCAATATACTTACCCCCTTATTCATAATAAAGTTTTTTTTTTTTCTTCAATGGCGTCACGCGGCTTGTGTATTTTGCCAATTTCAAGTAATATTATAAGTTCTAGTCACAATGAATCACTTTCACATAGTCCTCAGTCAGTCACCGTCCATAATAGTCATGTTTTAGTATAATGGTGGTCATTGTACTAACACTTTTCACGGACAGCTTGAGACAACTTGAAAAGCCACGATACACATAATTCATTTAATTTCACTTCACTGGTGCACATGTATTGATCTTTATTGGATAAATAAAATACCACCGATTATATGCAATAAAACTCATAATACACGAATTTATGAAAATAAAAATGAAAAAGCAACGTCACTCTGCAAGTTCCCGCCAAAAAGACCCCATAATAAAGTTATCAAACGTTGATTAGCTAAAATTCCGAAGTCTATAACTGACAGGTGACATTTGGTGATCGAAAGAGTGAGACGGGGCACACTATTACACTGATTTAGTTAAAAAGCGATTATGAATAAGGGGGTTAGTGCAATGATATTATAATAAAAAGAGGTAGATATCGCATTAACGCACGCTAATTGTTGCAGACAAATTCAGACAATTGTCGTAATTTTGCTTAGCGGCTACATATAGCTATCTCTTTCTGTACCATACGTTCCGTATTATCTTTCGCATTCACCTAATGCAACAATAATTGAACGCCGCTTAGTATGAGGGTAGCATATCTCTATTATAATATATTATAATATCATTGGGTTAGTGTTTATGTCGAACAATATATAGAATAAGAAAGACGTCGCATCGTTACAAGTGATAGCTTTTTCCCCATCGTGGAAAAGTAAAGGAAAATCTTATTAATATCAACGTCTAAACTCAAAATTGGTTTACTCACTGTAAACATACTGAAATAGTTTGTGACACTGAATGACGGTTCTGCCAATACCCGTTTGACATTTCACCAATATTGGGCAATATTGAGCGGGAAAGCTTGTGGGTAGACCGGAATTAACATTGCTTCCTTAACTTATATTATGGCTGAAAATAATGCCTATATCAGTTACCTAGTTTCTTTAGTTTGTGATTAGGGTGGCTATTTTCGCCGCATTTGCAACTTCATAACTTTTTTTTCGACGAAGTCGGAAAGCGTTGCAATACATGGGGTTATCACTCACGCGTTAGGCCCTTTGCACATTATAAGAAAATTTCTTGTGTCTTATCAGACACAAGACATAAAATTACAAGAAATTACCGTATTGGTCGTGTCTCCGACATTTCTTGTAATATGCACGGTCTCATATAGCATCCAATGCGACTGAATTTCTTATAAGACACAAGACATTTTTCTTATAATGTGCAAAGGGACTTACCGACCCTTCCCCCTCCCCATGAGCGCTGACCTTACTAAAGCACAGGAACACAACATAAAGTTATTTAGCTGCGGTATTCTGTAAGGTGGAGATACTTCCCCACTTCCCCAGTCGAGCTGCTTTTTGAGCGAATAAACGCTATGTTTTTTTTTATACCACTAAGGTGGCAAACATGCATATGGCCCACCTACCGTTACCGTAGCCCTTTGAGTATCCAATATATAGGGAGTCGCCAAACACAGGCGACCCCCTCTGCCAAAGTACATTGGCCATATGGCCATATGCGTTTATAAAAACTAGTTCGAACGACATCCGCTACCATTTGGTATCGTTCCGTGTCGTAAGATTGAGCTCCAAAAAAAATGGTAAATTGTGCTGTTTACTTATGCAAAAGGCGATCTGACACGTCAAATCTGAGGGAACATGGCGTTTCCTATCATTTGTGAGTATTATACCGAAACAATATGTTTGTATTTTAGTGTTATCTCGAAATAAAATAACATAAATTACGACAAGTAAACGACAGAAAATACGGTGGTACGAAGGTAGCTGACACGTAGTACAAGGAGCGATTTGCGTAGTGCGGGGACATAGCGCGGACCATTTGAGTGAATGATTGAGATCATAGAGTAATGAGTAGTACCCAAGGATTTTATATACTACATAACGTAGTACCTACTTCATGTGTACATAGATACCCCTACTACTTAAATTATTTGTTTCTTCAAATTAATATTAAAATAAATTACTTGTTAAACTAGATTTCCGAAGGAAGGGGTATTAAGAAAAGAATGGGTCGCTTTTTGCCACAGGAGTGATGATTGCCTCAAAGTGTAATTTGTTCCGATCATTTTGACCCTAGTAGTTTTGATTTTTGAATTTTTAAATTACTTTTTTATTTCGTTATTTTTAGTTTTTCTTACATGCTAGAATTTGACAAAGATTTTGAGATGTTTCCCTTCGTCACCACACTCGTAGCTCGTATCAATAAGCCAGGCCGTCACACTTACACGTATTAGTCCATATCTTGAAAAGGACTGATCCTATTTTGATAAAACTGTTCCCTAAGTTAATGTAAGCCAATAAAAAATATAGTCACAATCTGATTAATAGTTTCGGATATATGCGTCGACAAACATACAGACATATTTACATATTTGTGTATAAAGCCCTAAAAGATTATCAAATGTGACCCTTTAATTTTATTTCATTTTTATTATTTATGGTTATAGCGGCAAAAGAAATACACATTCTGTGAAAATATCAACGGTGTACCTATAACGGTTCATGAGACACAGCCCACTGACAGATAAACGGACGGACGGACCGTACAATTTGGTAGAATAGGTATTGTTATATGAAACACGTGCTTTTCTGCTGATTTAACTTTTTCATTTAGGTATTTTTAGTTTTTAGAAGTTAAAACTGGAATATTTGTTGGTAATTAATAATTTTGTTGTAAATATTTAAAGATTTCGTTTAGTTAAAACTAGTATATTTTATATTTTTATATTGTGTTTTTTGTGTAAATAATAAAGAATTTTATATTGTATTGTATATTTTTAACCGACTTCAAAAAAATAAGACGTTTTCAATTCGGTCGTTTTTTAAATATTTGTTACCTCCTTACTCCGTCATTTATTAACCGATTTGGAAAATTCTTCTTTGCCACTTCCCGTTTGGTCCCATTATCATCAGATCAGGATTTGATTACTTCTTAGTGTACTTTGAAATCGTTTAAGTTTTTTGTATAACAGTTTTCAATTATTGTTGTCGTAATACTTGTTTGCCATCAAAGTGGTATACAGGTCGTTGTTTTGGTCAGCGACGAACGACTCAGGGTCGATAATACAAATGATACTAGTGCTAAAAAAAATATTTAAAAATTTTTTTTTAATAATAAAAATAAAAAAATATTATTTGGAAAATCATGTAATAAGCTAAAGTGTAGAAGTAATACTCAACGGGAGTGCGAGGGAGTTAAGGGGTGGGGTGATGGCGGCTTGCGCCTAGCTCTAGTCTGTGTACGTGCCGAGTGACCATACTTTGCGGTAATTTTATTTCAAATTGAATAAGGTATTTCTCAACGCATTTTCAGTATTTATTGGAATTAAGTTTATTTTTGGGAAATGTATTTTTTGTATCGCTTGTCGCCGACCAAAACAACACCCTGTATACTTACTACGCCTAGACATTACATACATTACTACCATATTCTTGTAAATTCATTTATTTCATCTCATTTATTTCATTAAAAAAGTAATAGTTTATTCTAATAAATATTTTGAGATTTTTCTTAATTTATTAGTGTAGTGTATCGAGTATCGAGTAGTAGAGTATCGAGTTTACCATTGAGTAATTATAGTTCACTGCAGTAGCTCATATCGAATTTACATGCACTAGAATTTGACCAAGGTATTGAGATGTTTTCCCTTTGATACCACACCCGGAGCTCATATCAATAAGCCAGGCAGTCATATTATATATTAGTCCATATTTTGAAAAATACTGAACGGATTTTAATGAAACTTGCACTGTTCCCTAAGTTGAAGTAAATGTAAGCCAATAAAAAAGAATGGTCACAATCCGATAAATAATTTCGAAGAAATGCGTGGTCTAAACCTCTGAACCGATCGCGATTTAATTTGGTAAGCAGATAGGTTATGGCGTGGAGAAGTACATATGCTACTTTTTACCCCGGGAACGAGAGTGAGAGTTACGGTTTCACCCGCGTTCCCGGGATAACGTAGCCTATATAACAATCGGGGATAATGTAGCTTCCTAGTATTGAAATATTTTTTCGAATCCGACTGCTAGTTTCAGAGATTCATTTAAACAAACAAAAAATAATAATACTTCTTTCGTTTATTAATTTGTATAGGATTATAAGCTATTAATGTAGGTAAATACAAATAACATTGAACAATCCCATTCCATTCATTTAGTATCATTCATTTTATCGGTCCTTAACAACACCCCATCACCATTTTTTTTGAGCTAGTGTGCGATGAAACAAAGGCGTAACCATAGAGTAACACAGTGATTCTTTATTTGTGTGCTTGTTTTGTGTTTGTGTGTCAGCTTTTATTTGCGTGTGCGTTCATAGAGATGACACAACTTTCTGCATGAGTGTGCGTGAGTAAGTAAATGTGTGCTGTGCGTGTTTACCTCGCCTCCCGCGAAAACTGGCAGAAAGAATTCAGTACTAAAGTGGCGCTTGCCGCTTCCAAGTTATATATTCAAAGCCGTAGCCTATGGACGCTTGCAACACCAGGGGTATCTATCACTCGAGCGTTGCCGACCCTAAAGAAATCTCTTCAGAAATGTTTCAGATCTGAATTGAATTAGTAAAATTATTTTAGCTATGAATTACATGTATGTATGTACATGTTAATTACGCTATATGAGGTAAAAGTGTTTTTTTTTCCCTCGATGGTCGTGTGTAAAGAAATGACCCAGATGTTTAATATCTAAAATAATATGCTTTGAGGCTGTAGTGGCTGAGTTATTTAGGCGCGCATAGAAAATACGCGTATTTCAGGGAATACGCGTATTTTCTAGATTTTATGCAGATGGTAAGGTCGGTAATTTCACTGCCATTGTACATAAGCGATAGCCCAGTGGTCAAAGTGGTAGAATCCCATCTCGTAGGTCGTGGGTTAGATCCGCGATCCAGTAGAATCTTTTTGTATTTATGAGCCTTTTTTGTACTTACAATAATTGCAAAATGCCCATATATTTCGTGGTTTTCCCAAAGGAGTACAGCATGGGGTTCTTCAAGAAGGGTGTGAAGAGGTTTCTTCAGGGTCGGCAACGCGCGAGTGATACCCCTGGTGTTGCAAGCGTCCATAGGCTACGGTAACCGCTTAACATCAGGCGGGCCGTATGCTTGTTTACCACCTTAGTGGTATAAAAAAAAAAAAAAAAAATTTCACAAATGATATAGCCCCATGGGTCAAACTTCACCGAAATAACAATAGCACTTCTGTAAATAGGTACAACACAAAAGAAAGTATTCTTAATCCAATCTTAATCACTCTTAATTAAGGCCACATCTTTCGTTAATTCCACGTACTTACTATAAAATGTATCCATCCATTACCTGGAATTACGGTAAGGTTAACCTTGCCTCTTCCCCCGGGATGCAATCCAATTTGCGTCCACTTTAGAAACTTGCAAAGATTTGTAGGCGCCCACTTGTAAACATTTACCTCTTTCATTCGAATAACATAATTTCGCTTTTTGCTTCATTCGAGGATTATTGTTTATGTTAAATGGGCGTAAATGGAAAGGACAACTTCCTCTCCCAAGACTATTGTAATACTTTTTTTTTTATTAGCGTGGGGAACTCCTCATAGGATACCCGACAGCCCTGGGGGGGAGCGGCCAGGTTATGCCAGACTTTTACCGGCTAAAACCCCATGGTGGTCGTTACCTGTGCTATAGAGAGGGAGGCGGGCTCTCGTGTTGAACGCGTACCTACCTCCCCCCAGCACACTCGCTGTGAAACAAAGACAAAATAACTGTGCCTAGATTTAGATTAGCTAAATTAAATAAGTCCTTTCTTGGGAATTGTATCCAATTTTACAATAAAATTCCTCATAGCGTGACCAGTATGTCCTTTTTTAAATTTAAGGAACATATCAAAAAGCAGTTGTTGAGTAGGGCCTATTATAAAGTGTCTCATTATATTGACGACAAGGATGTATGGAAGTAGCTTCTCTCTGCACCTGCTTCACTTAGCAGCTAGTTCAAGGTCCATTTTAATTCTAAGTATGCTATTATTATTATAAGTTATCTTTTTTTTATTTTTTGTTTAATTTACAGATTATTACTTATAGTAATTAATTCAATTTAATGTTTTTCATTTATTTCTAAATTCTTCAATAGATTATGTCTGTCTCCTTAATTGTTATATTTTCTATACATATACCTAAATGATATTTAGTATAAACTTGTCAATAGTCACAGCGATAACAAATTGCGTGTTTAGTAGTTTCCCTTTAGTTTATTTTTTATTTCTAAGCCAGACTTAAGTAAGTCATGCTCACTTTAAGGCCTTTGCTTGCGGCGGCGTCGTGTGACGGGTCGCTCACTTCCCTCCAATATGGCGAGGAGGGCGATGGCTGCCACACGCGTCATACTTGTGAACAGGTGCTGCTTGTGGGGGTTGGTCTGCTTAAGTTTGCCATTTATTTATTTACTTATTAAATATAGATTCAGTCTACTTTGTAGTTTTGCGGCCGCGCCGGGGCACGCAATTGTTGTCAGTGCGATTAGAATGTAAATATTATGTAATGAATCTAAGCTTGTTTTGAAAAGAGTAATTGCTGAGTTTATTGCCGGCTCTTCTCAGCAAATGCAACCTTCCGAACCGGTATTAGAGTATTAGAGTCAGACTTTTCATAAGTGCCTGCGAAGGTCTATTTGAATAAATGATTTTGAATTTGAATTTGAATATCGCACGATGAGTCGTGACCACTTTGACTCATCAACCTCCTTGGGGTCGCTTCTTGGCGCACAGAGCCTACGCTCTGATTGTCCGCGACCCCTAAAGCCCCGTTTAGTCGTCTTTTACGACAGGCAAGGGAACACCGTAGCTGTTATTCTAAGCCCAAGCACGCCCAAGCTACAGGGCAGGGGGGCCGCGACGAGGCACGTTTGCGCCCCGGCGGCTTCACCTTCGGGTGGGATCGGCCCTCTGGATCCCGCTCAGCAGCCTCCTTCTGGACCATTACGGTCTCACAGAAGGAGGTTACGGCCCTCCACGCCAACTGCTGGCAAGGAGAGATTCCGTCCGATTTGTTCGATCAGGATACGCCACTCGGGACGCGGGGCAATAGTGGCCAAACCTACCCAACCAAAAGGCTATAAAAATTTGGCACAATATCTATTCCTGGCAACCCCTTATCGTCACCCCCAAAAAGGGGTCTTGTCTATTCGTCACTCCCAGAACATGAGCCCGCCCTGATTGTACTACAAAGTAGGTCCAAGGTACAAGTTTGTGTACATTTCTGATGATATATAAAGAACCTTCATATTACCATGTATCACATTTTCTTTTTTAGGTATTATTTTCGCGCGGCGACCTTTGCCATCGTTGCGCGATTATTTTATGAAAATTTAATGTTATAGGCATGTATCGTGAAATTGCTTACAGAGTCACAAAATTACCATATTACCTACTTTATACTCATATATTATATTATAAATTTATAATTATTATAAATATAAGCTTTATTTCTTATATTGTAAATTATGTCTACATAAGATAGTCGAAGCTTTCAACGCGTCGACCCTTATTACCCGACTGACCCGGAAGGAGGGTTATGTTTTTCGAGTGTATGTATGTATGTCTATTTCTTTGTGCCGCTCTGCAGCCTAAACGGCTTGATGGTTTTAAGCATATGAGGTCTCGTTAGATTCGTCTTAACTGGGGGAATGTCATAGGGTATATTATTTTTATATAGCGCCTAAGAATAAAAAAATAGGGGGGTATTAAAAATAAAAGTTTCGTTATTATAACAAATGAAAGCTTGTAAATAGACCATTCCATATATGTATATATTGTAATACTTTTATGCTACCATTTTGACGTAAACTGCAAAAAAACACGTTTAATGCAAGGACAGTAGGTACTGAGCCGTTACCATACGTAAATCACAGATTTGCGATGGTTGTTAGCGTTCCTTTACCGTACAACTCTTTCTGTATAAAACTAAAAAGTCTGAAATAAATTAAATTATTAAAAGAAACAAAAAACCCGACTGCGTAAAACATAAATTAACTGAAAAGAGAAAAACAAGCTGTTAAATCTATAGAATTTTGAATATAACTTGAATTTTATAAGGTATTGCAGTCGGGGATAAACAAATATTACAAAAAAATACATACTTAGTTTATTGGTTGTTTATTGATTGCAATACCTTATAAAATTCAAGTTATATTCAAAATTCTATAGATTTAAGAGCTTGTTTTTCTCTTTTCATTTTATTTATGTTTTACGCAGTCGGGTTTTTTGTTTCTTTTAATTTATATGAGTTTTTTCAACATAGAAATTATTTGTGGTACAAACTCATCCGAAACTTATTAACCGAAGTTACTTTCAAATACAGCAGCCAGAGGGGAATTCGGTGCTATCCTCAGTTCTTCTCCACTCATTAATAAAAACTCATTTAATTTTGGGTACAAAAGGAGCCAAAGAACAAGCAAGACAGCCCAAAAGCTACTCCTACATTTCTTCGCTCCAAAGATTATTCCTTCGCCCACAAGGGAGTGATACAGTCTCCGGCATATATTATTCAGTTCTCATTTCAAAATTGAATATAGTGAGAGAAAATATTATGAATATTGTATAAGTTACCATGGTAACGTTACTCTATAAAATAATTAACTGGTATTCGACACCGTGCAATCAGGTAATGGAGACTATAGATATAAGAAATAGATGCGTCAGTACAATTTATACCTACAAGCAATGATATTATAATAGAGATATGCTACCCTCATACTAAGCGGCGTTCAATTATTGTTGAATTAGGTGAATGCGATAGATAATACGGAACGTATGGTACAGAAAGAGATAGCTAAATGTAGCCGCTAAGCAAAATTACGACAATTGTCTGAATTTGTCTGCAACAATTAGCGTGCGTTAATGCGATATCTACCTCTTTTTATTATAATATCATTGCCTACAAGTACAATATGTACTGCCTATCCCTAGTCCTACTTGATCTATTTATCCAAAAAAATCATGTGTTAAAATTCGATCTTGCTTCTTCAACTATTTATAGCTGTGTTAAAAGGTGGATATTACGATTTCCCACCCATATATACCTACTTAACAACATTTTCTTAGTAGGTATTAGATCCCAATATTTCACTATTTACTAACATTACGGAAATTACCTTAATATTTGAAAGCTCTCTAGGCGACTCTATTTCGTTGATTTTCTACAGCAGGAAATATAAATATTTAACGACTAGAGAGCGCACTCGATTTTTTGCCACCAAGTAGCGTTACAGATGTCCATATTGTAGTAGATAATTGAGTAATTTTTAAGATCATTGATGTATAAAATTAAATCGCTGTGAGTTTTCCGAAAAATAAATCTATTTCAGTTGAAGCAAAAGCAACCAACTCTATAGTAACTCTATATTTGTCCACTCTGATTATTGTGTCGACTTATTCTATGAAACGTATCAAAGTTCACTGCGTTGCTCGCAAAGTGCGCGGCTGTAAACAATTTTGCGGCGTATTAATTGGTTCGTCGTCATTTCGGCGTATTATTCAGGTATATTGACGACCTAGTTGGCGCAGTTGGCCTTACGCGCCGCAGGTCGTGGGTTCGATTCCCACACAGGACATGCATTTGTGTGCATGAACATGTCTGTATGTCCTGAGTCTGGGTGTATTATGTATATTAAGTATGTATTTACAAACAAAAAGTAGTATATGTATTATTATATCAGTTATCTGGTTTCCATAGTACAAGCTCTGCTTAGTTTGGGATCAGATGACCGTGTGTGAGGAATGTCCCAGGATATTTATTTATTTATATTTGCTTTGGAAAGTGCGTTCATTGGTACCTAGTTATTGATGATATTCATTTTTGTTTTTCACAACCGTAAAATTAGATATAAGTATTAGGAACAAGAATGTATTATGAATTTAGCTACCTGACAATAGGTACCTAGATATTTATTTACATAGGTAAAATCTAAAATAATATTTAAATGGAAAAAATAATTAATAGGTAACACAAGTACTTACGAATAGAAATTGATTCTTCCGATAACAGTAATATTATTTTGATGCATTTTGATGCAAAAACAATCTTTATGCAAATCTGTAATGTAATGTAAATGTAATCTATTTTGATGCAAAAAAAAAGCCTTTTACTAATTGCGCCTACAACATGGTGATATAATGTCCGAGTCTTGTCTGAATACAATTACATTTCATAATGAAACGTTATTTTTTCTTAAAAATATATTTTAAGCCTTATTCTGCACAAGCTTGTTTCAATAAGACTGCTGCAGCCTCGTTTTTCTCATCTAGGAATCTTGCTTTTTTATCTGTGAATCCATTGTACGTCTGAGCGTTGGGATTTTCATTTAAAATCAAAATTGCTGTAGTGTTTAAAAAGATGTTGTGGGAAATGATTAAATAGGTACCAACTGCAATAATGAAAACACCATTTGGTTAAAATAAAAACTCATTTTGGTCCTGAACGTAGCATTTTAATGAAAAAGGAATTCATAATGAGAAGATTTAATATTATGTGTCCATTTGTCCGTATTTTATTATTTAGTCAACTTTACGATGGGGAATAATTCTAATACATTTTAAATAACATTTTCCGAGTTTGCAAGTCATTTATGCGAGAATTAGGGTTGACATTTTTATAAATACGGTATCTATATTCTGCTCAACATACATTATTTTGCTTGAAGATAGTCGAACAACACAATCTAGATATAATAAATAAATAAATAAATATCCCGGGACATTCCTCACACACGGTCATCTGATCCCAAACTAAGCAGAGCTTGTACTATGGAAACCAGACAACTGATATAATTACATATACTACTTTTTGTTTGTAAATACATACTTAATATACATAATTACACCCAGACTCAGGACATACAGACATGTTCATGCACACAAATGCATGTCCTGTGTGGGAATCGAACCCACGACCTGCGGCGCGTAAGGTGAACCTTAACCAACTGCGCCAACTGGTCTGTCAAAGTAAAGTAATATTCGTACGGAATATCTGCTGGTTTGTGTGCCTGGATTTCAGATTTCCTGAGCGAAAGGTCCATACGAGTTGTCATAGACGGGTGCTCGTCGGATCTATTGGCAATTAATGCCGGGGTACCTCAGGGATCAGTTCTCTCCGCGACATTATTCTTGCTGCATATCAACGATCTGCTAAAACCCGGTATCTTTGGGTACGCAGACGACAGCACTGTCATGGAGAGCTATTTTTCAAGCACACAGGCCACCAGGGAAGAAATCTTGACGCTTAGAGAGGCCATGGTTGAGCGTATTAACTTGAACCTGCAAGCAGTCTCCGATTGGGGCAAAGCTAATCAGGTCAAGTTTAATCCCTCCAAGACACAGGCGTGTCTATTCACCGCTAAAAGGAGTCCTTTCAACCTCACTCCTTCTTTTCAAGATATATCCATACCGATTTCCGACCAGCTTGAACTCCTAGGCATAACCTTAACTACCAAAATAAATTTTGGTAGTTCTATTGAGTCAAAGGCTAAAACCGCTGCAAAAAAGTTAGGCATCCTCTGTAAGGTGAAGCGGTACTTTACACCGGATCGGCTATTGCAACTGTACAAAGCACAAGTCCGTTCGTGCATCGAGTACTGCTGTCACCTCTGGGATGGATCTGCCAAATACCAGCTGGAGGCCCTTGACTCAATAGACCGTCGTGCTAGGAGACTAGTCGGTGATGTTTCGCTAACTGAGGCGAAATTAACGAGCCTTGAACATCGGCGTAAGGTTTCATGTTTGTCGGTCTTCTATAGGATATATTTTGGAGAGTGTGCTACAGTATTGTTCAATCTAATTCCTCCATCCCCATTTCTCCATCGAAACACAAGACGCCGGGAGAATTTCCACCCATACGTCGTCGACATCCCGCGTACCCGGACACAACGCTTTGCTTCATCGTTTCTTATACGAACAGCAAAGGAGTGGAACTCTCTTCCGGGGTCTGTGTTTCCCGACACCTATAACCTAGATGTATTCAAGGCCAGAGTGAATAGGCTTTTTCTGGGTAAGCGTGCTACATCCTCGGCCTCGTCATAACTCCTCATGGGGTCAGTCGAAGGTCAAACGCAAGCCCATTTTACATAAAAAAAAAAAAAAGTAAACTATAGGATACTTATTATTTTTATTGATGTGGGATTATATTATACTGCGCCCTCACATTTAGACCAGATTATATAAATTAATTAGTTTCTTCAATACAATTTATAAATCTGACAACGATTTTTTTCATTTATATAGATTTTATGGATTTTATGTTTTAGTAGGTTATTAACAAAAACTAAACTACATACTTAAAGTACTAAACAGTAACTTTTGAATGTGTAAATCGAGCGTTACAAAGATTCGCTAGTTTAACTAAGCAGGTCGTGGCATAAATTCCAATGTTTATGTGCAACCACTGAAATTTAGAACTGTAATAAGGTGGCAACCCTAAGCCACGGACATCGGTCGGCCATTGTGGCTTCACAAAAGCTTTGGCAAATAGCGGACATTTTTGCGGGTATTCGTAGGAGTTTAGATTTTGGAAGGGCGCAGTGAATGCGAATCGGGTGAAAGGAAAATTGTGGATTGTTCATGTATTTTTCATTTTTTTTATATACCTACTCACATTGTTAGTATAATTTTTTATTTAGAGGGATGCAATTTAATTATTTTTTGCTGCAGCTCTTATGTTTGTATGCATGTGATATTTTAACAAGGTTGTTAAAATTAAACATTTTTTTTTATATTTCAGTCTTTTGACGTCAAGTAATTCCTATAAAGCGTTTACGGAGCTAGATACCTATCTAGCTAATTTATATACCTATATAAATTAACGTAAAAAGCGTTTACGTAGCTAGATATATAAAATAACGCAAATAGTAAATTTATTGCAAAATGTTCAGTTACATTATATAAATTGTTAAAGCCACATGAGGGCGTAAAATATTAAATTAAAATACCTAAATCAAAATAAAATCATATATAATTTTTTGTTACTTAACCCACACACAATTCGTCGCAACTTTTCTTCTAGAACATTTATTGTTACCTAAATTCAGAATGTTGTTGCCTAAATACAGAATGATTTTAAAATACCATTGATTTATACTTATAACTCTGTGTTCCAGATCCTAATAATGTTCCTAATACTATTTTTCTCATATTACCTAATACATAAGACGCGCGTCGCATCGGCGAGCCAACGGTTTGAAACCAAGAGGGAAGTAGGTATATTCACTAAAATGTATGATTTAGCTTATGCATTGTTGAAGATTATATCTTATAGGCTTACATAATACTCACACGCGTATCTTTGCTATTTTGTAACGCTAGGTATACCTACGTTTTACCGGGACAATTTCCTCAAACGCGGCGGCCATTTTTAAATACAAAGTAAACCGCTCTATAAATGTTGTGTAGAACTAAGCAATTCGTTTTCTTTAAATTGAAAGAGAATTTAAAATTGCGTTGGAAAAATTCTATTAACTTTCTCGTTTCATTCAGAACATTTCTCTCGCTTGAGTTAAACTATTAATTTTATGAAGCATTTTCCAATGTTTAGAAAAATAACTTCTTTGACTGTAGGAAAGGCTTTTCCTTACATGTTGAAGAGCAAAGTATGGTTGGATCGGAAGTAGGAATTGAAGTAAAATGAAGGAATAAACATGATTCTGAATTATATTATTGTCTTGTAAAGTCTCCACATATAAATTTTAGTTCGGGATATTACATATGCTTGAGAACTACAAGACTTGTAACAGTTGTAACACACAAAGAGTGCTTGTAGACTACAACAATTCACCCTAATAGTGTACTATTAAATATTCTGTGCTAATAGTACCATTCGTTATTTCATGTATTATTTATTGTATACTATATTCTATTTCACATAGGATGAGTCGTCAAGGCCAAGGGTTTTTTACCAATATCTAGTGAAATTCCATTTGATTACTCTGAAATAATATTCACAATATTTCGTGAAACCTAGCTCTATCATAGTATTCCTTTATTATATCGAAATGAACATTTACCATTGAGAAATTTAATAAAATACCATGTGTCACCGAACTCATGTTATTTGAAATAGACTATAGTTGCGCCCCGCGTACCCGAGTGATATCCTACCCTAAAGTACACTCCCGTTAGGTTTTCTTAAATTTTCTTATTTTCTATGCAACTTTCTTAAGTTGTAAGTAAGTCGTTCTCATGTTATGGCGTGACCAAGAGAAATAGGGATATTTATACATAGAGATTAAATTTATTGCGGATCAACAGTTATTTCCAAAAACACTTTGATTTCATTAACTAACTTAGTATTTTTTTCTGTAGGCACTAGTGACAGCTGCTTTGATATATCCTTCATGACTTGACGAAGACTAGAATTCAACCTACCCCCAGACTTCAACCAGTCATAGAAACTTCTCAAGAATTTGAAAAATGGATCGATCTTCTTTTTACTATAAAAGTGATCCATATCAGACAGTATAACATTAACCAGTTCTATATCTGGTCCACGGACAACATTTGTGTTAATTTCTTTGTTTTCTATTCTGTCTTTGACTGTTTTATGTATGGATAACAGTACATCTTTTGCTGGCACCTTCTCAGAATAAGACATTTCGTTTAGAATCATCTGGAACTCACCAGCAGTCACTTCGCTTAACTTAGAATAAAATGACGTATCAGGCAGTACTTCATAAAATTGTTTAACAAATAGCTTAACTTTTTCTTCATTTGCTGTTTTAATATGATCCAAAATATCATTCAGAGCTTTTGTGCATTCAATATATTTTGCACAAATTTTAAAATCCCTGCACAGTTCAGTTTCATATTTACCTTCAATAGTTACAGTAGATATGACTATTTTCTGAATCAATATTTTCTTTACTTCCTTAAGTTCTTGAGACTTGCCTTCAAGGCTGTCGCTAACGAATACAATAGCTGCTTCTTGGATTATTGCACTGATTCTCTTAATTATATCAAGCCACACATATACTTCATTATCTTCTGTTATTTTATCGTTAGCCAATTCAAGAACTTTTTTAATTCTTCGCAAGCAGTGTCTCAATCCATTTTCGAAAATTATCGCTTTTTTTATGAGTATTTGGTCTTCAATTTTATTATTTCCAGCGAGGATCCCATCAAAAATGCGCTCCACATCTTCGGCAAGTACAATAATGTACTCGTTGATGAACTTCGACAGAGGTTTATCGCAGATATCCAAGTCGTGGCACAAGTACGCAGATCTCACAATAGCTGTTATTGGGTCTGCTTCTTTAGATCCAGCCATGAATCGTCTGCCGGAAATGCTGTTCTTTTTCATGTAACTGGACAACAATTCAACAACATCATTGCCTAAACTTACCGCGCCATGCACATTCACTTTTATAGCATTACCTTGTGATGTTAAAGCTGAAACGAATAAGACAACTTTGGGTTATAGCAGTTTTTAGCAGATACGGGCTCAACGGTGCTTCCTTCCGCGGACGCTCAGACTGTGGAATGAGCTCCCCGCCGTGGTTTTCCCAATGGAGTACAGCATGGGGTTCTTCAAAAAGGGTGTGAAGAGATTTCTGCAGGGTCGGCAACGCGCGAGTGATACCCCTGGTGTTGCAAGTGTCCATAGGCTACGGTAACCGCTTATCATCAGGCGGGCCGTATGCTTGTTTGTCACCTTAGTGGTATAAAAAAAAAATGGTACCAATAAAGTTTTTGAACAAAATTCTTACCTAAAACAATAAATAAATACCATGTACAATCCATGCTCTGCATAAAATATATTTTAAATGCGACCGTATTTTATTATCATGTTTTATGAGGCATAAAAACAAAGAAAATTCTTCATGTACTTTTATATTTTTCTAGAAATAAATTTCAAGATCGCGGCTGTGATTTATACGTGGCGCTCGTAAATTACGGTGAAAGCGTGAACAACAAATCTGCGAAAGGAAGAATCATGTGGAAGAAAAATAAAACAAGAGCCGAACAAGGAACGATGATAAAATTAATGCTCTAAGTTTAGGTTCCTTCGAAAAAGTTCCTTAAAAAGTCTCCAACGATAGATGCTTTTGAAAGATTTTAGATTTATAATGTGGGTTGAAAAATTAATAAATAATAAGTAAATAACAAAAAACGCAATAATAATATTAATTTTCTTGACCAGAAGTAACAAAAATACACTAGATAACACCAATTTAATTCATTCACTTTACATTAGTCCAATCTGTATCTTGAGAACCTACTCATTGAAAAATAGGAGTAGGTAAAATGGGTCTTTGTAATTTTTTTAATATTAAATGGACTTTCACTTGACCACAATCCCGCCTGATAGTAAGCGAAGATGTAGTCTAGGGTGGCCTTGAATAAACCCATGTTGTTCTTATGTGTCTGAGAATTCCACAGTTGGCCGTGCGTATAAGGTAAGAGGAAGCGAAACGCTTGGTACGGCCAGACGGAATGTCGACGACAAAGTGGTGGAGACCCTCCCGACGCCAAGTGGTCCGATAGAAGAACGGGGATAGAGGGACAAGATTATGGAGTTCTTGATGGCATTCTCGGTGGAACACCTCGTTCGATTTCTATCGTCAATTTATCCTATCTAATGACTCCAAAGTGGCAAATTGATTTTAGGTTTAAGACTTTTATTTCTCTCACTAAGAATTTACAATTCACTTACATGAGGAATTAAATACTTATTTACTAGTAACAAAATAATGAGCGTACAGATTAAACTAAACATATTAAAATATAAGAAATATAAAACAAAGTGGAGGTAGATTTAATTATTTTTGTGCATGAACCATTTAAAACTTAACAAGTGAGTGAGCGTACATAGATATAAAATAAATAACGAGACAACTAGATGTGGCATAGACAGTCCTTTAGTTTACTTTGTTAAGGATATGGTATTTCAACAGCCTCTTAAATGTTGCCATGGATTGTGAATCTTTAATATCCTTTGGCAAGTTATTATATAGTTTAGCGCCTTCATAAGCAATGTTTCGTTTTCCATAATTTGTCCGTGGTGGCCGTAATATAAGATTACTTGCATTTCGTAATATCTTTTTTTGAACGGTTTGTTTTCTAGTGAAACTTATGTTTGTATGTATATCCCGGTTTATTATTTTTCGTACTAAAATGCATGTGCAATATTTGTGTAATGTTCATTATTTTAGTGTCTTTGTAGATTTTGGTTGTAGATGTTAAATAACTGTAATTGAATAAAACTTTTGGCTGAACCATCCCATATAATATATAAATTTGACCAAAAATTGATAAATTGATGCCCAAAAGATTGGATGGAAGAGTGGTTGGTTAGAAATCAGTACAGATACATCACGAAATGCGAGAGTCAGGTGGAAGAAACTCCTTTGGACAGAAAATAGACAGGCCTGTGCTTTAGGGGCATTGAACTTGACCCTATTGGCGGTACCCCACTCCGATATGAAGAACACACATGTGAGGAAAAACTTAAACAACTTTCCTAAGAATAGTCGCTATTCTTTTAAGTTTTATATACATAGTTTAGACACGAACTTGACGATGACCACTGGAATAGGTAGGAATTGGTCGAATAAATATCTTTTACTATTATTATTATAAATACATACCGCTGTGACAGACGGCCAGACGAATGGATGGAGTGGTTCCTTTTTATCTTTTTGATTCAGAACCCTAAAAAACCAAAGTAGGTACCAAGTAGGTACTCGTAGAAAAATTAATTACCTACACGATTTTATGAAAACGTCACTTCGCAAGTTCCCGCCAAAAAGTCCTATTTCCCGTTTCTTCTTCATAGTTTTAAGTTTGGACTTTTTTGCCAATGTCGAGTTATATTATGATTTCTAGTCACAATAAATAACTTTCACATATAGTCCTCGGTAGTCACCGTCCATGAAAGTCATGTTTTACTAGAATGGTGGTCATTGTACTAAAACTCTTCATGGACTCTTTGGGACAACTTGAAAAGTCACGATACACTTAATTCATTTCATTTCACTTCACTGTGTGCACATGAATTGGTCTTCATTGGATAAAATACCACCGATAATAGACACTAAAACTCAAAATACACGAATTTATGAAAATAAAAACGAAAATACAGCGTTACCCTGCAAGTTCCCGCCAAAAAGTCCTTCTCAATACTCCACACATGCTCCATATCTACATATCCCACTTGATACTGGCAGTGGTAATCCTTGGTTTATGGAGTGTAGAGTTAAGGAGAAAAATCTCTATACCTAACATCCAAATGTGTCCCCTAAAAGGCGTTAAATTATATTAGTGACGCTACCGTAGCAACAGGGTATGAAATTATAGCCGTGTATTTTTTTTTATATATTTGCGTCACATCACACGGCTTGTGTATTTTGCCATTTTCCAGTTATATTATAAGTTCTAGTCACAAGAAATAACTTTCACATAGTCCTCAGGCAGTCACTGTCTATAAAAGTCATGTTTTAATGGTGGTTGTACTAAAACTTTTCACGGACTTCTTGAGACAACTTGAAAAGTCACGATACATGTGATTCATTTCATTTAACTTCACTGGTGCATATGGATTGATCTTTATTGGAGTATTTTATCCGATTATATGCAATAAAATTCAAAATACACTAATTTATGAAAATAAAAATGAAAACTCAGTCTGAGGAGAGACTTTGCCTCCTTATGTGTGTTCTACCGCTTGTACAACGGACAGTGTTCTGAAGAATTGTTTAAGATGATGCCCACGGCCACCTTCTACCATCGCAACTCTCGCCATCGACAGGGAGTCCATCCTCACATATTGAAACCAGAATTGATTCGAACTGTGCGGTCTCAAAGGAGCTTCCTCCCGCGGACGCTCAGATTGTGGAATGAGCTCCCTGCCGTGGTTTTCCCAATGGGGTTCTTCAAAAAGGGTCTGAAGAGATTTCTGCAGGGTCGGCAACGCGTGAGTGACACCCCTGGTGTTGCAAGCGTCCATAGGCTGCGGTAGCCGCTTACCATCAGGCGGGCCGTATGCTTGTTTGCCACCTAAGTAGTATAAAAAAAAAAAAAAACGCAACGTCACTCTGCAAGTTCCCGTCAAAAGTCGTATAGCTGTGTTTTTTTTTTTTTTCTTCAATGTCGTCACACGGCTTGTGTATTTTGCCAATTTCCAGTAATATTATAAGTTCTAGTCACAATTAATCACTTTCACTTAGTCCTCAGTCAGTCATCGTCCATAAAAGTCATGTTTTGGTACAATGGTGGTTATTGTACTAAAACTTCACGGACTTCTTGAGACAACTTGAAAAGACACGATACACATAATTCATTTCATTTCACTTCACTGGTGCACATGATTGATGTTTATTGGATAAAATACCACCGATAATACGCAATAAAACTCAAAATACACGAATTTATGAAAATAAAAATGAAAACACAACGTCTCTCTACAAGTTCCCGCCAAAAAGTCTCTATAGCTGTGTTTATGGAGTGAAGAGCGCTGAGAACAGAATTGCCAGATACTTTATAATTACAGTAGATCTACCGTATTTTCACACTATCTACATTCCATCTACTGTACAACGTATTTTTATACCGAAATAGGCCGTTTTTACACGAGACGATAACGACACCGTAAAAAATGTCGTTACGATTTTTTTTATGTTTGTTACCTCATAACTCCGTCATTTAAGAACCGATTTGGAAAATCTTTTTTTATTTGAAAGGGTACACTTCCCGTTTGATCCCATTGTGATCAGATCAGGATTTGATTACTTCTTAGTGTACTTTGAAGTCGGTTTAAGTTTTTTGTAAAACAGTCCAATTAATTTTGGATCAAGTATAATTCTTATTATGGTTTAATGAGAGAAAAATAATTAAAAAGCGAATATGCCTATTTGCATTGCAAGTCAACTTATAAAAAAAAAAGATATAAGGAGTCCTTCCTTGCTCATTATTAATTCAGTTTTTTATCAAATTTTCAAACGTTCTGTTTTCAATACCTACTGTGGGCGCATTCACGAGCGTTACGAATTGTTGATAGTTCTCATCTATGACAGCTGAGAACTGTCAACAATTCGTAACGATTTAGATATCACGCCTATGACAGACGTGATATCTAAATCGGTTCGCAAAATTATTGATGTGAGCGCCATAGCGATTATGGCTAAAGCCCATCACAGACGAAGCTATAATATATATTAATATAAATCATAGCAAGGCATATGACGATATATTTTCAATACAAATTTTTGAATGACCGCACACGTAGCTATTATGTATATTTCTGTTACTTCACCAACTTCTACTGTAATTTATATTATAGCTCGGCATATTAATAAATATTATAGCTACGTCTGTGATGGGCTTAATTCGGAATTTACCCCTTGGTTACTTAGGATTGCAAAGACCTTTGAAGAGGATTAGGTCGCCAAGCCTAAAAATAAGAAGGAGACATAATTAGAACATTACTCACGGTTTGTAGCAGAGCACACACTGTCCATGGATAGTTTATTAAGTCAGATTATTTCCTAAACACAGGAAAAATGAACTGTACACCGAAAAATTCTTTTCACACGACAAAGTCAGACATATGTCACACACCAATTGTTTTTTCACTATTTTAAACAGGGAATACTACTCTATGATATTTACAAATAGGTCGCACACTGTTTGCAACCTTAAAAGACATTATGATTTGGTTGCAGGTATTTTGAGCATTAAGAAAACTCCTAATTTTTCTGTAGTTGTTTATTTAAATACAAATATTGCTTAATTTGTCACAGTCGAATCTCGAAATCCAATCGACTAAATAGAGATTTTATTGTTGATATTACAGATTCTGCATCTGAACAGTCTGGCAACACTGTTCCCACATAGTTTCATTTCTGATAAACGTCAAATCTTTTTACTTCGGCCATTTTTGCCGAAAGTTTGGTGTAAACTATTGGTCCCGAATCTCTTCGTGGCCTTTAGATCACAGAGTTAAATACCAATCATAATGGTGCAGAAGAAGGTAAAAACCATGTGCGTTTATGTTATTTATATATTTTCGTTACAAAAAGTGAATAAAACGTGATGTTTTCATCTGAACATGTTCAACGGTTCGTCATTGTTTTTTGCCACTGTATCGTTATATTTCGGTAAATACTTATAAACCTCAATACAGTTGATCTTTCTCTTTAGTTCTACTGAAGGGTTAATTTAGTTCGTATTGTTTATATTTTATTTCCACAATGTAATCAAACATAACCTAAAATTATGACCATGATGTAAAAATTTCTCTGAAGTATGTTGATTACTACCCAATTATCACCAAGATCTGAAGACCCTATATAGCTGACGCAGGGCATATCTTCAAAAACAAGGTTATGAATCCTAATACATTTTCAGCCCAAGAAGAAGGTGGGGAAGAAAGTAGCGGCCGCCCCCTTGGTCGTGAAGAAAGTTGAACCTAAGAAGATTGTTAACCCTCTTTTCGAGAAGAGGACAAAGAACTTTGCTATTGGTAAGTCCTACTTCATATTTATCTTTGATCTTGGTTTTGCTTTGTTATTGGCACAAAACCAAAGCTTGAGTTTATAATCAGGTACTCAACTGAATTGTTACTCTTGATAAACAGTATCTAGTTATAAAAAAAAATAATTGGACCAAAATGATGTAAAACATTACCACTGAAAAACCATGTGGTTAAAAAATATACGAGCTTTTTAACACTGATAATGGTCCAATTCATTCCTATGTTTGTGTGTTCAGTATCAACTGTACAGTCAACTTCTACATTATTCAATTTCTCTATTAATTTTCATTTCCCCATCTTCATACGTAACTTATATCAACAAATGCTTGTCTCTTGGCAGGTCAGGACATCCAGCCCACACGTGACCTGTCCCGCTTTGTGAGATGGCCCAAGTACATTCGCATTCAGCGCCAGAAGGCTGTCCTCCAACGCAGGTTGAAAGTGCCGCCACCAATCAATCAGTTCACACAGACACTTGACAAGACTACAGGTTTGTTATACTTTACATATTTTGAAGTATGTGGTTCTCTTTTGCAGACCTGTGAATAGGTAGTTCTAGTAAATATACAAAATACTTAGGCCTATATTATTATGAAATGTGAAAACTTGAGAGTAGATTGTTTCTTTGAAATTAAACCTCCAGTTCTATATTGAATTATTTCCATAGATAAAATTGTGAATTAAGGTTTTATTAACATGCTATAATGACCTAAAATGCTATGCATAGCACTTTACCATACAGAATAATATAAAATATAAGATCCTAAAATTTGTACTTAGGAAACCAGATAACTGATGTACTACTTAATCACTTTTACTTTGAAACATGTACAAGTTCAGCATGGCCAATCAATCATAATACAGCAAGGGAGTGGAACTGGCTTCTGGCATGTGTTTCCTGGCTCTTAAAATCTGGGTACTTCCAAGGCCAGAGTGAATAGGTTTCTTCTGAATAAGCATGCTCCACCTTAAGACTGCGTATAAAGCAAAATAACAATCTTAGAATTGAAATTTAACCAAGTATAGTATTTAAATGAAAAAATATTTTTATATGGGTATTTTCATTATATACGCGAGTTCTGCCTGAGCAAAAACATAATGGAATGAAATTTCCTCGATAGAAAAAAATCACAAAGCTACCTCTAATAATAATGAATTTTCGGTTTTATTCGTTCATGGTGTATCTAATTAAGACAAAAATTCGATAAATAATATCACTAACATATGACCTAAGGCTGCGACTAACGATTTTTTAAAATATTCTATACTTTACGAGTTATTTAGATAAAAAGTGCTTAGTTCATTTTTGTTCCGTGGAACACGCTATCTCTATCTCATCTGCACGCGAAGATTAGATATAAGTTTGTTTCATCTGACATTGCCATATTTTTCTGGCTTGGTACGCACTCTTAAGCTTCATCATTGTCCTTTGGATGGGTCAGTGGCCAAACACAAGCCCATTTGTATAAAAAAAAAACCTTACAGGTTTGAAAAGATGCCATCTCAAAATATCCACAGGCTCTTATGACTTACTTTAGTGTAGTGCTAAAGTAGGCTGAAAAGAGTCCTTATTATAATAGGTCTATATTACATGATGAACTCCAAATGCAACTATGAATCACTATGATTATCAAAAAAATATACGAGCTTTTTAACTCTGACAATTTAACAAAAAGTTATATTTCTGTGAATAAAATACATAGGAATACATTGGATTGTTTGTTTGATTTTTCAGCCAAAGGTCTGTTCAAGATCTTGGAAAAATACAGGCCAGAGACTGAGGCAGTCAGGAAAGAGCGCCTAAAGAAGGCTGCTGAAGCTAAGGTAAGCCTTTTGAAAACCTGAAACTGATTATATTATGTAAGCTAGAACCGTAAAATCAATTCTATCTTTAAATATCAAACTACTTGTAATTTAAGCTAATACAGATTTTTAATATGGACTCAAACCCCCCTTATTACAAAACATGGTTTAAAGCAAACCCAGGTTCTACTGTTGTTCGGTCACTTTCTAACGTCATACAATAAAAAGAGACGAGGATATTTTTAAACCTGGTTTTACTTTAAACCATGTTTTGTAATAAGGGGATATAATATATTTTACAATATCTTCCAATGTAGAGATTACATTACCAGCAACAATAATTCTCTTACAAGCTTTTAAATTGAGTAGTTTGAGCTGTACAAATTGTCCAAATTAATTAGTGAGTAAGATTAGGTATTTATTTGTAGATAGATCAAACAAATCAGTAAATACTAGTATATGCTACTGAAAAAAAAAAAACGAAACAAGATTTAGATTGTATCACAAACAAATTAGGAATTGGAAATGATGCATAACAAAAAATTCAGATTGCCATGAAGACCACGAACCACCAAGATCTCTGATCGTTCACTTCAACATAACCCCACTACATGTCTAGTGAATCATTCACTAATACACCAACTCTTACAGATTGCCAAGAAAGAAGAGCCCCCAGCGAAGAGGCCCAACACCATCCGTGCTGGCACCAACACTGTCACCAAGCTCGTTGAGAAGAAGAAGGCACAGCTTGTTGTGATTGCTCATGATGTTGACCCTATTGAGGTAAGCATCCTAGTTTCTATTTGGGCGTATCAATTATATTATGTGATCAAGTAATATCAACACTTCTAAGTCTGCATTGCCCATTATATAAAATCTTGGAGTACTAGAATTGTGTACATTGCTCCTATCAGTTTTGTTCTAGTTTAGTTTATATAGTTTTATAAATTAGTCTTAACATTTTTCTGGAAATGAAAGTCTTTTGTTCCACTTATTGTAAATTGCCACTGTGCATGTAACTACTCTCAGCAACCTTTAATGGTGCCTTTTCTTTGTAAAAGTAGAACGTAGTGTTTTTATGGTCTTGAACAGTTGACTTGAACTTGAGGCTTTTTTTGTAAGCCATAGCATATGCAGAACCACACGTTACGACACGTTTTCTTGCAGTGATGTTAGAATTTCTTCACCTGAGGCTATGAATACACACATACAATTCATTAGCTGCATGAAGATTGTTGACTCTGAGCTACACAAACTTCTATCATAACTTCAAAAACATCATTATCATTTTAATTTATGTATAACATTTCTTTTCAGCTGGTTCTCTTCCTACCAGCCCTTTGCCGTAAGATGGGTGTGCCCTACTGCATCGTCAAGGGCAAGTCCCGCCTTGGAGCCCTTGTCCACCGCAAGACCTGCTCTTGCTTAGCTCTTACAAATGTTAGTATTATTTTATGCTTACCTTTATGTTCTGTAGGTATATGTATCAATTATTTTTGTAAGAGTAAGATGGGCATATAATGATGATTTATTTGCTATCTAAATGCCATGATGACAAACCATCTACCACCAATAGATTTATCTGAATATGCCATCTTACTAACTACATGAACTATAATAACTAATTTGATACAGGTTGGTTAACTTAACCTGGCACGTTCACAGTACTCACACATTGCAATTTAATGATGCAGTACGTTTTATTACATTATTGCTTCTAATCAGTCAGTCGTTTCTAATGGGCGAATGCAACAAGATACCACTATATTTATAAGCAGTAGCAAAAGCAAAACAATAACTATCTCCTTCATACTCATAAGCTGACGCGAGAGAGAGAGAGACAGACTTTTCATGATGCGCATGCAGTGCGACGTCACGCCGCGCGCTTATTCAGACACTACACAAGCGCAACGTGTAAATTTGTTGAACATCCAGTTTTAGTTATCCGACCTATATCGCCATTCCTCGGCATTTTCTTAACATTTTGGAGAAATGGCCAAATTAAGTATATCAATACATCTTTAATTTCTTGTCTTTGTGAGTGAGAATTTATGTGTTCCTTTGATACAGTGTCTAACAGCTCGTTACGTATGTCTGCTCCGTCAGGTGGAAGCCGGCGACCGCGCTTCGTTCACGAAGGTGGTGGAGGCCATCAGGACGAACTTCAACGAGCGCTACGAGGAGCTGCGGCGGCACTGGGGCGGCGGCGTGCTCGGCAACAAGTCCAACGCTCGCATCGCCAAGCTTGAGAAGGCCAAGGCGCGCGAGATTGCACAGAAACAGGGCTAAGCAGCAAATAAAGTTTAAGTTGTACCAATTTGTTTTATTGACACCTATGTAACACCAAGCAAGGGCCGCGCTGCCGACCTGGCAAAATATCTTCACACCAAAAAGTGTTTTAAAGAATGGTTGAGAGCCGTCGCTGTGCCGCAGCGGAAGGGACACTTTGGGACAGCACTGCCAGCATAGCACCTGGAGCACACGGAGCTCTGGCGATCTTACTCACCGCTATTAACGATATTCCAGACGAGACAGGCAGTTGTCCCACCGCCGTCGAATAAACGAGTACCTAACTATCTGCTATTTTCTCGTTCATGAAACTTACAATAGATATAACATTCCGTATAAACAAAAGAGATCAACGTTGCCAGATATTTTTTCGGGCAAAGCGGGATTTTGACGCCTCTTGAGTAAAAAAATCGGGATTCTATCGCCGAAAGCGGGACGTACAAAAAAACCGGCCAAGTGCGAGTCGGCCTCACGCACCGAGGGTTCCGTAGAAACTTGTAGGTATGTAAATAGTTCATTCATCATGGGAATCTAATCTCGAAGATTTTTTCGATTATGTTGTAATATAATCGCAAAATTGTTTGTGATGTAACTATAAAATCTTTTCGGATTTCTTCCTTTACTTGTGCTACATGGAATTGCTTCTTGCCAAATTTTATGATTCTAGATTTTTTTTTATACTACTTAGGTAGCATTGTAGCAAACAAGCATACAACACCATGGGTGTTATTTGCGGATGGTATGTCAAGGTTAAGGTGAAATACCATACCCTATAGATGGATTTTTGTATGTCATAGTGACATTTAGCGTACTTTGGCGACACCACTGCGGTGTTTAGACACGTTACCATTGAGATATATACATGGAGATGAAATGTTTGTCTAGAGAAATAATCATTTATACATATATGTGGTATATCGATGCCTAGTTCATAAAAATACTGCCATCTCTTTTTAACTTCATTATTTTTGCATAAGTGAAAAAGGATAGCAGCATTTTTGACAGTTACTATGATGGCAACCCTTCGTTCTGAGTATCATCAAAATACCTATTTGCGGCCGGTCCGCCATTTTATCCTCCGGCTATCTCGACTCGCCATTGGTCAGTCATCTGTCAAATGCTTGTCATTATCAAAGGGATAGAGTTGTGCCCTAAGAATTATTTATTTATCGATAATGTCCTTTTATGTTTTTTTTTTTCAACTTACTTTCAAGGTTGCCTGCTAGAAAAGGAAAAAAGAATATTGGCTTGAAACTACCTAAATAAAATTATATTGTTCAGAAATGAAAAAGATTTATTTAGATATATCTTAAAAAAAAATTACTCTTAAAAAAATACTGTGAGCGCGTCGCGAGTTTTCCAAATCATTGACAGCTCTCAGTGGTCATAGACGTGATATCTGTAACGAGTAATCGGAACGTAAATTATTGATGTGAGCTTGAGCGCTAGAGCGGAGTTCACTGGAGCGCACCCAAAGAATCGTCGGCGCGCATCGTTTCGTTTGTTTTTTGGTATCTACCTCTATTGTAAAACGCGCGCGAGTTGTGGAAATAATTTTGCGATTAGTTGAAGTAATTAGCTGCATTATTGCGTATGAACTCAGTTTATAGTGAAAACCATCCATAGCAAGATGCCCACTTGCAACGTAATTGGATGTGGCTGTCGCGGAAGAGAAAATCACCCGACCATAACTTTGCACCAGTACGTACTTAATTTCAACCGAAATATCTTCTTTAATTCCTAAACAAAAATATTTGCAACATTGAATAGTTTCAACAGTAAAGCATTCATAGTTTCGCTTTTAATTTATAATTGAACATTTTATCGTAGCGCTTATTCGCTCAAAGAGCAGCTCGACTGGGGAAGTAGGTACCTCCACCTTACAGAATACCGCAGCCAAATAACTTAATGTTGTGTAAAGTTGTGTTCCTGCGCGTGAGTAAGGCGCCAGAGCTCAGGGGAGGGGGGAAAGCTCGGTAACGCGTGAGCGTTGCTTCGTGTATTACGAGCGTCCATATGGCTACGCCAACCACTTACCATCAGGCGTGCCGTATGCTTGTTTACCAACTTAGTCGTATAAAAAAATACTTAATTTTTTTAAGAAATCGTATTGAGTCGTGGTATTTTTACCCGACTGACCCGGAAGGAGGGTTATGTTTTTCGAGTGTATGTATGTATGTACTTATGTCTATTTCTTAGATACGCTCTGCAGCCTAAACGGCTTGATGGATTTTAACATATGAGGTGTCGTTAGATTCGTCTTAACTGTGGGAGTAACATCTCAATCGCATAAAAATGGTTACTGTGGGTTATCCATAGGATATAGACATATACCATCGCTGACTTTTTGTAGATATTTTTAAGATACACAATTCCGTAGTACATCATTTTCATATATCTCGTAAAGTTTAGTCAGCGTTAGCAATGAATGCGCAAAAAATTCTATGTGTTTTCGAAACATTTTTTTTTAATATATTCTGTATATATAACATATATAAACCTTCCTGGGAAAATTATCTAACTCATAGTGAAAACCGCATCAAAATCCGTTGCGTAGTTTTAAAGATCTAAGCGTACAAAGTGACAGACAGCGGGAAGCGACTTTGTTTTATTTATACTATGAAGTGATGATTAGTAAGTAGGTATAATTCACTCAATTTACAAACCCGTTTTTAATCATCATTTTACAATATCGTAATGTCGGTCGGTACCTACTGCATTATAAAGCTTTACCAATTTATTCTATGTTCTTTATCACGCAGCTAACTCCCTCTAGACCTCAGTCTCCCAAGTAATTAATTTATTTCAATACATTAAAAAACAATAAAAATCCGATGCTTTCCTCGGAAAGTCGATGAATACTTGTTGAATTATCTGTTCGTAGATACCGTGATAAAATATAAATACATTCTAACAATCTTTTATCGATGATTTATAAATATCGATATAGGCTTATCAACATGGGCTGCACTATTGACGGCCATTTTATCCTCCGGGTAAGTTTAGGTATGCACGTTTTTTTCGTAGGTATGGCAAGTCCATGTAATTATAAAGTCGATGCACGTTACGGGAAAGCTGGTGTCATTTCTATGCAGTGGTGTCTTTATAATTACCCAATTCTACATCCAACGCTTATTTCACCGTCGAGTAATCCTCGAAAAGCGGGACTGAGCCTGTCCCGCACGGGACATTTAATTTTGGGCAAAAAATCGGGACGTCTGGCAGCGCTGAAAGAGATGCATATATTAATAGTTGATAGTCTTGCGCGTAGTAATAGTTCGCGACCGGGAGCGGTCAGTTTAGTTCGCTCTAGTCTTGCACGTAATAGTTCGCGACCGGGAGCGGTCATTTAGTTCGCTCCTCCTTGGCGAACTAGGTCGCTCTTTTAGTTTGTCAGCTCCCGTCTCGAACTAGAGAAAGACAGATCGTTCGTCCACTTTGCTACTGCTCCGGCACGCTTTCTTTAGTTTGTTAAAAGTATTCTAGCAATTTTTACTGTAACTTTTTGCGTTACATACATTGTACTCATGTATATATCTTTTTTTTTATTAAATGATGTACCTAGTTCAATATAGAAATGTGATAGAAATATTACTTGTAAAGTATTCTAATTCTAAGTGTGTTAAAAACAGAGAGATGTCATTACAATAGAGTCGCTATCCTAAGCAAAGGTATAAATAAAGGTATAAATTAGTCTGTAAGTTTTTTCAATATATAAACGAATTTGATTGAATACTGTATTTTTTTGTCAAATACCGATTTTGGGTACAAATATACCGATTTTAGCTGGCAACTCTACCGATCTCGCTCTATGACGGACTTTTTGGCGGGAACTTGCAGAGTGACAAAGCGTTTTCATTTTTATTTTCATAAATTCGTGTATTTTGAGTTTTATTGCATATTATCGGTGGTATTTTATCCAATAAAAATCAATTCATGTGCATCAGTGAAGTGAAATGAAATGAAGATGTGTATCGTGACTTTACAAGTTGTCTCAAAAAGTCCGTGATAAGTTTTAGTACAATGACCACCATTTTACTAAAACATGACTGGATGGTGACTGATCATGCGGACTATGTGAAAGTGAATGTGCGAACTATATTAAAGTAATATTATAAATAAAATGTATGCGACTGAAGGACCTTGTATCCATGGTCATGAACAATATAACAAAAAAAAAAAAAAACGCTCTATGACGTTCGAGACCACCGTAGATTGAAGATTAGGGAGACCACTCACTGGTCCAAAGCAGTGTTCGCAACCGTACGATAATTATCGTACATGTACGATAATTTCATAACTACGTACGATACACGATGGTACACGACTATCGTACGCAGATTGTACGATAATTTCCATTCTGATGAAATATCGTCATTCGATGTGGTGGAGTATTGGCAGTTATTGTCGTTTCAAATTTGTATATAAAATATTAAGTTTCATTAATATTTGTGTATTCTGTTCTCGCAAATATAAAATCTATACAGTTAAACTTTTAAAAAATATGCTTGTTTTCATGTGTCTCTTCCCTTATCCTTTAACATTATTTTCTTCTTTATAAATTCGAGATTTTGGCGCGAGCTATTTTTTTTTCCATTTAAAAAACAAGTTTACAAGATTTAAACTATAAAGTATTTGCAACATATTATTATCACGTTTCATATGATTATTTAAAGTATTTTAGCCATTTTCCTGATGGATACGATAATTTTGATCCATATACGAGCATATACGATAATTTTACGGCCCTGGTACGATAGCTGCCTGGCTTCAGGTTGTGAACACTGGTCCAAAGCCAAAGAGTAATATAATACATTGGGAATGATTGGGAACAGTGTTGTCAATGCTACGGCAATTACCGTGTTCTACGGCTTTCAGGCCAAAAAATCACAAAATCCACGGCCTACGGCTGCATCTCTGTGGCCGTAGCAGTTTCTACGGCTTTTTGCAAATTCTACGGTAATTAATTATTTTATGGGTTGGTATGATACGCGTACCTAAGGGTTACTCCCGTAGGTTACTCCGATGCATGAAATTTGACCGTTGTATAGTGCCGTTCCACTAACCTAAATTTTGTTTGACAGGAGTTCGAGAGGAACGGCACTATACGATTGTCGAATTTCGAACATCGGAGTAACCCTTCTGACCGGTAATAATAAGTTAAAAAAAAGTAAAAACTGTTATATTTTTTTTAAACGAATAGCGATTTGCAAACACTATTCAAATGGAGCTGTTTTAAGGATTTTAATGCTATAAACATTTAATTGACATTAATTAAACGTTTTTCCCTTTTTTAAGCAGTGACACGGCCCACCGTTGGTCTTTATAAACACGGCTTTTTTACCTCACGTATACGGCCGCCTAAAAATTTGCATTGGCGACACTGATTGGGAACATAATCTGCAAAGAGTATAGTACCAGTGTTGCCAATGCTACGGCAATTACCGTGTTCTACGGCTTTCAGGCCAAAAAATCACATAATCCACGGCCTACGGCTGCATCCCTGTGGCCGTAGCAGATTCTACGGCTTTTCGCAAATTCTACGGTAATTAATTAATTTACGGGTTGGTATAGAACAGAAGGGTTAACTCCGATGCACGAAAGACCGTCGTATAGTGCCATCCCACTCACCCAAATATTATGTGACAGGAGTTCGAGAGTAATGGCACTACACGATTGTTGAATTTCGAACATCTTCTGTATCCAATTCCGAATCCGAATATTCCGAATGCCAACATTGCAAAGCTATCTATGGTAATTTGCAAACATTTGCCAAATGGCGCAATATTATGGTTTTTTAATGTTAAAAATATTTTATTTGTAGTGACACGGCCCACCTTTGGTCTTTTTCCATATAAACACGGCTTTTTTACCTCATGTACTGTACACACGGCAACACATCAAGCTATACATTTCCAGTATTTTCGTGTGTACACGGCCGCCTAAAAATTTGCATTGGCAACACTGATAGTAACTATCCATAAAGGAAATCTGTGATTGGGAACACTGGTCATTGGTGGCCACGAGTTCCTTTTGGTTACTATACTCTTTGGCCACGAGGTATTATATATTATATTTATTACAATTAATTTAATTTAGTTCGCGGAAGCCTAGAAAGACACTAAAAATGTCTGAATCATTTCTTAATTCTTATCAATTCGCGCCGTAAATTGGCACGCAGATTTCGCAGATGGCTATGCTATGGAGGTGAGAGAAGGATATGGCGGAAAGAATAGTGAAAGATAAGAAGGTAAAAAAAAAACCACGTGCGTTTATGTAATATATATATTTTCGTCACAAAAAGTGACTAAAACTTGATGTTTTCATCTGAACATGTTCGACGGTTCATCTTTAGGTTCATCATTGTTTTTTGCCACTTTTTCGATAAATATAACGATAAAGTGGCATATATAAACCTCAATACAGTCGATCTTTCTCTGTTCTACTAAAGGATTAATTTAGTTTTTATTATTTATTTATGTAATTTAGGTGTTATTTCCACAATGTAATCAAACATAACCTAAAATCATGAGCATGATGTAAAAATTTCTCTGAAGTATGTTGATTACTACCCAATTATCACCAAGATCTGAAGACCCTATATAGCTGACGTAGGGCATACCTTCAAAAACAAGGTTATGAATCCTAATACATTTTCAGCCCAAGAAGAAGGTGGGGAAGAAAGTAGCGGCCGCTCCCTTGGTCGTGAAAAAAGTTGAACCTAAGAAGATTGCTAACCCTCTTTTCGAGAAGAGGACAAAGAACTTTGTAAGTCCTATTTCATGTTTATTTTTTATCTTGATTTTGGTTTGTTATTGGCACAAAACCAAAGTAACCAACCAAACAGTATCTAGTTATTAAAGTTATAATTGGACCAAAATGATGTAAAACATTATCACTGAAAAACCATGTGGTTAAAAAATATACGAGCTTTTTAACACTGATAATGGTTTAATTCATTCCTATGTTTGTGTGTTCAGTATCAACTGTCTACTTCTACATTCAAACTTCTTCATTTTTCGATTTCTCTAATTAATTTTGCATTTTCCCATCTACGTATGTAACTTATATCAACAAATGTCTGTCTCTTGGCAGGTCAGGGTCATGGCCCAAGTACATCCGCATTCAGCGCCAGAAGGCTGTCCTCCAGCGCAGGCTGAAAGTGCCGCCACCAATCAATCAGTTCACACAGACACTTGACAAGACTACAGGTTTGTTATACTTTACATATTTTGAAGTATCAAAATCAAAAAGTCATTTATTCAGTTTAGGCCCTAGTAAGGCACTTATGAACGTTACATTGGTACATACAGTTGAATTTACCACCGGTTCGGAATACACTTAAACTGAGAAGACTCCGGCAAGAAACTCAGCAAGGTTTTTTTTTGTGGAAGATCTTTTAATATTACTTACAGCTTTTTTTCCAAATACTTATACAATATATTTTAGCACTACACTAAACAGACAGATTCTATTTGCGTCAAATGGCGCGCAAGAATAAATATTTTTCATTTCATATATATATTATTATTTTATGCTTATTCGTACAATTGTCACTTAGCCAGGGAGATGCAAGTGCAGAGAGAAGCTACAACAACCATATATTCTTGTCTTCCACATAATGAGCCACCTTATAGTAGGCTTTGTCAATTAACCTCTGCTTTTGTATAAAAAATCTTACAGTTGCCATCTGTCTTAAAATATCCACCGGCTGATGTGACTTACTTTAGTGTAGTGCTAAAGTAGGCTGAAAAGAGTCCTTGTTATAATAGGTCTATATTACATGATGAACTCCAAATGCAACTATGAATCACTATGATTATCAAAAAAATATACGAGCTTTTTAACTCTGACAATAATTTAACAAAAAGCTATATTTCTGTGAATAAAATGCATAGGAATACATTGGATGGTTTATTTGATTTTTCAGCCAAAGGTCTGTTCAAGATCTTGGAGAAATACAGGCCGGAGACTGAGGCAGTCAGGAAAGAGCGCCTAAAGAAGGATGCTGAAGCCAAGGTTAGCTTTTTTAATTTTATACCTCGTTTTTTTATATTGTGTAAACTAGAATAATCTATAGAAAGTCATAATTAAATTTTGTCCTGAATTATCAAAATGCAGATTATAATATGGACTCATTAAAACCCATGTCCCATGCATGGCATACGCATGCAAATGGGAGTTAAATAAATATGTAGTAGTTAGGGCATGAATATCGGAATCTCGGAATCTCGTAATATCGGAATCTCGGACCTTTTTTTCCGATATTACAATATCGGAATTGAGTAATCCAATATCGTAATATCGGAATCAGATATTTTTATCTATGCGACACGCTTGCAATACCAGGAGTATCATTCGCGCGTTGCCGACCCTAAAGAAATCTCTTCACACCCTTTTTGAAGTACCCCATGCTGTAGTCCATTAGGAAAACCACGGCGGGGAGCTCATTCCACAATCTGAGCGTCCGCGGAAGAAAACTCCTTTGAGCCCGCACAGTGAGAAACAATTCTGGTTTCAATATGTGAGGATGGACTCCCCGTCCATGGCGAGAGTTGCGATGGTGGAAGGTGACCGGCATCAAGTCAAACAATTCTTTAGAACACACGTTGTACAAGCGGTAGAACACACATAAGGAGGCAAAGTCTCTCCTCAGACTGAGGGGTTCTATGCCGCTTGTGAGCTCGGGTTCGTCAACAATTTTGATGGCACGTCGCTGAACCGAGTCTAAAGGCCCAAGCTGGTATCCAGGTGCTCCCGCCCATAGATGATAGTAGTGCCCCATATGAGGCCGGACTTGCGACTTGTAAAGTTGCAGCCTTTGCCCGATGTGAAGTACTGCCTCGCTCTGTTAAGCACTCCGAGCTTTTTGGATGCCAGCTTAACCTTGTCTTCCAAGTGACTTCGGAACAAAACGTCGCTAGAAATGTCGACGCCAAGGATCCCGATGCTTTTACTGATGTTCAAGGAAGTGTTCTGGAATTGTGGAGCCCCAGACCATTCTTAGCGGTGAACGCGCAGGCTTGAGTCTTGGTGGGGTTGAAATGGACTAGGTTTAGTCGAGCCCAATCGGAGACACAAGTTAGTGTACTCTCGATTTCAGACACCAGCAGTTCGCGGCTTTCCTCCACCTCGGAACGAGGGATATTTGCACGGCCCGTGTAATGAGCGTCCCCTGTACTATCGTTCGCATAGCAATGAATGCCGAATAGACAGCATATCATTGATATGCAGAAGGAACAGTGTTGGGAACAGCACAGAGCCTTGCGGGATGCCGGCATTAACGCCCATGCTATCGGAGCAGGTACCGTCGACGATGGCTTTTCATGGATCTGCTGGACAGAAAGCTGGCGACCCATTTGCATAATCCCTCGGGAAGCCCGTATGCTGGCAACTTCGTGAGAAGACCCCTGTGCCAGACCCGATCGAATGCCTTCACCACATCTAGGCACACTGCCAATGCCTCACCTTGACTCTCGATGATGACACTTCTCTTCTTAACCAAACTAAAGAAGATATGGAGGACCTCTCGGATCATTAAGAAACCACTAGTCTCCAATTGGGACTTGCAATCAACAGAGATAAGATGAAAATTTTAATAATAGACCGGGCGTTACTTAATAGATTGGACGTACTGAGAAAAATCTACATCTACCTCGGCTCTACCAATTCCAACACAGGATACTGTGAAGATGAGATCAGACAGAATACGATGTGCAATCACAAGATCAGCAGTAGGAAGATTTGGAAAGACAGAAGTATAACTAGGAAAACAAAGATTCGACTTTTGAGATGCCTGGTCTTTCCGATCTTTGTCTAAAGAGCTGAAACTTGGTCCTTAAGCCTACAAGATAGCCGGAAAATTGACGCACTGGAGATGTGTTGCAGAAGACGCTTCCCGAAAATGCCGTTGACAGCCTTTCGCACCTATAAGAAAGAAAGAAAGAAGAAAGAAAGAAAATATATTTATTGCCCCACAGGGTGAAAGTATACACTAATGATAACGCGATCCTGAAGGAGATTTGAATAACAGATAGGCTTTCGTCGACTGTGCAGCTTCAAATTCTCAAGTTCTTTGGTTACATATACAGAAATGAACACTCGATGAAGAGACTTGTTGTCCAGAGTGGGAGGGTGCACTCGCAATGCTACGATCCGCAAAAAATGGAAAAGCATTGCGAAAGCTGTAACCCTAGTCAAGGAGAACATTGGCGTTGAAGACCCACCATATACACTATCTATTGCAACCAAGACCCCTCTGACAAGAGTGCTTAACTGAGCAGAAGATGTTTTCAATCCAAATTTATAACGAACTAGTTGAACCCCGAGGTTTCACCCGCGTTTCCGGGATGAAAAGTAGCCTATAATGCTCGGGGATAACGTAGCTTCCTATAAGTGAAAAAAAAAACAAATCAGACCGGTAGTTCCAAAGATTTTCCAGTTTAACCAAACAAAAAAACTCTTCCACTTTATAATATTAGTATAGATAGATAATTAGTGCAGTTTATAATGAATATGTGCAATTTATAAGGAATATGTGCAATTTATAATAAAAATGTCTAATTCCGATATTAATATCGGAATTCCGATATTGAGATCCAATATCGGAAATCAATATCGGAATTGAAAAATGTTCCGATATTACATGCCCTAGTAGTAGTTCATTAACTTTGTCAATGAATAATATATGAAATAATCATGTATGTATTTTTTTATATTGTTTTTAATAAATCTTCCAATGTAAAGATTACATTACTGCCAACATTTTATTCTCTTACAAGCTTTTAAATTGAGTAGTTTGAGCTATATGAATTGATTAGTGAGTTCAGGTTTATGTAGGATGATCAATGTAACAAATTCGGAAATTCCAATGCTACTGAAAAAAAAAACTAGTATGAGGTTTAGATTTCATCACAAATAGATTAGGAAATGGAAATGATGCATAACAAAAAATTCAGATTGCCATGAAGACCACGAACCACCAAGATCTCTGATCATCCACTTCAACATAACCCCACTACATGTCTAGTGAATCATTCACTAATACACCAACTCTTACAGATTGCCAAGAAAGAAGAGCCCCCAGCGAAGAGGCCCAACACCATCCGTGCTGGCACCAACACTGTCACCAAGCTCGTTGAGAAGAAGAAGGCACAGCTTGTCGTGATTGCTCATGATGTTGACCCTATTGAGGTAAGCATCCTAGTTTCTATTAGGGCGTTTATGTTATTTATATATTTTCGTTACAAAAAGTGAATAAACTGTGATGTTTTCATCTGAACAAGTTCGAGGGTTCGTCATTGTTTTTTGCAACTATATCTCTTTAGTTCTACTGAAGGGTTAATTTAGTTTTTATTGTTTATATTTTATTTCCACAATGTAATCAAACATAACCTAAAATCATGACCATGATGTAAAAATTTCTCTGAAGTATGTTGATTACTACCCAATTATCACCAAGATCTGAAGACTATATAGCTGACGTAGGGTATATCTTCAAAAACAAGGTTATGAATCCTAATACATTTTCAGCCCAAGAAGAAGGTGGGAGAAGAAAGTAGCGGCCGCTCCCAGCTTTGTGAGATGGCCCAAGTACATCCACATTCAGCGCCAGAAGGCTGTCCTCCAGCACTGGTTGAAAGTGTCTCCACCAATCAATCAGTTCACACAGACACTTGACAAGACCACAGGTTTGTTATACTTTACGTATTTTGAAGTACTTATGCAGTTCTCTAGAATTCCTGTGAACTTGAGTGTAGATTGTTTCTTTGAAATTAAACCTCTTGTCATAAGTTCTAAATTGAAGTGTTAAAATTGTGACTTAAGTTTTATTAACATGCTATAAGGACCTAAAATGCTATGCACTAGGGACAACTGAGATATTCCTCGGCATTTTCATAAAATATTAGAAAAATGGCCAAATAAAGTATATCATGCATGGTGTTCCTTTCATACAGTGTCTAACAGCTCGTTACGTATGTTTGCTCCGTCAGGTGGAAGCCGGCGACCGCGCTTCGTTCACGAAGGTGGTGGAGGCCATCAGGACGAACTTCAACGAGCGCTACGAGGAGCTGCGGCGGCACTGGGGCGGCGGCGTGCTCGGCAACAAGTCCAACGCTCGCATCGCCAAGCTTGAGAAGGCCAAGGCGCGCGAGATTGCACAGAAACAGGGCTAAGCGGCAAATAAAGTTTAAGTTGTACCAATTTGTTTTATTGACACCTATATAAAACCCGGTCCCACTTATTAACACTCACACTCACTACACTACACACACACACACACTCACACACTATAACACTCTCCACTCACCTATACCTCAGAGTATATAAATACTACGTACAACAGAGAGACAGCGCCCATACTTCAAAAGTTACCACCATAACTCGCGCAAGTACAGCGCCGGTGGCGAGATTGGGGTACTAATTCCTATTCTGGGTTTGTAAGTGACTACAGCAATGTTTGTTTTTCAGTAAATGACAACAGATGACACTGTTGAAAGAATTTAATTTTAAAGAACAATGGGCACATTTGTAATTTTTTTTGTTTTTGTGTAAGAGAGGTAGAGCGTAGCATTTATTCCCAAACTACTCCATACTTTTGTTCAAAAAAGATAAGAATTCCATACATTAAGTCCTAAACTAATCCAAAGAATTATTATTATGTTATTCAATTCTAAAAATACTGATTTTAAGTTGCATCTTACTCCACAGGTAATTGAGACAATTCTCAAAATACTCTCTAGCTGTGTGTGTGTGTGTGTGAATTGTTCATCAACAATTCGCAAACTCCTCCATCGAAGTTATCGAATTATTACTAAATATTAAGTTGCATTATACCACATAAGATGTTAGAAGAAGTCACAGTATTTATAAGCATAATAACAAAATCATGCTTATTGAACTTTCCTTTATATTGTACTAGCTTCCGCCCCGTGATTTCACCCACCTTCCCGAGGGATATATTATTTTTCCGGGATAAAAAGTATTCTATGTATATGTTAATCCAGAATACGTTCTATCTGTATACCAAATTTCATCTAAATCCGTTCAGATGAATGAATCTAAGCTTGTTTTAAAAAGAGTAATTACAGATTTCAGGCTCTTCTCAGCAAATGCAACCTTCCGAACCGGTAGTATTAGAGTCAGACTTTCCATAATTGCCTGTGAAGATCTATTTGAATAAATGATTTTGAATTTTGAATTTTGAGATGTTGACGCATGATTGAGGGACAAACATCCAAACCCACAAAAATTCGCGTTTATAATATTTGTGAGATGAGATTAGAGTGACTAGATTTACTCGCTTTTCCCGAACTCTGTCTCTATTCTCTAGTCACTCAAAAATATTTTTTATTCAAATATAATACTAGGATAACATAAGCTAAAAGAGTTCTCTCTAATACCCCTCAAAATTGGTAAAAAATCCTGGTCCCATTTTTTCCCAAGTTTAAAATATATATACAGGATATCCGGACAGGCGTCGAGCGCCACTCGTGACATCTACACTTATAGAGTTAGTGTAGAGGATTTCGATAATTTTGCTAGCAGTGGAAAAAATAGGCGGCCAAGCGACTGACACACACATTTATTTTCTTTCTGATATATTACAATAGTTTTTATAAACAAAAAAATACACTAGAAAATACCATAAATTAATCTAACAAAGTAGTTTTCAACATTTAGTGTAGATGTTAATAGAGATAATCTACAAAAATACAAATCTTTTTTGTATTTTTGTTTGTAACGAATAAACTTACAAACTAATGGAACGATTTAAAAAAACTTTCACCAGTCGAATCATATTGTTATTTATCACTGAGTGGATATATATTTTATATAGCGTCTCCGTTTTCTGCTTGGACAAAAATGCTTTCGTATGTATGTCCAGGTCGTCATTTCTCAACTTTCAGAAAATCAACCTCAGAAAATTTCTGGAGAATCTCCAGAAATTTTCTGAGCAGGTTCAGTGATTTACGAATGGCTTTAATCCTTTTGTATATATAAAAGACTTATTAATTAAGTTGTTCTTATTTGATATTTTGTTGAATAAACTTTTCCAGCACTACATATAGACTTAACCCCATAAAAACAAATGAAATAGAATTGGGACGAAACTGCCCATTGTACTTTAAAAAAAACGTAGTAGATTTCAAAATATTTAGACTATATTTATTTATCTTTGTAGTCTCTGCTTATTAGAAACAGGTTATTATTAGATTTATTTTATTATTATTTGATTGTTTTGGTTTTAGACGATGAAATTAAATAAAAATAATCGACGCTTAGTCCATCTATGTATGGTCGAAAGATTTAAATAAAATAACATAAATTGCAAATATTAAAAATACGAGTTTTAAACATTAATTTAATTAAATTATGTAAATAATTATCATCAAATTCTATTTCCTTGCAATAAAACTCAATAAAAAGTAATTTAATAGCGTTTTGACTAAGAATTAATTTTCAATCAGTCCATACGATGTTTGTAGCGACATCTTTACGCGTGAATTCTACACTAATTATAAAATGTATGTGATTGACCAGACATGCCTATACTTCTTACATACACACAGCACTAACTCCTCTTCACTAATGTAATATGTATAAATATAAATTTGAGCATGACACTAATTATAGTATTATCAATAAATTATTATTTTTTACCTCAGCATAATACAGTAATTGTCTAAGGGGTGAGGGCCTGGTAATCTGTAATACAGGATCTTTCCTAGTACAGAGACCAGTCTCACAAAGGAATTCGTAATAAGTCAACTGTATTTTTAGTTTAGTATAATTAGTTTTAAACGCATACCTTTGTGAAAGATAAAATAAATGCTTATTATGCTTATTAAGTTTTTTTTAATCCACTAAGGAAGTAAACATACAGCCCGCCTGATGTTAAGCGGTTCCCGTAGCGTATGGACGCTTGTAACACCAGGGGTATCACTCGCGCGTTGCCGACCCTGCAGAAATCTATTCACATCACACCCTTTTTGAAGAACCCCATGCCGAACCGGTGCGGTTGTCAGTAGATTTGACCTTCATAAATACCCTACTAGGACCTTAATTGAGCCAGGACTGTCTTTTATCCTGGATTTACTACACTACTCATCATGTAATAAGACCATGTTCGTTATTGCAACGTGTGGCCGCCACGGGCAGTATGTATAGAGCTGCAATGTCTGTTTATAAAGGCTGAATTGTCGATGTATTTCACCACTGAAAGCTGCTCATTGTAGGATTCAAACTCGAGATCTTCGCTATGACATTCGACGTCCCTAGCACATAGGTTACCCAAAGAAATTGGATATGCTATCCTTAATCTATGAGGTTACCTGACCAACCGTAGACAGGAAATTAGGATAGAAACAGAGACATAATATATTATTATGACTATGGATATAAAAGGTTTTTTATCGGAGATTGAAGATTAGGTTTTTTTTATTAGTTGACAGTGCCATCTATTGACTAAATGAGAAATTACGTAGATTAGGGCAAGCCGAAGCTCTTCTCTCTGAAATAGGGTTTTTTGCAACGATCCGTACAAAATCTAGATGGCGCTTACTGGAATTTTATCAGCATCAAAAAGAATTGTCAGTTTGAATTTTTATCCATACTCCATTATGGACCCAGTAGGTACGAATGGCGGACTTTATATTTTTTTTATATGACTATGTTGGTAAACAAGCTTACGGCCCGCCTGATGGTAAGCGGTTACCGTAGTCATATGGACGCTTGCAATACACAAAGCATCACTCACGCGTTACCGACCTTTCCCCCCTCCCCTATGAGCTCTGGCGACCTTACTCACGCGCAGGAACACGACTTTACACAACATAAAGTTATTTAGCTGCGGTATTCTGTAAGGTACTTCCCCAGTCGAGCTACTCATAAAACGAATAAACGCTACGATCTACCATTCATTTTATGCCTCGGGCAGGTATGCAGGTGATGCAGGTTCCTCGTAGGATTCCAACCAGCAATGTTTGTCACAGCATTCGACAACAAACTATTATCGCTTTGACTTGAGTCATTGAGTTCCAGTTATAACTAAACTAAGTAGGTAGGTATACATAAATGACATTTGTAATAACCAGCCTGTTTAGGCCAAAATACCTATAATAATATTTATAGTAGAAACCTACTCATATTGAGTTTCAATGACGAGCCTCTACTTCCCGATTCCTCTCCTTTTCCCACATCATATGTGAAAGCGAGAAAAGAGCTTCGGGAATCTTCTACATACTTCGGCGACGCATCGCCAAACGAGTGTGTGCGAGTAAAACGAGACGCGCGCCTCGCAACATTCAGTACGAAAGACGCTACAGACCGAGGAGCATTAAAACTTGGTGATTTGTTGTGATAGTGCGCATAATCATTGGATTGCCATAGGAGTTCCTGGTAAGTCCTTACCTTTATCCTGGGAGGCTCCTCGTTTTCCATATTGATATTTTAACGCAAAAACCCACCACAGCCCAACGTAGGTACAATGTAAAATAAATGGTTTCTTTATTATGTGGCGGCGAAGTAAGCTAAGGAATTTCAAAATAATATCTTGTTAGATTTAATCGACTACAAAAAAAAAGAGGTTATCAATTCGACACTTATTTATGTAATATTATTGGAACTGCAATATATTCACATATGATGATCTATTAGGGCTTCCAAACAAATATACAAAATTTCATAGGTGTATGTATGTATGTTTGTCCACGCATATCTCCGAAGATCGGATTGTAATTGTAAGTGATCGCTGGAAACCAGGGGTAATAATTTGACTGTCATTTGTGTGTTTGTTTGTTCTGAATGGTTGTAATCTATACTAATATTGTAAATCTGAACAGTTTGTTTGTATATTTGAACGCTCTACTCTCAGAAGACTAGTCCGATTTTTTTTTTGCCGCGGTTTAAACAGATTTGCTCGTTGCTTGGTAAAACATACAAAAAAAGCTTTATAATATAGACATAAAACGGAATACTTTCTTGAAAAATCGACACATTTATCTATCTACTTGTAACTTTTTATTCACACAGCGTGGTCATCCATTCTTTTTTGCCATCCATTGACTGTAAGGCGGAAGATAAGAGCATTATAATAGGAAGAGGCCGATCGACCTTTCTTATGAAAGCGCCTTTGTGATTCCACCCCTTTTTAAAACGTAGTTTTCTGAGAACAATGTTGAATTCGAGGGTTTCCGAAGCTTTGTGTTTAATTTTCTTAACAACTTTTATTGATAATGTATTCTTTAATCCATTTTATAACAACTAATTTATGATATTTTTGGTTCCTACCATCAAAGAAAGGTTGCTTGCCAATCAGTTTTCTACAGGATATGTGATATGATATGATAGGTTTACTACAATTTGGAGAGTGTGCGATGGAATTATTCAATCTTATTCTACCATCCCCATAAATGATATTAAAACACTTTCACTGACGCGTTTTAAAGGTAAATTGGTACAGTGGTTAAAAACTAAAATTTTCTATGACATCACTGATGTTTATAACTGTTAGACATAGGTTTTTTTGTTATATATAATTGATTGATTTTGTTTTGTTCCTTGACTAAATTATAATTGAAATGTAAATAGACATGTAGATTAATTTTAATCAATATCAATATTAATTCGTGATAATTTAAATAGATAATGTTAATAGATAAAATGTGTATTTGCATGCTTATTTAAAGCTAAATGTGCTGAATCTATTGTATAAATATAAGACCTTACTGTAAACCACGTTTAAAGCAAATAAATAATATTCTATTCTATTCCATTTTTACACCGAACCCCAAGACGCCGGGAAAATTATCACCAATACGTTGTTGACATAACGGACACAGCGGACAATGCGGACAGCAAGAGAGTGGTCAGTGGAACTTGCTGCCGGCGTCTGTTTCCTGACTTTTACAAACTAGAGATTTTCATGGCCAGAGTGAATAGGTTTCTTCTCGGTAAGCGTGCTCCATCTTAGGCTTCGTCATCGAAGTCATCCTCCTTTTAGTGGTCAAATGCAGGACCATTATTTAAAAAAAATGTACTACCGTGCCCAGCGAGCTTTGCATCGTCTCTTCTTGTTCTATATCCTAAACATTTACTGGCCTACGCACGACAACTTACTAAAGTTCCAAATGGTATACGAACCATATAGGTTACAAACAGAAATAAATACAAACATTGATTTTATAAACAAAATCATATTAAAGATCTTTGCGGATCGCCGGACTTGATACGAAAGTCTTTTTGGGCTTGCAGGTAACACATTCTCCGAAAAGCTTTTGCGAATCCGCATAGTTCTATAAGGTTAAAAATGTACATGTCCCAAGGGATTCGAACCTATGATCTTAAGTGGAAGCATTCCCATGTGACCAACTACGTTATGTAAAAGCAACATGTATCTTTATTTTTATTTTATTTATTTATTTATAACATAATCCACAGCTCTTAAAAAATAAATACATTTATCTTACTAAATACATCTTATAGCCAATTACGAATTAAGAATTTAATACCTTATCTTTTAATTAAAGTAAGGAAGAGACCAGAATGTGTCCGTTGAACAGAGTATTTATAGAAAACATGTTACAATTAGATTGTGCATGAAATAATGGAGACTGTATGTGTGTGTGAGTATGTGAGTGTGGGTGGGGGTGTGCAAGTGTAAGGGTGTGTGTTTAAGTGAGTATGAATGTGCGAGTTTTTGTATGTATTAATATATATTTAGCCACTTTTATGTAATATGTTAGTAATGTACTTTTTGAAAGACGCTTTAGTACAGCGGAAAATATCCACGGAGTCAAATTCCTTGTTGTACGTACGTAATGTCCTAATTATTACAGAGTTGTAAGCGAAGTTAGTATGGCTAAGTGGTGTGTGAAATAATCTAGTATATCTAGTTCGGGTTGACGGCGCTTGAAGCTGGAGAAAGAGGGATGACAAAGCGGTGCTTTCAATACTGCCACAACACACATTATGCAGGAACAGCATATCCAGTAGGGTACGCCTTTTTTCAAGAGACATGAGGTATGAGACATGAGTGAGGTATCTGATCTACTTATAAAATATAGATATGTATTTCTGGGCAAATATAATGCCGTAAACAACATTGACAGTTAGGTTAGGTTAGTTAAGAGTGGACTGAAAGTAAGTAAGGTACTGTCTAATCAAATTTAATGACTTCTTTTTTAGGTTGCCTTACCCAAAAGGTGCCAACGGGACCCTATTACTATTAGCCTCCGCTGTCCGTCCGTCCGTCCGTCTTTCAGTGGGCTCCATTCGGTATTTTTACACGTTGTTTTCTTTACGGAACCCTTCGTGTACCAGACCGACTCGCACTTGGCCGGATTTTTCACGTATGTAGGCTAGTATTTTTGTAATACAAACAACAGTAAAAGATACGAATGCAAAAACCATAAAGTCGTAGAAGGTCTACGACATCTACGAGTGGCTACGAGTACAAACTAATACACTATTTTCAAATATGTTATGTATTCAAATATACTCATTTATCTATATAATAAGGTTTCTTAAATTAATATTATGGTATAGTTTATCACTTGACGGTGTTAATAAGGTGTTTTGTTTAATGACATGGAGCCTAGGTAATGGCTATTTCGCTACCTATCAGTTTCAGTGTATTCCGAACCGATTTAGATTCAATTATAATGTTCGGAAGTGCCTTTTCAAGGCCTACATTGAATTATTAATTTTTGAGTTTATTGCTATGTATTTTGCTAATAGTATAGCGGTAAAATAGTTACAAAGATAACTCTGGATATCAAGGTAAAGCGTCGAGTCCATATATCAATGCCCTTGTTGTCTTACTGTGACAAAACTCAAAAGCTAAGCAAGCATGTTTCGAGTAAAAATAGCTAACAATAATTTTATTTGAGTAAATTGATTGTTTGTTGAATACACAAACCGCATAACCAATGAGACAATTTAAATTGTATTACTTCACTTAATCAAAAACTCTGCAGATATAATTAAGCAAAGTTAATAACAAAAACGCCGATGCTAATGGTTCCGTAGCGGTTTCTTCTACGCACGCGCTAAACCATCCAAAATGTAACAGGTACAGCCAGAGTATAGACTATAAGGAGGTACAGCCGCTCAGTCGCGAAAGATCGGGAGGACCGCGCAAGCGTGCTGGCCGTATGCGTGATATCAATTTATCCTGTTTTAAAAAGAAAAAAAATAAAAACGTCAAATAAACCCACCAATTAGTGAGTTCTATTTTCAAAAATGAATTCGAAACTTTCATTTTGCATTGATGAATTTTCAATATGGCCGTGCGTAAGCACTGGAGTGTTTAACTTATTAAAAAATGTAAGTGTCGTGTATTGACTTTTCGTGTTTTGTTTAGTGATAATTTGTGATAGCGGTGATGCCAAGTGGATATGGGTGTGATAATGATAACTGTCTATGGGATTGGATTGCTCAATGCATTGGGATTTATGGTAAGATGCGTTCAACTTTTTAAAATATATTTTTTTAATTTTATTTTAATTACCAATTATTTTACATCCCAAAAAGGTTAAATTATTCCAAAAGTTAAAAATATTAGAAAAAGTCTGGAACAGATGCCTAATTCGTAAAAATAAATGTAGTAAGGTGAAGTTTAATTGCTCATTAGACGTTTATTGTGAGCTATTTAGGCTCATTTTGCGTAATTTGTGCGATGTAATTGGATTAAAAAGAAAAACGATAATCAAATCTCGTATATTTGCTGTGAGTACAGTTTTTATTACGGTTAAGGTAGGCATTCATTAGATTAAGTGCTAGTTTAGCGAGTTTCTCTCAAGCGTGTGTTTCTTTTAGATTTAATTTTAAAAAAACATTGGAAAATTATTATAAATATAAATATAAGGAATTAGAAACAGAAATAATATACTTAAAATGGCTATAAAAAGACATAATTTATCATTTTACTATTCTTATAATCCAATCTTATAATCAAGCCACTGTAATACAATAAATATCCAGTAAAAGCCAGAAACGCTGATTAAAAAGGATAACGTACTGTTATACCCTTGATTCTCTCCTTCAATTCTGCTGACCAATTCTTAATCCACTCCTTTTAGTTCAAACCTATATTCATATCATCTAGTCCCAGCCAGTCGGTTCCTAAATCCCATCCGCGCCGGTCATATTAATTTTTGTATTGTCTTATTATTATTTTTATTAACATTTAATAAATGTTCTTTGTGTGTGCAAATAATAACATTTTTTTAAAAACCTAATCACCAGACTCCGTATAACATTGGTGGCAGCGAAAAGGGATCTCAAAGGTCCCCGGAATTCTCTAATCTGTGTATGAAAAGTGCAAAAAACAATCACTGTGTCGTGAAGTAAAGTGTGACCGCCGCCGGGTATTTCATCACCGTTTCCACTGTGTCAACTTACCTTCATCACCGTATCTTTCATCACCGTCTCCATCACCGTGTTGACTTACCTTCATCACCGTCTCCATCACCGTGTTGACTTACCTTCATCACCGTCTCCATCACCGTATTGACTTACCTTCATCACCGTCTCCATCACCGTGTTGACTTACCTTCATCACCGTCTCCATCACCGTGTCGATTTGACTTCATCACCGTCTCCATCACCGTGTTGACTTACCTTCATCGCCGGGTCTTTATCACCGAGTCATCATCATCGCATCAGAACTGCTACAGAAAATATGGCATCTACGTTCCAGCTGTGCTCACGTTCCAGCATTCAGTGAGTTCTTTCCAGTGACTTTTGACAATTTTGTGTTCTATTATTTAGTGTACATTTTATATTTTAAATTATAAAGTCCAGTAAGTGTGCGATAGCCCTTATTTTTTTATCATAGCCGAGCGCTTCTCGCCCACGCAGAATTCCTCAAACCGATAACGCTCCGTCTCATAACCGATTCACTGTGCTTCTTTAAGATTTATTTATTAATTATGTTTCAAACTTGATTAATATTAAGTTATATGTTCGTTTAATTCTTCGCTTTGATGACCAAACCAAAAGAAGTAAAAGACGAGGAATTACAAGTTAAAATGTCGGAAATCGATTTGAACGTATTAATTAAATTTATCGGAACTTTTGATGGTTCAAGGGACACACTGATTCCGTTTCTAAATAATTGCCGAAACGCAATAAACCTAGCAGCAACCTCCCAACAGGAAATACTCTTCAAATATATCCTAAGCAGATTAACGGGAAAAGCGGAATCGGTGTGTGCTATTAAAGAATTTACTAAATGGTCCCAACTGGAAGAGTTTCTCAAAACTCAGTTTGGCGATAGAAAACATTACGCCCATTTACTTGCCGACCTCCAAATCTGTAAACAAGGCCCTACAGAGAATGTGGGTCAATATTCGTTAAGAATAGAGTCTTGCCTAGCTAAACTTTTAACAGAAATCAATATTTCAATACCTACCAAAAAGAAAGATGAGTTATCAGGCCGGGTAGCGACGATGCAGGACCTAGCATTGAATAGGTTTATAATGGGACTCGACCCCAGATTGGCAACTGTCGTTAGATGTCGTGATCCAAGTACGTTAAATGAAGCCATAAATTTTGCCTCAGCCGAAGAAAAAATCTTAGGCATTACATACAGAAGTGGTTCATTTTCTTCTTCATTTAAAACAAATCAGCCAAATGCATATAGACAGAATTTTAATTCGTCATATTCCAGATCTCAAGAACAAACTGCTCCAAGGTCACGAGGTCAGTCGTATTTTGCAAGACCTCAAGGTCAATCTGGACCTTCTAACTCACAGGCCCCTGTGTGTAGGTACTGTAAGAATATAGGTCATACTATTGAAAATTGTCGCAAGCGAGAATACAATAACCGGAGATTCGGAAATTCTCCAAATCAACAATCTCCAGTCCCGAATCGTCAAATTCAACCTATTCACTCGATTAACACGCCCGAGAGCTTTGACGAGGTAGATACCCAGAATTTAAACGAACAGGCCTTCCCGTCCAGTGTCGTGCGGGAACACTAAATGGTAAAATCGATACTATTTCTAAAAATCCACTGAATCCACTGAATCAATTAAGTAAAATCGATACTATTTCTAAAAATCCACTGAATCCACTGAATCAATTAAGTAAAATAGATACTATTTCTAAAAATCCACTGAATCCACTGAATCAATCGAGTAAAATCGATCCTATTTCCAAAAATCCACTGAATCCACTGAATAAAATCGGTACTATTTCCAAGAATTCACCGAAGCCACTGAATCAATCAAATACCTCGCGTCCGTCACTGGACCCCTCTTTTTCTAAGTTCACTAACCGATTAGTCAGCTATGATGATCCTAATGTTTGTAAACCTACCTCTCTCCAATCGCAAAACTTAGACACCTTCGATGAAAAACCTTCTACAAAATCTTGTCACGCACATACAGCACCTGAAACAAAAAAATATAAATTAAAAACATATAATATTACTACAAATCCAAAGAACAAGTACTTACCCTTTGTGGAAGTTCAAACCTCCGTCTCATTGAAACCCTTGAAGTTCCTTGTCGATAGTGGGGCATCCATCAGCCTTGTAAAAATAGACGCTATCGATATAATGCCTGAAATAACAAATCAGATCATAAGTTTTAGTGGTATAGGATCAAGTGACAATCCGATGCGTTCACTTGGTCTTATATCCATAAACTTCGATTCTTTAACCAACAAATTCCACATCATTCCCAATCTCGATTTTCCGTACGACGGTATAATCGGTAATGACTTTCTTTCTACTGCAAACTGCAAAATCGACTACGTCGAAAACGTACTTATAATTGACGATAAAAAACTTAATTTGACATTCACTGAACCGATTATCACCATTCCCCCTCGTACAGAAACTGTGATTGAATGCTCCGTTACTAATCCTGAACTGAGAGAAGGGCTCATCCTTGATCAGAAACCTATCGAATCGTTATTAATAGCAAACTGCATGGTCACTGTTAAATCAAATTGTCGTATTAACATCTCAGTCGTAAATATTTCTGAACATCCTATCACTATTGACTCCACGTTGAAACTCAATCTCATCCCTTTCGACTCAAGTGATTCGATACCTCATAAAGTAAACACTGTCTCACACCATGACAAAATTCAAAGTGCTTATATACGAACAAATCAAGTAATCGATCAACTTCGCGTTTCACACCTAAATCATGAAGAAACCCAAGCCTTACATGAAGTATGTAGTAAATTCTCAGACATATTCTTCTTACCTGGAGACAAATTATCTTCTACTAATGCCATTCAACATGAAATCAAGACAACATCCTCAATCCCTATTCATACAAAAACTTATCGTTTCCCCGAATGCCACAAACATGAGGTCGAAACCCAAATGAATAAAATGCTCGATCAAAACATCATCAAACCTTCTTCCTCTCCTTGGTCTTCTCCAATTTGGATAGTCCCAAAAAAAATGGATGCTTCCGGGCAAAGGAAATGGCGCGTCGTTATAGATTACCGAAAGCTTAATGACATCACAATTGGTGACTCTTATCCCATTCCCAATATTTCTGAGATACTTGATCAACTTGGAGCTAGTAAATATTTCAGCACATTGGACCTAGCGTCAGGATTTCATCAAATTAAAGTATCTCCAGAAGATTCTGCTAAAACTGCATTCTCTGTGCCCCAAGGCCATTATGAATTCACACGAATGCCTTTTGGATTGAAAAACGCACCATCCACTTTCCAACGCCTTATGAATTCTGCCCTAACCGGCTTACAAGGTATCAAATGTTTTGTTTATTTGGATGACATAGTAATTCACTCTTACGACCTTCCTTCCCATATCTCTAACCTCGAAGAAATCTTCCAAAGACTCCGCGAATTCAATCTAAAACTCCAACCCGACAAATGTGAATTTCTTAGGAGAGAAGTCTCCTATCTTGGACATCTAATCACTGACGAAGGCGTAAAACCTAACCCAGACAAGATCAAAGCTGTTAGAGATTTTCCAACTCCAAAATGTGCTAAGGATATCAAATCCTTTTTAGGACTTGTATCCTATTATCGCCGTTTCATCCCCAATTTATCAAAAATTGCCAAACCCTTAACGCAACTATTAAAAAAAGATACTATATTTGAGTGGCAAAACCCACAACAATTAGCCTTCGATACTCTAAAGGAAAAATTAATTACCGCACCTCTGCTTATATATCCCGACTTTTCTAAGCCATTTGTTCTGACTTGCGATGCATCTAACTATGCTATTTCAGCCATCCTCTCACAAGGCTCAATCGGAAAAGACAGACCTATTGCATATGCTTCTCGCACTTTGAACAAAGCCGAAACTAATTATAGTGTTACAGAAAAAGAATGCCTAGCAATCCTATTCGGTACAAAAATATTTCGCCCATACTTATATGGACGTCAGTTTAAAATTATCACTGATCATAAGCCTCTAAAATGGCTTTTTAATTGCAAAGAACCCGGTTCAAAATTAGTGCGATGGCGTCTCAAATTAGAAGAGTTTGACTACGAAGTTGAATACAAAAAGGGAAAAATTAATTGCAACGCAGACGCTTTATCCAGGTTCCCAGTAAATCCAATCCGAGATGTAACTCTTAATCCTAACTCTGATACCAACCCGCTAAACCCTTCTAACCTTGAAAACATACCTACCAATCCGTCTCCTCACAGCGCAATCCCAAATACATTGGATATGGAATTCCCATTTAGCCCTCCAAACCTTGATGACATTAATGACTTGCTTTCACTGGATCCACTTCAAGATGCTGATATACTTCCCAATACTCCATTCAATCCTGAAACAGAAAATAATGATATTAATCCTCACAATCCTAGCCCTACTGAGACAAATAACGATAACTTACCTTCCAACTTTCCAACATCTGAGAGCCCCGATGACTCCTACTCTAATTTCTGTAAAGCTATGACAAACAAAAGTACAGATGAGAATTACAACACCAACATAAAAGAACATAATCAGAATCTTATGAAGAGCCCTTGTAAAATTATACTAATTCCATTATCTATTGATTTCGATGAATCAAATCCATACGTAGAAGAACTTATTGCAAATATGGAAAATTCGAGTGACCTCATATATAGTGAAAAGGAACTTTATTCACACAAACGGGTTGAAAACAATGGAAAAATTTATTATTTCTTATTCACTAAGGTTCATCACTTTGATGAGTCATCCTATAAAGATATATTCGAATCTCTTAAGAAAGCCAGATACCAGATTATAACAATGGAACAAGCTACTGAGATTGCTATTTCTGATTTTAAGAACCCATTTGAAAAACTGTCATTTACCAAAATCTACAATATCCTTACATACCTATTTAATAATACTAATATTACTATAAACGTTTATCACGACTCTATAATATACCCTATACCTAGTGAAGTGCCCAAAATTTTAAAAGAAAACCACGATATTCCTATTGCCGGACACTTAGGATCATCAAGAATGTATAATCGAATCAAAGAAAAATACTATTGGAAAAATATGAGATCAGAAATAGAGGACTATGTGAAACATTGTTCCTCGTGTCAATCGAATAAGGCATTACGTAAAATTAATAGAGCTCCAATGCAGATAACAACCTCTTCAACGAAACCATTTGATCGCATCAGTATAGATCTCGTGGGTCCTTTGCCGGAAGCTGGTATCGTGAAACTTAAATTTATTCTAACAGTTCAGGATGACCTCACAAAATACTCTGTCTCTTACCCTATCTCTAATGCTACCGCTGAAGAATCCTGTGAATGTTTAGTTCATTTTATCTCAGTTTTTGGTATTCCCAAAACAATAGTTACAGATCAAGGTACAAATTTTACGGCTGAACTATTCAAAAGAACCTGTGAATTCCTTAAAATCAAACAAATATGGGCTTCACCCTACCACCCGCAAACTCAAGGCGCTCTTGAACGCAGTCACTCTACGCTAAAAGAATATTTAAAATCATTCATAAACGAAAACCAAACTAATTGGCATAAATATGTTTACACAGCTATGCTGGCATACAATACTAATACTCATACCACGACTCAATTTACCCCTTATGAACTCCTCTTTGGTCACAAACCATTTATACCCGACTCTATATACGAACTCCGTTCCGAAGTGACTTACCCCGAATACCTCAAAATGCTACACCACCGACTCAAATTGACTCGAGAAAAAGCGCTCCAAAATATACAAGCCTCTAAAGAAAAATCCAAAACTTACTATGACAGACGGACTCGATCTGTAAAATACAAAGTAGGTGACCTAGTTTACCTTAAAAACCATCTGAGATTACGGAAAGCCCTGTCTCCTATCTGGAAAGGCCCCTACAAAGTTGTTAAAATCCACGGCAACAATACTTTATCTCTACTAATCAATCGTCGTCACGTGAAACACCATTTCGATGAAGTTAAACTGGCATCTGAAACAGAAAATTAAATTAAATATTATTTCTATTACTATTCATAAATAAAACCCATACTTACCTTGAACTTCTCGTTTCAGAACAATACTACTATTTCTCGTTGCAACGTCCTTGGCTCACGAACTAGTTCAATCTCTGGATAAAAGTCCTGGTATATACTTCGATCCGGCCAACACTCTGAGACTCATAAATGATCATGTTAACTTTATTATCCCTGTAAATCTGAAGTTCATAAAATCTCATCTTACCAATATCAATAACATCCTAGATACATATAAAATTATATGTGAACAAAATAAGGCGATTGATGACTTTCGATGTTTAAATATGCTTCATCCACTTACTTCTCTTCATGATGATATAGTTCGCGATTACGATGCTATTTCTCACCTGTTGTCGTCTAGACCTACGAGATCAGCTTGGATTGCTGGAATAGGCACACTTATGAAAACAGTATTTGGTACAATGGATGAAGATGATTCTGAAAGGTACTATAACGCCATTCAAACATTGCATTCAGACGATAAAAAGATAGCTTCCTTAGTAAAACAAAATACTTTTATATCTAGATCCGCAATCTCAAACTTTAACAAAACCTTAATTACTATATTAAAGAATGAAGCTCGTTTGAGTGAAGTTACTAATACGTTATTGAAAAATTTAACAATAGTTACTAATGAACTTTTATTTAGAAATAAGATAACTGAAGTTTTAAATGTTTTGCAAGCAAATTTACTGACTCTATCCTTTAAATTAGAGGAAATCGTTAATTCTATTATGTTTGCGAATAGCAATACTTTACATCCCTCGATTGTTACACCGACACAATTGTGTGCCGACATAGAAAGTAATATGAGGTATATCCCTAAATATAAGGAATTTCCTGTAAGTATAGATTTAAGAAATATTAATGCGTTATTGAAAGTCTCAGAACTTTCCACTTATTATAGTGTTAATAGTGTAGTATTTGTTTTAAGGATTCCTCTAGTTTACCATGTAGAATATGATCTCTATAAGATCATACCAGTTCCAGTACCTCATGATACAAACGTATCAGACTCTTATGCTATGATTGTACCTACAGCAAATTACGTGGCTCTTAGTAAAGATAAATCCTCCTATTGTACCTTAAATGATCTGAGTACTTGCAAATCCTTATATAATGGAAACCTTGCTTGTAATATACCAAAAATGCTATCAGTTAATACTAATCCTATTTGTGAAGTCGAAGTTATGACAAAAATCATAAAGACTCTACCTTCGCAATGTGAAACCAAATTCATACATGGTAATGTCGATATTTGGCAAAATCTTGGCCATAATAATTGGATGTTTGTTCAAACCCGACCTACCAAGGTATCCATACAGTGTAATGATAACGTTGAGGACGTAATAGTAAGCGGAACTGGTATACTATCACTAAAACCACGGTGTATTGCGTTCTATGGAAATATTAAATTATTAGCAATGTTTAATCTTGATGTAAATATACCATATATCCATTCTGATTTTAACCTTATTGATGATATGTGTTGTAATTTAGGAACTTTTAAAAAACTGAATGTAACCACCGCAAACGTTACTATATCAAATTTAGATAATCTAAAAGATTTAGAGGTTCAAGCCGAGATAGTAAATAAAGACCTTGAGGATTTTATTAATAATAATAATGAAATATTCACCAATCACATCAGTTTCCCTATTTTAACTATTATTTTAATTATATCCTTTATTATTTTCTTAATTTACTTTTTCTATAGATTAAATGTTTGTATTTCGCTTTTATCTTTATGTAGGAAACCGAACTTAAGTGCGGAAGACTGTTCTAATATAGCACAAGTTCCACCACCTAGATTAAGAATAGATTAAGTTATGTTAGTGTTAAGTGGCGCATCCTTGCCTTCATCCTGATACTTACCCTCACGATCATCATCTCCTTTCTTTCCACAATCTTCATCATCTGGTAAACTTTCCATTCATGGTAAGTTTACTCTTAATGGGGGAGATGTTATACCCTTGATTCTCTCCTTCAATTCTGCTGACCAATTCTTAATCCACTCCTTTTAGTTCAAACCTATATTCATATCATCTAGTCCCAGCCAGTCGGTTCCTAAATCCCATCCGCGCCGGTCATATTAATTTTTGTATTGTCTTATTATTATTTTTATTAACATTTAATAAATGTTCTTTGTGTGTGCAAATAATAACATTTTTTTAAAAACCTAATCACCAGACTCCGTATAACAGTACGCAGAAATTGTAGGCGAGGGTCCTCTTAATTTACCGTTCGAAATAATTATAAATTAAAATTCCTGTGTGAGGATCCTTAATTTACAAAATAATTTTGTGCGTAAAATTATGAAAGCACGTATCTCGTGAATGATAAAAAGGTAATAACAGCCTTAGGTGCGGTATGGCAGAAGAATCTCTATAAAAAGGACTCTATTGAATGTTTATAAGAGAGGTAGAGCATAACGGGTACTCCCGTTCAAATCCGGAGCAGAAAACTACGGAAGTACTTCCACCTTACACAAAATCGCAGTCAAATGACACTACTTTAGTGTGATGTTTTGGTCCTGCGGTGAGTAAGGTCGCCAGAGCTCCATTAGGAGGCCCTGTTCTGGGAGTCTTCGGAGACCGGCGTGGTAGTACTTGAAGACACTGCACTTGGTACCTTCTGCAGACAGCATACTCAGCTGTTTCTGGGTGTGAAGAGACTTTTGCAGGGTTGGCAACGCGCTAGTGATTCAGGCGGACCGTATGCTTGCTTGCCTTCTTAAGAACCTTTTTGCATCATCTTGTACTCTATGGATTCCATGTTTCATCTCATCATTGTTGAAGAGATCATATCTGACATGTCTAACTATACACACGTCAGACACCATATCGTGGTTGAGCCTATCAATAACTGAGTCCCTACAATTTAAAAACCATGACATATTACTCGAAAATTTTATGAAGTACCTACTAACACAAAGATGTTCAATCTTATCATCATCGAGGCTAAGAATCCAATCTGACCGAACCCATAAGGCATCATCGTCAATAATCGTTATTCTAACCTCTTCAGCGAAAGGTCACAGAGATCAAGTTTGGCAATTTTATTTACATTTGTATTAGGACGGGGTATTTTATTATCACGAGATATGTCAAGAATATAAAATTCTTGTGTGACTTGCCATTGATTGATATTTCAGTAATTATTTAGGAACTTACTATAGGAAGTATTTTTAACATGGATTCAAGAAGACTTCAAACTTAGTCCAATTTATTTAATAAAAGGCACTTTCCTGCTGCCAATCACTTCCAGGTCAGTAAAAATATAACCTACCAAATCCAATTTACCTAACCGTGATACCTTACCTAAGTATCAGCGACCTAAAATCTCTAGAGGGATAACCTTCATCGTTTAAAAAAGTTTACTGCTTTGTTTTTCCTTTGTTTTGATATTTTTATGTTTTATTTAAAAATAATTTTTTATTTGATCAAGGCAGGGGTATGAGGATCATACATCGCAGTTAGAAAGCTCTATACGTAGTTTCTCTGACGTATATGAACCATTACAAAGAGTATGCATTTGGAAATACGTTTACAAAACTAACATTGCTGTATTTTCCATCATGACATGTATTGGTATATGTTTGTTACGTGAAAAAGCTCTTTGTCAGAGCGCTCGCGGGTAATTTCATTAACGTACACATCAAAGAGTTATATATGAACTGCCTCTCCTATACGAGTGTATAGTCACTTGTTAACTTTATAATTTATGATCTCTTTTTAGCAGATAGGTAGAATTAGGTACTTCATTTTATCATTAGCATCCGATGTTTTACCTTCAATTCAATAGTTTATGGAAGTTCCTCCAAAATCTCATCGTTAGTTTTCCAAACTTCCTTAAATCCATTGCCTTTGCCAGTGTGGAATGAATTGAGGCATCTTTATTATTTAATTTGAAATGACATTTTTAATTGAATTCAATACTTCGTAATTTCGAGTTGGACGTTTATTTATGGAAGCTATTCCATGTTCTGACATATAGGTACTTGTAGACGGTAAGTCTCGTCTGTTGTGCGGACAATGTGAAACTTCTCCATTGTCTTCTTATATCCTACATTGCACCGGCATGAGAAGATTAAAAACTAAGGAGAGACAGCTATTGTACATAAAAGCTGTCTCTTAATTAGGAAACAGTATAATCCCTATCATCCAAGTAGGAACATTGTAATCAGCTTTGATCTAATTAGATATTTGTGTTATCAATCAATCATCTGATGCTTCATGGCTTTTATCACGCTCGTAGCTTCCAAATATTGTTGTTGAGCTTGCTAATTAACTTCGATTTGTGGTTGCTCATATCTATGCTATGTCTCTATGAATGGTTCAAAAAGAAGGCAGGAGTAATTGGCAATTTTTACGAGTTGTAAAGTGCTGTCTTATCCACAATCTCACCACGGTTAGTACTGATGTGGTAAGCGCACACATCCCTTTCTAGAATTCAATTTTTTTTTCAAAAATAATCCGTGGAAAAAAAAAACTAATTTCCGAAATTGAACACAAAGTATTAATTTAACCATTTAACTAAAAAAAAAACCCACGGGTCATTTTTCTAATATTATTTTTTGATTACTAATGACCTAGATACATTCATCCCTCAAGGGGAAATTCACTAATTTATTAGGACCTTATATATTTAAAAGGCCACGATAACTCCTTTTAGTTAACTAAAGCAGTATAAACGGAATGGAATCGAGTAGAAAAGGCACCAGACAGATTAAACCAGATTATATCGATTCGGGAATTGGAAGTGCCACATCTAAATGCTGAGAAATCGCTCGCCAGAGGGACAAAGGTTCACGGAATCTGGCCTTTTGTCTGTCGAATTTGGATAGATCTCATCAGCTTATCTGACAAGGAGGAATTATCTTCGCTCTATCCTTATTGTAGACGATATTCATTTTACAGATTGAAATCAGAGATTGCAGACTTAGCTCAATAGGAATTAGTTGAGTCAAGTTAATAGCTAAGCCGAGCTACAACGTCTACCTAGTCATCTTATTGCTTATATCAAAGATTATAAACTATGACTACCTATTTACTATCGTATGCCGCATCGTACATAGAAATTGATCTAGCAAATAGTATCATTCAGCTATTATTACTATGTATAGAGAAGCTGTCATAAGCAAAGGTTATGTCCCATTTTTAGAATCAACTAAAGTTCTCTAATTAGTCGTCTAAGCAGACAGTAGAAACACGTAGCGCTATCAGAACGCTATTAGGAGTATTTTTCTCGCAAATTTTGAATTGTTGTATATAGACTAGCGATGGACGATTGTTCCAAAAAAAGTAATCGAAAGAATCAACAATTGTAAAACTGTACATTCGATTGTCGATTCTAACGAATAAACAATCGACTTTTCGAATGAAAATAGACGCACGCAACGCAGGCTGCAATAGTATGCACAATCGACGGGTGAGCGCAGAGGCGACTAGATTCATTTATTCGGCGGACGGACAACCAGCGCACGGCACAGGCCACGCGCGGTGCCGCACTTATTATGAACAATCGAAAGATGTCGATTGTTTTTTGCATGATTCGAATAAATCGAAAGGACAATCGAATAATTCGATTGTCGCCCATCGCTAATATAATAAACCTCATAATAGAATGCATAACATCGCTGTAAACACAAAATAAAACATTGATGGTACTGTTTTATACTTAAGACTCCGTTGGCATAATTTTGCCGTTTTCGCTGTTTAACAGACGTGATTTTACAGTTAAAATGCTGTATTTCTATAAGTTTGAATTCACAGCATGAAAGATCATTTCAATTATGATCTAATAAACGGGCTACTTTTTGATTTTTATTATTTAATTTCGATTAATCGATGTTTAAACGGATGGCTGTTTCTGAATTTTTGCTGTAAGAGGTTTAGAATATCACATATTTAAGAATCTTCTTGACGTCTAAACGGTACGAAAAAATTACAATATATTATTATGAAAGTTATCTATAAAATAAACCAATCACTTTTTACCACTTTCATATAAAAATGTTGAGTAAAAAAATATTTAACTTAGTCAAATTGTAGAGAATTTGGGTTAAGTATTGCTTTTGATTTTGGCTACTTAGAACACTCGTTTTTTAAAAATAAAATAACATAAATAAACTTCAGCTCAAAATCAAACCAATTAAAAATTGTGGCTTTAAAAAATATTTTAAAACTACCAAAATCGCGCAATATAATACTCGACGCAAGCCTCGAGTCAGCAGACCGCGCCGAGCGCTTCCAGAGGGTGGACGTATCGCTCTGCGCACCGAGTTGACACTCTACGTACGACGTGCCGACACCGTCAGGTTACAGACGAAAATAGTGCGACCGTGAGTTCTTGATTCGTTGGTAATTTATATTATTTATTATTATTCCAAATATGTTGTGATGATTTCAATTTGCTTTCTGGCCGTGTTTGGCCTTGTTAGAATTGTCATGAGATGAACTTTGACCATATATGGTTTTCAGGGTCTGATGATGGAGAAGAAGGGTAAGCACTGGAACTCCATAGTGGAGCATCGTATCCTAGCCGTGTTTGGGTTTGTTGGAATTGTCGTTAGATGAACTTTGATCATGTATGATTTTCAGGGTATGATGATGGAGTAGGAGGGTAGGCATTGGAAATCCATAGCGGAGCAACTTATCCTGGCCTTGTTTCAATTGCTCTCAAAATCGATATTTTAGAGGAATCTTTTCTCAGAATTTTGAAAAAGTGTCCGACATTTTAGGTACTGGTCAGTTTTTTTTTTTATTATGTCAATAGGTTGACAAGCAGGCAGACGGGCCTCCTGATGGTAAGTGGTCACCGCCGCCTATGAACATTTGCAATACCAGGGGGATTGCCGATGTGTTGCCGACCTTGTAGAGCTCTATTTACGCCTTTTTTGAAGAACCCCATATCGTAGCGCTGAGGGAAAACCGTAACGGGGAGTTCATTCCACATCCCAATGGTCCGCAGTAAGAACGTCCGACTAAAACGTTGTGTGGACGATCGAGGCGGCTCGAGGATTGCTCTCAAACTCGATATTTGAGAGTCCTCGGGGTCACAAAACAAGAATCTATTATCAAAATTTTGAAAAAGTGTCCGCCATTTTGAACTTTTTAGATACTGGTCCGATTGCTCTAAAAATCGATATTTGAGAGTCCTCGGGGTCACAAAATAAGAATCTTTTCTCAGAATTTTTAAAAAGTGTCCGCCATGTTGAACTTTTTAGATACTGGTCCGATTGCTCTCAAAATCGATATTTGAGAGTCCTCGGGGTCACAAAACAAGAATATATTATCAAAATTTTGAAAAAGTGTCCGCCATTTTTAACTTTTTAGATACTGATCCGATTGCTCTAAAAATCGATATTTGAGAGTCCTCGGGGTCACAAAATAAGAATCTTTTCTCAGAATTTTTAAAAAGTGTCCGCCATGTTGAACTTTTTAGATACTGGTCCGATTGCTCTCAAAATCGATATTTGAGAGTCCTCGGGGTCACAAAACAAGAATCTATTCTCAAAATTTTGATAAAGTGTCCGCCATTTTGAACTTTTTAGATACTGGTCCGATTGCTCTCAAAATCGATATTTGAGAGTCCTCGGTGTCACAAAACAAGAATCTATTCTCAAAATTTTGATAAAGTGTCCGCCATATTGAACTTTTTAGATACTGGTCCGATTGCTCTGAAAATCGATATTTGAGAGTCCTCGGGGTCACAAAACAAGAATCTTTTCTCAGAATTTTGAAAAAGTGTCCGCCTTGTTGAACATTTTAGATACTGGTCCGATTGCTCTCAAAATCGATATTTGAGAGTTCTCGGGGTCACAAAACAAGAATCTATTCTCAAAATTTTGATAAAGTGTCCGCCATTTTGAACTTTTTAGATACTGGTCCGATGGCTCTCAAAATCGATATTTGTGAGTCCTCGGGGTCACAATACAAGAATCTATTCTCAAAATTTTGATAAAGTGTCCGCCATTTTGAACTTTTAAGATACTGGTCCGATTGCTCTCAAAATCGATATTTGAGAGTCCTCGGGGTCACAAAACAAGAATCTATTCTCAAAATTTTGATAAAGTGTCCGCCATGTTGAACTTTTTAGATATTGGTCCGATTGCTCTCAAAATCGATATTTGAGAGTCCTCGGGGTCACAATACAAGAATCTATTCTCAAAATTTTGAAAAAGTGTCCGCCATATTTGAGAGTCCTTGGGGTCACAAAACAAGAATCTTTTCTCAGAATTTTGAAAAAGTGTCCGCCTTGTTGAACTTTTTAGATACTGGTCCGATTTTTTGACCCCGAGGACTCTCAAATATCGATTTTGAGAGCAATCGGACCAGTATCTAAAAGGTTCAACAAGGCGGACAAGTTTTCAGAATTTTGAGAATAGATTCTTGTTTTGTGACCCCGAGGACTCTCAAATATCGATTTTGTGAGCAATCGAACTTGAATCTAAAAAGTTCAACATGGCGGACACTTTTTCAAAATTCTGAGAATAGTCTTGTTTTGCAACCCCGAGGACTCTCGAATATCGATTTTGTGAGCAATCGAACCAGTATCTAAAAAGTTCAACATGGCGGACACTTTTTCAAAATTTTGAGAATAGATTCTTGTTTTGTGACCCCGAGAACTCTCAAATATCGATTTTGAGAGTAATCGGACCAGTATATAAAAAGTTCAATATGGCGGACACTTTATCAAAATTTTGAGAATAGATTCTTGTTTTGTGACCCCGAGGACTCTCAAATATCGATTTTGAGAGCAATCGGACCAGTATCTAAAAAGTTCAATATGACGGACACTTTATCAAAATTTTGAGAATAGATTCTTGTTTTGTGACCCCGAGGACTCTCAAATATCGATTTTGAGAGCAATCGAACCAGTATCTAAAAAGTTCAAAATGGCGGACGCTTTATAAAAATTTTGAGAATAGATTCTTGTTTTGTGACCCCGAGGACTCTCAAATATCTATTTTGAGAGCAATCGGACCAGTATCTAAAAAGTTCAACATGGCGGACACTTTATCAAAATTTTGAGAATAGATTCTTGTATTGTAACCCCGAGGACTCTCAAATATCGATTTTGAGAGCAATCGGACCAGTATCTAAAAAGTTCAACATGGCGGACACTTTTTCAAAATTTTTAGAGTAGATTCTTATTTTGTGATCCCGAGGATTCTCAAATATCGATTTTGAGAGCAATCGGACCAGTATCTAAAAAGTTCAACATGGCGACACTTTTTCAAAATTCTGAGAAAAGTTTCTTGCTTTGTGACCTCGAGCACACTCAAATATCGATTTTGAGAGTAGTCGGACCAGTATATAAAAAGTTCAAAATGGCGGACACTTTATCAAAATGTTGAGAATAGATTCTTGTTTTGTGACCTCGAGGACTCTTAAATATCGATTTTGAGAGCAATCGGACCAGTATCTAAAAAGTTCAACATGGCGGATACTTTTTCAAAATTCTGAGAAAAGATTCTTGTTTTGTGACCCCGAGGACTCTCAAATATCGATTTTGAGAGCAATCGGACCAGTAATTTTGACTAACGAACATCAATTCATTTATATATATAGTTATGTAATAAATCTAAAATGTTTTTGAAATTAGTCATTGCTGAGTTTATTACCGACATTTCTCAGCAAATGCAACCTTCCAAACCGGTATTGATGATTTTGATTTGATTTACTACCATGACTTTTTATTTCAATAGAAAAAACCAAAAAGTAAAAGACACGTAAAAAATATCAATGGATCAAAACCATTTTATCGCCGGATTGACCATCAATGACTCCCGGACTCACGCACACACGCGACCGAGCGTTCCCGCGTGTGCGTGGACGTGTCAAATACCTAATTCGGCCCGTTTCGATATTGATAACGGCCTCTTAACCCTTAATTTGGCACTGTATATCCGGTCATACATGAACTTAGGAAAATATTTGGTTAAAAAAATACAAAAAGTGTTGATTTAATATAGGTACATTTATAGATTGCAACACTATCTTTAATAACATAAATAAAGAACAAGTCACTCAACATTATTTTTGACACAACTACAAAAAATAAAAATATTTAAAAATATTGATTTTTTTTCCTTGCCAAATTAAGGGTTAAGTACTCTAAGCAAGCAATATCGCAAGAATATAGTTCCTACTTTATTATTGCAAGAACAATCTTTTGGTGAATAAGTATCGTATTATATTGTATAACGAACAAAGAAACTGCTAACAATTCTACAATAATTCCTCATACGCTCCGTCTAAGTTAGATTTCACCCAAATTAATTAAATTGTGTAGTTGTTGCGAATTACCAGTTTCATTTAGTTAGCCCGTGAAGCCACTCGACTGGGTATTTGCTCTCTAAGCCTATTAACTTATCGTAACTTGGCTTTGTTCTAACTATGAAAATTTGATGAGTAGTTTTAAGCAGTGTGTTGTTATGTAACTAAATTATGTATGTTTCAATGTTCCCATACAATACCAACCTTCCATTATTATATCTGTTATATTAAATTTTCATCATCATCATATCGGCCTAAGGATGTCCACTGCTGAACATAGGCAAAATTCAAAAATTCAAAATTCAAAATCATTTATTCAAATAGACCTTCGCAGGCACTTATGAAAAGTCTGACTCTAATACTCTAATACCGGTTCGGAAGGTTGCATTTGCTGAGAAGAGCCGGCAATAAACTCAGCAATTACTCTTTTCAAAACAAGCTTAGATTCATTACATAATATTTACATTCTAATCGCACTGACAACAATTGCGTGCCCCTCCCAGCTTACTAACTCTACGAGCTATATCGGTATTTTTTGTGCTCCTACGAATGTCCTTGCTTCGGACCCTGTCTTCGTTCCATAGCTCGCTGAGTGACTGAGCTTATTTATGCGGCCAGTAGTAGACCACGTCTCTGTATGTCATCACTGGCAACACCACTCTGTGGGCAACACGCACTAATTTAAGACCTTTGTCTTCAGACTCTGAGGTATTCTGGACGTGAAGATATGTCTAAATATAAAGATATATATTTAGAAATATCTTATATAGTGTTAGATATTAAATTGTGCTTCGACTTAAAATAAATGAAAGTTACTAGAAGACTTTAAATTCGAGTGAAAAGATATTAATTGACATTAGGGACTTATTTTTTGTTATAAAACTAGGTCCCAAATATTTAGCCCAACGAGGCAATGAAGTAGGTATCCTAACGATGTAATTTTCACTTTGTTAATTAAACAAGTGACTAAGCATTCTTAATCTAGGTTACTGAAGCCATTTTATGTTATTTGTTACCTTGTTGCCTAATTAGGCTTCGTCTGACCTAGACGCTAAGTACTCGCTGTTTTATTTTCATCTTTGTTAAAATGCTTACTTTGATAATATAGGAGGCTAGGGGCCTAGGGGATGACATTGTTGATTTAAAATGCCCCCTGAAAACAGATCGATAGTAGGATATGACCGATTAAAGGAGACTGGGTACAACTCTTTGAACCGTGGGTCTACACTACAAGCACAATTTGTATGAGTTTGGGGTAAACTTAAGAAAAAACCTCTTCAAATCTCAAACATCTTCAAATCTTCTGTCTGCCTTAATTGCTTGATCAATCATATACAACGTTCATTCAATTTACCATTTCAATAATGCAGGAATGAATAGGCATTCTAGACATGAAAAGGTATTTGCTTTCTGAATGGTGCGATGGGAGCGGGCCAGGTGTTTCAATCGATCTTTCATATTGCCTCGGGAGGACCGTTTTGTCTGGAATTAGCGTAGATGTGCATTGATAAATGTGCGCGTTGTTTCTTTGGAGAAATGGTTACTATTGTGCCAGTCTTATTGTAAAGATATGTGGGTTGAAAGATATTCTTGTTTATGTTTTAGATTTTGAGTGTCTAGATTTCTGCCCCACATTCAATACCTATCACAGACGGCAGAAACAATCACAATAATTATGGAGAATGTTTTTATTTTTAGAACTATTTTGTCGTGGGTTATAGTGGGTAATGCTTTCAGGGTGTTGTTACGGCTACCACGGTACTGTAGTGCGTCAGGGATGTTTGCCGAAGCGCGTACTGATGACTTTTATGCGATCAGACGCAAGAGGGTGGCATCACTGAGGCGCAGGTCACTCGGTAGTGGCAACAACATACTGAAAGTGATATCAGATATCTTGGCTGCCCTTTTCTTAAATCTTGGGTATTAGTAGCGAATGGAGCAGTCAAGTAGCTAATCTTGTCATCTTTTTATTTTATATTTGTATTGTAGTTTTAGGTTTATTTTGTTGTGTAATGTGTCTTCTTTATTTTAATTGTAATGTTTTTAATTAATTGTGTGTATATGGATTTATATCTGAAATAAATGTATTATTATTATATTATTATAGAATTGTTTATTTAAACCTGTATTGAACATTTTTTAATTTATTTATTGGAACAAAAATGAAATGTACATAATAAAGTGTGCACGAACAGTCACATTCGATGTCACTCCAAGATGCAAGAGGCATCAGAAATAATTATTATATAAAACAAAAGAAAAACTAATAAACAGTTCTACCTCTCTCAATTTTATTTCTGTTGGGTTATGAGTTTTCATTTTAAACGGAGATGGATAGTCTCCATCGCAAGCAAACGTAGAGTATTTCAATCATAAAAATATTTTTACAGCGTTGCAATTTTTTTATTGTTTATCTGGCTTTGATGTTTTGCTCTGGATTAATGCCGCTTGGCTTGAGTGAAAATCAGAAATGCAAAATATAACAAGACAGTTTTTTGGAAAAATAAAAAAAAAGAAATGTGAACGAAGAGGTTTTTATAAATATACATTCATTCAAATTGCAAAAGTGTGCAATAATTTATACCTATGTGGATATTATTCTGTATATAGTTCTTAACTATAATCAAAAGTAACCATTTAGCATATTTCCAAATACCTATATATCTACCTGTGACTACCTAAACTTGAATTTCAAAGGCCAGGTACTTACGTGTAAAATTGATTGAATTTCATTTTGAAATTATAATAATAAACCCAACGGGCCCGTGAGGAGTTCTTGCGTCGCTTCTTCTCCTCATACGGGACTTTTCCGAAGCGATAGTATTACGTTCATTGCCTGCATCCACCCATCGAATCATGATACCACTAATCCAAATCATAGTGTTCGTATCACTCGGCTGTCGCTGACCGCGACATATATGTATAATAATACATACATACCTGTATATGAGGTATATCCTATTTAGTAGGGAGTAGGATTAGGAGTATTGAGGCTTCTACTTAGCAAAAATACCTACAACAGCTTGTTTCAAAGTAGGTAGGCAATAAATCAACTTCAAGTATACATAGGTATAAATTACTTAGACAACATGTGAATTTCCAGCCACTTGCCGCTTTCCACACGCTATCGGAGTACCTACCATGATTAATGACCTCTTTGTACTTCAAGGGAACTTATATTTTTGGAACTTTACCGTGTCGTTTATCATTTTCCTGTATTTTTCATATTTTCGGACTGGTATGGAAAATCTTATTTTACTAAAGTTTTTTTTTAGATTCATAAGTTTTTTTAATTAGGGACGATGACAAAGCCTAAGATGGAACACGCTTACCCAGACCTTTCACTCTGGCCTTGTAAGTCCCTAGATAGACGCCGGAAGCAAGTTCCACTCTCTTAGTGCCCGCTCTTGCTTTATAAATGAGGATGCAAAACGCTGTGTACGTATTTTTGGTATGTCACAAACGTACGGTTGAAAATTTTCCGAGCGTCTTGTGCTTCGGTGTAAAAATGGGGTTGGTGGAATAAGGTTGAACAATTCCTGCACACACTCTCCAAAATACAGGTCGTTGTTTTGGTCAGCGACGAGCGACTCAGGGTCGACAATACAAAAGATACTGGTGCTAAAAAAAATATAAAAAAAATACTTTATTTTTTTTTAATCATAAAAATATTTTTTTTTTTTTTTTAAATCATGTAATAAGTTAAAGTGTAGACATAATACTCAACGGGAGTGCGAGGGAGTAAAGGGGTGGGGCGATGGCGGCTTGCGCCTAGCTCTAGTCAGTGCACGTGCCTAGTAACCATACTTTGCGGTAATTTTATTTCAAATTGAATAAGGTATTTCTCAACATATTTACAGTATTTAATGGAATTAAGTCCATTTTTGGGGAATATATATTTTGTACTACCGCTCCTGGGTCGCTTGTCGCCGACCAAAACAACACCCTGTATATACTTTAGAAAACCGATAAGCAAGCAACCTTTCTTCGATAGTCGAGGCTCGCGAGTCGTCCATTTTAATATTTCAAATGCGAAAGTAACTCTGTATGTCTATTACCTTACCGCTGAACCGATCGCAAGAAAGATTACTGAGAGGGATATAGGCTAACCTGGTTACACGGGTGAAGCCTCTGTGATCAGCTAGTATGGAATAAACAAAAAATATTGTTTAAAAACATTATTCCGAAAGAGAAAAAAATTTATTTTACCTTGAATTTGATGTAAAACTCATGCAAGGCTAAAGGTGCGCGTTCAAAGCCGACCGCATGCAGCACAACTGGTGACGTGTCGCCGCGACACTACTTCTTTCACTTTTATTCCTATGTATTACTATGTTGGCGAACGTGTCGCTAGCAATGGAAGGTATTTCATAGTAATACATAGAAACCAGTAGTGTCGCGACGACACGTCGTCTACTGCTGCTGCATGCGGTCAGCTGCGAACCGGCACCTTGCATTAGTTTTACATTAAATTCATACTTACAGTTTTCCACATGGGATATTTTTCAGGGAGTAATTAATCATTCTCTAGTGCTACATCCACTTAGACTGAATTATGATATTGGTCTAAAATTCTTTCATAAATCATAAGAAATGTGTCAAAATCCATAGAGCAGGTGTTTTTACCCGACTGACCCGGAAGGAGGGTTATGTTTTTCGAGTGTATGTATGTATGTATGTATGTATGTATGTATGTATGTATGTATGTATGTCTATTTCTTTGTGCCGCTCTGCAGCCTAAACGGCTTGATGGATTTAAGCATATGAGGTGTCGTTAGATTTGTCTTGACTGGGGGAGTGTCATAGGGTATATTATTTTTATATAGCGCCTAAGAATAAAAAAATAGGGGTGGTATTAAAAATAAAAGTTTCGTTATTATAACAATATGGGTATCAAATAAAAGCTTGTAAATAGACCATTCCATATATGTATATATTGTAATACTTTTATGCTACCATTTTGACGTAAACTGCAAAAAACAACGTTTAATGCAAGGACAGTAGGTACTGAGCCGTTACCATACGTAAATCACAGAGTTGCGATGGTTGTTAGCGTTCCTTTACCGTACCGCTCATTTACTTACTAATACATACAACTCTTTCTGTATAAAACTAAAAAGTTTGAAATAAATTAAATTATTAAAAGAAACAAAAAACCCGACTGCGTAAAACATAGAGAAAAACAAGCTCTTAAATCTATAGAATTTTGAATATAACTTGAATTTTATAAGGTATTGCAGTCGGGGATAAACAAATATTACAAAAAAATACATACTTAGGTTATTGGTTGTCCCCGATTGCAATACCTTATAAAATTCAAGTTATATTCAAAATTCTATAGATTTAAGAGCTTGTTTTCTCTTTTCAGTTAATTTATGTTTTACGCAGTCGGGTTTTTTGTTTCCTTTAATAATTTAATTCTTTATTTTTCTTCCCTCTAGCTTTTGGAATCTTCGCACAATTGAGTAATTGGAGAGTAAATCTGACTGGTAGGCATTAGTATATCCAATGAGGCTGTGCTACTAAAAAGTTATGTAGAGATTTTTTTCATCATTGCTTGCAATGATCAAAGGCGCCGCATAGATTACAGTGAACGCGAAACTCAGAACTCTAGAACTCTCTCTGTGGGAACGGCGCCTAACGATATAGAGAGTATCCTCTCTCTCTCTCTCACTCACGTCATGTAAAAGATTAAATAAAAACCGGTCAAGTGCGAGGAACACGCTCTATTAAGGTTCCTTACACAGCTTATACACACAATATCAAAATGTAAGGTCTATAACTCATTCCGTAAGAGTCCAATATACAGAAGAACTAACAGCAGAGTTATATTAGGCCTCCATGTTCTCATTTAGGTACGGAACCTAACAAGGGGCATCAACATCTCAGTGGCTTTAAGACTCAATTGTTTACCCAGCAACTAAGATTAGATCAGCTAATAATTCATACACAAAAACCGAGCAAACAATAATATTTAGATAGCGTACACCTGCATGTTTTGTTATGCTCAAACATTTTATAAAAAATGTTGTTGTTATAATTTATTAGCTTAAGCTGAGATTGTTGAATGAATTAATGGCTGAAAACTGTTGTTGAAAGATATAATTGGTTTTCTTATTTCTTTTTAAAGAATAGTAATTCTATGAAATACTAGCTTCTGCTCGCGGCTACGCCCGCGTGGCCTTCAGGAATCAAATGACATATTTTTCTACAACAATATAAAAAAACAAAACAACTTCATCCCGCTTAGAGGGTGGAATTATTAAAAACCTTTTCTTAGTGGATACTCTTCTCAAAGAATATACCCTCTAAATTGCGTGTCTCTAGGACCAGTAGTTTAGGCTATGCGTTGATATATCAGTCAATCCGTCAGTCAGTGAGTCAGGACTTTGAATTTTATATATATCTAGATGCTATTCCGTGATACGCTGAGTGATTGCTTTAAAAAAGTAAGCATAGAGAATGCAACTTTATAGATTACAGCAGGGGGTACTCAAAAAGTCGATCGGGTCCGCGAGAGCTTTCCAAGTCGTTCCCGGGAATTCCCGAAAAGTATAAAATAGATCATGTGTGCTATCAAAGAGTCTATTTATCTCGAAGCATCTCGTATAGAGATTATAAGCAGGTATTTAGAAATTATACTGAGACGTGGAGGTATCGCTGATTGTAGTTTTAACATTAGGTAAGTACAATTAAACCGATGGGTGATTGAATAATCTTAGACTAAATAAAATTACGCATACATTTTATTCATAAAGTTTACTTAAATTAAATTAAATTATATTCAAGTCACAGAACTGAAAACAAACTATAATTTTCAATGTTTTATTTAAAAGATTAGTTTCCGAAAACTTTAGCTCCAGTATTGTCTAAGTAAAAACTTAGTGTTAATGACTGCTCAGGTCAAACAAAGTCTGTGTAGATAAAAATAACGGATTACTTTACAATCAAGTTCTAGGTGTGAAGGTGGGAAGAAATAAAGTTCCTCACTTAGCCGCCTGAAGCACGGAAGTAGACAGCCACTCAGAAAGGATTGAAGATAATACACTTTGCAACACGGTATTATGTACACGAGCGCGATGCGAATCCCCTTGTTCGTCAAAAAATGACAATCGGCGGAGCGCAGTCGAGCGCGACCCAAACGCTCGTTCGAGGCTCACAAGTCCGTTCACGCTACGCGAATTCGTGCTCCATGTGTACTCTGCTCGTGTTCGGTTCGCGTAGCGTAGACACATCTATTTCTGTTCAGCAGTTGACTATTATTTCAGTTGTTCTGCTTTGCAATTGCACCGATAAAGGGTGGTATTTTTTATTTGCAATAACCCAATCATATTACATTAAAACCAACCCGCAAAAAACTTTAAAACTATTCCAAATTTCAAACCAATAGCACTAGTGATTACTGAAATATACGGTTGTGACAGACGGACGGACGGACTGACGGACGGATGGACGGAGTGACACCAATAAGGGTTCCTTTTTTTCCTTTTTGGTTTGGAACCCTAATTAGTAGAAAATTTGAAAAATCTGCATTTGCAACATCGCTGGTTGAAAGGTTGGACCCCAAAAATTTAATGATAATGGTTATTCCTAACTACATAACATATAAAATTATTGCTTTATTTCCATATCTTGACTTAATTTAGCTCCAATGAAGCGAGTCTAAATTAGTGGTTTAAACATATTTCTCGCTACACACCTAAGCCCTTATTCTAGATATGAAATTGACCAACCATGCAGTTTGTTTGTTTGAAATCACGGCGATAGTTGTACGTAGTATTTATACTGGTTGGAGACTTCGAGATGGCATATTTTCGAAACCTATGTTGGGTTAGTCATGCTGAACAACTTTTACTATGTGAACAATGGTGAATTCTCAAAAATCATAATGTATGAAAAGTAAAATTTTTTTTTTTGAGAATTCATTTTTGGTCTCATAGTAAAAGTTGTTCAGCATGACTAACCTAACATAGGTTTCGAAAATATGCCATCTCGAAATCTCCACCTGTTATATTCTGAGGCGATACCTACTATTTGATGTCAACAAAGTCGGTTCCCTTTGATGTGGCATGTGACATTTCCTCTGTGACGCACAAAATCAGTCAATAAAGCCCAACCTTGAGACCACGTCGAGAAATCCCGTAAAGAAAGTGTCAATTGAACCGAAACGTAGACTATACAAATATTCCACGATAATTCGCCTCTGATTTCATGACACAGGGTAAAATGAACCTTATAAGGTATCTCTAAAGTAGCAGTATCGCTTATCATCGATATTGTAGACTATTTCTAAAGGCGAGGGCGAGACTTGATAAGAAAATTGTACGTTCTTCTTTAGATCTTCGACAGAATGATTACTGTTTATTACGTTATAAAGTAATATGATTGTCTGGAGATATCAAAAGTTTATCTTAGCTAATACCCGAAGAAATAGGATTAACTTTATTGATTACAATGTGATAATGCTCATTAAGGCCTTCTTTGAAATCAAGATTTAAATTTTCTTCTTTAGTATGTCTTAGTTTTATATCAACAACCAGTTTATCTTTTTTTTTTTCGAAATTAAGAGACTTTATTTACAACAAATATGTAGATACAAAATACAATCTATATATAGAAAATTTCCTCAAGTAAATTAGTTTATCTGGGTAAAGTTTAAGACACATTTATGATATTATGTTCAGCGAGCGGACGTTTCACCATATCTCATATTAGTTCGTTAGTCTGATAATATGCAGGGTCTTATTTAAACAGCATGGTATAAAAAAAATAAAAAAAAAAAAAAAATGGAGCATTTTCTTTTAATGGTAAATAGGTTAACGTTTGGCCATCGACTCTCACTGTATAGAGGACAAGAATCACTTGCCAAGAAAATGCAAGAGATCGGTATTTTCTGAGGGCTTTATTTTGTCGTCGTTTGACATTGTCTTTGGCTCTTTAAATACCATCATCGCGGTCTTCAAAGTATAGTATCAGTTTTTAAAGCACAGAAACGAATATTTTGCTAAGGGTCTTCCATCATTATCCAAAATAAATGGTTGACTTGTTTCCTTTGATATTTCCCATTGTTTTTCAGTTTGCACAGGTATTTAGTATATTTAAAACAAATCTTGTACCTGCTATTGGTATGTTTGACATTTGTACCTTTCTTATTTCAAGGCATCTTACAAAATAACGAAGAAGAAACACATCTTTCTTATAAATATGTTATAATAACGCAACCAATCTCCGCCAGTAGAATTGACGAAAAAAAATCAAGAGAATTCCCTTTGACAATCAATTGGGTGCCTTTATGTGTCTATATAGGACTTATAAGGTTCTCTCGTATGAGGTTATTGCTAGCTTCTCACGTAACGTTCTATGAGGACATTTTGCCTATAACATTTTTTCCTCTGACGACGTGTTAGAATTACTTATTACAATTCCTGAGAATCTCCTTTTTGCTTTAAATAAATCTATATATAGAAAATTTCCTCGAGTCTGCAGCTGCTACAGATTTACGGCAAGGTATCCAGTAGACTGGCAGCATTTATATTTGTATTCTATTAAATATTTTACTAAAGACCAAACACATCATTATAACGCTGAAAAAAATGGACTACAAGTGACTACAAAATTTTATTTAACAGTAACACAAAATTTTACGACCAATAACCTAAACAGAGTGACTTGCGAACTAAACTTACCAGTAACAAAATTAGTTTTTGTTTGTTACTAAATTATTTGATTAAATGTAACTAACGTTTCCCGACAACTAAAGTTAGTTTCCCGGCAAAAAAACGTCAACTTACATAACTAGTTTTGTAGATCATTTTTTTTCAGTGAATGTAAATAGAAAATTCTAATGCTTTTATTTATAGTTATATATAACAGCAACATTATTACTCATTCTGTCCCATAATACTCCTCTAAATCCTAGAGCCTCATTCCTTATAGAACACTATATCCGTACGTAAGCTCCGTGAAATTACATGTAATACTGGAAAGCCGCTCGAAAAGTTTACCGGCAGGAGGCAAAACTTTTACCGATTCGGATGTCCTATAGAAAGCCATACATGAGTAGAACATACGTGTAAAAGAGTTACTTATTATAAGTAGAAATATAATCTGGAAAAGCATAAGGTGTGTGGATATAGGTACGTTCCGCATTTGTGATTTGAAAATGAAATGCAAGTAGTAAACTTCTTTTCATTTTTGTTCTTTTGCTTATTTGCCGAGTACACAAGAGACACTTGTAACACCCGGGGCATCACTCACGCGTTACCGACCCTCCCCTCTCCCCAGCTCTGGCAATCTTACTCAAGCAGGAACACAACATTGTTATTTGGGTGCGGTATTCTGTAAGGTGGAGGTACTTCTCCAGCCGAGCTGCTTCTGAGCAAAAAATAACTCTACCTTTTTTGATGTTCTTCTCTTCTTTCTTTAAGTTAAGCTCTGCTTTGTGCAGCTTTTATTGTTATTTATTTAATTGACTAAAATTACATAAGAGTGCGTACAAAGCCAGAAAAATATGGCAATGTCAGATGAAACAAACTTATGTCTAATCTTCGCGTGGCATGAGACGGTGATAGCGTGTTTCACGGAACAAAAATGAACTAAGCGCTTCTTATCTAAATAACTCGTAAAGTATAGAATATTTAAAAAAATCGTTAGTAGCCCTAGGTCATACGATAGTGATATTATTTATCGATTTTTTGTCTTAATTAGATACACCATGAACGAATAAAAACGAACATTAATTATTATTAGAGGTATCTTTGATATTTTTTTTTATCGAGGAATTTTCATTCCATTATGGTTTTGTTCAGATAGAACACTCGCGTATATAATGAAAATACCCATATAAAAATATTTTTTCATCTAATACTTATTTACTTGGGTAAATTTCAATTCTAAGATTGCTATTTTGCTTTATACAACCTGAAAGGCTTATGTGTCCGGTGAGAATTCATTATACATATTGACGATTATACTATAGTTTAATTTGCGGGACTTATGCTACAGATACACATAACTAAATTCATCCCCTTCCATTCCTAGCAAATACTTTTTGATAGGCTTAATCATTTTAACATTTTGTGTATATTTGGTTTGCAGTTCCTTAGGTAAACTGTTAACTATCTTGGTCTTGGTATCTATTTAAAATATTAATGAGGATTATGTGATTTTTATATTCAAGCTAGTTTTGTTATTGTTTCGTAACTTTGAGTTAAAAAATAAATACTAATATGATGTTTTAAGAACTTGCAAATAAATTTTAAAATCCAACCCCCTTTAAATTCTTACTCTCTTTTTCCTAGTTAGTAACTTGAAATCTTGCGACATTCGCAAATTTGTGCTTGGACATTTAAAATCTTCGTCCTAACGACCTCTATTTATAAATTTCAGCGCCGACGTGCTTCCTTGAAACCTATTTATGAAAATATATACAATTTTACGTCACTTTACAAAGTTTAATTTTGGAATGTTATAATTTAGAGAGTAGGTAGGTATGTTTGATATTATTTTATTATGGTGCCTAGTTAGAGAAGAGGCTCCCAATTAATTACTGTTAGTTGTGAACAACTTTGGCATAATGCGTATGATATAGTGGATAGATCCATAGTTCATACATAAGGTAGGTACCTAAGTGCTATTTATTGCTATTATATTATACTACTTAGTCGATAAACAAGCATACGGCCCGCCTAAGCGGTTACCGTAGCCATATGGACGCTTGCAACACACGAAGCATCGCTCACGCGTTAAGGGCTTATTACACCTTCCTATATTTAGGATCCTAACTAGGATGGTTCTAACAAGGAAGCAGGAAGCTACTTATTACACTACACTATCTTGCTTTCTAACTAGGACGCGGCAAAGAGTATAGCAACTATACTTAAAGCGGGACGGACGACTCGTAGGGATGTAACAAAGGTCGATTTAAAAAAAATATAACTATACTTACATCGATGTTCTTCCGATATTTTAAGTTTTTTATTCTCTCAAACCGATCACACAAATTAAAATTTCAATGAATACAAATGAGCTCCTTTATGTTAAAATAAAACAAAATTGAACTTTACGTAAGTAAGTACCAAGTATTAATTTATAAATAATGTAGTACTTTCAATGTACGGATTATACGATATTATACGATTATAGGATACTAATGACCTATACATTCATCCCTCAAAATATACGCCAAGACTTTAGAAGGGCCTTATATAATTATTTCAAAACATCGATGTTTTGAAATAATTATATATTGTACAGATTATTTTTCTATTATTGTTTTTTGATTACTAATGACCTATACATTCATCCCTCAAAATATACGCCAAGACTTTAGAAGCCTTATATAATTATTTCAAAACATCGATGTTTTGAAGAACAATGTTACATCCCTAAACGTCCTAAATCGGAGCGACGCGATTACACTTTCCTGTTTAAGGAAGCAGAGCGGTTGGGACCTTCCTATCTCACTACTTAGGACACTAACCGTTCTTTCTGCGATTACACGTTCCTATTTCCTAGTTAGGATCCTAAAAATAGGAACGTGTAATAAGTGCTTTACCGACCTTTCCCCCCTCCCCAATGAGCTCTGGCGACCTTACTTACGCGCAGGAACACAACTTTACACAACATAAAGTTATTTGGCTGCGGTATTCTGTAAGGAGGAGGTACTTCCCCAGTCGAGCTGCTCTTTGAGCGAATAAACGCTACGCTCTAACTCTCTCAAAATCGAAACAGTGTCAAATAACAACTAAAAGCAATAGCTAATATCTTACTTAATTAGACTGTAGAAGCTGTTAATGACCTCATCACCATATTTCAACAAGAGTTAGCTCCCGCCGATAATTTATTGCTAAACACAAACAGGAACAAGTTTCTTCAAGGGTAGGAATAAAGGTGCCTTTGTAGGGTTAGGGTTGGCACAACAAGGGCCAGTCGACATGTAGTAACAATCTTAACATGGCCGATTTCTAATCTGATGCCTCAAAACTCGTTTAAATTATTGGATGATTGTGATCTTACCACCTTAATCTAATGTTCCAAGCATTTAGATTCCTCTTTCCTTATACACACGGCCAAGTTGTGGAATGTACTCCCAGACAACGTGTTTGTGACACTTACAACATAGGTTTATTCAAGGTCAGAGTGAACAGGCATCTTATAGGCACGCGCGGTCCACCCTAGACTACATCTTCGCTTACCATCACCATCAGGCGGGAATGCGGATAAGCTTAAGCGCCCATTAAAAAACTAATGTGTCGTTGATTGAAGATCACTATGTAATCGTTGTTAAATGTCTTTATGTGATCCAATTACTTATGTATATCAATGTAATTCCACTCAATTGTTTCCGAAATGTCTTAAATACAATTATATATAGGCGTACAATTTTCTAGTTATTATTCCTAATGAGATAATAAATCTACTAATTTGTCAGCCCTGTAACAGAAACTTACGTAGATACCTACACTTTGAACCTTAATTCTCATCATTAAGATCGGAAATTCAACGTAAGCTCACAGGTTTGTGTATAACAAATCGTGTACGTAACGACTAGGAACACGTCAAAGCCGTACTAACTTTATTAAGTTCAGTATTTACATCATAACTCTGAAAGCTCAACTACTGACGAGTTTAGTTTGTCATGTCGCGTGCCGGTAACTTCAAAGCTTATGACATGAGTTGTAACTATTTTAGTTGGAGCTTGGAACTACTAAATGGACTTATTTTGTGTATATTTTTTATTGCCAAAAGCAGGCAGATGGTAACTTTTTTTTATAATACTAAGGTATAATACATACGGCTCACCTGATGGCATAAGCGGTCACCGTAGCCTATTGACGCTTGCACCAGAAGTATCATTCGGGCACAACTTGGTACAAACGGAGACTGCCTGTAAGGTCACGTTCAAACGCTCTACCATGGCCTCTCGCAACAGTTGGCTTGCACACTGGAAATGTATCTCTCTGCAACGATGCTGTCGTCTGCGTACCCAAAAGATACGCGGTTTCAATAGATCTTTAATATGCAGCAGAAATAAGGTTGCAGAGAGAACTGATCCCTGAGGAACTCCGGCATTGATTGCCAAAAGGTACGACGAGCACCCGTCTATGACCACTCGTATAGACCGTCCAGTCAGGAAATCGGAAATCCAAGCGCACAGGCCATCAGGAATGATAGAAGCTTACTTAGAAGGCTGGTGTTTCAGACCCTATCAAGATAAGTTAAACGTAAGTGGTTAATAGCACCTATGGTTTCCAATGGCACCAATATCGGGAATATGCCAAAGTTGTACATACCTTGAAGAGCTCTTATTGTGACTATAATATAGCTAATTTCACATAATAGTGGTCCTTAATAGTTGGATCTTCGATGGAATTGTCCTCGCAGTAAAGCTATTGAAGTCAAATAGACCAAGGTATGTAATACTCACGGTATGCAATTATTACGTTAAACGAACGAGGCGTTGGATAACTCCAACACTGTTTAATAAATTGCCATATGATTTGTTTGATGGTGTTAAATCTCAAATTACACGTAGAATCAAAATGCTTTTATTGCAACAAGATTAGCGTAATTATAGAAATTTAGGTAACTAAAGTTATGTTAGGGCTGTTCTGTCGACAAATCGTTCTGCGATTTGACCAGAATATTAATTTTGTAAACACTGTAATTATTTCTCAGTAAATAAATAAAAAAAGTTACTACAGGTTCGTAAAACAGCCTTCAACCGAGAAGACGCAAGACGCTATGAAAAAACTCGGGATACAAAAACAATATAGCATCACGCTTTCGCGAGTAAATCCACGTTCACAGCTATCTAAAATACATACAGTTATATTTCCACAAACATTACTATATAATATAGCTGGATTCTATTAAAATCTTCAATTGAATGAACATAAGAGGGAAACTCAATATGAAGGAAAATCTCCGTAGATTCTAGGCTCTCGGTTTATCTCATCTCATCTCACTAATATTATAAATGCGAAAGTTTGTATGTTTGTACCTCAATCACGTTTCAGTAACTCAACGGATTTGCATGAAAGGCACACAAATAGAATATGTTCTGGATTAACACATATGATACTTTTTATCTCGGGAAGGCTCGGGTATGCGGGTGAAACCGCGGGGGTCAACTAGTAGCATATCAGCTATACATTTATTTTCTGGAGACTACGTAATATCTTTGACTGGAGTGAAAAAACCTGGGGCCCAAGTCTGCTATTACAATTATGTTCTAATGAACTTTCAGTGGTGTCAAAGTTAAGTATTTTTACGGATTTGGTAGTCTACTTACAAAATAGCGTCATTATGGCGTCATAGTGGAGTCATAATGGAGTCATTATGGCGCTATTACGCTACTACCAAAACTGCTAAATGTCACAATTTTGACACCACTGAAAGTTCATTGGAACACAATTGTAATAGCGGACTTGGGCCTCTGTGGTGTTGTAATGTTATTCAGGAGTTGTATTGCTTTTCCCATGAGAACAATATCTCCTCGTCAAGTATGAAGTTTAACGACTATAAATATTTGTTTATTACTGCTATTTATACCAATACCTGTTAATGACAGGGTAAATCACAACTTTGTTAATATTCTGTGAGTTATGGTATCAGTACCCCAATGGGGCAATAAACTTGGTTACTTTACGGAACAAGGTATATTGATCAAGATCAAATAAGTTTCGGCCAAAAATAATATTAAGATTCTTTACATTGTACTTACCCGCATTATTACCATTAATGAATGTCACCTGCTCCCCCTTGATTCCCATAGCTAACGCAATTTACTGGCTACCCTCAAGTTGTTGCCAGCAACGGCAACGCATTGGCAATCCGCCTAAATGCCCCTGCTAATGTTCACAGGTGGCCGCATAGACAGTCTGTCTGTTTTAGACATAAAAACGTACTGTCTTCAACTCTTTAGCCACATAAAAGCATAAAGTTATTTGGCTACGGTATTCTGTAATGTGAGGGTACCTACATCCCCAGTCGAGCTGCTCTTTGAGCGAATAAACGCTACGCTCTACTTCTCTCTAGAGAGCCCTGAACATTAGCAGGGGCATTTAGGCGGATAACTACGATGTAAAGAATCTACTTATGATTATTTTTGGCCGAAACTTACTTGATCAGTATTAGGTATCTATCATAAATTAATGTAGGAAACAGAAATACTTTTCTGAATGTTTAACATTCTAACTTTTTAAAAATGAATGAACATTGACGTACGCTATGGTGGTCCATAAATAGATTCATTCATATTACCTTTCCGCGTGCTTATAATAGACTGTGAATGAGTTCGTATATGACGTCACGAGTCCCACACACGTGTCAAGTCAAAGTGTTCGACGGTCAAAACGTTTCGACATAACATCAAAACCAGTAGGTATTTTTTTTTTGATATACTATAATTATCTAATTTGTAATTCATACGTACCTTCAACATATTGTAAATATTTGCGCTCTTGCTCGCAAGCTTAATACTGCTCTTACTCAATATAAGACCAATACTCATAACTAGTAAATAAAAATCTTATCTAAATAATAAACCCCCGACTAACGTAGTACTATTCAGCAGAAAAAAAATCGTTGCTGGAAAACATGATCGGAAGCCTCTATACACCGTGACTTTTTATTCGTCTTAGAAACGCAGGCCACATAATGTACCCAATGAATAGGTACTAATTATCTTTTTTTTTTAAATGTCTGTATCATTAACCCGATGTTTCTCGCGAGGGACGCGCGTCCTATTATAACAATTGATATTATTGTTACATTTTTAACCGAGCCAAGCGATAAAAAAAAAGTCAAATATTATTCATTATAACGCATGACGTAGTTATAAACACCCTGTTACGAGCGCAGTGTACTCGACTCGTGCTCTGGGTTGGTATTTTATATTTATAATTTTCTTAATGAGTACCTATTCATTGGTTACATTATGTGGGCTGCGTTTCTAAGATGAATAAAAAGTCACGGCGTAGATAGCCAATCCGGCGTGAAAGCATAACCAACAAACAAACTCACTTTCGCATTTATAACATTAATTAAGGATATCTTTCTACACATATCTGTCTTGTATCCGTCCTAAGCTACATCATCCAAGCAAAATCAAGTAGGTACTTGATTGATTGAAGCTGTAACAAAAACTCATCATCTATCTGCCGTCCCAATCATTTGGGGTCGGGGCAATATGTACTTCCATTCATCTCTTCAATCCGTCATACCACCATGTACTCCTTTCTTATCCATATGATCGTTCATACAATCCACCCATCTCTCCCCGTGTATCCATCCACTTTCATATTCATAACTCTTTTAGTGACGTGGCATTTATTTCTCCTCATAACATTTCCATACCACGCTAAACGGTTCCCTCTCATCTTTTTAGTCACTGCCGCTACTTTCAATAATAAAATAAGCTGTAATAAAAACTAGAGTATTTATAACAGCTGTGGGTACGTGACCTGCCCTATTTACCTATAAGCGGGCATCGTTAACCCTCGAGTGGGCATCAGATGGCGCGACTGAGCTCTCGCAGGTGCTCAGGTGTTCAGGGCCACGGCCGTGGTATAAAACTATAACTTTGCATGTAATTAATACCTACATGTAATTAATGCTTTTATAGGGTGTTAAAAGGTTTTTGTAGGGTGTGGCATTTGCAGTGCCTCAGCTGATAGTATATCAGATGGCTAAGAACCTATACAATTTTTCTATAAATATTTTGTATACGATAGGATTTCGAAATGGCATATTTTCGAAACCCATGTCGGGTTTGTCATGCTGAACAACTTTTAATACAAAATTCTCATTTTTTTTACTTTTCATACAAAAGGTCAACCTTGCTCGATCGTAATCATAATGTGTGAACAGGGTTTCTTTTATTGAGAATTCTGTGTTGGTCCCATAGTAAAAGTTTTTCAGCATGATTTATCAAACATAGGTTTCGAAAATATGCCTGCCTCGAAATCTCCACCCAGTATGTTTATCACGATTCTTTATCCGAAATCTGAACGAATTTTGAACAATTCCAGTTGTATACGACCTTACAGGGCGAGTCCGTAGAGTCCTCTGCCAAGAGAACAGGTGGCAATTAGCTTAAGGGCAACTCGAACCTGGGCTTGCGAAGTTGCTGGGGAGTGCTGATCTGAAAATTACGCACCACTACATAGACGGTAGAGAGCAGGTTTACGGCCCGCTAACGAGGCCGGTGTCTGCGACGAGTGTGCAAAGTACTAGAGGAAATACTAGGATCTGAAAAAAAAAAACTATACATCAAGTATATGTTTTTCAATAAACTGAAAAGAAAATTCAAGTTAAAGTAGGTTCTAAGTTATTCACGGTAATAGGTACGAATCTAATATAATCAATGTACAAATTGACCTAGATCTAAGTGCCACACAATCCCGATGTAAACCGACATATGACGTAGTTGAAAATTTTCCTTTCTACTGTCCAATGGACGAACATACAGGCGATCTAGATTTTTGAGAACAGAAATGACTAGCTATAAATATAGAGTAAACTCATCCCCTCGGGGTAGCAATTACGAATGTCGCGTCGAGGTTCAATTAACCAATCACGGTGGGTTCTGCCAGTCTCACTCCAGGCGCTGATATAATGACTTCAAATTAAAGAGGCTTGATCTAGCTAGATGGATGTGTAGTGTAATCTAAGGATAAGACTACTGGAAATTATAGCGTTATAACACTGGTGGGTAAAGGTATAGTCTAGCCTAAAGTCTTCCTGTGTCTAAGTCTGATCAAAATTTCAAAACTATTCCAAACACACACAAAACTTTAGTTTTTTAATTTATTATATTAAAGGCTGAATAAGAAATGATTAATAATAATTTTCTATAAGATTGACATTCAATGCAATTTTGAAAATCAAATAACTTTGGTATCCAACGCGAGTTTCCAAGAATCACAGACTTCCATTAGAGGAATTGTTTCAGGATCTACATAGGAATATAGCATAAGTTTTAGAAACAAGCACTAAAATCTCTGCTCTAGGGGGGTCACGAAACCTTAGTCGGGGGGTCGCCGGCAGAAGGAAAAAGCAAAGTAGACTTCGCGCAAGCGGGCGTCCAACTTACTTCTTACTTAGTTGCAAACCTCTCGCGGCTTCTTGCAGACTAATAATAAGTAAAGGTATCAAACTAAAGAAAATCATTATCGTAGTCTTTTAATTTATAAATTCTTTGTCTGTCTGACAAGGGGGTCGCCAGAATTTTTCACCCTGTAAGGGGGTCGCGAAATCAATAAGATTGAAAAACACTGCTCTATTTCATTCAGTAATAGAATAATAAGTAATGATTTTTAGTCCCAACTTGTTCACAGCAAGTCATTTCAAGTTTCGAGCATTGAGTCCAAAATAAATGTTGCCATTTGCATCATTATTTGAACTAGATACATAGTAGCGTTGTCCTTTTCGCAGTACATCAGATTAAGTAAACTAACAAACATCTAAAATTAACACCGTGCGTATCTGAACTACGTTTCGGTACCAATTACAATAATAGCTGTGTTTGATTGGTATCGAATGCCTCTGGTTAACCTCAGGCGGTGTGAATTGGCCAATACTTGCCCGGCGGAAAGGGCACGGTGATTTATTGATAAAGTGGATAACAGACATGACTTTATTTGTTTAACGTGGTGGGCAGTTGTGGCGAAAAGGTCTGGGTGTAGATTAGGTTTATATTTGTATACAGCTTTGTATACAACTTTGTATACAACTTTTAAACATTTACATTTTTTTAGAGATTTACAAAATTTACCCAATATAACTTCTCCTTAAAAATGTATCAATCACTTGATAATTTATAATTATATGTTTAAGCCCTAGATTTTGTACAATTAGTGTTTTACTTGTTTTATATTTATATTTTTTAAGCATTACTAAATAAAATAAATAAAATAAAACTTTGTATACAACTTTGTAAAATCAAGAATAATTTGAATAAAAATGAGTTTGGCAAAAGACCTCTACAATATCAACCTAATCTACATGCAGACCTTTCCCGACATCTTCCCACTTCGTGGGTTATAGGTTTTTAAACAATTTATATTACACATGTCATATCGATTGTTTTGTAAATAAAAAATATATTTCTTCTGCTACTGCCCTAAAAATACTTTCTGAAATATGCTGATGAGGCTGAAGATTCAGATGATCAAGAAGTTGACCTCTCCGCTAAGATCAATTAGGTATTTATCTATCGATTAAAAACAACACGAAGTCTTTATTTCATATCATTTATCTGACAAGTTTTCAACATATCTGACGCATTTTTTGCCCAGTCCTAATTTACCCCAGTCCATCCCATCAGCAGACCTCTATTATTTTCGTCTCATATTAACTTTGATCAAGGTTGTGGCTATACGCTATTGATTACATAAATTAACTGCGTAGGTAGACGCGATGAACTTGTCATGTCTGACGGTAGCCAGTCATCTGGAAAGGTTACTGAAGTCTGGGGCTACATCGTACCTATTAGCTTATGTAGCTGTAGGCATTTCTGAACATTTGCAAAGTGGAAATCATGTGACTGGGACGTTGCACGTTTTCCCCTTTTTTAGATCCCAATTAGATCCCCAACCAATATAAGTTAAAGAAACGACTTCAGTACAATTGTTACGGGACAATTTCTTGGTAAAATAAATAAATATCCTGGGACATTCCTCATACACGGTCATCTGATCCCAAACTAAGCAGGGCTTGTACTATGGAAACCAGATAACTGATATAATACATATACTACTTTTTGTTTGTAAATACATACTTAATATACATAATTACACCCAGACTTAGGACATACAGACATGTTCATGCACACAAATGCATGTCCTGTGTGGGAATCGAAGCCACGACCTGCGGCGCGTAAGGCCAGCTGGCCCGTCGACAATGACATACTTAGTGTTTCTTTTTTGAGTCCATGGTTCCATTCTTCTCTCAAATTGAGACCTTTTCTAACATATATCAATTCCAATCCACACAAAATCAGTATCATAAGTTTATTATAAAACATCAAGTTTGTTTCATACATGTTACAGCCTACAAACTTATAAAAAATGAAAATGAACAGCCTCAGTGACATTTCTAGAAACATCCTTGAACGTAAGCTTAATTTGCATCCCACACTCGAGTCGATTTGAATAGGATACGATTAACTAACCGCCCTCGTTGTCTCTTCTCATTAGCATAACATGACTCAATGCGTTTGAACTGTACGAAATTAGGACAGAGTATACTAGATAACACCTAGATATATTTAATAAAAGACATTATTCATAATATGTACGACTGATTTATTTATACGACAAAAGAAACAGACTATACCACAGATATAAATCTAAATAGATGACGCAAGTGTATGTACTTCGCGTGTCAAAATCTGTGCAAAAGGGAGAGTAATGCTTTTCTTTTGAAACGTAGCATATCCTCAAGAAATGTGTAGCGAGGGATGTCTTGAAGCTGACATTTGTGGATCGCTTCATTTAGCTCTAATGCAAAAAAAATGATCTTGTGACATTATGGTAGGTATGAAAAAGTGACACGCTTGTTTTCATACAGATGGAGGGACTTGCGTTATCTATTTAGATATACAGGGTGTATTTCGCATGGTAACGCAAACTTCGCGAAAAGGCTACACCTAATGCCACTAATCAAATTGTGAAAGTCATTCACCTCGCTAATGATCGGTTATAGAAATTGTCATTTTCGAGCGCGCAATGTATTGTGAACACCGCGATTTAAACGCGCGATAACGTTGTGCCTTCGTAGTATGTCGCTGACTGCAGGCGAATATCGCCATAAGACACCGTTTCTAGTTTTATTTACATTGCTACTTTTAGTGAAAGTAATGAATTAATAACTTATTTATTTTATATCTCTTTGGGTTAGGTAAGAATAACGATTATGAACAGTCTAAAGTAAAAAAAACTAAAAAAAAAATTAAAAAAATTGGGAAAAACCGACGAAAAATTCCAACATGGGGGTCCAGAATCATGTCCTGGACCCATGGTATCCGTTTGTGCGGCGATGTCCCTTACACGCTGTATATCTGTAGACTATACCCAGTATATTTCAGTAACAGTCGTAGTAAAACTGTCTTCTACGTTATAGTTCGATCCTGAAGTCAGCATATCTTCCTGTTTCCATTTTGCCTGTGATTCAATTGACCTCATTTGCTGATGATGTGGCCACATCATTGGTACTTCTGAACTTTATAAGCAAATAATTTATCAATGAAAAAGTATATCAAATTCACCTGTAGATAAGGTATGTTATATACAGAAGTGAGGTGTATTATCACAGGTCGACGATTGTTGGGAACAGAACTAAACTACAGTTAACAAACTGTTAACGACATAAGTTTTGACGATGCCAATAAATTGGCGAAGTGCCGCATTATTGTGAATGTACATGTTTTTATAAATAGCTGTTGAAAAAGCTGTGATAAGACTTTTGCTGAACTTTTACTAGAATATCATTATTATTTAGTTATTTATTTGTTTGGCAACGATCTGTCTTGTACAGATATCCATTTTGGTTGATATTACCACAGAATATTCAATAGTACTACGTTATATTAGTGAGGTAATATTGAGAGAAAAAGTGGTGCTTGAAACCTATGACTAGAAACGACCTTCATAAGTTAAGAATACGCGGCTAAAGGTCCCACTGTCAGTGATTCGGACCTCGCATCGAGACCGGGACGACCACGAAACTGAGACATTAACACTACGGCTTTCGCTACTTGTCGGTTTTTAATTTCGAATATGCCAAATGATAGAAAACATGCACAGTAGAAGACGCATCTGCGCTTAGCGTTGATGCGTCCGGATGTCGGCCTGACCGGCTTTTGTTAGGTTTTTTACATTTGAGCAGTCGCTTTTATTCTATTAGAATTAAAGAAGATTTAATGGTAAATGATCAAATAAGCGTGGCTTTACATTACAATACAAATGTCGTATTGATTTGATACTACGACAAAAAATCCTTTATTATTAAGGGTGTTTTTTACCCAAATGTATTTTATATACAGAACTGTCTGGCTTAACTGGCTGGTCTGTCCAGTGTCTATTCAGTTTTAAGACCTGGCAAACCTATCTGCGCTACTACGACCATCATGCGAACTTATCTGTAAAATCACGCAACGTGGGAAGCAAAATTGCATAAAGATTAGGTATGTACTCAAACTTGAAACTTTATTGAGTTAAGGCGGCCCTCTGTGGCCGGCGCAACTTCAACGCAAGCATAGTCTAAAAGCTTGTTGTTTCATCCAACGTAATGTTTGACTGCGAAAAAAGAGAGACAGCATCAAAGCCGTCGGTTATCAGTCGGTAAATTCCGCTAATCACTCGCGCCCGCTTCGATAGGTCGTCATTCATGATTTCGCATATCATAAAACTTGTTCCAGGCGTATACTTCATATGAAAAAATGTTACAAGTTTGTGAAAAAACAGTTAGTTATTTAGAATCTCCAATACATTTGCAAGCCTGGTATCTAAATGTTTTCTTTACTTTTAAACCAAAGTTCAGGTAAAATTTTAGCAAAAACGCTGTTTTTCGGAGGCTTTTACTGAATTTGTTTCACACTTTTTTTTTATTTGGCCTAGATACATGGCTAGATATAGTGCACAAGATACTAAATTGTTCAAAACATCTAACGAAAAATGTTTAACAACGCCATAATAAGTACAGAGGTTTTGTATGAAAAGTATGGCGAATTGAGTTCTCAAATTGACTCTACCACGAAGACGCGCTGAGAAGTATTCGCCAAGAAATTCGTATTTCTATAATCAAACAAATATTATCGATGTTAAATATATGTATAACAGTTTATTCACTTGTAAATATTAGGTACTTGCTTCTATTAGATTCAAGTACGTATACTAAACGTAAACAACTATTCTGTTCAATGAATTCTGATCTGTTTCCAACTTCTCCGACAAATAACAGACGTTTCACCATCGATGTGGTTTCATGGGATTTAATACGTTTGGTTTTCGATTTCCTCTTCACATTTGGGTCGCGAACGTTATTTCGCGTAGTTTTGTATATATTCAACGTTTTTTCGGATGCAAGAACTTTGTATAGGTAGCTTTTTATACTTTTTTTAAAAAGGAACTTCTTTTATAGGTAAAAATAACCAGTGCGCAAATTTTGACAAATTCAACTTAAAAACGAGATTTGTTAAACAGGTATTTTTAAGATTCCAAAACCAAAATGTAAAAAAGGAACCCTATGGTGCCACTCATTTCGTCTGTCTGCCCGTCTGTCACAGCAGCATACATATATTTCAGCAACCAATAATGCTAGTTTGAACTGTTTTAATTATTGATGATTCAAATATATTGCAAATGAAAATTTAAAAAAAATATTTTGTTCTGTACAAAAGAGGTCGAAATGGGGGACAAAAATTTCAAAGCAAGGCTACAAGTTTAAATGGGGTATCCATATGAAAGGGCGTGGTTTGGACATTCCAAAATTGGTTTTTATTTCATTTATATTGCGATGTTTTTGATTTATGAAAATTTGTATCCTGTATTGAATATCACAATTTGCAATATACTGCAACTCCTTTTTTCTGTTCTATTTCAATCTACAAAACAAAAAGCAATAATTTCACATACGAATACTCCTGTCTCTATGTGATGTACATACAATAGTAATAAAACAATTTAATTTACTTTATAGTTTTCCATTATATATGGTTCACAGCTTTATGGTGCGATTATGATTCTTTATGACACGTTTATGAGACAACTAACGGTTCATTGCTTTCAACCGTCTGCTTAGGTCATGGACATTTCCTCAAGATAATTAGATCTTTTATGATAGACTAGATTTCCTCAAGCTCCCGGTACCCAGTAACTATACCATATGTCATGAAAATACGTTGAACGCATAAAATTTCAGTATTGGAATATTAGTAGGATTGATAAAATAGAAAAACATGACAGTCATTAAAAAAAAACATGATTTGTACTAGGGACTCACACATTGGAACCAAAATTGTCTCGTACTGTGCGGTTTCAAAGCAGTTTCCTTCCGCGACGCTCAGACTGAGCTCAGACTGTGGAATGAGCTCCCCACCGTGGTTTTCCAAAGGGCAGCATGGGGTTCTTCAAAAAGAGTGTGAAAAGATTTCTACAGGGTCGGCAATGCGTAAGTGATCCCTGATGTTGCAAGTCCATAGGCTACGGTAACCGCTTACCATCAGATGGGCCAAATGCTGCTACCTTAGTAGTATAAAAAAGGTAAATACACTGAAAAAAATGGACTATAAGTGACTACAAAATTTTATTTAACCGTAACACAAAATTTTGTAGTCACGTTTAGTCCATTTTTTTTCAGTGTAAGACTGATTTTGATCGTAGTATCCCCAGAAACCAAAGGGCGAAAGTCTGAAATAAAATAAAATTATTAATCCGATGGATAAACCTTTTGAATTGGGTTCGGCAATCACTTCAATAGAAGAGATACTTAGATTTGGCAGTTCAAGTGATGTTATACCCGAGCTCCCTTATTTTTTATCGTTATTACACTCAGCCACCGTTACGATCTTACTTGAAAATAAGACTACGCTTACTATAGGTACTTACTCTCTGAAAATCTTTTGCCTTATTCTTTATACAACGTGTTTTGGAAAGGATATAACTATACGCATAACGTTGCTTCCAAGTTTTTTTTTTTTTTTTTCTTTTTTAGTTTTGGCGTCACACGGCTTGTGTATTTTGCCATTTTCCAGTAATATTATAAGTTCTAGTCACAATAAATCACTTTCACATAGTCCTCAGTCAGTCACCGTCCATAAAAGTCATGTTTTAGTACAATGGTGGTAAATTGTACCAAAATTTTACACGGATTTCTTGAGACAACTTGAAAAGACACGATACACATAATTCATTTCATTTCACTTCATTGTGCACATGGATTGATCTTTATTGGATAAAATACCACCGATTATATGCAATAAAACTCAAAAAACACGAATTAAAATGAAAATAAAAATAAAAAAGCAACGTCACTCTACAAGTTCCCGCCAAAAAGTCATGCTTCCAAGTTTATTGAATAAAATCATAACATACTTGTCGCCGCTCAATACGGGGTATTATCTTTTCACGCCCTTTCTAATCCTTACTATGTATGAATGTTTGTTACTCTTTCACGCAAAAACTCCTGAACGGATTTGGATGAAATTTGGCACACAGATAGAATATATTCTGGATTAACACATAGGATACTATTTATCCCGGGAAAACATATGATCCCTCGGGAATGGCGGTGAAACCGCGCGGGACAGCAAGTATTATTATAAAATTTTCTCTTTCGTGATCTGTGCGCCTAGTACCAATGAAGTCGTATACTTTTATGGATATACCCTTTTCGTTACATTTTATCTTTATATATAAAATTCTTCTGCACGTGTGTATGTCACTGAACTCCTCCTAAACGGCTGAACCGATTAGAATGAATTTTTTGTATGCGTTTGGGTGGCGTCCTGGATGGTTTCGATTCACAAATCAGCCCGGCAGATGGCGCTGTAGGGTAGGGTAGTGTAGGGTAGAGTAGGGTAGGGTAGCACCACGCGAACGAAGTTGCGCCGGGCAGCTAGTATTTTATAAAACGCAGTTTCTCGGTTTTTCAATTAGTATACTTAGAACTCGAGAACATACACAAATATGCACAGATTTTGATAGGGTTTTAGAAAGAAAGAAAAAAGATTTATTCAGAACAACACACAACATTACATTAAGGACAGTACAAAATATAAAAACAAAATTAAAAAAAAATAAGAACAGAAATTAAAAAACTAAACAAAAATGAAATTATTGCGTGATGCCAGCGAATAGGTCTCGACTCAACATTGTGCTTAGGTCTGTAAAAAACGAACCCTCGCGCTGGTTTTCAATCGAGGCCCACGTTCATGACATCACGAACATACAGTTTCACAGTTATCTAGAGGCCTAATTTAGAGAGGTTTATAGCTTTTATCATTGCACTTTGATTCAAGAGAGCTGCGGAGTGACTGATGCAGAATAATATGCGTGTGGCGCCGCACCGGGAGTATAGGCTAGAATAACAATCGTTTCTCTCAACTTTCACAAACAGACAACTAACTTAAGTAAGCCTAGATTAAGTTAAATTGAAACTTACTGTATGACATGCGCTATGCAAAACATGATTAAATTGAACCAAGTACCCAAGAACCCTGCCGTTAATCGGAAGCAGCGGCAGGCTTGAGGAAATTTTCTATATATAGATTGTATTTTGTACATATTTGTTGTGAATCAAGTTAAGTAAACAATCGTAGTGAGACGAAATCTCACAAAACATGACTGTTAGTCTAAGAGACATTCATATAAGTCAGTTTGCTCCCTCGTTGGGGTGGGGTACCCCGATCGATAGCAACCCTTGAAATTTGTAGGGATGGGGTGAGCGTAAACGAGACGAAATTTTACGGAGCCAGTATGCCGTGAAGTCGTAATGCTGTTTATTTTGCAACAAGAGTGTGCTGCTGAACTGTAGGTTACAAAATGGGGTGGATTTTATAATGTATGTTAGCAGAGATCTTGTGTGAAATGCTTGGGTAGAACAAAGCATATTTGGGCTTTGCCGTTACGCCGCGTAATTAGTTACAGGAAATTCGGTAAGGGGTAACTTACGCCGAATTTCCTCGTTCTTGTCGAAATCTTAAACAAGGCATGGTCTCGCTTATTTGTATCTTTGTATATTAACATGAAATTCAAATAATCCAAAATACTGTGTTTATATCACATGTTACACATCCAGATAACAGCGACAAAGTAACCTCAAGAGAGGAACCAGAGCCAAAAACTACTACATTTATGATATCAATGTGTTATTTACGGTATACGTCTGGGCACAACATGCATTTGGCTGGATTTGCAGCGTAACCATGTCCTGCTCAAGGATGAAAAAGCCATCCGAGTCCAATCACATTCTAATCAAAAAGGAATGTAACAATGTGTCTACGGTCAGAATGAATACACACAGTTCTGGATTGGATTAGTAAAGAGATTGTTTGCAAGAAGAGCACGATGACGAAGCCTTAGATGGAAAACGCTTACTCAGAAGAGAACTATTTATTCACTCTGACCTTGAAAGTCCCTAGATTGTAAGAGTCAGTAAATACAGACGCCGGAAACAATTTCCACACCCTTATGCTTTACGCATTATAAATTAGGATACAAAGCGCTGTGTCCGTATTTTCGGTATGTCAACAACGTACGGGTGAAAATTTTCCCGGCGTCTTGTGGTTCGGTGTAAAAAAGTGGATGGTGGAATAAGGTTGAACTAAGTTCAAATTCAAATTCAAATTTAAAAAGCATTTATTCAATTTAGGCCCTGATAAGGCACTTATGAATGTTAACAAAAGCTTAGCTAAGCTAAGTTAAGCTTCAACTAAACTGTAAAGCCCTATGATTTGATTAAATACGCGACGATAGAACCAGAAAGCTAATGAGAATTATCCTCTTCAATTTATTAAAAGAGAAAATTCCATAAGACAACTACCTTATTAACTTACTTATTTTCTTTCTTTCTTTCTTACATAATAGGGAAAAGATCGTTTCAAAAAATCCTGTATCATAGTCATAACACACTTGTGCATAAAGTTTCTAAAAGTTTCGTTCCTGAAAAGGATCTATAGGTCATTAGTGGACATTTCTGACCTAAAATCATATTGAGAATTTCTAAGTTGTTAACGATCCATTTAAACATCGAAGTGAACATCGAAAACATTAAAAATATAAATTCACTTTTCACATTCCAGTCTTTACCGCAAGATATAACAATAAATTGCTAACAGTTTTGGAGATTTATGACTTAAACGCACCTACATAAAAACGTGTTCAACGAAACGATATATATTTTATTAGGCAATAAACTAAACTCGTAAATCGATTGTCCAACAAGAGCCCGTGATGTTTAGATATGCCGCGATCTTCCGTCACTGATTCGGTTTCATGATGTTTCCTGTTGGGAATAATTGCTTCAATGGAACCGTTGAATTTATACATAAGATAAACAGTCATGTAAATCCTGCAATGAGCTTGTGCTTTCGGTGAAGGAAATCATAGCACGGTGGTAGGGTACTTTGTAGTACCCATCCGGCTGGCTACCATCCTCAAGTAAAAAATCTGTCGCCAAGCACCTATTGGTGTGTTCCGACGGCTGCATTTGAGAGCCAGTTCCTTCTAGGCTTTGTGTACTTACAATCCTTCGGCCACATCATCTTACCTTTACTCCACCGTACTTACCATGGTGAGATTCTGGTCAAACACAGGCCTATATATAGTAAAAATAAATGTACTTAGTCGTAAGCTTGTTTATGTACCTTAGTGCGCGGATTGAGAAACGGTACCCAAAATCGTATCAAGTCTTGCAGCTTTCCAATTAATACTTCGTTGCGCCAGACAGATGCCACTTAGAACTTCTCCCAAATATCGAGGTACGATTTTGAATCTACTTTTCCTCAAATTATTTTCCTCATTTAATGGAATCTAACTTTGATGTGCAGCCAGAAAAAAACCTGTAGTTTCTAGTTCGGTTGTTAGCTGTAACCACAAAGCATTTGTCTTGTTCGGAACTGAGCTAAGGCATAGGCCTTAGCTTATATAGAAGAATTTCTTCTATATAAGATGATTTTCGAGATCCAAGAGTAATTGCACCATTGCATATATATTTTATGACAGCTCATCGACACTAAAATCTTAATAATGAAGATATTCGTTATCTTAAGGGTCCTAAAATACGCACTTTTATAGTTAATAGTGGAGATAATTAAGTGTTATTGCTTTATCGACGATTAAATAGCCTTCTTATAAAGTTGCTTCAATATAATGGTCGATAATAAACTTTATGAGATCAAGTTATCATTTTCAAAGTTGTTTCTAAAAATAATCTTATTTAGGTCTGTGACCTTTAATTAGATCGTCGCTAAAATCATGTAATGTTCACTCAGATATTTGCTTTGACACCTCCTTATCACGACGTTAATCTTTACACAGCTCTTTTAACATCAAAATCAAGAGAAGCATGTATCAAAAACAGTTACCATCCGTAAAGAAATGGGACACATCTTTAGGGACCAAGGTTTATATCCTCGCAAAATATTTGGGCCTTTTGGTCCATAGCTCGAGCAGTTTTACTACCAACAAACTGAAACGGGCAACCCTTTCGTAAGTTATTATTGTTTAAATGCTGTAAGGAACTTTTCACATTTGAATTCGGAACTTTAATGGGCGTTTGAATGAGTTGGACGTATTTCACTCGGCCTAGAAAGGTCTCTCTTTATCAGAGCGAGATTTCGCAAGGATTTATTGGGGATTTTGCCGTTTAGTTATTCTAGTAAAAATGCTACTATTGCGTTTGCATCTAAAATTCCGAGGGCAGCAATTCGTTCCATAAGTATTCTGCGAAAGACTGTGCTAATTTCTATACAGGATTTTCATTCGCAAACGCGGTCGGAACGTTTGCTAACGTGAATTATTTACATTCCAGGTACTGTAAGTGAGAACGCCTTTTAGTTGGGTGCCAAATAGTCATCCAATTAAATTATTTAAGATAATGTTGTTTCCTTTTTATTGTTGTACCTGTTTTATTTAACTAGAAATTATTTTTGTTTACCTATAGGCGCGAGTAACATAGTCCTTCTTCGCAGTGTACAAACGTATTTACGTCTATATTAATTAGTTCTCTAACACTACATTCTAAAAGAGTATTGGTTACGTACCAGGTAGATTTATTTATCAAGTTTCCAGAAAGTCAATATATTTTTTACATTTTACAGGGAAAGTTTCTCAAGGAGCAACCTTGTACCCACAATTATACTGTACACATGTAATCGAGTCTAAGAACGCTTACGTTTGTGACATGTAATACAAATGTATTTTAAGGGTATCGCTCGTAAATCATGTAGGCAATGGCTATTTATTAGATATAGGTCCTTAGCCAAGTTTTGTTAAGAATAAACTGGGAGATCTCTAAATATTATATTAGAAAAACGGCAACGACATCTTACTAGATAGGTATGTATAAGTTATTCCTTACTTGCTGCCCTGTGGCAAAATTATATTAAAAATTTGCTAGATACGCTAGATATGGCATACTTTGCCCAGCCCACTAATCGGGGCGTTATACACCTACAAAGTGTCTAGGAGATATGGCTTCTACACCTACACAGTCTAGCTATGCTCTATGGTACTAAACGGCATAGGTGGACACTTCTAACCGTCTATCTAAGGTGATTTAATTCATATTTTATTTTCACATACCTTAAAACAACTCCCTAATGCAAAGCCACTCGGTATTCTATGCGAAAATTTTGATAAGGCATCGGTAATATTCTTAGAACGTGATCTATAATATCCTACGTCAGGAATCGGGTAATATATCGCGTAATGGCAATCCTTTGGATTTATGAGGCAATCCTTCTCTCCCCATTTTTATCTACAATTCATTGGTACTTGCAGTCACCGAAGAAGCGTTACTATAACTTGAAGATTGTTAGGTATCGAAGATAAAGCTGGTGATTTTAGTAAGGTCTCTTGGAAGGATGGGTTCATTAAATAAACCATATCCTTATTATATTATGTCTGTGGCTGAGAGTCAAATTAACGACCTATGGCGTGCGTGTCACAATATTTATTTTCTTGTTCTTTTTTGTCTGTATCTATACGTACGTATATTTTCTATTATTAATATATTGGATTGTCCAAAAAATATTAATTAAAAAATGTAGCCTTGTTGATTTTCTTGCCGGATTCTTCTCAGTTGAAGGCCGAGTTCCGAACCGGTGGTAGCTTCAGCAAATGCTTTCTGGGGCCTAAATTAAATAAATGGCCTTTACTTTGACGTTATCCTATCCTTCACGTCAACCGGACCGTCACTGTCACAGAACAGTATCTATTCCGTGGTCACTGTAATGCTAATATCCATCTTATTATTATTAAAACTGAAATATTCAGTCAATAAGGGGTTAACATATATTTTTATCCTGTATTTACGGGATATAACAATGGATATTTCAATAAAACTCCGGACTCAAAGTAATCGTCTTTATTACGAGGTTTTCTTTCCTACTGACAGCCACCTGTCAAACGTCAAAGTTCACAGATAACACAAAAGTAGCGCTCTACATACATTACACTTTTATACGTATTTACCATGAGGTTATCTTTCCATAGAGTTTTATAGAGTTTTGTTCAAAATACATGTCAAATCGTGTATTTAAGGTTCAAATTAGTTCGAATTATCAACAGCATCATAGAATCGAGGGGTTCTTATTTATGCGTGTCTACCTATGGTCTCATCTGAAGAGTTTAAAGAAAACTCATAGGTAGAGGGTTGAAGGAAATTACTCATTAATTACTATTACAAAAATTCTGTATAAAATCACGTGGAAAAAACGATATAGTGATAAACAATATGCTTTATCAAATCAAATTTAAAATTATTATTTTTCTTTAGGGTATGAAACCTCTACAAATAGTTTGACAGGTATTTTGAACAAACTCTATGGTAAGAAAACTCCTCATTTAATGAGCAGGTAATTAATTAAAAAAACATATATTAAATTGTGTACTTTAATTAAACACATACGCCATTGCCCATATAAACGAATATTTTAATCTGGTTTGGATTATACCAGATAAACAACATTGTCGGGATATGATGTCAATAGTGAACTTATTAAAAGTTTCAGTTTCACATAGCTTACTATACTTTAGATTTTATTGATATCTAAAAATCCCCGATTTCGTCACTGACTCACCGATGATCATCAAATCAGGAAGTACCGTCCTGAAGTCCTAGAAAGCTGAAATTTGGTATTGCTTGTTAAAAAAATTGGAACTTTGAAAAAAATGTAATAATAAGAAACTTACTAAAAGAAGTGAAAGAAGAACAAATCCCTCCAAAAACATCCCGCCAAGACGAGACCATGTGGCTCGCACTGTCAAAAAGTTATCAGATCTCATGTAGAGCCAAGCTTATAACTCTACACGGCCTAACTCTACAAGCCCTAATTTCACAAACTCTACCAACCGTAGTTAAAATATGGGGCATTTTACATGAAAATGTTTTTGGAGGGATTCCTATATTTCACAATATTTAAATTAAATCATGAATATAAAATCTGGAAGGTAGCTATAATAAAATAACTTTCAAACCCTTTCAATAAAGGCTTCTCTAAGACTAATAAAGAAGGATCAAGTTATTTTACAGCAAGATTGCGGTTTAATCTATATTATGAAATACATAGTCTTCGCCCGCCTCGCTGCAAATTGCTTTCGTTAAATTTATTATATGCTAGTCTAGGGGAATCTTATTAAAGAAAAAAAATCTTACTAAGATATAGGTTCATAAATATAATTGGGTAAATAATATATAATTCTATTTAGTCCGTCAGTTAGATTATCAAAAAATAATGGAGACGTATATTTTTTTATCTTTTCTATATTTTTTTATGAATTGTGACGTCACGCGGTACTTTAAAGGGATATATCTTCATAAATAAATAAATAAGTGTCCAATATTTTTTGATAATCTAACTGAAGGACAAATTTTTTTTTTAGGTAAGTAGCAAAATTATGATTGCTCAGTGATAGTAATGTCTATTGTCCATGTCGTGGCGGAGGTCTTGGGTTCGAATCCTCAATATGCTTGAGCTAAGGAAACCATTGCATGGTGGTAGAGTAATTTTTAGTACCTGGTTACTCTGAAGTATAAAATCACAAAGCTCTACATGAAGTTCCCTTTTTACCTTCGGCCACATTTGCCATGATTGTGGTCAAACACAGGGTAAATAAATAAAATAGAAAAAGACCAGACCAGTGGGCAGGGAGCATACGCGTCAGCTTGGCTATCCAAAGAGGAAATGCTGCCAGCCTTCTGGGACCTTGCCGTTAAACGGAAGCAGGAAATTTTCTGTATATAAATTGTAATTCGTACAATATTTGTTGTAAATAAATAGAAAAATATTTATCCACACTTCACTAAATAAGTTACACAATTATTTGCTTTATAAGCAGGAAAACCTGATATTTTCCTCAAAACGAAGAATATAAAGAAATTGTATTATCATTTTAAGTAGGGGTATTGGAGTGGGTTAAATACGTTACCGTTTTCCTTTCCTTTCTAATCGCGGTGTGAAAAAACGAACGTAGCCAGAAAAAGAAATCGTACGTTTATTCTAAGTAAACGAATTTGAATAAAGAATCGGGTACACTGCCAGTTATCTTTTGTAAAATCTTTTGGTCTGTGCTTGACTACAAATTCCCCACGGTAATGATGTGGCCGAAGGTTGTAAGCACACAAAGCCTAGAAGGAACTGGCTCTCAAGTGCAGTTTTCGGAACACCTATATTTCTTGGCGACACACTTTCAACTTAACTGATTTTGAATTTGAATGCGAACATCTATGTGTGTGTCACACGTGTGTTAATTTTTTTTTTATTCCACTATGGTGGCAAACAAGCATACGGCCCGCCTGATGGTAAGCAGTTACCGTAGCCTATGGACGCTTGCAACCGCAGGAGTATCACTCGCGCGTTGCCGACCCTGAAGAAATCTCTTCACACCCTTTTTGAAGAACCCCATGCTGTACTCCATTGGGAAAACCACTCAGTTCTGTAACAATAGCATGCATTTTCATGAAATTTGGTATATTTTTCCTTTCGTTCCTGGAAGGACAAACCTGGGAACGCGGGTTATTCACGAGGGAAAACAAATTATATAAGTAACTTACCTACCACTGTGTTTTATTTTGTCAATCCAATATTTTAACAAACATCAAACACTTAAAATGTTATTAAAATAAACGTTAACAATTAAAATAATTCTATAGCACCCACCATTACATTATTTCAGGAACATGAAAGCCTTTCTTGAAATTCAGTCGCAAAGGCGAGGCCGCTAACTACATTATAATTAGAAATACTTCCAGGAATTCCACTAAATGTGGTACATTTAAATGACTACAAGCAAGCCCAAAATTACTTGTAATTAAGTACTTAAGTGTTTGTAATCAAGTTTAAGTATTATTTAAACAACGTTTTATGTACATTTTCCATGGAAATAAGCTTTTCGACGCGCAAAATAAACCAAAAAATCTCCATTTGAAAGGCCGCAGGCGGCTGCATGACATGTAGGTTCAATTCCCATCCAAAACAAATGTTATATGTCTAGCTAAGTGTATGTAAACATATACAACATATAACGGAAAGGGTAGGTATATTAATAATATTAGCAACTGACGTGAAAAGTAGAGACTACTTGTAGTGCAGTGGCTCGTTGCTTATGATTTGAATTCAATTAACAGTCGTCCTTAGGCTACGATAACCTCTTACCATTAAGCGAGCCGTAATACTCGATTACTAGCTAAGAAGTATAAAACAATTAAAACATTATATAGTACAAGCTCTACTAAGATGACCGTGCATGAAGAAATGTGTCTAAAAAATCTGAAAAAAAGAGAAAATTAACTGATGCTAGTTGTAAAAAGCTCATCTAAAACTTGCAATGATAACCTCAAACAAACCTCACACGTTATATTGAGAATAACATCATATGAAAAATTATGGTATTATGAAAAGGTCAGAGATATCAGCGACAAGATATATGTTGAGACATGTCTGGCATACGGCACACTTTTGTCACGTTGTACGAACCCTCATATTTCGCTTTGTCACTCTTGTTTTATGTAACATGTGTAATACAGGTTCTGGGTGTAAATCTGTGTTTTTACGACACTAGTTTACGCACTGTGGTTTACCTGCGTCCCTGAAGGATCTTTAGAGGTGATCAGAGGGTTTCGTGTTCACCAATATGGAGGTGCAACTTGGACGACACTTTCTTTTAAAAGAGAAGATCTTCTGCCAGGCTGGTCAGGCCCGCGATCCTCCTGTACATGTTGGACACGTGTACCTCTACCATGAGTTTTCTACACTAACGTAATCTACACTCGCTAGCAACTACGGTGATACATTTTGTATGAAATGTTTCCAAAAGGGTCCACTAGAGGCGGTGCTGGTCATACATAATATTCACCGTAGTCGCTAGTGTGTGTAGATTACGTTAGTGTAGAAAACTCATGGTAGATGTACTGTATATATACTGATCGTCGAATAAACTTCGTAAGCGCGATGCAGGATGTTGTGGCGCCATCTATTTTTCAGCGTGTGGACTATCTTAGTGTGACTGATAGATGGCTATAGATATCGCTACTGATCTAAGATTTTATCAGGACAAAAAGTATCGAATATGTTAGTGTTAGTCGTTTCTAGGCTATAATCTACCTGTGTGGCAAATTTTATCACGATTGGTTGTGCCGTTAAGATGTCGAGAGCTTTCAAACAGACTCACTTTTGCACTTATAATATTTGTAGCGACCAACTACATAATGAAGTTCACACGCCGATAGATAGATGGCGTGGCACCATATTATCCTGCATCGCGCTTATAAGTTTTCTCGGCAATTTGCATATATACAACTGTCCGACATGTAAAGTTGGACCGCGGTCCTCAGGCACGATGATCCAGCCTGGCGGAAGATCTTCCCTTTTAAATGGAGTTGTCATCCACCTTGCTGCTCCATAATATTAGCATTATATGGAAGGACAAATTTTAATAATAATCATTACCATACAGATAGAATGAATAGAGCGACTGTACTTAGTGTATGTGACGTGAGCACGGTTAAGGTATGTGCGCTGTCTTGAAAGGTGCGCGTTCATAGTTTCAATTGATCGACAAAATAAATATCCTGGAACATAGTATCTAAATCTGTTCCAAAATTGATGATATAATATATCATTTTCTCGTTACGTACGATTATACAGCGATAATCCTAAAACTACAGTATGAGGGTATCGATATATCATTATTCGATAAACAAATGTAGATCCTAACTAATATTATAAATGCGAAAGTGAGTTTGTTTGTTTTTTACGCCTTCACGCCTGAACTACTCAACGAATCGTCATGAAATTTGGCATGCAAATAGCCTATGGTATGGAGAAGGTCATAGGCTACTTTGTATCCCAGGAACGCGGGTGAAACCGCGGTGGACAGCTAGTATTTTTGCGTTATGTTCCAATTTAGATATCTCTAAGCTGTATATTGTAAATAAACAATAATTTTATTTGTAAATATTTACTCGCAAGCACAAAATTAACTTACACTGAATTGAATAGTTTATTTTTCGCCGTTTCACTCGCATTGCCGAAGGATCTCATGTGTTCTCGCCATAAAAAGTACCAATGTTTTATTTTAGGGTATTTATCTATGTGTGATGTTGAATCCAAATCTGTTCAGCCATGACTATGACATGATTGAGTAACAAACAAACAAACTTTCGCATTTATAATGTTGCTAGATGTATCCCGCGGTTTCACCGGCATTTTCGGGACAAAAATACCTATAGTATCCTATAATACTCGGAGATAATGTAGCTTCCTATTAGTGAATGAATTTTTCTAATCCGACTGGTAGTTCCAGAGATAAGCCCGTTTAAACAAACAAAAAAACTCTTTTCGCTTTATTATATACTGGGTGTAACGATAAGGATACATGCGAAAGGGATGAATACTACATCAGGTACAGAATCTCTATAAAAAGTTTTTGCTTCCAAGTTTATTGAGTTAAAATCATAACCAACATGACCAACATGGTCACCGCTCAATGAGGGTCTTTATCATTTTGCGTCCCTTGCTAATATTAATATAAAATTTTCAGTTCCGCGATCTGTGCGCCTAGTACCAAAAAAGTGGATTACTGAAATGTACCCTTAAAATATACCCTTTACATATTTTATAGTACATACCCCCTCTTTTTCTACTGAGATTTTCTATAGTGGCCACCTTCACCAACCTCTCGGTCATAAAAGACGGCACACTATACCAGGCAACCCCTTACGAGGCGTCTGGGACCATCTGCGGTAGGTCACGCCGCCAGAGTACTCGCCCCTGGTACTCAAGAGAAAATGTGAGTCGCACCGTGATCACTCACTACCATTTGTCCAGAATGGTACCGGAGCAGTCAAAGTCGCTCACCACACGCACCCCAGCACGCCAGCACTAGCATGAGCACTAACGTAAAAATACGCAGTAGTAAGTGTTATATTTTATAGTACAGTAGTACCCAATTAATATGGCTTACCGATGTACCTGCGCAGAAGATACATTTTCAAAGCGCGGGAAACGCTATTGGTCGGCAGCTGCCGCCATGTTAGCGCGCGCCGTGCGGAGGGGCGTCATTTGCGAGTGAGACGGAACTAGCAGCTGCAGTGTATTATGAACCTTATAGTAGTGATCTAAGGTTGATTGTAAGTTTTAAGCATTCTTTCGTTAATCTTCGGGGCCATACTTTCTTTTCTGTGCGAACGAAGATTCACGACGCGCCATATAAGTTGGGTAACACTGTATATGTTTATGCCGTTTTGAGTACCATTGGACGCTAGGGAACGTATGAAGGCTTTATGCATAACGACGTTTCCCGAAACGGTCCGGGAAAGGACGAACCGCATCATGTCCAAATTCAAAATCGCTGTCAATCATTCAAAAAAATATTTGAAACACATAGCACACGTTTGAAGAAAATTATATAATCTCCTGGGAATCTCACGCTGTCACACCTTCACCGCACCACATCGCCCCGGACCTAAGGAACAAGTTGCTTGCTGTTTAAGAGGTGAGGGCATAGGCCTTATTTTCCTTAGCGTCTTTGAGGCACTCAATTTTAAATTCGCGCATCCGGATCAACAGTATAGATAGATAAATAGTGATACTTACTGGAGATCCATCCCAGTTTCGCTCTTGTAATGTATTGTATGTAGATAAAGTTTGAATTACGGTGTAAATTGCATTATAGTACATTATGATACATGTGTGCAAAGTTGGTTATTAACACTCGAGGTGGTATTAAGATAAGTGAGCCGAGAGTGTAATAATCAATACACACGCGTGTTGTACGAACTTTTTCAACACACTTGCGAGGAAAAAAACAGACTTGTATTTTTTAAGTAGATTTTTTGATAGTTACCAACCACACAATAAGAACGTTATCAAACATGGCGCTCAAGTTTTTTTTTGACAGCGGTGAACTCAAAGGGTGAACTGTCTATCTTACCCGTTTAAATTAAGAATGCTTGGTCCTACACACATATCACTTGCAGTGAGGTACAAACTTATCATAATCGGGATTATACATATCATAAAACTGTGCGGTAATGTAAAGTAAAAAGCACTAGTGCGTAATAAGCTGCATTATGATACTAAAGACGGTGCAATAAATGTGCGTCCATGCAGACAGAAATTGCATTTTATTTATAAATTCAAATTCAAATGTTTATTGCATTTTTCATGTGTAGATAAGATGACAAATATTAATTAATACACAACATGAAACCCTGTTAGAGCAAAGCAAATAAATAGGTACAGTATAATATAAACTTATTAAAATTAAAATTATGGTTATACTTAAATTACTTAATTTTACATATACCGCGACTATAAGAATGTTTGTCCTAAGAAGGAATCGAGCCCCCAACCTTGAAGCAGTCAGAGTATCTAGTCCCAGCACAGCAACAGATTCTTCTACGACGTGTTTATTTGTATAACCAAGTTTCCGAGCGATAACAAACACTCTGGATCATTTTTATCGTCCATTTTGACGTATAAAACCAATCTAAACAACATAAGTGCTTGTTGAAACATACTGACCGTTGTATACCAAACAATATGCTAACAAGGTTACGTCAAAAATGTTTTACAAATTATGTAAGAAAATGTATGGATCATGTAAAAAATCGCAAGGAATTTTCTACGTCTATTTAAAATGAGAGCGGCGGAAAACTAGGCTGTCTAACACGTCACTTCCCGTCGTTTTGCCGTTTATATTTACAGTTTACTAGATGAGTAAGTAACAAATATCAGAAGGTATGAGCCGCCCTCCGCGACGCAGCTGTGTGCAATCGAGAGCATCAAGATTTTACACTGCTGTAACTTCCAATATAGGCACAATATTAATCTTTACTGTTCCGTGGGTAATCCATTAAACACCATCCATATATACCACAGAAATATGATTTTGCTCTGTGCTTTACACAGTCGGTACCTACGCGTTTTCCTACTCGGAGAGGAGGCGTGGCGTGCGGTATCGCGCTCTTCCACGTTACTGGTACATATACAACACACATGGCTGATGATGGCTTCGCAGTTTTGTGATTGATGTGACATTTTTCATCCATTTGATGGTCTTGCAATCGATACAATTACTAAATTGATCGACCAATCAAATAATAGGATGATCAATTCTCGATTGTAAAATTTAAAGAAAGTCTCGTCCTTATTAATCGAAATAGTCTATAAAATATAAGGATGGCAAAGAGACTTCTTAAAAAAATCTGTAAGCATCCGCTAAAAAAGATTTTTAAATTCCACCCCTAAGGGACAATGGATAAACGCAAGGCGAAAACTAGTTCAAAAATTCAAATATATTTATTTAAATAGACCTTTGCAGACTCTTATGAACAGTCTGAGTCCAATACTCTAATACCGGTTCGGACCGTTCAGAAGGTTGCATTTGCTGAGAAGAGCCGGCAATAAACTCAGCAATTACACTTCAATAGAATATAATTGAATTCAACAGAGCTCACAAACGGGTTTGAGCCCCTCAGTCTGAGGAGAGCCTTTGCCTCCTTATGTGTGTTCTACCGCTTGTACAACGGACAGTGTTCTGTAGAATTGTTTAAATTATGCCCTTCTACCATCGCAACTCTCGCCATCGATAGGGAGTCCATCCTCACATATTGAAACCAGAATTGTTTCGAACTGTGCGGTCTCAAAGGAGCTTCCTTCCGCGGACGCTCAGATTGTGGAATGAGCTCCCTGCCGTGGTTTTCCCAATGGAGTACAGCATGGGGTTCTTCAAAAAGGGTGTGAAGAGATTTCTGCAGGGTTGGCAACGCGTGAGTAACACCCCTGGTGTTGCAAGCTTCCATAGGCTGTGTTAGCCGCTTACCATCAGGTGGGCCGTATGCTTATTTGCTACCTAAGTAGTATAAAAAAAAACATAATATTTAAATTCTGATCTCACTGGCAACAATTAGTTTATAATAAATAAGCCTGACGAACTTTACCATTTGGTCACCCAACTCCTTGAACAGCTATTGTTCCACATATAGGCTAAATTAGTCCGTAAGCACATCCCTTGCCACAGTCTGCTGAAACTAAAACAATAGTGATTCGTCAACGCTACTCTAGCACAAAGTACAAAAGGGAGCACACAGGCCCTCGATAGCTGAGGGCTCGCGAATAAGGCGGCGGAGGGTGTAAGTAGTCGTATATGGTAGAGTCAGAACTCTATGTTTTTAAGATAAGAAGTGTTTCGTGCAATTTGTGCGTTTTTTTTAATTAATGGGCAGGCTTCAAATAGTTCTTTTTTTAATTTAAAAGCAATCAAAGATTACATCCGAGTATTATTAAATAAGCTAAGTAAATAATTTAATAATAATATTGTGGGTAAAATCCTTCTTATTAATGTATGCCATCTGAAAAAGTAGGTAATACGTAGTAACTATTTAGTAATCTGTGGTAATACGGTGAGTTACAGCAGCTACCGGTACATGCACTTCAGACGACCGTCTTCTGACATTAAAAAACTACCAGAATTCCGTACAAAATTAAACTTGAAGATTTATCACAGAGTACCTACAATTGATTTATATTTGACTTTGTTTCTACGAGCGAAATATGCCAAATAAAAAAAGAATTAAACATCGTTAAACTCGTTAGATTAAAAGCACACCTGTTGCATGTTTGTAGTAGATACTTAATTTAGATACTATGTTTATTTCATTTAGTGTTTGCAAACTCGGTATATAAATCTAAACATTTGTTGAAACATTTTTTGTAAGTAAATCTAAAATCCCTTGATTTGCGGCTAAAAAATAACAATAGATTTCTATTGTTTTCCTCGCCCGCGCGGATCGTCAAACAGTCAAAGGATTATGAAAAACATGAGATGTATCTGAATCCAATGTAAGTGAACGAAAAAGAATGTCAGACGCGCGCGTACGTAGAGACCGGTCTGCGCCCACGACAACTGTAATGCAATAAGTTACTCCACCAATATGCAGCATCGTTACATGATCGCTACAGATACAGACTCGGGCTGCAGAGAGGTTGAGTCGCCGATTGAGAAGTGCACTTGTATCGATGCAGTACCAATGTTGAATCGATAAAAATCCCTTCCAGCGTGTTTTTGAAACACGCTGCTGCATCGAAGCTGGACGCGGTGGACTCTCAACAACGAAATAATGAATAAACTCTGCTCTGTGCTCTGATGTCAACCATATGTCAGATTTGAAATTTAGAGGATATATTCCTTGAGTACCCTAGAGATGCATTAAGAAAGGATTTCAAGAACCTCCAAGGTGGAAAAGTAGAGGATCTGGTAAACGTACGGGTTCGGAAGCTAGTTGGCTTACAATACTCTACTATCGCAAAAGCAAATACATATTTAAAAGTGTGGACCGTCAGTTTAAAACATCGATAAATTAGGTTCTTTTTATTATCAATATCAAATGTCGTTCTCATAGAGTTATATCAGATAAGAATCGATAAATTTATCGATACATCCATGCTCCCAGCGCTACTTCGACATACGGAGAAATTTTTATACATAATCTAGCTATAATGTTGCTCAATTGATTTTATAAAGTTCGGTATTGTAAATCGGATCGTAATCGGAATGTGTGTACATTCCATTGTTTACATGAACGAGATATAAGAATGTGAATAGTAGGAGTGGAATTATAAACATTATTCATTCAATCCACTCGTTATTAGCTTTCGCTCCGATCTTGAATGGGAGAGGAATAAATTACGTTTGTTTATGGATTTCATACAAATATTTAGCTTGTAATTTGTTCAGGCTTTTGAGAAATTGGCCGATTGATTTTATATGCCGGTGTAAGCTTGAAATACGAGTGTTTTTAGGGTTTCGTATCTAGTTTTTCGGAGATAAGAGCCGATAATTGAAACTTGCTACTGTGGAGTGAACATATGAAAACAAAAAAATATTTTTGTTAAATTTTTATATTTTTATATTTTTAATACAAGCTTTTTATGGTAACTGTACTTTTTTGTTGACTATACTTGCATTGTCATCCAATATACTAATGTATACCAAATTTCAGCTCAATCGGACATTGGGAAGTGTATAAAACTTAACTTGCAAAATTCCATTACAGACAACGAGACAGGTGAAACTAAATAAAAGCTTGTAATAAAAAAAAGGTTTTTTTTACTTTAAGTGCTGTTTTTTCCTTGTAAATATCGCGTATGAATTTTGGACAACCCTATTGATTGTATCGGCGTTATCAACGGAGCCGGGAATGGGCCCGAACGCTATTGACGCTGAGACGGAACGGAAGACTTACAATGCGAACATGAAAGTTTGTGATGAACTTTGATCTTGTTTTTCTGCGAAACTGTTGGGTTTCCGGCTATTGTTCCTTGGCTATGAAATAACACATAGGTTACCATTTAATAAGAATACATTTATTAATTTCAAACAATTAAGTTCATCATACATTTATGAAAAATTCAAACGATTCACTGTAAAAATATCCTGGTACATTCTTCACACATGACTATCTGATCAAAATTCATATTCAATTCAAAATCATTTATTCAAATAGACCATTCGCAGGCACTTATGAAAAGTCTAATACTCTAATACCGGTTCGGAAGGTTGCATTTGCTGAGAAGAGCCGGCAATAAACTCAGCAATTACTCTTTTCGAAACAAGCTTAGATTCATTACCTAATATTTACATTCTAATCGCACTGACAACAAACCCGACCCCAAACTAAGCAGAACTTTTACTATGGGAACCAACTAGTATGTGGATTACGTAACTTTTTTGTAATCAAATTCAGATAGAAACTACCTCTTGATCAGTAAAAATATTACAAAATCGAAAATGGTTACATTTGCAATGAAGCACTGTTTGCATTTTCAGTTACTAGAATGTAAAAAAATATCCAGAAAATCGCTATACCGAACCGGTTTCAATTCGAAAATAATTTAAATTCATTGCAACAATGATCATTATCACATCACTGATAACTGATTAAGTTTTTTAACAGACTTGTTTGTTTGTAAATTCATATTTAATATACATAATTACACCCAGACTCAGGTCATGCACACAAATCCATGTCCTGGGTGGGAATCGACCCCCGACTTGCGGCGTGATAGATGGAGTCCGCCAACTAGCCTGCCTAGTGCCTACTAAATAAAAACAAAAAAGTAATTTAAAAAAATTAAATCGACTTCAGAATACACTAAAAAGTAATCTGACACTGATTTGAAGTCAGCGAAATATTTTCAATGGAATACGTCGTGTTTTTCCTTTGACACCACACCGTAGCTCGTATCAATAAGCCGGGCCGTCACACATATTTGTTCATATCTTAAAAACTATAGAACCGATTTCGATGAAACTTATACTGTTGCCTAAGTTGAAGTATATGTAAACCAATAAAAAAAGAATGGTTACAATTTGATTAATATCTTCGGAGATATGCGTGGACAAACATACATACATTCACCTATGAAATTTTGCATATTTGTTTGGAAGCCCCATATTTCCTCGATGGGAAGCCCTAATAGATCATCATAAATATGTGAATATATTGCAGTTTCAATAATATTACATACATACGTGTCGAATTGATAAGCTCCTTTATTTGAAGTCGATTAAAAAGACTAAAGTTCACACCTACAATTCCAGTTTACTACAACTACCTACTCACTGAATCGATATCAATAGGTATTCAACATACTCTAGAGACCGTATATTTCTTTCATTAAACCTATCTAGCGTAGATTAACTTCAAAGTAACGGATATTTTACTTTTCTATTATATTAATGTATTCTCGTAGCTATTTTTATCATTCCGCTTGGTTTATAACCTGGTTTTCCTCAGTCAACTGACATCAAACGAGTTTATTGCCTCTCGCTTAGTTTAGCTTGCCGTCTTATTTCATTGTTATTAATATATAGTTGATATTAAACATAATTCCGTTTATGTTTAACATCATGAAACACTGTTGTATCATTTCTAATATTTTATGAATTTATAACTTGTTATGAGTAAAAATATGTTCAGCGGATACCAAATATGAAGGAAGAGAATCGATGGATAACTTACCTAAGTAGCGACCCAATACTCGCCTAATCGAAATTGATCGCTCGGTCGAAAAAAGTACGAATTCGTACTTTTATCGATTGTAAATCACGTTACGTTATTTGGCTATTTCGACACCAGCATTTTTAGAAGAAAAACCAGTCAACTAGATCTTTGATCAGTCTGACTCTCTAGTATATAATAATCATCTATGGTCGGGTCGGGACCATTCGAATTGACTCCGCCCCTCGAAATTTTACAGTCGAATAGGACTCGAACCGTAAGTTAGATTCACAAAAAACGCGAGAATTGGGTCCCAGTTGGTACGATTCGAACTTTTCGGGTTCGAAAATATGCCAACTCAATATCCACCCTGTAATTATCATCATCAACAAATGGCTAATCCGTAGAGTTTTTGTTTTTCATCCGACGAAGTAGTCTAAGGTTTAAACGTAGTGCAACACAATTATTAACTCGGTTGTAAGTATTTTTTGTAAATAACCGAATTGTGCTTGCTGTTTGTAAACCCCGTCCGAATACAACGCTTTTATGTGAAGGTTGTCAGCTATTTCCCCAATTGTGAGATAAAAAAAAACATTTCACATGACATTTAATTTGACCCCGTGATCGTCCCCTCTTTATGACGTCATACAATAAAATCCCAGTTGTGATTATTTCTTTTTTTCCAGGAAACGAAACATGGGGGCCAATTTGCAGTCACGTTCAACGAGAACATTTAAAAAGAAACAAACAAAAAAATATAAAATCAAATGGAAGTGTACACAAGAATTGCTTACAAACATTGGAATAAAATTAGTAAAAAATTAAATTAACAATGTCGTAAAAGTGTGATTAGTGATAGAAATGTTAAAATGATGATATTCGGTTATGACGATGGATGATTAGGCGCAGCTGTGATGGGGTGTGGCCAGAGTAAAATAAATCTCTACCCGAGGAGGAACAAAAATGGCGGAAAGGGAAATAGCGCCAAAAAGTCAGGTAAGAGAGTCAAAGGGCTTATTACCGACAGCGAATTTTATTTTATCACTTTTCGTGAGGCTATGGCATCTGGTACGTGCTTTCAAATATTCATGAGTTAGAAGGCGACCCTCTGAGCCTATGAAATACATTTGGCTGCCGCGGAATACTGGAAACTTTATAAACCCATGTGAGCATACTAGCTTAATTAAAATATGACATATTTTTTATATTTATCTATTCAAAACTTAACTAAACTAACTTAAATCCTTGCTAATATTTTAAATGCGAAAATGAGTTTATTTCTTTGTTTATTACGCTTTCACGCCTCAACTACTCAACCGATCATCATGAAAGTTGGCATGCAAATAGCATATGGTATGGAGAGGGAAATAGGTTACTTTTTACCCCAGGAACGCGGGTAAAACCTCACGGGACAGCTAGTATAACGTATTTTAAATCGCTTGGCTCGCGGTTGAAAATATAACAATGACATCAATTGTTATAATAGGACGCGCGTTCCTCGAAAAAAAATGTACTACCCTACCATATACCTAGATCAATTTCGGAGCTCAACCTTTTTCGGGCTGTTACCTAAAATTGTCGTTATATAAAATCATACTCAGAATATTGGATAAAAACCGAATAACATTTGTTTTGATCCTTCGACAAGGCAGAATATAGGCATACAGATGTTACCAGTGCCTTACCTTCACTTATAAAGTATTATTTAAGGAGTTATTGTTATCTTGTTATTGAATTATCTTTAATAAGATACCGTTTTATTTTTACGGGAATAAAAGATGAAAATTGTACTTTTATCATTCTCATAAGTTATAAAAGGATTTCCTTTTAGTTTTTAGAAGGAAGTTTACTTTTTTATAGTTATGTCATTCCATATACTTTATTCAAAGTGTTTAGAAAATTAATAAATATAATTCAAAATCATTTATTGAAATAGACCTTCGCAAGTACTTAAAAAGTCTTCTTATACCGGTTCAGAAGGGCTGTTCGGTAATTTAGTTGTGAAAATGAAGTAGGCTCACCTTAGCAATTATTTGTAGATAAGAAAGGATAATAATGTTTTTTTTACAGGCGACATTTTATATATTAGTTATGAATTGTTATGTGTAATACAATTTTCACACCACATATATTCTTTTTAACTAAACTTTACCTAGCGCTAAAGCATTTACTACGTATTTTTTAAAATAAAATGTATAAACTGTTCTGGTAAATCTCCCATTAGAACAACGGTCAACACAATACCGCATTGCAGATGGCTTGAAACTTGAAAATCGCTGGGAATTATTAATGAAAACGCATCTAAATGCGTTACACATTAACCTTGGTTATTTTTAATCTGTGTAAACAAAGTTAATAGCTTTTAGATCCAGAGATTACAAGACACGTACACAATAATACAAAAACTAGTATGGTGTCGTCACAACCTACAGAAGCGTTAACTACTCGTATTATCTATGTATTTTCTGGCGTACGGTGAATCTAATTACCTACTAGTAATTTTTGTATATAGTCGATTATATCGAATTACATGTTTTATCTCTCATACTCTGAAAGTAGAACTAAAAGTGTCTAAGAAGCGGGTTGAAAATGATACTTTACGAAACTAGGACGGTTTAATGTAAAAAAAATTGTATAAATACTGAGCAAGTGCAGAAACAACACTTCGATAAAATTATATTAAGTAATTGGTATTTTTTAATTATTTTGAACAAAATATTTAAATAATAATAATTTTTATTTGGACTTTTGTATAAATATTAACATTTAATATGTAATTTATGAGCCAGATAAAACTGCCTCCAAACAGAATTTTAAACAAATTGGCTGAAACTATGGCGCTTTTAAAAATAAGGGAATTCGAGATTACGATTACGATACGATTAGATGACGGGCCAGTTTACTTATGCGCCGCAGGTCGTGGGTTCGATTCCCACACAGTAATTATTTACAAACAAAAAGTAGTATATGTATTATTATCAGTTATCTGGTTTCCATAGTACAAGCTCTGCTTAGTTTGGGATCAGATGACCGTGTGTGAGGAATGTCCCAGGATATTTATTTATTTATTAGTGCATTTTTTTCTGGAGGTCTTATTTTCTTTGCATATTTTGCTTTTGTTAATTTCATCATACTCGAAATGAAATGCAGAGTATTTAACTCGGGTGAAAGCTACTCTCACACTCGATCTATGGCACTATCACTTCGTTCGAAAGAATCTCGTGTGGAATTTGTGACTTTCAACCCTTGGTGAACAATCTACTCTATTCTTTGCCTTGTAGTTAGTACAGATTTCGATATTTTTAGGAATTATTAGTAGCTTTTTTTTATGTCAACCGTTTGACAAGCAGACAGACGGGCCACCTGGTGGTAAGTGGTCACCGCCGCCCATGGACATTTGTAATACCAGGGGGATTGCCAACGTGTTGCCGACCTTAAAGAGCTCTTTTTACGCCTTTTTTGAAGAACTCCATATCATAGCGCTGAGGGAAACCCGTAATGGGGAGGTCATTCCACATCCTAATGGTCCGCAGTACGAACGTCCAACTGAAGCGTTATGTGGACTCCACATCGCCGGCGAGCAGTGCGATGGTAGAAAGGTGATGATGGCACCAGGTAAAAAAGTTCTTTAGAACACTCCCCATTATACAGACGGTAGAACACACAGAGCGAACCTGTATCTCTCCGAAGGCTGAGAGATTCTAAGCCGCCAGTGAGTATGGGATCGCCAACGATACGAATGGCCCGCCTTTGGACCGAGGCAAGTGGATTAAAATGATAGGTGGGTGCGCCAGGCCAGAGGTGCGATCAGTGCTCCATATGCGGCCTAACCTGCGCTGTATACAGCTGTAGCCGCTGGAGGGTAGTGAAGTACCACTTAGCACACACATTGAAAGCATTGATATACGTTCCTCTCAAACGTCTATATTTGTTAGCATTTTGAGAATAATGACAGCAGTTGAAGAAGCTGTTTGGGTCGAGTAATGTTAAAAAGAGAAGATTTTTAGGCGCGGCGTCAGAAGAAAGTATAGGAAAAGAGGAACTGATTGAAAAGAATCACACGATGATATAAGAGTTAAAGGAATTCAGAGATGTAAAGAGTTAAAATGAGAAGAATAGAAGAGCATGAGCTCTAGGTGAAGCCAGAAGAGGCTATACAAGTATCCGAATCATAAATTTCAACCAGTAGGAACTGGTGAGTGGTGAGTGTGGAAAGGGACGGTTAAAAGGTGAGGTGGAGGCCGTAGGGGGGAAACCCCAAATATACAGCAAGGATATAAGCTAGAGACACTTTCATAACCCAGAAAAGTATCGTGATAAAAACAAAACAGCGAGATTGTGAACGCAGTAGCTTGCTAGCGCGTAATTCCTACGCTAATTTGTATGATTATAACTTTACTCAAAGTAACGTAAGTGCTCACTACCAGTCAAGAATTTACATTCTAAGCCACAGAAACCATTTGTGACGATAAATTATGTATTCCAGTTAGAATGTTCGCTCTAAAGATAAGGTAGGCGCACAACAGGTAACGCATAAATCCAAGTATATGTCTTTATTAGATTTTCATGAAGACAGGTGACTTGTATGGAAATCATTTGATTTGAGGGTAGACTTGTATAATGGAAAAGCTGTAAAACCTTTACTACAATGGTTAATATTTAATGTGTATTGAATCGATTGTTGTGTGGGTGTGTATTTAGAGATTGTCGACTCTCACTATGTCGTTCAATGTTTCTTCTCTTGTAACAAAATATTTAAACTGTTTATAATCAACGTCCTCAATAACAAACTTAATAATTAAACTGTTGGATATAAGTTTTTACTTAGCGATTGACCCTACAAAATTGAGAACAGAATTCAATTGCCTATAAGTTTGCAGTCTTATTGAAAACGGAATCATTGAATTTCTCGAGTAAACTTTCTCAAACGTCAAAGAATTTCACTTTAGTTTTTTATACGATATTAAATATTCATTAGTCTTCTGTAACTTAAAAAAATTTGGAGGATTTCATACATAGTAACAACTATGGTCGAAACCAGACGTCGTATAATACTTTTGGTTTGTAAATACATACTTAAGGCGGCCCTCTGTGGCCGGCGCAACTTCAACGCGAGCATAGTCTAAAAGCTTGTTGTTTCATCCAACGTAATGTTTGACTGCGAAAAAAGAGAGATAGCATCAGAGCCGTCGGTTATCAGTCGGTAAATTCCGCTGATCACTCGCGGCCGCTTCGCTAGGTCGTCATTCATGATTTCGCATTCATAAAACTTGTTCCAGGAGTATACTTCTTGTGAAAAAATCTTACAAGTTTGTGAAAAAAAAGTTAGTTATTTAGAATCTCCAATACATTTGCAAGCCTGGTATCTAAATGTTTTCTTTACTTTTACAATTTATTGGTACATTAGATATGGCCAAAGTTCAGGCAAAAACGCTGTTTTTCGGAGGCTTTGACTGAATTTGTTTCACACTTTATTTAAATTACGCCTAGATACAAGGCTAGATATAGTGCACAAGATACTAATTTGTTCAAAGCATCTAACGAAAAATGTTTAACAACGCCATAATAAGTACAGAGATTTTGTATGAAAAGTATGACGAATTGAGTCCTCTTAATATATATAATTACACCCAGACTCGGGACATACAGACATGTTCATGCGTACAAATGCATGACCTGTGTGGGAATCGACAACAAAATCCGTCGACAAGGCAAGGCTTTTGCAATAATATATCCAAGATCCGAAACGAAGTTAATCTGATGGAAATATTACAGAGTGTAATTTCTTGGCTTGAAAATAGATGATGCTTATCTTATATCGTTCTGGTGTACCCAAGTAAGTAACCATAAGATTCTTTCTATTCTGAAAGAAATTAGATCCCAATTTTTGCTATTTTATACCAAATAAAACTTCTCACTTCAGACATAAATTTTTCTATTTAAAAAAAAAATACTATTCAGGTCATGAGTTTCCACGTTCGTGCGATCTCCCTCGCACGAAAACAGATTAGTGTACACATCAACCGTCCATTGTTACCGAAATACAGCAGTTTACTCTTCTAAAGAACATTGTCCATGCTCGCCCACTGAAACACAGCAACGTAGCCACGAACGTGATGAGGAAACAGTGTTGGTAAAATTAAGTTAGTCCAAAGTTTTCTTCCAAGTTTTGCGAGTTAGCAATGAGTTAGTACATATATGGCAAAGTTGAGTCGGTCTTGTATTTATTCTTGGTCAGGAATTTCATTGTATCCTTACAAACTTCTTAGAAACCTATTAATAAAACAGAAGTTGGTAAGAACTGGCTCTCAAGCCAATAAAAATACGGGCGTATTTTAAATTCGCACCATGCTTGTGGACGTAATATAGTACCTCGACGTACGCGCGTAAATCGCGTAATGCATTCGCGCGAGAGATTCGTTCTTTCTGGCTAATAAGTTCGCACGAGCGATTCTTCAATCCTTCAACGCGCGTTATTTTTAACGCATACTTCTCGTATACGTTCTATTTCATGACGAATATAATAATTTAATATGAAACAAAAAATCACTCGTGCGTACGTAGCCTAACTCGTTCATCCGAGTTAGTAACTCACGTAAAGGTTTTTTCAAAATAGAGCCCGAACATTGCATTATTTCAACAATTTATACTTTTATACCTTAGTAATTGTATATTAATTTATTCGTTACTTTAGATAACGTTTCAGAGGAAATGCTGGTGGCGTTTGTTCCATACAAACGTAATCCTCAGTTTCCTCTCTAGACAATGTCACTAGAGCAATGATTATTTTACCATGCAATCTGTAGGTATCATTGTATGTCCCTCGGTTATGTTATTCTCCATAAATAATTATTATAAGAATTAAGAGCTTTCTAAAATCACAAAAACTTACCATTTTTAACGCCCATATCACACGTCCAGCGAAAAAAATGTACGAATATAAAAAAAACAAAGGAAAACCGATAGACATAGCCAAAGCCCTTCTTATTATGATTCAGGTTTTATTTTTAAATCGATCCAGTTTTGGAGGAGACAACCGGGGATTACGAAATAGCAATTTCGTCTAATTTAAATAGGTATATCCTCTTAAATTAATTGTATTATGAACCGCTGCTTGTGGTAGCGACATACTAGTCTGCATAAATAAGTTCAGCATGAGTTTAAAAGGATAAACATAATTGTAATTGATAAAAAATTAAGCTGTTCATTAAAATTGTGTAATGAGGATCAGTCACGATTTTGTTGAGTATGCAGATCTATAGCGGTATAATAAGCAATACCTACTACCAACTGTGGAAAAACCAAAAATAGATCAAAAAAAATCTAATGGAACAAAAATCGCAAAGATACAACTAATGATATTTTAATAAAGATAACCTACGTTCATACTGACTAGTGAGTGGCGTTCAATGAGGAGTTTTCTTATGGTATGTTCAAAATACCAGTCAGAATTGGTTCGAATTATCAACAGTTTGACGGGTAGTTTGAGCATAGAGGTATCATAAGTAAGATAACTATAACCTCTTTATTATTAAATAAATTCAATGCGATAGATAATACGGGACATTATGGTACAGAAAGAGATAGCTATCTGTAGCCACTGAGCCAAGTGACGGCAATGACAATAATAATAATAACTTTCCGAACCGGTATTAGAGTTTTAGAGTCAGACTTTTCATAATTGCCTGCGAAGGTCTATTTGAATAAATGATTTTGAATTTAGAATTTGAATACTTACCGAAGAAAAGCTGTTCTGAGCCAAGATAGGTATAACATGATCCTCATTATTTCACGAAACATTTCAAACTAAAACCAGATACAAATTCACGACACCCAAATAAAATTGTAGATTATTACAAGCTTTTATTACAGTGGATTATCCAACAGGACATAAATAAACAAAAGTGTCAGACACTTCGTAAACTGCCAACCCTTTTTGCTAATTAATGTATTTTAAGATCACCGTAATTTCATTCCGGTTCGTAACCACTTGCTTGATACGTACCTACAACAAAATTTCCCGATTTTATATTAGACTAGCGATACCCAGCGTTATCATACGAAAATAAAACAAAATTCAAAATCATTTATTCAAATAGACCTTCGCAGGCACTTATGAAAAGTCTGACTCTAATAATCTAATACCGGTTCGGAAAGTTGCATTTGCTGAGAAGAGCCGGCAATAAACTCAAATTACTCTTTTTTTTTAAATCAAGTTTAGATTTATTACATAATATTTACATTCTAATCGCACTGACAACAATTGCGTGCCCCGGCACGGCGGCAAAACTACAAAGTAGACTGTATCTATTATTTAATAAGTAAAACCTGTTCACAAGTATGACGCGTGTGGCAGCCATCGCCCTCCTCGCCATATTGGAGGGAAGTGAGCGATCCTGTGTTTGATCCTAAGATAAGATCTGTTTCTGTGCTAAGTTTTATCTAAATAGAGCATAGCATATTTTATACTCATAGAGCACGTCATATGGGGAAGTACCTGCTCCTTATAGAATACCGCAGCCAAATAACTATGTTGTGTTCCTGTGTGTAACTAAGGTTGTCGACATTTGAAAAAAATAGCCAATATAGAAAAAAAAAATATTAAAAAGAAACCGGCCAAATGCGAGTCGGACTCGCACACGGAGGGTTCCGTGTAATATTAACTAACTCAACTTTGCTATGAAAAAAAAACGCGGTCTTATTGCGGTTCACAGAATACCAAGAATATCTACTTACCAAGTTTCAACAGTATAGATCTTATAGTTTCGGAATAAAGTGGTTGTGACATACGGACCGACAGACAGACAGACAGACATGAAGAATCCATAAGGGTTCCGTTTTTTGCCATTTGGCTACGGAACGCTAAAAATGAAACCTTCCTGAGTTTCTAGCCGGATTCTTCTCAGTTGAAGGCCGAGTTCCGAACCGGTGGTAACTTCAGTAAATTTGAGCTTCATGAGTGCTTACTAGGGCCTAAATTGATCTCTGTGCCCCCAGAACGACCCCAAGGAGGACGATAGGTCGATGTGATCACGACTCATCGTGCGATAGCACTCTTAGCTATCTTAGCACCGCGCTTGGTGGGGTAAGGTTTAGTGCAAATGGCGACCACAGTGGCGTTTTAGCCGGTAAAAGTCAAGCATAAGCTAGCCCCTCCCCCCCAGCAGGGCTATTTTAAAACGTCGGAATCGCTATCGGAAACGGATTCAAAATATTAAGAGGCGAATTTCAGCAATTGCTATTTTAATTTCCGAAAACTTTTGGATGAATCGAATTGATATTTTGGTAAAGAAACATCAAAAATATTCGAATTCGGAAATTAAAAAAGCAATTGCGCAATATCGCCTCGGTAGTTTTTGATTCCGTTTCCGATATCGAATCCGAGCGTTTTAAAATAGCCCTGCAGGGCGGTCGGGTATCCTATGAGGATTTCCCCACGCTAATAAAAAAAAGTGCCTACAATAAATGGCTTTGATTTTGACTTAGAGCTCATTGCGTTGGGGGTGCGGGTCTGTAACGATACCCAGGTGTGAGTGATACCCAGGGTGTAGCATCCCTTGAGATGCAACACCCGTGGCATCACAAGCTTCCACTGGCTGGCTACGGTAACCACTTACCACCTGGCGGGTCGTATGTTTGTTTGCATCATAGTCGTAAAAACAAAACATTATATCATAACTGAATTACGCCAAGGAAATTGGCAAACTACCGAAACAATACTTGATGATGAAGAGGGGTAGCCTGGAATACGGAATTACTTACTAACATAGGCTACTTTTTATTGTGGGAAAGCTAGTTCAGTGAGCGTGAGCTTAATATAAAACAGGATATAAATAAACAGCTGTTATAAAGCCAAACAGTCACTCTAACACGTTAAGCTCACCAACGGGTGTTCAACCCTATTCCTTTACTGATAAATGTCGACAGCACTCCCGTGGAATACGAAAATAGGGTTGTCACCCTTGTTACATTATACATTAATGGGATAACGTGTTAGGAGATGTACTAAGTACAGTGACCTATAAGTTTCCAACCTATCTTAGTTTCTTACTAACGTAATTCGATCTTCTGTTGTAAATCTTAAACTAAATAGACGGTATAAGCATGCAAAGTAAAGAATTGGTATTTAGAAATAGTTAATATAAACTATAACCGATATTTGCATTTTTTCACACTTTCATTAAAAACTTCCGAATATTCTAACTTAATATTATAAATGCGAATTGTTTGTTTATTTGTTTGTTACGTCTTCACGCCTAAACAACTCAACAGATCACGATCAAATTTGGCATGCAGATAGCCTATAGTATGGAGAAGGGCACAGGCTACTTTTTATCCTGGAAACGCGTCTGAAAAAGCGGGAGACAGCTAGTATCAATATAAATCTCATACAAGTGGTAACCCTGTACTAGTCGGGTCAGGCTATTCAATTAATTGAAGTTGCAACGCTCGGGCCATGGCATATCGAGTCAACGATGACCGGCAGATACGATACGACGTACCTTTAGATACGATATCGTATACCTATACAGCTCATCGGTGAATATGGGTAGGGTGCTGTTGCAATTTGTTGATGACGTCATATCTAAAACGTGTTAAATATGTTACATGCAGCCATCTTTGTTATGTCATCGAATTGAGTGAGGGTTGTACAGTCAGCGTCTAAAATACATTGTCTATTTTGCTTGCCTTACGTAAAAAAATATTGACATTCTTTTGACTGTTTGTATGAAACTCATCTTTTGAGGCTGACTGTACGATTCAACGTTTTACCCAGTTTCAATTTTTTTTTTTCATTTATAATCAAAAGTCTTTCTTGCCTTGGGTTCGTATAACGAGTAGTTACGCATATTCATAATAATGTTTGGTTTTTTTTTTTTTTTTTTATCTGTTTTTTTGGGCTTTGTCGCTTATGCGATTATGTCGCCCTGGTAATTACAATACATAATCGTCACAATCAACCACACTAATTTGTAATGATTAATTTATACAATGCCTTGGCGGGATCCGAAAATGGGTCAGCCAGAGCGCTGTTACATGCTCCTATATTTTGAAATCGAACTGTTCGGAGAGATTCATTCCGGACTCACTCCATCAGTACATGGTATACATCGTCAATGACTCCGCACTCTGAGCAATTAGGGAAATCATTAAAAGTAAGACTCAGGAATTTGTATGTTAATCTCAGTAACCTCAGTGACGAATCCAGAATTTTGGTTTGGGGGAGCTGAGGGGTTTAATCCAACTTAGCCATCCCCCACTTGATCAGCTAGTGGGTAACCTTACCTACTGTGGTATCTATTTCGTTCCAAGATACGGTTCAGTACCAAAATCAAAGCTGTTCCATAAATTTGGTGTAAAACATAAACCAGATTTTGTTTTCGTGGTATAAGATCCCAATCACCGATACCGCAGAGTCTCAAGTCAAAGGTTTTTGAACAGTGTGTCCTTCCAGTGATGACCTATACCGCTGAAACGTGATCCACAAGTTTAAAGTCGCTCAGCGGGAAATGGAAAGAGCTATGCTCGGGGTTTCTCTAAAGGACAGAGTTCGCAACGATGAGATCCGGCGGAGAACTAAATTAACCGACATAGCTCTGAGAATAAGCAAGCTGAAGTGGCAGTGGGCAGGCCATATTTGTCGCAGAACGGATAACCGATGGGGTAAACGAGTTCTTGACTGGAGACCGCGCACAGGCAAGCGAAGTGTGGGACGCCCCCCTCGCTAGGTGGACCGATAACCTGCGAACCTTGGCGGGCGGTGGGTGGATGCGAAAAGTGGAGGACCGGAAGATGTGGCGACTAAAGGCCTATGTCCAGCAGTGGACGACCACAGGCTGATGATGATGATGAAGATCCCAAAGGAAAAAAAAAAACATTTTGTAACCTAGGCTACCAACATCCAAGTAATTCCAATCTATATAAAAATCCCCGTGGGGGGACGAGCAACTTGCATCTAAAACCAATTACGTAATAACAAAGTTACATAACTTGAGCAAGAAATATATTTCCCCTTCACGCAATAACTATGTATTACGGATATAAGTCCAACCGTCACAGATGTTTTCTAATTATCCCTTGGGAATGTCGGAATAAGAACAATAAGTTGACCGTTTTATTCCCGAGAAATATTTCGTAACAAGTACCCAATATAAATTAAGTGAACTTTGCACTACCAATTAAAAAAATAAGAGAAAGGTACAAAGTCTTCGTTCATTCTTGAAATTTTAAATTAGAATGTTGGTCCAAACCAGCCCTGTAAAGACTGTGTAAGGAAGGGACATAATGATAAGTAACGCACACAAAAGACAAGAATCCCGCCTTTACTACAGACCGATTATCCGCTCCAGATAAAATATAATTAGGACTCTGGGTGGCCGTTTGTTTACGTGTTTTGTAAGGACTTTGAAATTAAAATTTCAGTCAAAAAGCTGAATAAGATTCCAAGAAAAGCGGTTATTAATTTGAGTACATTCTTGATAGTAATATCTACCAATTATTTCGAGCTCAATTTGTGTGACCAACAAAACATATGAAACATTTTATTAAAGTCGCAGAATTAAAATATTCAAGACAAAAATTAATTTTGTTGGTAATGTTTCGACAATTATTTACAATTAGATTATCATAATTTTATTCCCGAGCTCTAACCCCCTTATTCAATCGCTTTTTAACTAAATCAGTGTAATAGTGTCCTCCGTCTCACTCTTTCGATCACCAAATGTCACGTGTCAGATAAAGACTTCGGAATTCTAGCCACTGGTGCCGATTCTGTTGTAAATCGCACTAAACTAATTTTAGTCACATCTCATCTCTTTCTTACGAACATGATTGAAAAAGGATAGAACATATTTTAAGTTGTCAAATTAATCTTTGCCGTCTTATTTTGCGTGTATTTAGGCGTGACCGCGATAGATGGCGACTAAATTTATATTGAAAACAAGCATTGGACTAATTTGACAGGACTAAATTTCTTACATCCTTTTCTTATGTTCTTTGTTAGAAAGAGACATAGTGACATTAAAATTAGTTTAGTTGTGAACAACAGAATCAGGGCCACTGTGTTGTATTTAGCAGCAATAAAATATTTCATTTCATTTCATTTCAATAAAAAACATATTTCATTTCATAATCAACGTTTGATAACTTTATTATGAATAAGGGGGTAAATGTATTTCTTTGACACAAGTTATTCCTTAGGCACAGAGGATCAATCAAGTCATTCCAACTTCTCTAGAAATCTATTTTGTATAGATTCTGCCATGATTCTTTATCTCGGTAGCAAGTCAAAGTTGATGTGGGATTCTTACAAAATTATTGCGAGTATTCTTACAAAATATTGAGGAAAACATAAAAAATATTCTTTGCACGTATCAAGATGTCGAATGCTCTAGAATTTATTTGCAGTCGCAATTTGCAACGTCTTCATTAATTCTGTTGAGACTGGTGACGCAACAGATATAGATTTTATACCCTGGGCCTAGTCTGGTTCTCATTTGCAAACATATTAGATCTTGGAAATCAGACTATGCACGACTACATCCAACGACGTCGCCACAGTACCTAACTACCTACTCATGTGACGTCGCTTTCGCATCTTACTTCTAGCTTCCGGATACATACTCCTTGTCATGTAATATTTATGGAAATAAAATACAAAGATTGTCTCTGGAAGCTGCTTTTTACGTTTTACCTGGATACAAAGATTTTTCAATTAAAAAATTCGAGCACTCTTTGGTACCAATTGACAACATATTTGTCTATGATAATACTTATTGTATAATGCAAATTGGACTGAATTTGCAATCGCGTCAACAACCAATCGATTCGAAATTTAAATTTGAAATGGAACATTTGAAGTACACTGAGGATTTGCAATAAGCTTTTAACATTCGGTTCTACGAATGGAATATTGTCAATTCAACGAAACGGGTTTTCAATGCTCTTTCATTTTGAGTTTTACGGAACTGAAATCCGAAGTTTATTGAGAAAAAGATTAGAATTTAGATCTTGTGAGAGTTACATAATACCCTGAACCCTGACGGGCACGTACGCGAAGCTCGAGAGTTCCATAGTATATGATATAAAGATTTTCTCTAAATGAGACCATGAAACAAAGTGTACAAAATACCTACGCAGTGTCATACATATATCTTTGGGATTATTTCGTATAAACAAATCAGCTTTTATGACGAATAACACAAGAGCAGCACCTGGGCTAAGCCGGGCCATGAATAACGAATTCTGTGACTTAATGGACATCAAATTGTAAGGGCACTTTATCAGATTCGTGAACGTTTAATCTCCTTACAGTCAGTTCTTAATAGTGTTTAAGTGCCTCACAAATGAATATGGATTCTTTTGATTTTTATTTTTGACTAGCTGTCTTCCGCGTTTCAACCGCGTTCCCGGTATAAAAAGCCTATGTTATTCTCCATACCACAGGCTATCTGCATGATAAATGTCATTTTGATCCGATCAGTAGTTAAGGCGTTACAAACAAACAAACAAACTCACTTTCGCGTTTATAATATTAGTTAGGATAGTTAGGATTAGGATGGGCCGATAGTGTAAGGTAGTGTTTTTCAATCTTATTGATTTCGCGACCCCCTTACAGGTTGAAAAATTCTGGCGAACCCCTTGTCAGACAGACAAAGAATTTATAAATTAAAAGACTACGATAATGATTTTCTTTATTTTGATACCTTTACTTATTAGTTTGCAAGAAGCCGCGAGCGGTTTGCAACTAAGTAAGAGGTAAGTTGGTCGCCCGCTTGCGCGAAGTCTAACTTGCCTTTTTCCTTCTGCCGGCGACTCGCCGACTAAGGTTTAAGGTAAAAAACACTGGTGTAAGGTACCCTAACTGACACAGGTCGTTGGTTCAATTTTCAAGCCGAGTAATCAATTTAATGAATATAATTGCTCATGCGGCATGCCTCAATCCTGGGGCATTAGAAAAAAACTCCAAGTAACAAACAAAGGGGGAACATTATTGTTGCGCAGTTCAAATCTGTATGTTTTATGATTTTCTTAACCGTAAACCAGCTACAGCTATATTTTTGTGTGTACATAACCTAAAATAAAATCGATGCTTTCAGTCCATCAAATTGGATAAATGGTTTATTCGCAACGCCGGAAATTATTCTTCACTCCGCTACGTCAACAAACAAACATAAATAGAGCATTAAATTCTTTAATACCATTAAGTTTCCACCAGAAATAAAGAGTGGAAGAGATAAACAAGTAAATTATACGGACAGTAAGCGGGAGTGGCGGCGTCGGAGTGCAATACTCTTTAAATTGTATAAGGGTCGGATGGAGCGACCTCTGTGACCTGCAATGTCCCAGAACAAACCTCCTTCGTTTGATAATAAACGACGTGATAGCTCAATTATTTGTTGTTTTGTTTTTAAACTTAATTTTGTTGCGTCGAATCGTTTGCATAATGGAGCTCCAGTTTTAGCAAAAGTTCTTGTATTGTCTTTCACGTAAAATAACCTTCAATTTATTAATCAAATAAATTAGAAGCGTATGTCATTGATAGTGCGTCTAGTTTAACTTTTTATGAGCACTAACAATATCTTCTTGAAAAACATAAATTAATCATAAATCTTAAGTTATTCAGCAAAGTGGCAATGAATTTATTAGATATATTAATTATGCTTTTAAAACCATGTTTTGGTTCTATATTGAAAATGACCGTTTTAACTTTTTGAATTCAAAATAAATCCATTATATCTACTACACATACATTACACAGGACATGCATTTTTGTGCATGAACATGTCTGTATGTCCTGAGTCTGGGTGTATGTGTGGGAGTATTATATGTATTATATCAGTTATCTGGTTTCCATAGCAACAAGCTCTGCTTAGTTTGGGATCAGATGACCGTGTGTGAGGAATGTCCCAGGATATTTTATTTTTTATTATACATTACCACATTTCTCAGGCGCAAATTACAAAACAACATCTCATATCTTGAAATCGACGTAATAAACAAAGAATTTAAAACGTCCAGAAGGATAGTCGCCTTTATGGGAACACGAAATAAACAAGCCATAATTGACAGTATTTAAAAGTAATAAGTTTAGGTAATTAAAAGTGACTAAATCGCAATACTTACACATGGAAGGTTAGTTTATAAGTGTTGTGACAGTATTTCAATATGCTAGTTGGCATTTTTTATTTCAAAGTCAAAGTCAAAGCCATTTATTCAATTTAGGCCCTGGTAGGGCACTTATGAAGGTCAAAGCTACTGAAGTTACCACCAGTTCGTAAGTCGGCCTTCAACTGAGAAGAACAGGCAAGAAACTCAGCAAGGTTACATTTTTTATATATTTTTTTAAACAATCTGACTATTGGCTATTTTTTTCCAAAACATTATACATACATACTTTTTATTTTACAAAATTAAATAAAAAACAAAAAATACATATTTAATCAGTACAGCGAGTATGACGCGATGACAGCCGTGCGCAGTACGAACTGAGTGCGATTTGCTCAGGAGCCCCTCAAGCGGAGTGATATTAAATGTCATGCTTTAGTAAGGCTGACTATCCATCTGGGTAGAGGCACGATGCCCTATGAAAATCTTTGGTAATAAATTAAAACTCAGGAAACATTCGTTAAATTCTTCCATCGCAGGACTAATACTCACTACCGATTGCACAATATCCCATTCCAATATCACTAACTTCACAACAGACACATTATGCAGCCAGGTTGCCCCCCTATTCAGCCGAGAGCTGCATAAAAAATGCCTCGTCACATGGCACACGGCGGGCGGAACCACATCGCCGTATAATTCAATTCACCCAGAGCTTTTGTGTGACGTACACAAAGGAGTTTCAAAACATTGGATTAAATTCTATTTAAAGTTATATACTGTGCATAATAATGTTTGTAAGCTGATATAAATTTTAAGCTGGCTTTAGGGGACGTTTAGTTATAATGTAGTTAGTTTGGTATTACGTAGTTGTATTCACGCTGCTCGTTGACTCTGGGTCTTTATCACGTCACGGGTATTATTTATAATTTAAATGTTCATAATAGTCCAAAATGATAGCTCAGTGACGTCGGATACCGAGACGAAGGTCCCGGGTTCGAATCCTACAATGAGCTTGAGCTTTCGGTGAAGGAAAACATCGTGAGGAAACCATAGCACGGTGGTAGGCTACTTTGTAGTACCCGCCTGGCTGGCTACCACCCTCAAGTTGAAAATCTGTCGCCAAGCACATTGGTGTGTTCTGACAACTGCACTTGAGAGCCTTCTAGGCTTTGTGTGCTTACACAGGCCTATAAACAGTAAAAAAAAAAACAATAAAATTCGGGAAAATCAAAAAGTACATTTTCCATGGGATTGTCGTGTCAGATTAGTTTTAAATAAATTGATGTAATTTTTGTGAACACATAATTTGTCGAGTAACAAAATAGCCGGTTTACAAACCTGTGGCCCGATTTACGTAATAAGACTTCAACCGTGTCGTAGCGACATCGACGAATGAGCTGTGTTTTGTATTCACGTAGACAAATGAACGATTGAAAACCGATTCTATAGGCAAATCGTCGAGTATATACATTTGAATGTTTTTCATATTCATTTACCTATTTTGCCACTAAGAATAAATGCTATTTACTTATTAGATTCTAGTTGCGCCCCGCGGTTTCACCCGCGTACCCGAGGGATATATTGCTTTCCCGGGATAAAAAGTACCCTATGTGTAATCCAGAACATATCATATTTGTGTGCTAAATTTCATCCAAATCCGTTGAGTTCTTGAAGCGTAATTGAGGTACAAACATCCAAACTCACAAACGCACAAACTCATAAACATCCAAACTTATATCGCATTTATAATATTCGTGAGATGAGATTGATTCAGTCTATTTTGTAGTTTTCCCGCTGGAGTATGCAATTGTTGTCAGTGCAACTAATCGAAAATATGATGTAATGAACCTAAGCATGTTTTGAAAAGAGTAATTGCTGAGTTTATTGCCGGCAAATGCAACCTTCCGAATCGATATTAGACTCAATATATTCATAAGTGCCTGCAAAGGTCTATTTGAAATAAATGATCTGATTTTGAAATAATACAAAATATTTCACGAAACACTATTTAAATAGTTGATGTCGCTACGACACTGTTGAATTTTTACTACGTGAATGAGGCTAAATATCCGAGGAACCGCAGTAACACGATCCAACGCTCTGCGAATAACGATACAAATACCTCAGGCTTGACAGTAGGTACTCTACACAACAAATCGCAGGTCTCAGAATTCCTAGCACGTGTAACTTGAAAATAAAGTTATTTTTAAAGCGAAGCGTCATAGCGCACGTTTAGTATATGGTCCAAAATGAAAAAAATGTGTAACGAACGGGCTGCAACGTACCGAGAATTAAGTGCGTTGAATTGAATCATCTCTTTAACTGTTTTTTTCCGTAGTTTTCATAGCAGATCACATATAGGTGTTGCCAATTTATTATACCAGAGAAATCAGTGGCACAACGTACAGTATTACCCAACGGGGCCAACTGATAAGGCGCGTCGTGAATCTTCGTTCGCACAGGAAAGAAAGTATGGCCCCGAAGATTAACGAAAGAATGCTTAAAACTTACAATCAACCTTAGATCACTACTATAAGGATCATAATACACTGCAGCTGTTAGTTCCGTCTCACTCGCAAGTCACGCCCCTCCGTACGGCGCGCGCTAACATGGCGGCAGCTGCCGGCCAATAGCGTTTAAAATGTACAAAAAATATCTTCTGCGCAGGTACATCGGTAAGCCATATCAGTTGGGTACTACTGTACATACTTATACTTCTGTTCTGTCGGATGTCCCGCGAACTGTGTTTGGTAGAGGTCAGCAGTAAAGTAAGTAATAATATTATAGGCGTTATAAGACATGGATCTCTGTGGTCCAGAGCACAGAATAAGTATGTCTCAGGTACAGATCAAGGAAAGCATGTTGCCAAATATTCAATCTCACTTCATTAAAGCGTCCATTTTCTCTTTGAAAGAATATACAGAATCAGATCTGCTGTTCTGGAGATGACCTCCAACATCCAAAGTAACAAACTTGTCCTTATGTAGGGTTCCGTACCTCAAAAGGCCCGTCTGTCTGTCACTACCGATTTTCTCAGGAACGGGTGGACCCAGCAAGTTGAAATTTATACCTGATACTGAGGTCTATAGTCCCTATTAGGTGTATAAAAGCAATCTGAGTCAACACGATAAAATGATATGGGCAAATTTAGATTTTCGCGAAAACTTTTAAGTACCAAAATTTACCTTAATTTTTCAACTTTTTTTATTTTTCGGAGTTTTCCTTTTACTTGTGCTGTAATTACCTTCGGTAAATTTTGGTACTTTTAAATTTTGCGCCTTTTTTTTTTTTTTTTTTATTAGCGTGGGGAAATCCTCATAGGATACCCGACCGCCCTGGGGGGGGAGCGGCCAGGTTATGCCGGACTTTTACCGGCTAAAACCCCACGGTGGTCGCCACCTGCGCTATAGAGAGGGGGGCGGGCTCTCGTGTTGAACGCGTACCTGCTCACCCCTCCAAACGCGGCGCTTTGATAGCTCGTCCCAGGGGAAGTCTGACACTTCCCCCCAGCACCCTCGCTGTGCTATCGCACGATGAGTCATGACCACATCGACTCATCGTCCTCCTTGGGGTCGCTTCTGGGCGCACAGAGCCCCCGATCGGATTGCCCGCGACCCCAAAGGCCCCGTTTAGTCGCCTTTTACGACAGGCAGGGGAACACCGTAGCTGTTATTCTAAGCCCGAGCTACAGGGCAGGAGGGCCGCGACGAGGCGCGTCCGCGCCCCGGCGGCTTCGCCTCCGGGTGGGATCGGCTCTCTCCCGATCCCGCTCAGCCGCCTCCTTCTGGACCATTACGGTCTCACAGAAGGAGGCTACGGCCCTCCACGCCGTATCCCCGCTCAGCATCGCCGACACGACTGCTGGCAGGGAGAGATTCCGCCCGATCAGGCCGACCAGGATCCGCCGCTCGGGTTCCCATGCGGGGCAAACCGCGAGCGTGTGCGATGCGGAGTCCTGCGGGGTTATTTTAAAACGGTCGGATTCGGAATCGGGAGCGGAATCGGAAACTTCCGAGATGAGTTTCCGACATGATAAAATAATAATAAAAATATGTATTTGCACATTAAAATACAATCTAAACTATAAGAACATCAATATTTATTTAACATAGTATGATAATAGTACAATTTAAGTGTTACAAATAAAACCTAAACTAAAATAAATATATTCCGGATGCGCCCATTGCTATTTTAATTTCCGAATTCGAATAGTTTGACGTTTCTCGACGGAAATATCAATCCGATTCATCTAAATGTTTCCGATAGCTTTTAGCTGGCGGAATTCTTTCCGAATTTTATTTAATGTTCGTTTTTGACCATTATTTAATACAAATGCATTATTTAAACTTATATAAAGGTTAGTTGGTACTAAACGTAGTGTGTTTGCCCCTATTTTTAGGTAAATTATGAATTAGAAAGGTCGGCGGTAAAAGTAATAATAGCTACATACTCAAACTTCGTAGGAACTAAAACATATTGGTCACTCAATACCGTTACTCAAGTTGGATGCTAGATTCACTACCACTAAAAAATCTACGTAATCATAAAATATTTGTTTTATTATATTCTCCATGAATGTACTGAAAAAAAAAATACTTTGACATAGAGGGCTTTTTGGCGGGAACTTGCAAAGTGACGTTGCGTTTTCGTTTTATTTTCAAAAAATCGTGTATTTTGAGTTTTATTGCATATTATCTGTGGTGTTTTATCCTATAAAGATCAATCCTCGCGCACCAATGAAGGGAAATTAAATGAATTATGTGTATCGTGACTTCAAGTTGTCTCAAAAAGTCCGTGAGAAGTTTTAGTTTATTGACCACTATTTTAGTAACACATGACGTTTATAGACTGTGACTGACAGTGCGTACTATTATGAAAGTGATTTATTTTGTGACTAGAACTTAGGTATAACTCAAATATGATTAGGCTGTATGGCTCAAACCTTTGCCTGACTTTTTCGAATATTATAAACAACAATTACTTTGACCTATCAGTCAGTTTCCGAAGTTCGATAAAACTAGAAAACCATTTTTTTATGTTTATACATACATATAACACAATGTAGACCTTAATCTAAAATATAAAAAATAACAAGTATCTGTCTTTATATGCATTTGATATGAGTGTTTAAATGAGGCCTTTCAACAATGAAAATCCGTAATCATTTCGATTTTACTTTTATTTTAGTTTAGGTTTACCATTTCCTACCATTATTGAAAACAAACTTTGTAAACGCACTCCAACTTTCCGCGATCGGAACTTCATCGGATAAAGGTTTCCGATTCCGCTCCCGATTCCGAATCCGACCGTTTTAAAATAACCCCGCTGGTCGCTCCCACCGCAGTGGAAGCAGGCCGCCGTCGCCTCACGTCCTTAAATTTTGCGCCTACTATTCATTTCACAGTAAATTTGAGTAAGGTTACATTATTATTATTATTGTACGGAACCCTCCGTGTGCGAGTCCGACTCGTACTTGGCCGGTTTTTTAAATATTGGTAACATATAGAGATATGTTATCTAAATATTTTTTTCTTTCAATCTTAGAGCTATATTTATTTAGCAAATAATTATTTTTCCATAAAAATTCCCAACACATCATTTATAGAATCTCCATATTCTCCTGTTGGAATCATTACGCTCTGAAGATGTAAATTATCGCCTCGGGTCGTTTCCTCACTCTATAAAACTGTTGGTACACCTCGACATAAGGGCCGTGAAACCAACTTGTTTACGCCCCGAGGCGCCACCATGGGTTTATGGCACCTCATTATGTGTCTTATGGCTGTTATGCTCGTAATATTGCAGTTTTCACATAAAAAAATAATGAATTTGATTTGTTAAGAGGCCAACAGTGTATGTAAATTTATAGAAATCCAGCTTCAGTCAACCACTGATGCGTGCTGATTACTGCTGATAATAATATTTGCTTACGTTTTTAATAAATTATATTATACGTAAATTTCCTTTCTTTGCCTTCTCGATCTAGCCTATTTTTAATTAAGGCTCGGTCTAAGCTCAAATTCACAAAAATGGGTTTCTTTGAGAGTCGAGACAGTGTTGCCAATGCAAAATTTTAGGCAGCCGTGTACATGAGGTAAAAAAGCCGTGTTTATATGGAAAAAGAACAACGCTGGGCCGTGTCACTGCTTAAAAAAAGGAAAAACGTGTAATTAATGTCAATTAAATGTTTTTAACATTAAAATCCTTCTAACTGCGCCATTTGAATAATGTTTGCAAACCGCTATTCGTTTAAAAAAAAACATCAATTTTTAATTTTTTATAGCTATTTTTAATGTTCGAAATTCGACAATAGTATAGTGTTGTTTCTCTCGAACTCCTGCCAATCAATATTTGGGTGAGTGGGACGGTACTATACGACGGTCAAATTTCGTGCATCGGAGTAATCCTTCAGTACCATACCAACCCATAAAGGACAATGGCGAAATTGGCCCTAGCTGCGTATAACGACGTAATATATATCAAAAAATTGCTTTATTAAAGTTAAATTAAATAACATAATTCAATATTTTTCAGGACTAGCAGTATGTCTAGAAAATAGAAATATACATTTATATATTTTAGGCTGTTAGTTAAGCTGATTGTGATTTGGAACGCACCCATAATGTCGTTCCATGTTCCTTTGAACGTTGTTCAAAACAACATAATATGTCCACAATGTTTTTTTTATATTTGAAACATTTCTGTTAGTCATAATAATGATAAATAATTTTATTTTTAACAGAGTTTAGTTGAAAATGTCATTGCATTTATTAATACAAACTCTCTATGAGAAAAAAAAACTTTTTAACACTCTATAACACGATGACATATTTTTTTACGCCAAATGAAACGCGTACGTGGTCTATGGTCAGCGAGCCTTTGAGTGAAGTTGATTGATCGACTTTTTGACGAGAAATTATAATATAACTCGACACTGGCAGAAATAAGTCCTAATTTGGATTTGATTGCCAAACTTAAAACTAATAAGAAGTTGATTGATTTGTCTGACATTGTGTGACTGTCACACAATTCAAAAGGTACTTTCTTTTTGTGCGCATTCCTTCGGTTTTTGGTTGACTCCTGACTACACCACGACCCTTTGCTTTTCTACGGATACCGATTTCTTTTCTACACGTGACTACGGCATTTGAATGGACCTTAGATAATCGACAATTGGCTGTGTTATTTGGATTTGCATGAACGCAATATAAATTCACTGGCAGAATTCTTAGACAGTATTGTCATTGGATTTTATTTTGATGAATAAAAACCTAAATAAAAATGACCTTGTTTTATTGAAAGCCTGTGCATGTCCCGATACTTCAAAGTACCTACTACCTACCAGTAGGATATACCTATCTGGGTAAGTACCTATACTAGAAACAATTGTTAGGTACTTAAATAACATATTTATTCAGCATCTATCTGTCTCTATTGTCTACAAAACTAGTGTAAAATCATAATGAATCGCTTGGCTCGCGGTTAAAAATATAATAATGACATCAATTGTTATAATAGGACGCGCGTCCCTCGGTAGAACTAAATGGATTTCATCCACATTTTTAAAATGTACTTATAATAGGTATATCGAACGTTACTCATTTGATATGTCAGAATCGGCATAACCTATAAAACCTTTTAACTCAAATAAAAAAAAACTGCAGCTTTTTTGTTAAAATATTTTTTAGAAATAGCATAACAGTTTATTAATCTACAGGAATTCAACAGTGGTTGTCATATACGTTACAAAAAAATGTAGGTCCAAGCATGTATGGAATTTCGCCATTCTCCTTTATTAATTAATTACCGTAGAATTTGCGAAAAGCCGTAGAATCTGCTACGGCCGCAGGGATGCAGCCGTAGGCCGTGGATTTTGTGATTTGTTGGCCTGAAAGCCGTAGAACACGGCAATTGCCGTTGCATTGGCAACACTGGTCGAGTATGACGTAACGCAATGAAAATACCTAACACAAAAAATAATGTGGACAATTCGTAAGTTACGTCTAAAAAATCTTTCGCGTCGAAATTCTCCGTATTTTCAGCGATCACAACAATTTTATTTTTAAGAATATATAAGATACAGAATTATATTAGAATGTTAACCGGACACTTGTTCAATTTAATGTGTATATTCTGTATAATCTAAAGAAACCCCGTAAATAACAGTCTATTTCATAGAGTCGACACATTTATGATTTACCATTTTCAACCCTATTCCAGTGAAGAACGAGTGCTTTCAAAATCGTAGTCAGTCCGCGCCTGCAATATTATATCTCATGAACTCCCTGTGTACGAAATAATTTCATTATTTCTGACTGTATTTAAATTAATTAAATAATTTTGTAATTGGGCTGCGGAAGCACTTTTAATAAATTGTTTCAGTAATCCTCTTATGTACTTACTTCCGAGTACAGACTGTCATACGTTTTTTGCAAGGGCTTTGAGTCGCGTTGCAATGATATCAACATAATTCACAACAACAACAACAAAAGTAACAAGCAACAATTATATGACACAACAACATCTAAAATCATCTTGTACAAAACATATTCAATGGTTTACTGAACTGAATTTAATTGAACTACAGTAAAATCGTTATTGATGATTTGTCATTGCCTGATAATGAAGCCAGTCTACAAATTACGACGACCCATTTAAATTCAACATTTCATATTAATATTCCATTTCGTCCACTTTGTTTAAAGGTGAATGCACACTTATTCCGAGCCGAACGCGCCGAACGCATCGAACGAAACACATTTTAAAATTCTGTATAATGAAATCTTATGAAAGCTCGCACACTAGCCCGCGTCGAATCGTCCGAATCTGGAGATGATTTCCTATACAAATTCTTAAATTCGTCTCGTTCGGCTCGGATAAGTGTGCGTTCACCTTAAAGGGGTACATTATCCATCCTGATTGATTGAACTTTTAATTAAGATGAAAGGATGCCTGCAAGAAATTTGAAAGATAGGTATTTAACAAATCTATTGCTGTCGCGCTGTGGCCCGGAAATCAATGTGTGAGTGAACAGACTGTGCATGGTGCAAGTGTGCGTGCCGTAGCTCGCACCGCTCCCACCGACCGCCCGCCCCTCGATTTTACTTTACTTGTAATTTTATATTTCTGGGATTCGGCCGGCGACTGGCAAGTTGATATACCTTTCAGCGCTTGCAGTTCTGTTGTTCCAAGTGACATTAGGGATTTTGAAATTAGAACAAATACCTAACCATACGTTATTTTATTTGTATTTTGAGTCGATATAAAAAAATAGATTATATATTCGACATTTATGTATGTAATATTATTGGAACTGCATTATATTCACATAATGATAATCTATTAGGGCTTCCAAACAAATACCTATACAACATTTTATAGATTTATATTTGTCCACAGTCCACGCATTTCTTCGAAACTATTTATCGAATTGTGAACATTCTTTTTTTAATGCCTTATATTTACTTCAACTTAGGGAACAGTGCGAATGTAAAAAATAACTCTAATCTGACACTGTCTTGATGTCAGCTATAATATTTTTAATTGAATATATACGACGTGCTCTTTCGTGACTTTAAGATATTTTCAGTTTACAGTTATTTCATATTTTTTGTGTATTATGAAGTAGTTTTTTTTACTAGTGAATGAGCTTATTTATACGTATAAAACAAGCCCTTGAAATAATATTGTAGAATCATAATAAAACGTAGCTCGTATCAAGCCAGGCCTTCACGCGTATTACTCCATATCTTCAGTATAATAAAGTCAGCGAAATATTTTTACTGGAATACGTCGTGCTCTTTCGCTGACTTCAAATCAGCGATAGATTAGAGTTATTTCATTCTTTTTAGTGTATTTGGAAGTCGATAAAAAAATAAATTAAATTACTTTTTTTTTGTGTATTTTGAAGTCGATTTAGTTTTTTAAATTACTTTTTTATTTCAATTACCAACTTTTTTATTTCGTATTATTTAGAATTTGACCAAGCTCAAGCCAAGCCGCCGCACGTATTACTTATTCCATATCTTGAAAACAACTGAACCGATTTTAATAAAACTCTCACTGAGTTGAAGTAAATGTAAACCAATAAAAAAAAATTCACAATCCGATTAATAGTTTCAGAGAAATGCGTGGACAAACATACACCTATGAAATTTTGTATATTAGTTTGGAAGCCTGAAATTTTGTGAGGAAGTTTCATCAAAATCAATTCAATAGTTTTTAAGATATGGAATAATAAGTGTGTCGGGCTGGCTTATTGATACGAGCTATGGGCGTTGGTTGTGTCAAAGGGAAAATATCTGAAAACTTTGGTCAAATCCTCGTAAATGTAAGAAAAAAAAATTACAAGTCGATTTTAAATAAATATACCAGCCAAGTGAGAGTCAGACTCACACACAGAGGGATCCGTACAATATTAAATAACTTATCGTTGCTATGACAAAAAAAAGAAGTTTCTTGTATGAGCGGCCCCTTTAATTTTTCTTTTTCATTTTTATTATTTTTTGTTATAGCGGTCATAGAAATACATATTCTCTGAAAATTTCAGCTGTCTACCTATTACCGTTCATGAGATACAGCCCACTGACAGACAGACGCACGGACGGACAGCGGAGTCTTGTTTGGCACCCTTCGGGTACGAAACTAAAAAGTATAGTCACAATCCGATTAATAGTTTCCGAGAAATGCGTGGATAAATATACATACTTACAACCATACATACACCTATAAAACGTTGTATATTTGTTTGGAAGTCCTAATAGATTATCATTTGAATATATAATATTGTTTGGCAGTCCAATTGGTGGGTTTTTGCGTTAAAATATCAATATGGAAAACGAGGAGCCTCCCAGGATAAAGGTAAGGACTTACCAGGAACTCCTATGGCAATCCAATGATTATGCGCACTATCACAACAAATCACAAAGTTTTAATGCTCCTCGGTCTGTAGCGTCTTTCGTACTGAATGTTGCGAGGCGCGCGTCTCGTTTTATTCGCACACACGCGCTTGGCGATGCGTCGCCGAAGTATGTAGAAGATTCCCGAAGTTCTTTTCTCGCTTACACATATGATGTGGGAAAAGGAGAGGAATCGGGAAGCAGAGGCTCGTCATTGATACTCAATATGAGTAAATATTATTATAGGTATTTTGGCCTAAACATCCTCCGCCGCCTTGAGAATACGTAGTGTTCTCAAAAGAAAGAAAAAATAATTAATTATAAGAACTAATTACAGATTATAATAATTACTAAAGTACTGAATATAAGATGCGGTATGATTAATTTTTATTGTGAGGGTAATGGACATAACTTGACAATGGGTCTTTTGAATGATCCATTTGAAGTTTTTACTAAAGCGACGCGGATATTTCCATCCTTGCCAGGATATACTTGTGATATTATGCCCAACGGCCAACGTAAAGGGGGAATATCATCTTGGTGTATAAGAACCACAGTACCAATCTTAATGTTATTTTTATCAATGAGCCATTTCTGTCTAACTTGAAGATTATGTAAATATTCTATACGCCATCTTTTCCAATAGCTACACACCATCTGATCTAATAATTGTTTCCGACAACGTAAAGATATGGTTTCCTCGGACACATTCTGAAGCGGCAATGAAGTCAATGGTGAAGCCATTATAAAGTGAGCGGGAGTAAGAGGCTCCGGGTAGGGATCCTCAGATAAAATGCAAAGCGGTCTAGAATTTAAGACTGTTTCAATTTGGGTAAGAACAGCGAGGAGCTCTTCATATGTGAGGAGCTCTTCATATGTGAGGAGCTGCGAACCGATAACACGGTATAAATGAGTTTTAATCGATTTTATATTAGATTCCCACAATCCTCCGAAATGTGGGGCGCGGGGTGGAATCATTTTCCATTCAATGCGGTACTGATCGGTAAGTAGTTCTTGTAATTGAGCTTTAGCTCCGACAAAGTTAGTTCCGTTATCGGAGTAAAGAAAAGAAACAGGTCCTCGACGGGAAATGAATCGCTTAAAAGCGGAAATAAAAGTATCTGATGACACATCAGTTGCCAATTCGATGTGTACAGCTTTGGTTACTAAGCATATAAACAAACAAATATATGCCTTTTGGCTCTTTTGACCTCTGCGTCTACATAATGTTACTTTAATGGGTCCAGCATAGTCAACGCCCGTATGCACAAACGCTTTGGTCTCCTGAACGCGGCAAGAGGGTAAATCAGCCATTTTTGGGCTGAGAAATGAAGGGGAATTTTTAAAACAAAAGTTACATGAATGTATTCTGTGTCTAATGACACTTCTAGCGGACAGTATCCAATATTTCTGGCGCAACAGTGAGCTCAGAAGATTGGCACCAGTATGGCAATGAGCACGGTGAAAATAGTCTATAATAAGATGAGTAACGTGGTCATGTTTAGGTAAAAGAGCGGGATGCTGAGCTTCATACGGAAGATTTGCATTTGATAGTCTACCTCCAATTCTAATAATTTTATCTTGATCTATAAAGAGGTCAAGTTTTTTAAGAGGGGAAGATAATTTAACTTTTTGAATATTATTAAATAAATTTTGAAAATGAACTTGTTGTACAGAGCGTATTAAATATACTTCAGCTTTATTTAGCTCAGAAGCTGTGATGCGGCTGTGACCTTGATCACGAGAAATTATGCGAGAAAATCTAAGTATGTATACTATTATGCGTAATATTTTATTCCATGATGAATATTTCAGAGCAAGCTCGTAAATTAAATTAGGCTCAACAGAAGCGGACGCGGTACAAGTAACAAGCGTTTTACTATTAAATTCAGGTAGGTCCTCACAGCATTCGGGACTAAATGGAGTGATAGGCCATTCTGAAACTGGATCTTTTAACCATTTCGGGCCGTGCCACCATAAGTGATGTGACACTAGCTGCTCAGGTAAAATACCTCTAGAGAGACAGTCGCTAGGATTTTCTATACCACTAACGTGGTAGAAATGTTTTGGGTCAAGATTTTCTTGACATTTAGCAATGCGGTTACTAACGAAAACATTCCATCTATGTGGAGATGAATGTATCCATGACAGAGTAATTTTAGAATCGGAGAATGCGAATATATTATCAATAGCGGTTCGAGCACTATAAGTCTCATTAATTAATTTAATAAGTTTTGACAGAAGAACAGCGGCGCATAACTCTAAACGAGCAAGCGAAACTACCTTTACAGGTGCAACCTTAGATTTCGCACACACCAACCGTACGTGTATGTTACCATCAGGATCGGTCACATGTAAATATATGACGCAGCCATATGCTTTAAGACTGGCATCAGCAAAACCAACAATATTTGTTTTGCAGCCCATAGAAACGGCTAAATGACGCGGTATTTTTAATGTAGAAAGAAGAGGCAATTGCTCTTTGAATTTATTAAAGAGAGAAACGATAGAGTCTGGGGGTGTTTCATCCCAATCAATATGAAGATTCCATAAATCTTTAATTAATAATTTGGCAAACAATACCACTGGGGCAGCAAATCCGAGTACATCCCACAAGCGGGCAATTGTTGACAGTATGAATCTTTTGGTGCACTTGTCGTGTAAATCAGATGTAGTAAAAGTGAAGCTATCATCTGCAGGAATCCATTTGAGGCCTAGAATTTTGAGGTTATCATTGTCTGAAAAATCTATAGCAGCCCGATTGGATTGCGGCACAGAGACCAGCAACTCCTGTGAGTTACTTGCCCATTTGGTGAGATCAAAACCACCAGCTTTAAAAAGAGAGATGAGCTCTTGAGATAAGACTTTAGCTTCTTCTAAAGAAGGAATGGAAGTGGCTAAGTCATCCATATATAGTTCACGCGAAGCTACTTCAGCAGCGCGAGGGAATAGGTTTTTCTCATCCGAGCATAACTGGCGCACAGTGCGCATGGCTAAAAACGGACTGGACTTAAGACCGAATGCAACTCGGTTAAATTGAAATACGCGGATCGGATCATTGGGATCAAAGCGGAATAATATTTTTTGATATTTTCTATGCTCATCAATAACAGCAATTTGTAGGTACATTTGTTTTATATCTGCTGTAATAGCAATGGGAAATAAGCGGAAGTTCAGTAATACAATAAACAAGTCAGATTGTAAATTGGGTCCCGTATGTAAAATATCGTTTAGTGATATGCCATTGTGACATTTAGCACTAGCATCGAGTACTATACGAACTTTTGTTGTTTCTTTGTCTTGCCGTACGACGGGATGGTGTGGTATGAAGTACCCTTTATCATGGTCGTCAGAATCGGAAGGCAATATTTCAGATAAGTATTTTTTATCTAAGTACTCCTGTATAACCTCATTATAACTAGCGCGTAGCTGTGGATCGCGTAGCTTGGTACGCTCCAAAGCAAGTAAACGGCGGTGAGCAACGGAACGGGAATCACCTAACACGTCAGGATCCTCACGAAAAGGTAACGCGGTGCAATATCTGCCTGCGGAGTCCCGTGAGAAGTTACGAGAGAACAGCTGTTCACACTCCTTTTCGGCCGAGCTCATAAATTTTTGCGCGGGAATTTCTTCGAGCTCCCAAAATTTAAGTAGGGAATCATCTAAAGAAATAGTAAGGTCATTGGGACCAGAAATGAAAAAAGTCGCGGTATTAAAATAAGTGGATGTATTTTTATTAATATTAGAGTTAGCGGGAACGTCACCCATAAGAATATAACCGAACACGGTTTCAAGGGTAGAAGGAGCGGGAGGTGCAATAATTTTTTGACCTAACAATAAAAATGGGAACAATTGTGCCCCGAGAACTACTTCGACCTCTCCGGGGATGTGCCACAGAGGGTCAGCGAGCGGTAAGTTACCTAAATGTTGCACTATAGAAGTCTCAACATATTCAGTCGGTAACCTGTCAGTAATGCAATCAACGACAAGAGCGGTAATATTATAAAAATATTTTTTATTTTTCGCGGTTATTTTAAATTGAACGTAGCCGTGAATAGGACGCGAAGTGGATCCTACACCCTTTATAAAAGAATTGCTAAGCGGTATTATATTTAAATTTAGTTGTTTACAACAGGCAGTTGTAATTATGTTGTTTTGAGACGCGTTATCTATTAAACATCTAACTGAAATATATTTATTGTCCTTATTAGACGCATAAACTTGAGCGGTTGATAAAAGTACAGTAGTATGGGAAGGATTTAATTTATTAAAAGAATCGCGTTCGTTATCATTATTCTTATCAACTCGCGCTCGGGTGCATAGCGACACCGGTTGAGGAGCGTCCGTAGCGTTAGAAGGAGACGCGGTCGGATGCGCGGGCGAGGCTGCGCACGGGAGCGGTCGAGGCGCGGCGCGGGCGGCGGCGGACGTCTGCGCGCAAAGCTGCGCGATGCGGTTATCGCTCTTATCAAGACGCGTCGAGTGAGAGGGACGCGAGTCGGAAACTATTTGTTGCGATTGTGAATTACTATCCAAATGCAAAAGAGAATGATGGTGTTTATTACAAGTTTTACAACTATACGACGACTTACACTGAGAAGCAGTATGCGTAAGGCTGAGGCAGTTTACACAGCCTTTTTTAGATTTAACAAAATCTAAACGCTCTTTAGTATTAAGTGCTTTAAAAGAGGAACAATAAAAAATCTGATAGTGATCAGATTTATTACAAAATAAGCAAGTGCTTTTATTATTATTATCGCGTGCAAGGAAAGCATGGTGGACTGTGTTTGAATTACGCGGTTGAGACCGAGAAGCGGGCGGATTATTAAGGTTGCTACCGACTGGGGCGGTTCGCGCGGAGCCAGCAATTGGCGTAGAAGTGCGGTCTAATATTTTTACTTGCGATTTAATAAAATCAACAAAATCCTTATAAGAAGGAATTTCTTTATTCCTCATAAACATTTCAAAGGAATTAGCGGTTGCGGGATCTAACTTCTTTAAAGCTAAAGAAAGTAAGATAAAATCTTTTATATCTTCAATACCTAACTGTTCCAAAGCAGATACAGAAGCGTGGAAAGTTTCAATGAACGTATTTAAAGACGCGGAATTATTTAATGCGGGTTTAATATTGAATAAATTGGACATGTAGTGTGAGCCTAATGCTCTTTTATCTTGATATTTTTGAACTAAGCTGTCCCAAATAGAATTATAATTATCACCGGACGGTATAATACCTGCCGTGATTTTTAAAGCATTTCCTGTTAATTTACCTACAAGATATTGTACTCTTTGAGAATTCGAAAGATCAGGATTTGAATGTATATTAGATTTAAAAGATTCAAAGAAGACGGGCCAATTTTCTATTTTTCCATCAAATGACGGAATTTGAATTGGTGGTAGTTTGATACGACCTTTATATTGGGACGGAATAGTATTCTGCGCGGACACATTCGACGTAATATTTGTCTTACTGACGATAAGAGAACGAACCCTTTCTATTCGGGTGTACACTGTATCAAAGGAAATCATTTTTTTATAATCAATCTTATATTCTGGATCAAGTTGCATATTTAACGCGTTAATTGTATCTAAATTGGCACTAAATTCATGACGAATTGTACTAATAATTTCAGTGTCCGCCATGAATGTCTCCGAGGAACGAAGGTCTGCACTCGCGGATGTGGAAACATTCTTAGAAGAATCATATAAGAACGATAATTGTTCAAAAATAGCTTCATTTTTAGCTTCCAATATTTTAATTTTAGTTTCAATAGCTTCCATTGTGAAAGATTGCGTAATAATAAATTGCAAATTACCTAATTAAAGTAAAATGACGTAGGTAAGTAGGTAGGTATATCCAACAGTTTAGGCACCTACCTATATAGGTATGAAAGTTTATTTCAAGTCGACAGACAAGGCTCATAGAATGCAATTATATGCGTAGTAATAGTACAAATAGTAAGTACGTATTGCGGTTATTAGTACACCATATGATTTCGTATAATAAGATACGAATCGGTACCTATAAAATCTAAGTCCTAAAAATATGGAGGAGCGGCGGCGGTATTGAATACCTAACTACTTTTTATCACGATTGGCGTGGTAAAAATGGCGGGAGTACGAAATATTGTATTTATATAGTCTAAAACCTATTTATGAGGTATAAGACTTGCGTATTATGAGGTATATACCTATTTAGAGGCATAAAACCTATAGAAAGCGGGAAATTATACGTGATTTGATATGAAATTAAATTACTGTAATGGCTGACTCAAAATGAATCCGCTCGAAGGCGTACCAGAAAAATGGTGGGTTTTTGCGTTAAAATATCAATATGGAAAACGAGGAGCCTCCCAGGATAAAGGTAAGGACTTACCAGGAACTCCTATGGCAATCCAATGATTATGCGCACTATCACAACAAATCACAAAGTTTTAATGCTCCTCGGTCTGTAGCGTCTTTCGTACTGAATGTTGCGAGGCGCGCGTCTCGTTTTATTCGCACACACGCGCTTGGCGATGCGTCGCCGAAGTATGTAGAAGATTCCCGAAGTTCTTTTCTCGCTTACACATATGATGTGGGAAAAGGAGAGGAATCGGGAAGCAGAGGCTCGTCATTGATACTCAATATGAGTCAATATTATTATAGGTATTTTGGCCTAAACACCAATAATACATACATACGTGTCGAATTGATAATCTCCTTTTTTAAAGTCAATTAAAAATAGATAGTTTGTTATTTTGAAAAAGGTTACTAAATATTAGATATTATGATAACCTTTGAACGATCACATTTCTTGTTCTTTAATCCTTCATCACTCAAAAGTATAAAAAGAACAATCTTGGTTAGGGCACACTATACCTTACATGTAGGTTACCAAAGACGTAATACTATATCGATATCGATGAACAACACTAGAGCAGGTATCGATAATATATTATCGACTACTACGCGACACTTCTTTGACTGTATATGTATTTGTCCAAGCCTCTCCTCCCTCAACCCTGCCCGAATACAGGCGATAGAGACAACTGCAGCTTGGATCGATTATACCTATTTAAAAATGACGAAATCGCTATTTCTTAATCCCCAGTTTCCTCCTCCAATACTGAATCGATTTTAATTATTTTTCAAGAATAGTAATAAGAAGGGCTTTGGCTATGTCGGTCGGTTTTCCTTTTATTATTTATATTCGTCATATTTGTTTTCTGGACGTCTGATAAGGGCAGTTAAAAATGATGAGTTTTTGTGATTTTAGAAGATTTTTAGTTTTTATAATAATTAATTTATGGAGAAAAACGAAACCGAGGGACATACAGTGGCACCTACAGATTGCATGTTAAAATAATCATTGCTCTAGTGTCATTATCCAGAGAGGAAACTGAGGATTACGTTTGTATGGAAAAAACACCACCAGTGTTTCCTCTTAATTGAATATTCATCATATTTGAACTGTTCATAAAGCTGATGACGTCATAGAGTCATCGTTAAATTAATACGGTCAATGATCAAAGAATGGATCTTGTTACGGATCGCTTTTGACAAGAGAAATGAATGGCAACAATATGATTTTCGATTTATGTTACTAGTATCACGTGGTTTCACTTGCGTACCAGGAATATGTCCTATTTCAGGACCTACAGTAACTATATACCAAGTAAAAGAGTGGAACTCACTTCGGGAGTACGTTTCCTGACACTTCTAACCTAGATGTCTTCACTATCTCCATCTCATCTCCACGCGAAGATTAGACATAAGTTTGTTTCATGTGAAATTGCCATATTTTTCTGGCTTGGTACGCACTCTTAAGGCTAATTAGGTAACACTTAACGCTAGTTTTATTTTCAACGATATTTAGGTAACACCTGAATTAAAAAAAACTTGCAAGTTTGAGGTGGTATTAAAAATAATTTGGAAATTTATGCTCTAATAAATAGATATTTATACCTCTATGGTTTATAACTTACCTATAGTAAAGTTTAACATAGACGTAATCAGGTAATATATTGCATACGCAAAATCTTTCTTTATTATCGATATTGTTCTCGACAGCGTTAAACACTAGTTCTAATATGACAATCATGTCATAATAATAATGAATGAAGGATATAAGCCGACTATGTATGAAAGTGATAGTTTTCGGTATTATCACATGGAAGTTTTGGTTTATTTAATATGGTTGGATAATATTTATGCATGATTTGAAATAAAATGATTTTAATGTAAATTACTTGTAAAACTGCAATAAAAATATACTTACTTGTGAAATTAAATATTGCTCTTTCCACCACTATAATTTCTACGTGATTTCTCGGCACATTTCGTCATTTTCTCCTAATGTTTTCTCGATGACATTGAATGTTATACTGCGACAACTGTCATTATTTTTTTCAATACCATGCCTAAAAAGCATGGTTCGTGGCGAAAAGGGTGTAGGCGCGATCACTATTAGGGCAGGTCCAGAGGTTAAATCGTTCAAGGTACCCAAGAGTGTTTCAGAACACTTGTATCGAACATAAATCAAATACCGCATTATAAATTGTACATCCACGCAAATTGATGCAATGCCTTCAACACTTACCACTCGGAGCTAATTCCGTTCGCTTATTCATACGTTCAACAACAGATGCATTTGTATATTTTGCTGTCTCATAAAGATTAGATTGAGTTATTTTTCATTATGACATCTTTATTGAATATATGTAGATGTGATAATGAATCGGTTATGGATTTCAGGTTATTTGGGGTCATTTTAAACAAATTATGGGTCATGTTCAGCGTTGATTTTCTATTTTCTTTCTTTTCTCCTGATTTTGGCGGGAAGTCCCGATTTTTAGCCCAAAATTAAATGTCCCGCGCAGGACAGGCCCAGTATCGCTTTTCGGGGATTACTCGAGCGACGGTAAAATCATCGTTGAATGTAGAAGTAGGAAATTGTAAAGACACCACTGCACAGAAATTGCACAGTTTTTTATCGATTTCAAAATACACTAAAAAGTATTAAACAACTCTATATGAAGTCAGCGAAATATTGAATACATCGTGCTCTTTCGAGGACTTCAAAACAGTATCAGATTAACGTATTTCATACTTTTTACTGTATTTTGAAGATGATTTTGTTTAATTTTTAGTTTTTTTTAATTGCAACAGAATTTGACTAAGAGATATGTTTTCCCTTTGATACCACACCTGTAGCTTATATCAATAAGCCAGGCCCAAACACGCATTGGTCCGTATCTTGAAAACACCTGAATCATTTTAAGTTTTTCTTAAATGCACTAGAATTTGACCAAGGTTTGAAGATGTTTTTCCTTTGACACCACCCCCGTAGCTCGGGTCAATAAGCTAGGCCGTCACACATATTTGTCCATATCTTGAAAACTACTGAACCGATTTCGATGAAACTTGCACTGTTCCCTAGGTTTAAGTAAATGTAAACGAATAAAAAAATAATTGTTACAATCCGACTAATATCTTCGGAGATATGCGTGGACAAACATACATACATACACCTATGAAATTTTGTATATTTGTTTGAAAGCCCTAATAGATTATCATATGTGAATATTGTGCAGTTCTCCTTTTTTTGAAGTCGATTAAAAATTATTTGTTATCATTAAAAATAAGAAACTAAAACCAAAATTCACAATTACCAACAACAATTAAGCGCAATTGTCAACCTAAACAACGAAACTATAAAGCCAGATTTAGCATGTTTTACCGAACACATCCGTGCGGAAACCCCGACAGCACAGAGGATTATATTATACAGAGCAACAGCTCCCTACAAACGTCTATTATATTAGCCTATTCTTGTAGGGCTGTCACACTAGGAAATAAATTTAATTAGAAAGCTGGGTAATTTTTTAAATAATTATAAATTATAAGTATAATTTATTGAGGTGCGTCAAGTTTAGACTTACAACGAGCCTAGTCTTACGACACGCTCGCCCAAACTCGTGGAATTTGCTAGTTCCCAATTTCCCATTGAAGAATTCCACTACCCAAACTCCAAAACTACTACAATTAGGCGTTATAATACCAAGATGACACAAATAATGGCGTTTTGATCACACTAATATGAACTCTTACTCGAAAGTAATGAGGGCAAATTTGTATTAGATTTTTTTTAACATTGGATAAATTATTGAATTAGAATGAAATTCCTTTATTGCACATATGAATGGTATTATTAACGTTTTATATAATGTCCAACTGTACCTAATCATTATTACAACCATTGTGAACAATGAAAATAATGTCATTTTCACACACTTGAAAACCTAAAATAACAGTGTCTACATTATTATACAGGTCGTTGTTTTGGTCAGCGACGAGCGACTCAGGGTCGATAATACAAATGATACTGGTGCTAAAAAAAATATAAAAAAAATACTTTATTTTTTTAAATAATAAAAATAAAAAAAATAAAATTTTGAAAATCATGTAATAAGCTAAAATGTAGACATAATACTCAACGAGAGTACGAGGGAGTAAAGGGGTGGGGCGATGGCGGCTTGTGCCTAGCTCTAGAATGTGCACGTGCCTAGTAACCATACTTTGCGGTAATTTTATTTCAAATTGAATAAGGTATTTCTCAACATATTTAGAGTATTTAATGGAATTAAGTCCATTTTTGGGGAATATATATTTTGTACTACCGCTCCTAGGTCGCTTGTCGCCGACCAAAACAACACCCTGTATAATATACCTAAATTATAACAGTTTAAATACATATAAGTATTGTAATATATGCATTAAGTAAAAGATATCTTGAACTTGGCTTGACACGCTACCACGTGTCTAGATGACATGAGTCCAATTTCGCCCACCACTAAAAATATTACTCGTACCTACATACCTACCTAGTAAGAAAATTACTTCATTTGGATAAATTATTGGATTTATTTATATTCCTCCTGGAATTATTTCTAAACGAACTGCAATAAATAATTATTTTGTTTGTAAGTTGTTCTTAAAATTATTAAAAACAAAGTATCGCGGTAACGAGCAGCGAGCGACGACGTACTGCAAGTGATGTAGGCATCGAAGCGTGCCGCTCGGTCGCGAGTCGCCCCCGACTCTCGGACCCTCGGGTTCGCCGGAAACACCCGAAGCGACTTCTCGGCTCTCGTACGTGAACCCGTCGGCGCTCACGCACACATCGCTGCGCATGTAGTGAAGTACCTACCATTTCGCGTTCTTAGGAGCTGTTTATCTGTATAGTAATCTGTGCCGACAGCTATTGGCGTTTGGACAATAAACCGCGACTGTATGTCTGCTTGTGTGTTTACGACTTGACGGTTTGATTGATGCGCGTCTGGTCTATTCAACGAAGGACGTGGGTGGCGATTGTTACGAGGATCTACACTTCGGCTTGATGACTGGTCTTGTCTGTTTTGCTATTGTTAATAAATATATACTTACGATATTATATATATGTGTTTACACTCACAAAGTATTTGTTGTAGCTCATAATTTAGGCTTATTTTAATGTTTGTTTATTGTTTTTTGTAATTAATTGTGTCTATCGAAGCAACCTTTTATTAATGTTATAATGGAAATATATTATTGGCCATGCATTTTATTCATTTTTAAGTAATTTTTAACTAATGTATCTCTGTTGATTTCGTAATAAACAAATAAATTTGTTTATATTATGGTTAACTTAACATTGTGTTGTTTTATTTGTGAAGGAGTTTGTATAAATAATTTTTCAATAAATCTTAAAATTTTATTAAGTCTGTAAAACAGTTAAAAATTACTTTTAAAAAATCTATGTCGGTAAAGTCCGTAGCTCATTTATTTAATCCAGCAGGTTCAAAATTAATCGAAGTACAGCCTATTTAGTATTCCCGGTGAGTAGAGAGTGAGACAACGCAAGTTTGGGGTCTTAGATAATATGAGTAGATATCAGGATATAATAGGTAGGCTATATTTTACTGCCGAGAAACTCTAAGTACCAAGGTAACACGGAAATATAGGTATATTTACAAGAAAAGGAAACTAGGTAAGTACGTGAGCAAAATATAAAATAAACGAGTATGAAGTCAATATATTTTGCGTAGGTATATGTATACTTTTGTAAGTTTTACTTAATACTCAGTGCATGCCCATCTCTTCATGGTTAACCATGTCTTTGTCCCTAAAATATAAAACACTAGCTTCTACCCGCGGCTTCGCCCGCGCAGCCTACAGCAAACAAATGACATGGTTTTCTACAACAATAAAACAATACCAAACAACTTCATCCCCCTTCGAGGGTACTAAAAACGCTGAGACACGTATAATTTTATAGTTAGGATAGTTATAGTTCTTCAAATAAATAAACCTTGAAAATGATTTCACAGGAACACATAACATGGATAAAATGTATGGATGTGTTAATCAGGAACATATTCTATTTCTGTGCCAAATTTCATCCAAATCCGGATGTTGAAGCGTGATTGAGTAACATCCATCCAAGTAAGATTAGTTAGAAGTAAGATCGTAAGATAGTAAGGTGTAAGGTGTAAGGTGTAAGGTGTAAGGTGTAAGGTGTAAGGTGTAAGGTGTAAGGTGTAAGGTGTAAGGTGTAAGGTGTAAGGTGTAAGGTGTAAGGTGTAAGGTGTAAGGTGTAAGGTGTAAGGTGTAAGGTGTAAGGTGTAAGGTGTAAGGTGTAAGGTGTAAGGTGTAAGGTGTAAGGTGTAAGGTGTAAGGTGTAAGGTGTAAGGTGTAAGGTGTAAGGTGTAAGGTGTAAGGTGTAAGGTGTAAGGTGTAAGGTGTAAGGTGTAAGGTGTAAGGTGTAAAGTATCGGGTGTCGGGTGTCAGGTGTGTTAGGTGTAAGGTGTAAGGTGTAAAGTATCGGGTGTCGGGTGTCAGGTGTGTTAGATGAAAGGTGTAAGGAGTAAGGTGTAAAGTGTCGGGTGTCCGGTGTCAGGTGTAAGGTGTAAGGTGTAAGGTGTAAGGTGTAAGGTGTAAGGTGAAAGGTGTAAGGTGTAAGGTGTAAGGTGTAAGGTGTAAAGTATCGGGTGTCGGGTGTCAGGTGTGTTAGGTGAAAGGTGTAAGGAGTAAGGTGTAAAGTATCGGGTGTCGGGTGTCAGGTGTGTTAGGTGTAAGGAGTAAGGTGTAAAGTGTCGGGTGTCGGGTGTCAGGTGTAAGGTGTAAGGTGTAAGGTGTAAGGTGTAAGGTGTAAGGTGTAAGGTGTAAGGTGTAAGGTGTAAGGTGAAAGGTGTAAGGTGTAAGGTGTAAGGTGTAAGGTGTAAGGTGTAAAGTATCGGGTGTCGGGTGTCAGGTGTGTTAGGTGAAAGGTGTAAGGAGTAAGGTGTAAAGTGTCGGGTGTCGGGTGTCAGGTGTAAGGTGGAAGGTGTAAGGTGTAAGGTGTAAGGTGAAAGGTGTAAGGTGTAAGGTGTAAGGTGTAAGGTGTAAGGTGTAAGGTGTAAGGTGTAAGGTGTAAGGTGTAAGGTGTAAGGTGTAAGGTGTAAGGTGTAAGGTGTAAGGTGTAAGGTGTAAGGTGTAAGGTGTAAGGTGTAAGGTGTAACGTGTAACGTGTCAGGTGTAACGTGTAAGGTGTAAGGAGTAAGGTGTAGGTTCATCCAAATCCGTACAGATGTTGAAGCGTGTGAAGCGTGATTGAGTAACAAACATTCATCCATCCGAACTTTCGCATTTATAATAATATTAGTAAGATTTGAGATAGTGATTTGAGATATCGTTTTTCAATTACGTAGGTTTTTTTATTTATTTAAACTTTTTAAATATTTAATGTTACTGTGTAACATGGTCAAGCCTTCTTGAGGAAAATGTGCTGAAACTCATTTTCACCAACTTTTAAATACAGAGTTCCTGTACGATACATTTGTTATGCTGTCCCGTGGAATCTGTGCATTTTAAAGTAAAGTAGCCCTTGTCATTCTCTGATCCCTAACCTAAACTACCACAATGCAAAATCGATCGCTTGCTCTGTTAAAATCAAAACCAAACCTATCCCACGGGAACGTACATTATTCCGGGATAAAAAGCAACCTATGTGCTACTCCAGATTATTATCTATCTCGTGCCTAATTTAGGGTCGGCAACGCGCGAGTGATACCCCTGGTGTTGCAAGCGTCCATAGGCTACGGTAACTGCTTACCATCAGGCGGGCCGTATGCTTGTTTGCCACCTAAGTGGTATAAAAAAAAAAAATTTAGAGCTGTTCAGCCGTTCTGCCGTGATTGAGTAACAATCAATCCATCCATCCAAACTTTCGCAGTAGGATATATACATTTATAGGTACCTATATAAAGTTTTAGTCGTTCAAATAAATTAACATTGAAAATCATCCCACAGGAACATATTACTGGGATAAAAAGTATCCTATGTCCTTCTCCATACCATAGGCTATCTGCGTGCCAAATTTCATAATGATTGGTTCAGTAGTTAAAGCGTGAAAGCGTAACAAACAAACAAACAAACAAACAAACAAACATACAAACAAACAGAGTTACTTTCACATTTATAATATTATAGTTACCTATATAAAGTTTTAGTCGTTCAAATAAATTAACATTGAAAATCATCCCACAGGAACATATTACTGGGATAAAAAGTATCCTATGTCCTTCTCCATACCATAGGCTATCTGCGTGCCAAATTTCATAATGATTGGTTCAGTAGTTAAAGCGTGAAAGCGTAACAAACAAACAAACAAACAAACATACAAACAAACAGAGTTACTTTCACATTTATAATATTAGTAAGGATACACTGAAAAAAATGGACTACAAGTGACTACAAAATTTTATTTAACAGTAACACAAAATTTGACGACCAATAACCTTAACAGAGTGAGTTGCGAACTAAACTTACCAGTAACAAAACTAGTTTTTGTTCGTAACTAAATTATTTGATTAAATAAACTAAAGTTAGTTTCCCGACAACAAAACGTCAACTTACACAACTAGTTTTGTAGATCATTTTTTTCAGTGTAGATAAAATCGATTTGAACTCTACATTTCCACGTACTGAAATGGTGCTTACTATAAAGATTATGGAGTAAAAAGCAATAGGTAATTGACTTACGTGTAGCATACCCCGTTTTCTGATACTTATCTGCTCTTCCCCCATTTTCCAATACCTCTCATATAAACATGTTCACTTGAGCTTTGGAAGTATCGTTTTCCAATAAATGAATCTCAGATGTTTTCATTCCAATTATTCTTCAATATAAAGCGAGGTATTCACCCGACCGACCAAATCTGGTACAATTCAATTTCACGAGGCTTCACCCGTTTATACTGGGTGTGCACAAGTCTTTACAATTATTTGAGCAGCCAGAAATTGTGGCTCCCACCGTCTTTATAACATTACTCGAGGATTAATCTTCTTGGAATTTATACTAAAAGTATGGGACGGATCTAGGTTAAGCCATTTTGGGGCACTGGATAAAATAAATACTCTAGATAGAATAAGCATTCTAAGTTAAAGACATGTGATTCAAGTCATACAATGCCTTGCAGGAACAAAAGAGGGACTCCTCTTTTATGCGAATCAATAAATGGGAGATTTTCGGATTGCACCATACTAATTTCTAAGTTTATTGAATTGCATCATTGGTACTAAAAGTAGAGGAAATTTACAGCGCACCTCTTTTTTCGTTAATGGAATTGCAAATGTCTGCCTCACCTTCATAATTATTTCTGTATCATGTTTCTGTTTTCAATATCTAGTGGCCGGTTTTTATACTTAGATTCATTTAATATAGAAAAACATATCCTAATTAAATAGAATAGCTTCTTACACAAATAAAGAACAGCTGATTAGTCAAAAACCAAAACGTTAGTAAGAAATAAAATTTCTCAAACCATTTTGTTCAACGAGCCAAATTAAAACAGCAACATTAGCCACTAACGAATTGTTTGTTTCATTCGCAACATTAGGCCCACCTGCCGCCGGCTCTGGCATCGTTAATCTTCGACGCGTCCCGCTACCGACAATATTTATTTCGCCTTAGGACTATGAAAATTTCGCTTTGAAATTCATGAAGGAAATTCCTAATTTCTAACGAAAAGAATTGTCTTATCTTATTTCTAAGATAAACGTCTGATTCTAATTTAATTAAGTGACGCGGATAGGTTGTAATTAATTTCCAAGATTACGGAGCTCAATATTTAGGGTTAGATTTGTTAACTTTAGCAGATCCTTTGAGATTTAAGTTTGTTTGAGGATAAAAGGCACGTCTCAATGGCTGTCATATCTTTTGGGTAGTTACAACCAACAGTTTGGGTAGTTAGTTTTGGTAGATACTGTGATGATTTCTAGAATTCTTGGATTTTGTACAGTTTTAATATCGTACTCATAAATTTGCTACTGGGTTTAGATTAGAGTAATAATATTTAGATATAGGTAGTATTAGTATTCCCTTAGTATAGAAAGGTAACGTACGTCCACGTAAGTTTGGGGTCTCAGATAATATGGGTAGGATATAATAGATAAATGCTATAACATAAACCCTAATGACTACATAACACGTAATACCTATTTAAAGGGAAGGTAAACCAATACGTGAGCAGGATATTTATGGTCATGAGTTAATAAGAAATAATGATATCGATAAAAGTTGTGGTAATAGGAAGAAATCAGTTTGTAACCTATAATCTCAGAGATTTTAAAATGACTATTTCTGTATACAATATAAAAATATTAACTCATACACAGAAAAAAATGAACTACAAGTGACTACAAAACTTTATTTAACAGTAACACAAAATTTGACGACCAATAACCTAAACAGAGTGACTTGCGAACTAAACTTACCAGTAACAAAACTAGTTTTTGTTCGTTACTAAATTATTTGATTAAATGTAACTAAAGTTAGTTTCCCGACAGCTAAAGTTAGTTTCCCGACAACAATACGTCAACTTACATAACTAGTTTTGTAGATTCATTTTGTTCAATGTAGCTATAGAGGTCTACGTTATATGGTATGACGATATCACTCTTAGGAATTGTATGTTTATGCCCTGCTTTTGTCTCCGCAGGCGCAGCGGATAAAGAGGCAGATGAGGACGAGGGTACAACAGGTACAGCACCAGCAGAGGACACGGAAGATGAACCCGAACAGAAGCACATCCTGCCGCTCACTTCACACCAGCCCATTATGTGAGTTCATTATCGAAATACAACCAAACCTAATACTTGAAATTAGGGATTGCAATCCGGATACTTCGAAATTCAAAAATGACTGAAAAATCCGGATTTTTGGGCCTATTATAAATCCGAATATTGAGAATCAAATCCGGTTTTTTCGAATTTAAATCTTAATTGACAACAGTTGATGGTTAATTACAATTTTTATCATTGAATATCCAGTAGATGTAGGTGAGTATTACTCTGACGCACAAATCCGTACAATATTTAAAACTCCTATTCACGGTGCCTATAAGGTCTATAATAAAATCTATAAACCGCTAGGCTCACACGCTGCTGGAGTATCTGGTGGTCTGTGCGCTTGGGTTCCCAATTTCCTGAGCGAACGGTCTATTCATGTGGTCATAGACGGGTGTTCGTCAGACCTTTTGGAAATCAATGCTTCAGGGTTCAGTTCTCTCTGCAACCTTATTTCTGCTACATATTAACGATCTTGTGAAGCCTGGTATTTTTGGATACGCAGACGACAACAGCGTTGTCATATTTCCAGTGCGCGAGCCATCAGTGACTAGATCCAATTGTTGCGAGAGGCCATGGTAGAGCGTTTGAACGTGACCTTACAGGCAGTCTCCGATTGAGGCAATGGCAATCTGCAGGGCTATTTTAAACGCTCGGATTCGATATCGGAAACGGATTCAAAAAATGACCGAGGCGATTTTCCGCAATTACTATTTTAATTTCCGAATTCGAATATTTTTGATGTTTCTTTACGGAAATATCAATTCGATTCATCGAAAAGTTATCGGAAATTAAAATAGCAATAACTTAAATTTGCCTCGGAAATTTTTGAATCCGTTTCCGATATCGAATCCGACGTTTTAAAATAGCCCTGCTGGTCACTTTTAATGCCACCAAGACGCAGGCGTGTCTTTTCACCGCCAAACGGAGTCCTTTCCACGACGCTCTCGTCCTCGACTCAATAAACCGCCGAGCCAGAAGACTCATCGGAGATGAGACTTTAATTAGCACGAACTCACGAGGCTCGACCATCGAAAAAAGTTGGTTGCCTTATCGGTTTTCTACAGGATATATAATGGAGAGTGATGGGTTTTTGCGTAAAATATTAATATGGAAAACGAGGAGCCTCCTAGGATAAAGGTAAGGACTTACCAGGAACTCCAGAAACTCCTATTGTAATCCAGCACAGTGATAAGCACTATTTTTCTTCATATCAATTCACAAATCACAAAGTTCACTGCTTCTCTGTCTGTAGCGTCTTTCGTACTGAATCTTGCGGGGTTGCGGGGCGCGCGCGTTTCGTTTTACTTGCACACACGCGTTTGGCGATGCGTCGCCGAAGTATGTCGAAGATTCCCGAAGCTCTTTTCTCGCTTTCACATATGATGTGAGAGGAATCGGGAAGTAGAGGCTCGTCATTGATACTCAATATGAGTAGGTTTCTACTATAAATATTATCATAGGTATTTTGGCCTAAACATCCTCCGCCGCCTTGAGAATACGTAGTGTTCTCAAAAGAATGAAAAAAATAATTAATTATAAGAACTAATTACAGATTATAATAATTACTAAAGTACTGAATATAAGATGCGGTATGATTAATTTTTATTGTGCGGGTAATGGACATAACTTGACAATGGGTCTTTTGAATGATCCATTTGAAGTTTTTACTAAAGCGACGCGGATATTTCCATCCTTGCCAGGATAAACTTGTGATATTATGCCCAACGGCCAACGTAAAGGGGGAATATCATCTTGGTGTATAAGAACCACAGTACCAATCTTAATGTTATCTTTATCAATGAGCCATTTCTGTCTAACTTGAAGATTATGTAAATATTCTATACGCCATCTTTTCCAATAGCTACACACCATCTGATCTAATAATTGTTTCCGACAACGTAAAGATATGGTTTCCTCGGACACATTCTGAAGCGGCAATGAAGTCAATGGTGAAGCCATTATAAAGTGAGCGGGAGTAAGAGGCTCCCGGTAGGGATCCTCAGATAAAATGCAAAGCGGTCTAGAATTTAAGACTGTTTCAATTTGGGTAAGAACAGTGAGGAGCTCTTCATATGTGAGGAGCTGCGAACCGATAACACGGTATAAATGAGTTTTAATCGATTTTATATTAGATTCCCACAATCCTCCGAAATGTGGGGCGCGGGGTGGAATCATTTTCCATTCAATGCGGTACTGATCGGTAAGTAGTTCTTGTAATTGAGCTTTAGCTCCGACAAAGTTAGTTCCGTTATCGGAGTAAAGAAAAGAAACAGGTCCTCGACGGGAAATGAATCGCTTAAAAGCGGAAATAAAAGTATCTGATGACACATCAGTTGCCAATTCGATGTGTACAGCTTTGGTTACTAAGCATATAAACAAACAAATATATGCCTTTTGGCTCTTTTGACCTCTGCGTCTACATAATGTTACTTTAATGGGTCCAGCATAGTCAACGCCCGTATGCACAAACGCTTTGGTCTCCTGAACGCGGCAAGAGGGTAAATCAGCCATTTTTGGGCTGAGAAATGAAGGGGAATTTTTAAAACAAAAGTTACATGAATGTACTCTGTGTCTAATGACACTTCTAGCGGACAGTATCCAATATTTCTGGCGCAACAGTGAGCTCAGAAGATTGGCACCAGTATGGCAATGAGCACGGTGAAAATAGTCTATAATAAGATGAGTAACGTGGTCATGTTTAGGTAAAAGAGCGGGATGCTGAGCTTCATACGGAAGATTTGCATTTGAAAGTCTACCTCCAATTCTAATAATTTTATCTTGATCTATAAAGAGGTCAAGTTTTTTAAGCGGGGAAGATAATTTAACTTTTTGAATATTATTAAATAAATTTTGAAAATGAACTTGTTGTACAGAGCGTATTAAATATACTTCAGCTTTATTTAGCTCAGAAGCTGTGATGCGGCTGTGACCTTGATCACGAGAAATTATGCGAGAAAATCTAAGTATGTATACTATTATACGTAATATTTCACGCGAAGCTACTTCAGCAGCGCGAGGGAATAGGTTTTTCTCATCCGAGCATAACTGGCGCACAGTGCGCATGGCTAAAAACGGACTGGACTTAAGACCGAATGCAACTCGGTTAAATTGAAATACGCGGATCGGATCATTGGGATCAAAGTGGAATAATATTTTTTGATATTTTCTATGCTCATCAATAACAGCAATTTGTAGGTACATTTGTTTTATATCTGCTGTAATAGCAATGGGAAATAAGCGGAAGTTCAGTAATACAATAAACAAGTCAGATTGTAAATTGGGTCCCGTATGTAAAATATCATTTAGTGATATGCCATTGTGACATTTAGCACTAGCATCGAGTACTATACGAACTTTTGTTGTTTCTTTGTCTTGCCGTACGACGGGATGGTGCGGTATGAAGTACCCTTTATCATGGTCGTCAGAATCGGAAGGCAATATTTCAGATAAGTATTTTTTATCTAAGTACTCCTGTATAACCTCATTATAACTAGCGCGTAGCTGTGGATCGCGTAGCTTGGTACGCTCCAAAGCAAGTAAACGGCGGTGAGCAACGGAACGGGAATCACCTAACACGTCAGGATCCTCACGAAAAGGTAACGCGGTGCAATATCTGCCTGCGGAGTCCCGTGAGAAGTTACGAGAGAACAGCTGTTCACACTCCTTTTCGGCCGAGCTCATAAATTTTTGCGCGGGAATTTCTTCGAGCTCCCAAAACTTAAGTAGGGAATCATCTAAAGAAATAGTAAGGTCATTGGGACCAGAAATGAAAAAAGTCGCGGTATTAAAATAAGTGGATGCATTTTTATTAATATTTGAGTTAGCGGGAACGTCGCCCATAAGAATATAACCGAACACGGTTTCAAGGGCAGAAGGAGCGGGAGGTGCAATAATTTTTTGACCTAATAATAAAAATGGGATCAATTGTGCCCCGAGAACTACTTCGACCTCTCCGGGGATGTGCCACAGAGGGTCAGCGAGCGGTAAGTTACCTAAATGTTGCACTATAGAAGTCTCAACATATTCAGTCGGTAACCTGTCAGTAATGCAATCAACGACAAGAGCGGTAATATTATAAAAATATTTTTTATTTTTCGCGGTTATTTTAAGTTGAACGTAGCCGTGAATAGGACGCGAAGTGGATCCTACACCCTTTATAAAAGAATTGCTATGCGGTATTATATTTAAATTTAGTTGTTTACAACAGGCAGTTGTAATTATGTTGTTTTGAGACGCGTTATCTATTAAACATCTAACTGAAATATATTTATTGTCCTTATTAGACGCATAAACTTGAGCGGTTGATAAAAGTACAGTAGTATGGGAAGGATTTAATTTATTAAAAGAATCGCGTTCGTTATCATTATTCTTATCAACTCGCGCTCGGGTGCATAGCGACACCGGTTGTGGAGCGTCCGTAGCGTTAGAAGGAGACGCGGTCGGATGCGCGGGCGAGGCTGCGCACGGGAGCGGTCGCGGCGCGGCGCGGGCTGCGGCGGACGGCTGCGCGCAAAGCTGCGCGATGCGGCTATCGCTATTATCAAGACGCGCCGAGTGAGAGGGACGCGAGTCAGAAACTATTTGTTGCGATTGCGAATTGCTATCCAAATGCAAAAGAGAATGATGGTGTTTATTACAAGTTTTACAACTATACGACGACTTACACTGAGAAGCAGTATGCGTAAGGCTGAGGCAGTTTACACAGCCTCTTTTAGATTTAACAAAATCTAAACGATCTTTAGTATTAAGTGCTTTAAAAGAGGAACAATAAAAAATCTGATAGTGATCAGATTTATTACAAAATAAGCAAGTGCTTTTATTATTATTATCGCGTGCAAGGAAAGCATGGTGGACTGTGTTTGAATTACGCGGTTGAGACCGAGAAGCGGGCGGATTATTAAGGTTGCTACCGACTGGGGCGGTTCGCGCGGAGCCAGCAATTGGCGTAGAAGTGCGATCTAATATTTTTACTTGCGATTTAATAAAATCAACAAAATCCTTATAAGAAGGAATTTATTTATTCCTCATAAACATTTCAAAGGAATTAGCGGTTGCGGGATCTAACTTCTTTAAAGCTAAAGACAGTAAGATAAAATCTTTCATATCTTCAATACCCAACTGTTCCAAAGCAGATACAGAAGCGTGGAAAGTTTCAATGAACGTATTTAAAGACGCGGAATTATTTAATGCGGGTTTAATATTGAATAAATTAGACATGTAGTGTGAGCCTAATGCTCTTTTATCTTGATATTTTTGAACTAAGCTGTCCCAAATAGAATTATAATTATCACCGGACGGTATAATACCTGCCGTGATTTTTAAAGCATTTCCTGTTAATTTACCTACAAGATATTGTACTCTTTGAGAATTCGAAAGATCAGGATTTGAATGTATATTAAATTTAAAAGATTCAAAGAAGACGGGCCAATTTTCTATTTTTCCATCAAATGACGGAATTTGAATTGGTGGTAGTTTGATACGACCTTTATATTGGGACGGAATAGTATTCTGCGCAGACACATTCGAGGTAGTATTTGTCTTATTGACGATAAGAGAACGAACCCTTTCTATTCGGGTGTACACTGTATCAAAGGAAATCATTTTTTTATAATCAATCTTATATTCTGGATCAAGTTGCATATTTAACGCGTTAATTGTATCTAAATTGGCACTAAATTCATGACGAATTGTACTAATAATTTCAGTGTCCGCCATTAATGTCTCTGAGGAACGAAGGTCTGCACTCGCGGATGTGGAAACATTCTTAGAAGAATCATATAAGAACGATAATTGTTCAAAAATAGCTTCATTTTTAGCTTCCAATATTTTAATTTTAGTTTCAATAGCTTCCATTGTGAAAGATTGCGTAATAATAAATTGCAAAATTACCTAATTAAAGTAAAATGTTGTAGGTAAGTAGGTATATCCAACAGTTTAGGCACCTACCTATAGGCATGAAAGTTTATTTCAAGTCGACAGACAAGGCTCATAGAATGCAATTATATGCGTAGTAATAGTACAAATAGTAAGTACGTATTGCGGTTATTAGTACACCATATGATTTCGTATAATAAGATACGAATCGGTACCTATAAAATCTAAATCCTAAAAATATGGAGGAGCGGCGGCGGTATTGAATACCTAACTACTTTTTATCACGATTGGCGTGGTAAAAATGGCGGGAGTACGAAATATCGTATTTATATAGTCTAAAACCTATTTATGAGGTATAAGACTTGCGTATTATGAGGTATATACCTATTTAGAGGCATAAAACCTATAGAAAGCGGGAAATTATACGTGATTTGATATGAAATTAAATTGCTGTAATGGCTGACTCAAAATGAATCCGCTCGAAGGCGTACCAGAAAAATGATGGGTTTTTGCGTAAAATATTAATATGGAAAACGAGGAGCCTCCTAGGATAAAGGTAAGGACTTACCAGGAACTCCAGGAACTCCTATTGTAATCCAGCACAGTGATAAGCACTATTTTTCTTCATATCAATTCACAAATCACAAAGTTCACTGCTTCTCTGTCTGTAGCGTCTTTCGTACTGAATCTTGCGGGGTTGCGGGGCGCGCGCGTTTCGTTTTACTTGCACACACGCGTTTGGCGATGCGTCGCCGAAGTATGTAGAAGATTCCCGAAGCTCTTTTCTCGCTTTCACATATGATGTGGGAAAAGGAGAGGAATCGGGAAGTAGAGGCTCGTCATTGATACTCAATATGAGTAGGTTTCTACTATAAATATTATCATAGGTATTTTGGCCTAAACAGAGAGTGTGTGCAGGAATTGTTCAACCTTATTCCAACCACCATCCCTATTATTACTCCGAACCACAAGAAGCCGGGAAAATTTTCACCCGGACGTTGTTGACATACCGACAATACGGATACAGTGATTTGCATCCTCAATTACAATGCGGACAGCAAGGGAGTGGAACTTGCTTCCGGCATCTGTTTCCTGACTCTTAAAATCTAATCCCTTACAAGGCCAAAGTGAATTGTTTTGATATGGGTAAACGTGCTCCAACTAAGATTTCGTCATTATCCTTAATAACGCCTCAGTGGCCAAACGCAAGTCCATATTTTATTTTTTTAAGAAAATTTGCAGTCTTATTTAATTTTTATTCAAAAGCTAAGGAAAAACGATAAAATAGAACACCTATCTTCAAACTACTAATAGTTTAGTATAAAACTACGCGTACAATTTAAAATTACAAAAGATTGCAAACAAAATACCGAAATTCGAAAAATCCGGATAATCCGGATTTATATGTGATGATGTTAGAATCTGGATTTGAAAAAAATCCGGATGTTGAATTCCCTACTTGAAATCACGTCATCTAGTACTTCATGAAACATAAGGGATTATTTTATTTACTTCCTCGTTCATTCATCAACTCAGGCCCTAGAAACCTTAGTTTTTTTTAAATTCATTTATTCAAAATACAGTAAAAAACACAACGTATAATTAAAAAACCAAGTTATAATACTTCATGAACCATACGTAAATGCTTTTTTCCTTACCAATGTACTATTATTTTATGTTTTCAGTGAGGTGTCAGCAAGCCAGCAGGATTTCTTCAAGATGTTGGATGACAAAATTGAAAAGGTATTTTTGATCGACACTTCAATCACTTTTTGTTTTACTTTACTAAGTACTCAGCTTGTATTATATTTCCCTTTAGGGCAAAGACTACGACTCGTCCAGTGAAACCGAGGTGCGAATAGAACATGAACGACGGAGAGCCCTCATAGACCAATGGCGATCAACCTCACTATCGACACATTCCTCACAATCTCAGCCGAGTCCTCCAACCCCTGCGAGGAGACGAGGTCCGCGGCCCATTCCACCACCACCTGAGAGACAAAACAGTCCTGGGTCAGCCAGACGATGCTACAGACAACAACATATCCCAGATGGCATGTCCCCGCCACCAAGAAGAGCTCACAGCGCTCAATCACATCACCAACCAGACCCAAGACAAATTAACGGCGACAACTGGCACGATTCCTCAAAATCACCAGTCAAAAGACCACAAAGCGCTGGTGCCAATTGGAAAAATAATCCTAAAGTAGCGCCATATAATCAAAAGTCTAAGAAAAACGAGCACGAGAGAGCCAACCATAAAGAGATGGAAAAATCTGGTTCCGGCCAAGATATCTCCCAAATAACATTCAATCCAACATTCCAAACCCATAGTCCCGCCCATTCTGCCAAATCTCAGCAGCCGTATATAGCGCAAATTATTAGCTACCCTATGTCACAGCAGGTGACGCCACCGTCCCCTCCCAAATATATTGCGCCTCCGGAGGAATACCAGGACCCTCAGAATAACATTGTGGACAATAAGTTTAATAATACGCAGAGGCAGACGCCTGTTACGCAGGGAAACTCTCAGTCACATATTTATTACATACACGGCAATGCTACGTCAAATATGAATCAAGATTTGGCTCAGCAGAGGCAACAAACAGCAATGCACTTGCAGCAATACGTGGCTATGAAGCAAGCGCAGCAGCAAATGTTTACGTACTTGCAGAGAGGTCCACATACAGTTTTTCCAACTGTGGATTACTCTCAGAATCAGAATCCGAATAGATTGTACGAAGGTGAAGAATATGCCGCTCAGTACGGTCATCCAGCCTTAAGGCCTCACAGTGCACCGGCCCCTGTGGGCGCTGTGAGGCCAATGCCAGTTACTCCTGGCTTTAGTCCTCTTCCAGATGGCACGCATATGGTTCAAATGCCGATGTGGTCGCATATGCCTCCAGTCGTGTCTACCATGGGCCCGTGGGTTCCAGGACAAGTGCCTCCCGAAATGCAGTACTATCCTCAATCCCAATTTATGCCGATGTACCGGGCAAATTCTGCAGGGTCAGCGGGAACGTTAACGAGGTATCACAAGAAGGAATCAAGTGATAGTGAAGTGAAGAGTAACTTGTGCCAAAGTATAAATCTAGTCAGGCAGAAGCCGATCGGTCAAATCGTGTCATTGCCCGGTCAGGAGTTGACAGTGTGTAACAATGTGAGTGACAGCCCCAGCCCGGCGTCGGTGAGCACCGATAGCGGGGTGTCGCCGGGCAACAGTGTGCCCAGCTCCAAAAACTCATTGACTACACCGTCGAGCGGGACCAGTGACTCGTTCAATAACTCTTTAGACAATAAGACTAAAAAGAATAAATCAGTTCCGATGAACACGCGATCTCTAAAAAATTCGAAAAGTCTAGATTCTTAGTGAAAATTTGTAATTATTGTAGATTTTCTAAGTGTACGTAGCGTCTAGTCGATATCATGACTATGTAAAGTATAGTGAAATATTAGATTCCAAAGTGCTTATAAATATTTGTATCATTGTGATTTTATCGAGAACATTTAATTTATTGATCGGTGTTGAAGTTGCTCTCGTGAATGTAGTTTCATTATTGTAACCTTAAGAGGAAAGGATGGCTGCATGAAATTTGAAAAATAGGTATTTAACAAATCTATTGCTGTCGCGCTGTTGCTGGGATATGAATGTATGAGGGACGATAGAGACAACTGCAGCTTGGATCGATTATACCTATTTAAAATAGACGAAATCGCTATTTCGTAATCCCCAGTTTCCTCCTCCAATACTGGATCGTTTTATTTTATTTTTTCAAGAATATAATAAAAAGGGCTTTGGCTATGTCTGTCGGTTTTCCTTTTATTTTTTATATTCGTCAAATTTGTTTGCTGGACGTCTGGTAAGGGCAGTAAAAATGGTAAGTTTTTGTCATTTTATAGGCTCCTAATTCTTATAATAATTAATTTATGGAGAAAAACACAACCGAGAGACATACAGTGATACCTACAGATTGCATGGTAAAATAATCATAGCTCTAGTGTCATTATCCAGAGAGGAAACTGAGGATTACGTTTGTATGGAACAAACGCCACCAGCATTTCCTCTTAAAATTGATAATTACTTATCTGATGGGACTGTGTGTTGCGACTGCTGTTGTATTGAACCTAGCTCCTTCCGAACCACGTCTCCTATTAGCAGTTATTACTGTAACCTCATTTACTGCGATGTGTTGTACCTATTCATTATATTAATGATTTTATTTGTAGAAACGGGTATTTTATATTAATTTATTCAAATCCAAAATGAAACTTAATATATCTAAATGTATGTTTAGATAAAGACATGTAATTGGTACTGCTTAGTGCCGAATGATGCATTTTAAATTATCCAATAATAACGATAACGAACATTATGGGATTATTTTATTTACTTCCTCATTAATTCAACAACTCAGACCCTAGAAACCGAAGTAAGTTACTCCATGAAGTTATAGCTTAGAATTTCTTGGCAAAAACTATTTTTCTAGCGAAATGAGAAACTGCTGGCATCATCCAGCTAAAAAGCCATCTGGATATCATTAACCGATATAAAGTCACGACCTCACTCCTTCCCTATAAATTTACATTCCACGATGCTGACTCCAGCAAGCAATTTGTTCCTATAACGCGTTATGGTTATAGTACCGCAATTTACTCAAGGAGGGGACTCGGAAACTGTGTTTCCTGGTCTAATTATCTTGCTTATTGGATTTGTAGCAAATTGCGCGAGATGTACGAAAGAATTTACGAAGTTAAGATTATTATCAGGGGACAAATGATTTGTCAGATAAATCTTAACGATAGAATAATCAATCAAATTAATTTGTTTTAATTTATCGGAACAGATTGTAGTGTTCCTTATTTCATAAAAAAAAATAGATAGCCTTTATAAAAGCATTTTAGGCAAACAATCATACCTACATGGTAAAATCAATTCAATAAAAATTTGATCAACCAAAATCATTACCATTTCTAGTAAATACATTTCATATGAATTTATTTCGACTGTATACATTCAATATTGATACAAGTATGGAATACTAAATCAATAGCCTGGGATAAAGCGAAACAATGTAGTAGCGATGACAGTTTCAAATATAAATTGCCGCAGCCGTTCGTTGGTCTATCGATTCTTAATTTGGAACACACATTTTGGAGTTCAATTATTCAAGATAGCTAATGATGATATGATTATAACTATCCAAATCGGTAGCTGAAACTTTAATGAAGGATATCGGCCCGGGAAGCGCTCGTGGTGTAGCATGATTAGCCGTTCTTAATCGATCGGCAAAGTTAAGCTACGCCTGTCGTGGTCGGTACCTGGATTGGTGACCGCCTAGTGGTATTTCAAATCGAGCGTTTCCGAGCTTCGGAAGGCACGTAAAGCCGTTGGTCCCGGTTATCACTTAATTGTGATAGTCGTTAAGCTAGTTGGATGCCTACTAGGTGGCTTGAAAAATTCCAACAGTAGGTTGACCATTAGTGGGCACGCGTGGAGTATTGCCCATTCCCTTTCACCTTCATTTGTGAAAGGAGGCCTGTGCTCAGCAGTGGGACATTATAGGCTGATGATGATGATGATGATGATCGGCCCGGGACAATCAATCCAAAATCCCCTAGGCTTTTCGAGAAATAGTTTCTTAGTGCTCAATGAATATTGCCTCCAATTTTTTTTTATTGCATGTCAGTCAGACAGTAATTTCAAAATACATATAAGCTTTGTAAATGAAATGTATTTCATTGAACTTTATCGGTTTTTTGGTATATTAAACGTTCAATAAAGAACTTACGTATTTTTGGATCAGTACTGTAATCATAGACTATTTCTTGGCTATATTTCAATGAGTTTAATTCGAAATGTTTGTTAGATATAAGTTTCCATAGCTCAAAGAACTTCAGAATACAGTGGCCAATCAAATCAAAGTAAATATTACGACTATGATGTATCATAAATGTTATCACGTGTGACCATAGACCGTGAACTGGCGGCCTTCGATGAATGATGTAGCACAAACAATCGACAGCTTAAATGGATATTTATTTAGAGCCAAATGGATGTTTGCTGTTACTCTACACGCCGATGTCGCTGTGCTGTCGCTACTGTTATTTTGTTACTTTTATATAAAAGCTTTATATTCTGTCATTATTAGAAAGACGCAGCTATGGATGTTAACCTTTAGTGTATTTTATTTTATTTTAATCAGGGCAACAAACAGAATTAAAATAATTGGGTACAAAGTTATAAAAAATATTGTCAAAGTCAAACCAATGGAGGCGTTTTCCCAATGGAGTACAGCATGGGGTTCTTCAAAAAGGGCGTGAAGAGATTTCTGCAGGGTTGGCAACGCGTGACGCCCCTGGTGTTGCAAGTGTCCATAGGCTGCGGTAACCGCTTGCCATCAGGCGGGCCGTATGCTTGTTTGCTACCTAAGTAGTATAATAATAATAATAATATTTAATATCCACATATATATTTTGCTAATCCACAGATTACAAAAAAGTATTAAGTATTTTTAAGATGAAGAACGTTTAGAAAAAAAATAAACAGAGATTAATATGCTTTGATTTAAGGATAAACAAATTAAAGTAAATATGGTGGATTATGGACGATACTGCAAAAGCTTATAAAAGTTTATACATAATAATATTATAAGATGACAATGGAGTCGTTATGGCTTTTTTATTTGAAAGAGGACAAAGCTGCAAAGATGTCGGTTCCTAAGAAATTAAGCCGGCTTTTCACTATGGGATATAATATAATATAAATTATATCTTGAGATATAATATTTTATCGCTCGTCATACATTTTTGTATATTACATTTTTTTTATTTTTTTTTATGTCAATAGGTTGACAAACAGGCAGACGGGCCTCCTGATGGTAAGTGGTCACCGCCGCCTATGAACATTTGCAATACCAGGGGGATTGCCGATGTGTTGCCGACCTTGTAGAGCTCTATTTACGCCTTTTTTGAAGAACCCCATATCGTAGCGCTGAGGGAAAACCGTAACGGGGAGTTCATTCCACATCCTAATGGTCCGCAGTAAGAACGTCCGACTAAAACGTTGTGTGGACGATCGAGGCGGCTCGAGGATGTGAGGATGAACTCCACATCGCCGGCGAGCAGTGCGATGGTAGAAAGGTGATGATGGCACCAGGTCAAAAAGTTCTTGCGAACACTCCCCATTATACATACGGTAGAACACACAGAGCGAGCCTATATCTCTCCGAAAGCTGAGAGGTTCTAAACCGTCAGTGAGTATGGGATCGTCAACGATACGAGTGGCCCGCCTTTGCACCGAGGCAAGTGGATCAAGCTGATAAGCGGGTGCGCCTGCCCAGAGGTGCGAGCAGTACTCCATATGCGGCCTAACCTGCGCTTTATAAAGCTGTAGCCGCTGGAGTGTCGTGAAGTACCACTTAGCCTTATTTAGCACACCCAACTTTTTTGAAGCCAGTTTGGCTTTGCTCTCCAAATGACCTCGGAACTGGACATCTCGCAATATCGACACCAAGGATCCCGATACTCTTTGCGATGTTGAGAGGAGTGTCTTCGAATTTTGGTGCTACTACAAATGGGGTTTTTTTCGCGGAGAACGCGCAGACTTGTGTCTTCGAGGGGTTAAAACGGACTAAATTTAGTCTCCCCCATTCTGATCAATCCCAAACTATAAATATTTTTTGACACATTGTATGACGAGCGATAAAATATTATATCTCAAGATGTAATATATATTATATTATATCCCAGAGTGAAAAGCTGGCTTTAGAGTCGTTACAAGTTGCCGAAGAGGGGCACGTAAACTGGCGTTTGTTCGGTAACTGAAAACGAATGGCCAGAGCGCACTTCCCGCCTTTGTACTCAATAACAAAGACTGCTCGTAAGATCAGTACAGTAGTACCCAACTGATATGGCTTACCGATGTACCTGCGCAGAAGATACATTTTCAAAGCGCGGGAAACGCTATTGGTTGGCAGCTGCCGCCATGTTAGCGCGCGCCGTGCGGAGGGGCGTGTTTTGCGAGTGAGACGGAACTAACAGCTGCAGTGCATTATGAACATTATAGTAGTGGTCTAAGGTTGATTGTAAGTTTTAAACATTCTTTCGTTAATCTTCGGGGCCATACTTTCTTTTCTGTGCGAACGAAGATTCACGACGCGCCATATCAGTTGGGTAATACTATACATTAGTGTATGTTTAAGGAATCTAAAATGTATATAATATTTGCGAATAATGAAAATTAGAACATATTAAATCTGCAACTATAAGATGCAATGCTTTTTTAGTTACAATTATATTTAAGCTCTTTAAGATAAGACACATCCTTACTTTACAGTGTCCTAAACACCTCCACATCGCCACTAGATCCTCTTACCCACATCAGTACCTTTTGTTCCTTTGTAGAATCTCGAAGCTCTATGGGCGGTCCAAAGATGTGGATTTCAATGGAAATTTACATACATTCTTTGTTCCGTTTCCAATAAACGTTGAATACATCCTGTTGTAAACTAGGGCGAGTCTATGTAAATATAATATCATGATGTTGAAGAAAAGCATGTGCATTCTAGTGTAAACATTATTTGTATGAGTGCAATGTTGATTATTGTCTGTTGGAAAATGTTAGGTACTTAGTGACGTAGGGACTCAAGCTATTGGCTTCCTAGGATTCAAAAGATAATGGCCACTTTCAAACCTCGTAATTTTGAGCTAGGATATCCTAGGATAGCCTAGGATATCCATTAACATAGGTCTCTCTCATGGATTTCCACTAAAACTGTCATCTTGTAGACTGCGCACATCGGCTCAATTATAATTGAATTGGAATAGTATCGTGTCAGTATGACATTTTAGCAGACTTAGCCCCAAGGTCAGAGTCGCTGGTAGCCTAGGGCTAAGTCTGCTAAAATGTCATACTGACACGATACTATTCCAATTCAATTATAATTGAGCCGATGTGCGCAGTCTACTAATTCATAATGGTCTCATAATGAATGAAAAGAATTTAGTAGGTACAAAAACTGTCAAAACTGACAACTTAAAGATCATTGTGGCACGATTTTAGTTTCAGTGTAAAATCATCGGAAAGGAAACTTTTTGGCGGGAACTTGCAAAGTGACGTTGTGTTTTCATTTTTATTTTCATAAATTCGTGTATTTTGAGTTTTATTGCATATAATCGGTGGTATTTTATCCAATAAAGATCAATCCATGTGCACCAGTGAAGTGAAATGAAATTAATCATGTTTATCGTGCCTTTTCAAGTTGTCTCAAGAAGTCCGTGAAAATTTTTAGTACAATTATCACCATTGTACTAAAACATGACTATTATGGACGGTGACTGACTATGTGAAAGTGATTTATTGTGACTAGAACTGGAAAATGGCAAAATACACAATCCGTGTGACGCCAACACCATAAAAAAAAAATAACATCGGAAAGCTATTATGGTGCCATTATGATGCTATTGTGTTAGTAGATCACCAAAACTGTAAAACGTGTCAATTTTGACACCAATGATAGTTCATTGGAAGACAATTGTAATTTTAGACTTGGGCCCTTGTTGTTGATCCACCTGGTGAGAAGTCTTCCATCTCGATGCTTTCCATAATCCATAAACATATTATGTTGTTGTAAGTATAGAACCTTTTTCGTTTGGTTATCGGCCTTTTAGTGCTGCGGCTTGCCCTTTAGGCGCCGATCCCACAGAGAGAGTTCTAGAATTCCGAGTTCCGAGTTCTGCATTCCGTGTTGACTATTGTGCACACAGCAAGCAGTCTAGAGTTCTGCAATATTCGCTACTGATCGCACATCATACACTTTTTTTATTTTCAAAGGCCCCACATAGGTTACAGTCAACGCGGAATGCAAAACTCGGAACGCAGAACTCTAGAACTCTTCTCTGTGGGATCGGCGCCTTACTACTTACTACAGCGTGTCACTCTAAAGATTTCTCAATCCCAGATTAGGACTGGAAACACTTTATAGCCAAGCCAGACTTTAACCTTACTTGTAAAACATTGTTATTTCTTTTTTGACAAAATTGCTTGAAGCTACCCAATTTCTTACAAACCATTACACAAATTAGGTTTGATAATGTTTATTTGATGTGATAGATAGAGACAAATTCGGCTGAAATATAAATCAGCTAAGTGAATATCTATGTTTATATCATTGATGTTTATGTATGTATCAATTTATATAACCTATAAACTTATTAGTATGAAAAAAGTTAACAAAAATTCTATAAGAGGTTTTGTTAAAAAAAAAAACATTTTTATTACCAGCTTTTTTGTGGTCTGTACTTGCATTGTCATCCAATATACTAATGTAGACCAAATTTCAGCTCAATTGGACACTGGGATGTGGGTCAAATTTAACATGCAAAATTCCATTACAGACACCGGACCGATAAAAAAAAACTAAATAAAAGCTTGTAAAAACAGTTCTAGTTAATTTCAAATAAACATCCCTTACTGACCATTGAAAACTATGAATACAAAATTGAACATCAATATTATAATCAGGGTTGCCAATTCATAAACAAAACGTCTTCGGTTATAAGAAAATAAGCTCCGGGGCTGCTACGTAATTTACCGAGTTAAGTACCTTATAACCGATCCCAATCGTGAATAATCCGCTTTCAATTTATAACGAGAACTTATTACTTTTTTTTCATACTTTAACTAGAATTATGTATCACATAGAAGAATCCTAGTCTTCGTAAGCTGTAGTGATTATGTCTACGCAATCATTTTTATCTATAAAATGATAGATACTTGTGCGCGATAAGTTGAGATAGTGGCCCTATTCTCGTAATACGAAACGATCCAAATGTCGCTCGAATTTAGAAATCGTCCAACTAAACATCAGTTTTAATGTCGCATTCCCGTGCGTCTTCAATCGAACGATAACTCAATGGGATTGAAACTCAACGACAAGCAAGCAATCACCTAACTAATTATGTGGGCAAAATATCCCATATTAATCCTTATTGATTTACCAATTAACCTTTATTTGAGAAAAAAATATTAAGTCGTTACTTTTTCGATTATCGAGTTCGATTTAATTACCGGAATACGCTTGCAACGACACGTTACTCGAACTCCGCAGCTTTGATAGGATCGTTCTTCAACCGTGCATAATGTGTCGAGAATACGAAAAGCAGTTTCGATTGCAATTCAATTGTAAAATCGTTTAGAAGTCATTGGTGCCGATTCTGTTATAAATCGCACTAAACAAATTTTAGTCACATCATATCTCTTTCTGACAAACATTATTGAAAAAGGATAGAACATATTTAAAGCTGTCAAATTAGTTTTTGCCGTCTTCATTTGCGGGTATTTAGACGTAACCGCGATAGATGGCGACTAAATTTATATTGGAAACAAGCATTGGACTAATTTGACAGGACTAAATTTCTTACATCCTTTTCTTATGTTCTTTGTTAGAAAGAGACAGTGAGATTAAAAATTAGTTTAGTTGTAAACAACAGAATCAGGGCCATTGAAGTTTTGTTACGAGAATCAGGCTACTGGCGCGGTGACGTTATATTTGTTGGCTTTTATACTACACATCATGAAGCATGGTTCCCGTATTGCACGTATAGTGGAATTATTGCTTCATGCTATAATTACAATACGGGTGAGATCAGGGGAAGCAGGCGAGGGACTTGCATTCCATTCGGGTCTCAACTTATCGCTTTTTAAATCAGCCAAAACAATCTAAAGCGATGATATCTCAGTGGTTATGACGTCGAATGCTGAGGTAATGGGTTCGAATCCTACAACGAGGGATTCAGTGAAGGAAAAAGGAATAAAATGAAAGGGCTAACACCCTCAATTTAGATTTCTAATAGAACTAAATCTCTACTCTAAAACCATTCACATTCATGCACTGGTCAAAAAGTAGATTTGAATGTCCAATGTTCATCTCATCGCTTTCTGCCTATGCCGTAAACAGAATAAATGATTTAGACTCTAATGAATCGCTGTCGATACAAAAGACCTTTAATACAGGGCTCTATTAGTGGATATCAAGCTTTATATAAAGCTTTGATCATTTGTCCACTAAATAAGTCACTTATGCCCATTTTCACCATCCAGCTATAAGAGTTGCCTCAACTTGTCTTCACTCGCTATAACAGCACCACCCCGACTTAATCATGTGTGTTAAGGTCGATGAGATGGAGCGTAGCGTTTATTCGCTCAAAGAGCAGCTCTACTGGGGAAGTACCTCCACCTTACAGAATACCGCAGCCAATTATTTGGTTGTGGTATTCTGTAAGGTGGAGTTATTGTGTTGTGTAAGTGTTCCTGTGCGTGAGTAAGGTTACCTGAGCTCATTGGGGAGGGAGGGGGGGGGAAGGTCGGTAAGGCGTGAGCGATGCTTCGTGTGTTGCAAGCGTCCATATAGCTATGTTAACCGCTTACCATCAGGCGGGCCGTATGCTTGTTTATTGACTTAGTTGTATAAAAAAAAATTACTACATTTTATAATAGTATAATTATAGTAGTATAAAAAAAAAGAAAAAAAATGCCAAGGACAAGATAATATACTTGACTCTTGCCGCAAGCCCTCAACTCGTTGGTTTTTCTACAATCAGTGACTACAGTTGGTTTATTATGTGAAACACTTTCACATAATAGCGTGGACGTTGGTTACTCAGTCAAAAAAGATACTTTTATTCCGAGACAAAATTGTATCTCCAATTAGAAACTTGGACCTTCGGGACAAAATCTAACATTACTTAAATATTGATCTGACAACTTAACCCAAAAAACCCTAAACCTTTCATAATTGAAGCCCTAATGTGTTCTTGTTATTATTATTTTAAGTTTAGTGAACCTTTTACGTAAAAAGTTCCTTGCGTGCAAAGAATAACAAATTAGCTTTCCTGATACTCATGGCTTATTGACTTGGAAAATAACAAGGCATTATAAAAGGTATAATTAGGTGCATAAATAGCCCAAGAGAGTACAAACGTTATTAAATTATATAATGCACGACGATTAAATAAGACAGTCACATTATCATAGTAAAACAGCTACCATTTTACTAAAACCTGACCTAACTTGTACGGTTGGTGACTGTTTTGGACTTGACATTTCAAATAAGACAAGGCTGAATGGGCTAGAACCCTTTACCAAGGAGAGGAAAATATCTATGGTATGTCACTCCACAATAAAGCAATAAATGCGAACTTGCTACGAACTTGTAGCGTATTCGCGCGTAGTCTCCGATTCGTAGAATATAGTGCTACGGTTCTGTGTGAGGTCAAAGCTACAACAAACTGCGTAGTTGGTCTACGCCGTAGACCTCGCGCGTGTAGAGTAACCTCTATAGAGTGCATAAAGTATTCGTGCGTAGTTAGTCTGGTCCATGTCTGGCCGCAGACTACGATCTGCGAGTGTCGTCACAAAACTACACTGAAAAAAATGGACTACAAGTGACTACAAAATTTTATTTTACAGCTTACTGTACATACTAACCTAAACAGAGTGACTTACGAACTAAACTTACCAGTAACAAAACTAGTTTTTGTTCGTTACTAAATTATTTGATTAAATGTAACTAAAGTTAGGTTCCCGACAACTAAAGTTAGTTTCCCGACAACAAAACGTCAACTTACATAACTAGTTTTATAATATTTTTTTTCAGTGTACGCACCGAGTGCATAGCGTATAGCATGTTTCTGAGCAGTCTATCTATATCTATTTTTTGTTTATTTTTGAATCCTGATATCGGTCTCTTTAGCCAGAGTTATATAGGCTGCCCGTACCTGCGATCTGTATGGCCAATCAATTTTGAAGTCAATCTTGCGAGAAACTTTATGATGTCACAGATTTCATACGGACAGACTGATTGTTAAACGTATGTTCTGGTAAATTGCGCATTGATCTGAAATACTTATTTTATTATAAGATTTTATGTAACAAGTCAAAATAAAAAGCGTAGGATAAAATTGAATTGATAAGGGATATAAATGACTTAATAGTCCGACTAGAAAGTTCTGTTGAAGACAGTTTTCCTCGTCGATGGCAAAATTATCAGGCTTACAGATGGTAGCTCAGATAAGTTCATTAGTTATCCTCAAGTATATAAGGTAACATCAAAATTCAACACATTTACTGACCCCACAGACTACGGAGGACATATTCTCGCTAACAAAAAACTGTGTCTATGGAGTCGGCCACCTCTCACGCACACCTTAGTTGGCTATTCCGCGGGAAATTAGACTCTTGTCGCCGTTTACACAGAGTCGATTACTCGCGCTCAACTAATGTGTGAATGTGTGCGTGCCGGCTTGTAGGGTACAGCGTGGTGGCCGACTTGAGTGACAGTTTTTTGTTAGCGAGAATATATCCGACTTTTTTAAATATCCGTGACTGACCCATACTAAATTTAAGGCTCTGCAACTACATATTATAATAAACCAATATAATATAATAATTCAACATTTCCAAATCGTTTTCCAAAGTTTTGTGTATTTATTTATAAACTAACTGTCCCCCGTGGTATCACCCGCGTTCCGGGGATAAAAAGTAGCCTATGTCCTTCTCTATACCATAGGCTATCTGCATGCCAAATGTCGTGAAGATCCGTTGATAAGTTAAGAGCGTTTATAACGTAATAACGCACAATGCCGCAATATTCCAGGTTTTCGGTGTGAAAATACTCAGTTATATTGATAGTTATTCATTTGTGTTGTCGTAAATCCAATAGGACATTTATTTTTCTACTTTTCTTGAAGAAATAACATTAAATTGACTATTTGTTATTTAGTTTACAGCAGTTCCTTGAGAGACCTTTTTTGAATTTTACGGAACATGCTGTCTTTGCAGTCAAATAGGTATTGAAAGTACTTGAAACAAAAAAATACAAAAATACATGTTGAAAAGTACATATTGTCTTCTATTTTTCTTGAAGATAGCATCATAACGTTTAGTACATTTTTGTTATGAAAATGACAAAACAAAACCGCGTAAAAATTAAGATTTTTATCGATGTTTAGCGCTATTTTTAATATCGAAATCGAATGTCAAACTTCATAATTACTATTTATTAATACGCAGCAGTTCATGCTTAAAATTAGTAAATTAAAAAAATCCGTAAAAATATTATAATTATTTTATACCGAATATTTTAAAACTGCTATATAAATCGATTGCGGAGGCCACGGCTCGGCAGACCCGGCTCCGCCGTCTCAGAGAGAGGACGTATCGCTCTGTTTTCCGCGCGCTAAGTTCGCCAACATATTATTACGATTGAGAGTATTGGTACAATCGCCCGCATTATAGCGCGCTCTTACCACTTTTGATACCACTAGGGTAAGTTAAGTTATATTGATAAATGGTAACTGTTTTGAATTATAGCTGACAAATATTATTATTTTTGTTTGTTATAGTTAATAAATGTCTTCTACCGGAAATCATCGACCCCAGAAAGGCACGATCGATCAATGCCAATCAGAAGTAATGGATAAATTTGTCATATTATAAGGGCGGCCTTATGTTTGAATTTTCCTCCGTTTATATACTCTAATAATAATACGATAATAGAAAAGATGTATTTTTGTATGTTTTGTTTGTTTGTAATTTCAATAAACTCAAAAACTACTGTACCGATCTTTCACCACTAGAATGCATTATTACCACAGATATAAAAAAAAGTCGGATATATTCTCGCTAACAAAAAAATGTGTCACTCGAGTCGGCCACCACGCTGTACGTACAAGCCGGCACGCACACATCCACACATTAGTTGAGCGCGAGTAATCGACTCTGTGTAAACGGCGACAGAGTCTAATTTCCCGCGGAATAGCCAACTAAGGTGTGCGTGAGAGGTGGCCGACTCCATAGACACAGTTTTTTGTGAGCGAGAATATGTCCTCCGTAGTCTGTGATTATTACCTATCATATCACTAAGGGCAATATTATAACGTAGTGATATTTTGGCTACGGTAACCGCTTACCATCAGTCGGACGGTATGCTTGTTTACCGACTTTATGGTATAAAAAAAAGATATTTGTGAGACCTTGGGACCACAAAACATGCATCTTTGCTCATAATTTAAAAAAGAGTCCGCCATTTTGAACTATTTTGTTACTGGTCCGATTACTCTCAAAATTGATATTTGAGGGACGCTTGGACCATATAACATGAATCTTTGCTCAAAATTGAAAAAAAGTGTCCACCATTTTGAACTATTTAGTTACTGGTCCGATTGCTCTCAAAATTGAGATTTGACAGGCCTTGGGATTACAAAACACGAATCTTTTTTCAAAATCCAAAAAAGTGTCCGCCATTTTGAATTATTTTGTAACTGGTCCGATTGCTCTCAAAATTGATATTTGAGGGACGCTTGGACCATATATCATGAATCTTTGCTCAAAATTGAAAAAAAGTGTCCGCCATTTTGAACTATTTACTTACTGGTCCGATTGCTCTCAAAATTGAGATTTGACAGGCCTTGGGATTACAAAACACGATTTTTTTTTCAAAATCCAAAAATGTGTCCGCCATTTTGAATTATTTTGTAACTGGTCTAATTGCTCACAAAATTGATATTTGAGAGACTCTTGGACCATATAACATGAATTTTTGCACAAAAATGAAAAAAGTGTCCGCCATTTTGAACTATTGATTACAGGTCCGATTGCTCACAAAATTGATATTTGAGAGACTCTTGGACCATATAACATGAATCTTTGCACAAATTTTAAGAAAAGTGTCCGCCATTTTGAACTATTTTGTTACAGGTCCGATTGCTCTCAAAATTGATATTTGAAAGACTCTTGAACCATATAACATGAATCTTTGCACAAATTTTAAGAAAAGTGTCCGCCATTTTGAACTATTTTGTTACTGGTCCGATTACTCTCAAAATTGATATTTGAGGGACGCTTGAACCATATAACATGAATCTTTGCTCAAAATTGAAAAAAAGTGTCCGCCATTTTGAACTATTTTGTTACAGGTCCGATTGCTCTCAAAATTGATATTTGAGAGACTCTTGAACCATATAACATGAATCTTCGCTCAAATTTGAAAAAAAATTGTCCGCCATTTTGAACTATTTTGTTACTGGTCTGATTGCTCTCAAAATTGATATTTGAGAGACTCTTGGACCATATAACATTACTCTTCGCTCAAAATTGAAAAAAATTGTCCGCCATTTTGAACTATTTTGTTACTGGTCTGATTGCTCTCAAAATTGATATTTGAGAGACTCTTGAACCATATAACATGAATCTTTGCACAAATTTGAAAAGAGTGTCCGCCATTTTGAACTATTTTGTTACTGGTCTGATTGCTCTCAAAATTGATATTTGAGAGACTCTTGGACCATATAACATGAATCGTTGCACAAATTTGAAAAGAGTGTCCGCCATTTTGAACTATTTTGTTACTGGTCTGATTGCTCTCAAAATTGATATTTGAGAGACGCTTGGATCATATAACATGAATCTTTGCTCAAAATTGAAAAAAAGTGTCCGCCATTTTGAACTATTTAGTTACTGGTCCGATTGCTCTCAAAATTGAGATTTGACAGGCCTTGGGATTACAACATGAATCTTTTTTCAAAATTGAAAAAAAGTGTCCGCCATTTTGAACTATTTAGTTACTGGTCCGATTGCTCTCAAAATTGAGATTTGACAGGCCTTGGGATTACAACACGAATCTTTTTTCAAAATTGAAAAAAATTGTCCGCCGTTTTGAACTATTTTGTTACTGGTCTGATTGCTCTCAAAATTGATATTTGAGAGACGCTTGGACCATATAACATTACTCTTCGCTCAAAATTGAAAAAGAGTGTCCGCCATTTTGAACTATTTAGTTACTGGTCCGATTGCTCTCAAAATTGAGATTTGACAGGCCTTGGGATTACAAAACACGAATCTTTTTTCAAAATCCAAAAATGTTTCCGCCATTTTGAATTATTTTGTAACTGGTCTGATTGCTCACAAAATTGATATTTGAGAGACTCTTGGACCATATAACATGAATCTTTGCACAAAATTGAAAAAAGTGTCCGCCATTTTGAACTATTTTGTTACTGGTCCGATTACTCTCAAAATTGATATTTGAGGGACGCTTGGACCATATAACATGAATCTTTGCTCAAAATTGAAAAAAAGTGTCCGCCATTTTGAACTATTTAGTTACTGGTCCGATTGCTCTCAAAATTGAGATTTGACAGGCCTTGGGATCACAAAACACGAATCTTTTTTCTAAGCCAGCTTGGATGGCAATCAGCTGATGCTGTACATGACGTATGTCATTGACATAGGCTTCTATGCTTGAGTACATTTCAAGCTTGGTACTTAACAATTTTTTCATGAGTTTCAAGCGTCGCGTAAGTCCGCTGTCAGCGTAAGCTTCACGAAGTCGCTTCCCGGTTTCCGTTGACGTATCAGCTGTCATGACTATTGGATACAAATGCTCGCTTAGACCCAAACATATTTTGGATCTTGCTTTGGCATCTTTGCGTTGAAAGTCAGGGACTTCTTCCGCAGGCTTGGTGACACATTCCCATAGATCACTGTCAATAAGGAACATTTTCATAGCGAAGCTCCATGTGGCATAGTTGCAGCTCCCTTTTAATTTTGAGAAGCTCAGCGTGTTGGCAACTACTCCTGTTGAGCAGCCAGTTGAGAATGACAGCTGTGGCTGTACCACCGAGGAAAACTGGTCTCCATCCATTGTAACTGATTTTTCTTCTTATTAAAAATCACACAAACTAATGCGAAGGCACATAACCTCTGGGAGCTGGAGGCTCCCAGGCAGAGTAGCTGGAGGTGATTTTAATAATTAGAAGAAGAAATGTGAAAGACACGACGAGCTTTATTTTATGAAGTTCAAAGTGACAATGTATAAAAGAAACAGTGGTAGAAAAAGAACAATAATTTAAATATAAATTTTATCAAAAACAGGCCAGTGCTTTGAGTAGTAAACAGTATATAAAAAACATAGGTTTTAACAGAGAGACTCTTGGACCATATAACATGAATCTTAGCACATAATTTAAAAAAGTGTCCGCCATTTTGAACTATTTAGTTACTGGTCCGATTGCTCTCAAAATTTAGATTTGAGAGGCCTTGGGATTACAAAACACGAATCTTTTTTCAAAATCCAAAAAATATGTCCGCCATTTTGAACTATTTTGTTACTGGTCTGATTGCTCTCAAAATTTATATTTGAGAGACTCTTGGACGATATAACATTACTCTTCGCTCAAAATTGAAAAAAATTGTCCGCCATTTTGAACTATTTTGTTACTGGTCTGATTGCTCTCAAAATTGATATTTGAGAGACTCTTGAACCATATAACATGAATCTTTGCACAAATTTGAAAAGAGTGTCCGCCATTTTGAACTATTTTGTTACTGGTCTGATTGCTCTCAAAATTGATATTTGAGAGACTCTTGTACCATATAACATGAATCTTTGCACAAATTTTAAGAAAAGTGTCCGCCATTTTGAACTATTTTGTTACTGGTCCGATTACTCTCAAAATTGATATTTGAGGGACGCTTGGACCATATAACATGAATCTTTGCTCAAAATTGAAAAAAAGTGTCCGCCATTTTGAACTATTTAGTTACTGGTCCGATTGCTCTCAAAATTGAGATTTGACAGGCCTTGGGATTACAAAACACGAATCTTTTTTCAAAATCCAAAAATGTGTCCGCCATTTTGAATTATTTTGTAACTGGTCTGATTGCTCACAAAATTGATATTTGAGAGACTCTTGGACCATATAACATGAATCTTTGCACAAAATTGAAAAAAGTGTCCGCCATTTTGAACTATTTATTACAGGTCCGATTGCTCACAAAATTGATATTTGAGAGACTCTTGTACCATATAACATGAATCTTTGCACAAATTTTAAGAAAAGTGTCCGCCATTTTGAACTATTTTGTTACTGGTTCGATTACTCTCAAAATTGATATTTGAGGGACGCTTGAACCATATAACATGAATCTTTGCTCAAAATTGAAAAAAGTGTCCGCCATTTTGAACTATTTTGTTACAGGTCCGATTGCTCTCAAAATTGATATTTGAAAGACTCTTGAACCATATAACATGAATCTTTGCACAAATTTTAAGAAAAGTGTCCGCCATTTTGAACTATTTTGTTACAGGTCCGATTGCTCTCAAAATTGATATTTGAAAGACTCTTGAACCATATAACATGAATCTTTGCACAAATTTTAAGAAAAGTGTCCGCCATTTTGAACTATTTTGTTACTGGTCCGATTGCTCTCAAAATTGATATTTGAGAGAATCTTGGACCATACAACATTACTCTTCGCTAAAAATTGAAAAAAAGTGTCCGCCATTTTGAACTATTTAGTTACTGGTCCGATTGCTCTCAAAATTGATATTTGAAAGACTCTTGAACCATATAACATGAATCTTTGCACAAATTTTAAGAAAAGTGTCCGCCATTTTGAACTATTTTGTTACAGGTCCGATTGCTCTCAAAATTGATATTTGAAAGACTCTTGAACCATATAACATGAATCTTTGCACAAATTTTAAGAAAAGTGTCCGCCATTTTGAACTATTTTGTTACTGGTCCGATTGCTCTCAAAATTGATATTTGAGAGAATCTTGGACCATATAACATTACTCTTCGCTAAAAATTGAAAAAAGTGTCCGCCATTTTGAACTATTTAGTTACTGGTCCGATTGCTCTCAAAATTGAGATTTGACAGGCCTTGGGATTACAAAACACGAATCTTTTTTCAAAATCCAAAAAAGTGTCCGCCGTTTTGAATTATTTTAACTGGTCTGATTGCTCACAAAATTGATATTTGAGAGACTCTTGTACCATATAACATGAATCTTTGCACAAAATTGAAAAAAAGTGTCCGCCATTTTGAACTATTTTGTTACAGGTCCAATTGCTATCAAAATTGATATTTGAGAGACTCTTGTACCATATAACATGAATCTTTGCACAAAATTGAAAAAAAGTGTCCGCCATTTTGAACTATTTTGTTACAGGTCCAATTGCTATCAAAATTGATATTTGAGAGATTCTTGTAAGCAAGATCGCAAGTTCTTGCGATCTATGTACTATAGATGCTTGGTCACAGTTATCATACTCACAACTATTAGATAAGTTCAAACTTCTCTCCTTAGAAGCTAGACGTGAATATCTGCAAGCGAATACTCTGCATGGCATTGTCCACAACAATATGGACGCAATAGACCTCACGAGTAAACTATGCTACGTAGTGCTTCGAACTATCAACAAACGTAGTGCTCGTGCAGGAACTCTCTTTGCAGTAAATACCTGTCGTATGAATTCTGGACTACGCTGCCCTTTGCGCCGTATGGTTGAGTCATACAATTCTACTTTTATAGACATTGATATTTTTTCATGTACAAAATGGAAATTCATGTTATATGGTTCAAGAGTCTCTCAAATATCAATTTTGATAGCAATCGGACCTGTAATAAAATAGTTCAAAATGGTGGACACTTTTTTCAAATTTGAGCAAAGATTCTTGTTATATGGTTCAAGAGTCTCTCAAATAACAATTTTGAGAGCAATCGGACCTGTAACAAAATAGTTCAAAATGGCGGATACTTTTTTCAATTTTGTGCAAAGATTCATGTCATATGGTACAAGAGTCTCTCAAATATCAATTTTGATAGCAATCGGACGTATTATAAAATTGTTCAAAATGGCGGACACTTTTTTCAATTTTGTGCAAAGATTCATGTTATATGGTACAAGAGTCTCTCAAATATCAACTTTGAGAGCAATCGGACCTGTAACAAAATAGGTCAAAATGGCGGATACTTTTTTCAATTTTGTGCAAAGATTCATGTTATATGGTACAAGAGTCTCTCAAATATCAATTTTGATAGCAATTGGACCTGTAATAAAATAGTTCAAATTGGCGGATACTTTTTTCAATTTTGAGCAAAGATTCATGTTATATGGTCCAAGAGTCTCTCAAATATCAATTTTGATAGCAATCTGACCAGTAACAAAATAGTTCAAAATGGCGGACACTTTTTTCAAATTTGAGCAAAGGTTCTTGTTATATGGTTCAAGAGTCTCTCAAATATCAATTTTGGGAGCAATCGGACCTGTAACAAAATAGTTCAAAATGGCGGACACTTTTTTCAAATTTGAGCAAAGGTTCTTGTTATATGGTTCAAGAGTCTCTCAAATACCAATTTTGGGAGCAATCGGACCTGCAACAAAATAGTTCAAAATGGCGGATTGTTTTTTCAATTTTGTGCAAAGATTCATGTTATATGGTACAAGAGTCTCTCAAATATCAATTTTGATAGCAATCGGACCTGTAATAAAATAGTTCAAAATGGCGGACACTTTTTTTCAATGTTGAGCAAAGATTCATGTTATATGGTCCAAGAGTCTCTCAAATCTCTCAATTCGCGATACCGTGACCGGGGGGGTCGAGAGGGGCGCGCGGGCGGGCACCTCACGACATTGCACCCGTGGGGAGCCGGGGCGGGTTGCTATTATAATTATATTAATAATAATATAGAATTATTTTAACAAAATAAAACCAAATAAAAGTTTAATTGGATAACAAATTATATAGGTACCTGAACTACTTTGTTTACTAGTGTAAAAAAACAATATTCAGTACATTGTACTATATAACTACTTATAACCTAATTCAACCTACCAGATACCTTGTTTACATCTACATCTTGTTTTGTCTACATCGATCGACATGAAGCCATACTGAAAAGTATCAAATAATAACGCGCGCAGTAAGTAAGTTGGCGGAGGAGCCGCACCAATGTTGGCCCCGCGTTGACTCGGCTTGGCGCTGGCAAATACCTAAATTCGAGCGCGGCCGGGTAGCATATATCCTCTAAGGCGTGAAGGCGTAACAAAATCATTTTCGCATTTATAATATTAGTTAGGATATGAAATGTCGTGGTGTGAAAATAAGCACTCGAAAAAATATTCATTGTAATATTAATGTATCGGGTCTATTCGCGCACAGATTATTATCAAAATTTAATTTTGACTAACCTCGACGTTTCGATCAAGTTGCATTGATCGTGGTTACGAGTGAACTCAATAGACCCGATACATTAATATTACAATAAATTTAGTTCGCGAAAGCTTAAAAAGCACTAGAAAAAATATTGTTCATAAAATAAGTCAACGTATACAATTAAGGTAGTTTCATAAAAATCACGAATAGAATTTAGTTAGGTCCAAATAAACTTGAAAAAATGAACTATTTTTTAACTCTGACAACGGAGACTTACATTCAGCATGTGGTTCTACATTTGTATGCCATGCAGTAGTATCTAGGAGTGCACGGGGTCGTTGAACTTCACCCTCCGTCTCAAACCACCGCAGCCTTCAACACCAAGTCCCGGAGCCTCGTTTGAACGAGACGGTACAGTTTAATGGTACAATAGGTTTATATTCATTTTTCAACCGTTTCATTTCGTGAAATTTTGTGAGCTGGTTCAGTAATAATCCATAGCATTACCTTCTAGATAATAATTAATGTAAACCTAGTCTAAGCATTTTTTTTATTTATTTAACTGTAACCATTGTACAGTGAAACCTGGTTAAGTGAGACATCAAGGGACCTGCAATGTCGTTTCACTTATAGAGGTATTCCACTTACCCAGTGTCTCAGATATACAGGTATAAATAAATATCTGTCTCATTTACAGAGGGTTCCATTAATAGAGGTGAGAATACAGGTTATTTCAGTTATACAGGTGCGATCATTAAATAAAATAACGTGTTATATATGTAAATGAGTTTAAATAAAAAAAAAATAGTATGTACTTAAAGGTAATCATACAAATGTAATCAACAAAAATATTCAAGCACGTTTTTACACGTAATATGTACGAATATGGAAACAGAATGTATCAATTATAAAAATCTGTCATTTTAGTTTGTCGTTTGGAAGTATCAGCCATCAGATATTTTGGCACATTAAATTCGGCACAAACTTCTTCGCGTGTCTTCCCACTTTCATAAACGGATATTAACTTCAGCTTTTCACGTAATGATAACGATCGTAGCTTTCGTTTTGGCATTTTACAAATAAACATCTGTATGATAGTAAAGCGAAACTAAAACTGAAGGTAATTGAAGCTCAAAATTACTTACGTACTTGGAATTACGTGTGGGTTTGTGTGTAAACAAACAATGTTATCTCAGTTACAGAGGTTTATGCATATAAAATTTACTCGCTGTCTCAGTTATAGAGGTAACTATGATGATAAATCGAAAGAACAAATCCCAGATATAGAGGCTTACCTCGTCCCACTAACAGAGGTAATTCAGTGCCAAAGTGTTGGGACCTCCGCATGAGTTCCAGTTATGGAGGTTTCTCACTTATCCAGGTCCCACTTAACCAAGTTTCACTGTATATTATTATTTCCTTTTTATAAACTTTGCATGCTGTGTCTACGCCTAGAAGGGTTCAATCGTTCGATCTAACCTTTATTTAGTTTTGAAGCATGCTATTGATTGTACCCAAACAAACCAACAAAAGACCAAACAAACAAAAATTTTTTTTTTAATTTTTCCATAAAAATTAAAAATCAAAGGAATTCCATATACCTAATTATCGAGGCTCGCTAGTACAGCTTACAAAGCAACTACCTATTAAGTTTTGTTTATAAGGCTCTGGATCAACCAAAAGGTGGGAATTAATAATGACAAGCACGCAGAAATCTTACATCTGTCTGTAATTACCGTGTTACTTACGTTTTCATTGTTTACATTACATGAGTTAGGTTACTTACTTTTCCGAAAATGAAAAGCAGTATAATTACCTACTGGAATGTTGCAATTACAATTTACTATTAGGGTAAGTCCGGGGGAGATGGCCGTATGGGAGAGATGGCCAATTCAATTATTTTCAGAACGAATAGCTAGATGGTGGCAATTGTTGCTTAGTACGCTTCTGTCAGCGGAGCCCACTAACAGTAGGTGCGAATTTAAAGTGAAATTATATCAAAAAGTAAGTAAAAACCTCGTTATTTGTTTTCAAAAGTGTAAACATTTTTCAATGGGTTCACATTTTACATCGTGGTGAAAAAATTTCAATGGAAACTTGTGGTTTTTCTGTGTTACCTTCTTTAGTATGATTTATTTATTGCATTCTAACCTCAAAATTATGAGTAATGCGGGGTCATTCACTTTTATTTCGATATGGCCATCTCTCCCGGTCAAATAAGGAGAGATGGCCATAAGTGGTCCGGTATAGATGGCCTTATTAAAGAGACGGAACGGGACGGGACTGGGACGGGGATGGAATGTAACGAGGAGGAGAAATGGGACGGGATGGGATGGGACAGGGAAGGAGATAGTTTTAAAGACAGTTTTGTTTTTTTTAAATTAAGTCTTTCAGTTTTTAGTTATGGAAGCTAGAAAACGGGCAAATCAAGTGGGCATTCTTTTAACTTCTGAAGGTCATATAGAGTTAAGAAAAGCCAATGAACAGGAAAAAAATGCCAAAGAAGAGAGAATAAAAATTAAAAAAGAAAGTTATTAGCAAAAAAAGAGAATAAGACTGAGAAGATTATGGTAGCTAGAAAACGAAAGGCTGTTCGAAAGATTTCAGAAAGCAGTGAGGACGAAGAAGAACCAATACTCTGCGATTCAGATATTGATATCGAAAATGAATAAGACAACTGCGCTGGGTGTGGGGAAAATTATTACACTACCCAACTTATTGAGGACTGGGTACAGTGTGTCATTTGCTAATTTTGGGTTCATGAGAACTGTACCAAATTTGACAACATTTGCTCGAAATTTGGGCATTAAAAAAGAAGAGATGAAAAGCAGAAAACTAAAAAAAGAGTAGAATAAACTACTGGCCATCTTCCCCTTACTATTATGGTCATCTCTTCCGGACACCTCGGGAGAGATGGCCAATCGAGAGTTTTGATAATGTTTGATATTTTTATTTTATTTGATTAAAATTTGTTGATTACTTTCTGCTATTTAGAAGTTAAATGATTTAAGACTGATTTGAAATTAAAAAAATTATAAAGATACCACTAGTTTTATTTTTATAGCGCCTAACAAAAACTACGGCCATCTCCCCCGGACTTACCCTATAATATTCGGTATGTATAACTAAATAATGGGATCTGCCTTGATTTTTTTAATGTAATTTTCATTCTTGACCAAGTGATGGTGTAACATAATAACCCCGTGACATTTCATAATGACAATTGATGAGGGTCGAGGGGTGAAGGTTCATTTCATAATACTTTTCAATTACTAGGGTTTTCCTTACGTAGGAAACGATCACTTAAAAATAAATTATGTTGTATAATTTTAAGTGATGTTTTTAACTCGTCTAATAATTACAGTAAGTTTGTCTTTTATTCTTGTAAAGCGTGAACATTAAGTTATCAACAAAATAAGTTAGAAACACAAACTTATCTATTACCAATCTACAACACTCGTAACTTTGATCTCAAGTTACAAACTTTCCCAGAATACTAATACAAAATAATAATAAAGTTTATTTCCCAAGACAACAACCTAAAGGGACGTTATTTTTACTTATGAAGTTCCTAATTTAATTTAGAACTAGGTCTGAACCAGAGACGAACTCGTACTCTTATTTTTCCCTCTGATTTTACGATTTAGTATTTTATTTACTGACACTGACTGTTTGACAGCTACTGTCAAAATGTTTTGCCGCCGATGCTATGAGAAGAAAATTAAATTTTGTGTTTGATGTTCAATCAAACACAGGCACATATTGAAAGGTTTTTATCAAATAATTGGATAAAGCCTTTCGAATTTTAATACCGCTTAATTTTTAATACCTGTGTTATTTTTGTTTCAAGTAATTGCTCCCCGAACTATTTGTGTGATATTTGAAACCTAGCCAGTCGGACCGCCATTGGTCAAACGTCAAAGCCAACGTCCATCAATCCAAAGCTTTACGTGCTGTTAGAAATTCCGTTTGAGGTTGTAAATTATTTAGATTGTAATTTCGAGTAAATGCTTAAGCCCTAGTAAATTGTTAGATGCTTCTTTGACAATAGTAGGTACTAAAGTTCAAAGAGGTTCTTAACAAAAAAAAATATTTACTTACTAGTTGTCCCCTGCGATTTCACTCGTGTTCCTGGGATAAAAAGCAATTATATGCCATAGATTATCTGCAAGCCAAAGAATCATGGCGAGCTTCATACATTGATTTGTACAAAAAATAAAACATTTTAGTGGGTTTTGAATCACTTCCAATGTTGAGATTACATTACCAGCAACATGTTAATACACATGAAATATTTTATAAACCCTGCAAAACATAACAACAACATAACGGTTTTGGTCGCGAATAATCGCGATTCGCCGGCGTGCCATAGAAATTCGCATTTTTATCCCGGGGTTCTAAACATATTTTAAATGGCCAAGTTCTTCCTTAGGCACCAAGGATCAAATATAACGTCATTCCAAAGTCTCTAAAAATCTTAATTTTTTTTTGTACAAATCTCGCCATCATCCTTTCATCGCGATCGAAAGGGACAAATAGACACGAGCTTGTTTCGCATTTATAATATTAGAATTAGAAAACGCAGTCGGAAGGCAAGTAAACTGCATTTTTAAAACCAGACATTCTATTCTCTGTACCAATACAGAGTAATGTATTACTCTGTCCAACACAAGCCTTCATAAATTCTGAACTGTTGAAGAATTTCAAGCGTTCAAACGCTTTGAGCCGTTGGGAACTTTGAATAACGACCGCTCAAAGCGTTTTTTTTTAAACTTAGGTTTTCAGTAGTACAAACTCGCGTGGATTCTGAAATTAATAAATTGGTGTTTATAAAATGCCTTTTAATATTGCTGTTTTATAGTCTCTATGCATGTGTAATAAGATCGGATTTACAATAAAGGAAATATTGAATTCAGTCTCGTGAATAATTTGATATCGCATCGATTACTCAAACCTCACTGGGTACTTACTTAATTAACGTAAAGTCGCATTAAACTGTATAAACTATAGTATCGGAATAAGATAGTTAGTCGTTGACTGTTAGAGCTAACTGTAACTAAATATGAAAAGAATATAGTTCCAGGAACTATGTATGAGTGGATTGGTACGGAATAAATTTATAACATTGAATTATTACACAATTTATAATGAGAAACTGATTGATTTATAATTATTTAAATGGAGAAATTGTCTGACTGACAGACCAACGCACTGCTCAGACTATTTGCCTTATATTCGGCAACTATTCGGTATTAGACAAATTAATAGGTATTCGGAATATCAAATCATGAAAAACCATATTGAGTACAAATTTTTTTTTCAATTAATCGGCTCCCAAATCTGTTTTTACATCATCTATCTATTTATCTGAATTTTAAAATATTTTCGTCTCGTCTTATAACTGGGCTATGTTCTTCTAGTACATACAATTTGTTTGGTTAAACATAAATGAAAACAAGTTTTCCAGCATTAATAGCAGACAATTGCGCTTTTCCTCGAAAATAATACCTCTCACGATGTTTATAGTGAAAAGAAAAGTAAAAACATTTATTTTGTACTCACAGTCTCACATATAAACAAAAGCATAATATAGAAGTAGGTACTTAAATAAGACTCAGTAAAGATTTGAGTGATATTAGTGAGAGACTATTTCCAGAAACAGGTGTTTACTGCCAGGAGACGATACATAGGTAAATCGTAGCGATTTTTTTTCAGGTTTGGATACTGCTTTGCGTTTTACGTCAATACGCAGTAATGAGACAGATGTAACCCAATGATTTTATAAGTAAAAGAAGTAGATAGGTTATAATCGCTCCGAAAGTGGTACGTTAAAACTATGCTAGTTAGCTCACTTTAGCTATGAGTCGCGTCAGAGCGTCATCGACACGACATGTATGACAGTGTGCCATTTATGAAGTTCAAATCTTGTGTACGTAACCTATCTACCTCTTAATATAATATCATTGTCGTAACCTGAAGTATGAAATCAAACACAGTCTCTAGTAAGATCCATTAAGCAACATGGACAAACAGTAAAAGTTAAGTGATCAAAAAATTTGGTCATTTTCAGACACAGTACGTGATTCAGGTCGTATCATCACACCATTCTACCCAGCTATCGGCCCCGCCCTGGGCCGGGTCTGGTGACCTTGCCGGGAAGGGACCACTGGGACGGGACAGCCTTGCCGTGCCCAAACTTAATGTGTCGCCCTGGATTTCTGGGCTATGTTATGACTGTTTATTTAGAAGGAAACTTGGGTTATGGCGGTTGGATTGCATATTTAGTTATTTAAATAGTTATTAAATTACGCGATAGCCCGTTTATTAGCCTTTCATCCAAATCCTTTCAGTCATTTCGGATAATTGAGTTACAAACATCAATACAAACTTTCGCATATATAATAATGTATGTAAGTTCCAACTTTGTTTAAATCTTTATTTATTTATAGAGGGTTTAATCACAATGATTATGCCACCCTCGAAATAACACATAAAATTATCATATTCTAAGTTTAATTTCTATTTTAACAAATTTTATTAACATCTTAGCTTCATCCGATAGAGGGAAAGCCAAAATCTCATTATATTTCCCAATTAAAAATAACTCAATGCCACACTTTCTAACAAATTCAAATCGTTCAGCTTCGTTCCGGACGCTCTCCACCAAGATGTGATACACGTCTTCAACTACATCACACTCCTTACAGTTTAGTGAACTTGTTTTGCCCATAAGATGTGCAAATCTATTCAATGGAATGTGTCCGGATCGAAGCCTTAAAAGCGTTACTACGCTAGACCTAGACATATCCGACCCATCAAACCACGGAAATTTCGTCAAGTACACACGGCAACACATCAAGCTATACATTTCCAGTATAAGCTGATCTCGCATTGTATAGGATTTCCGTACAATGAGAGGTCAGCTTATATTGGAAATGTATAGCTTGATCTGTAGCCGTGTGTACCTACTTATTGCGTGGTAGACCGAGGCGCTATAGATAAACGTAGTGTCGTTGTAATTGTAAATAAAGGATATCTCAAAAGCACTCGACATGATTTAAGGGACTCGTAAAGGAGGTAGTTATGCAATTTGTAGCTGCAATCGTATAGGTCTAGCTAGTTTGTTGACTATAACGCAACAACATAGTGTAACACTTGCAATGCCTCGAGAGGTATATTGTATGCCTTTGCACGATTAAATTACAGCAAATATCGACAATAACCAGCAGAATTTCCACCTAGATGCAATTTGTAAAGCACGTTTTATAACATGAGATTGACATAAGATTGTTAAAAATCACGTGCTATTTCGGTAATGTCAATCCCATACAAATGTTGATACTAACGATGACGATTGTACACAACCATCTTATTTAAGAGGGTTGACACTCAACTAATAAATGACTAAACAATAACCTCCTTAATCATAATCGCTTTTTAACTAAATCAGTGTAATAGTGTGTCTCACTCTTTCGATCACCAAATGTCACCTATCAGATAAAGACTTCGGAATTTTAGCTATACAACGTTTGATAACTTTATGATGAATAAGGGGGCTAAAAACTAAACCTAAACCATCTCAACCTAATAATATCTAACTCTTCTCTCCGTCATACCAGCTTTCACTCCTCTCTTAGCCATATTTCACACAATCCATCCAACTCTTTTAGGTCTTCCTATACTCGTAAAAAAATACATTAAAAATATCACCATCCTACTTCTTACTTCGTAACAATATTATAGTTTCTTGGTTTTCCTTTTCTCACGCAGCACGGGTTGACGTGATTTTTAACACGATTTTATTAGTTTCACCTATATGTGTATACTCATGTAATAGAATCTCCAAACGTAATTTTCGACTTCAAAACTTCATAACTTTGTACACTTATCAATGACCGATGACCATACAAAAAGGCGCCGATCCACTGAAAAGAGTTCTAGAGTTCCGAGTTCCGAGTTCTGCATTCCGCGTTGATTTTAAGCTATGTGGCGCATTGAAAGTAAAAAGTGTATGATGTGTGATCAGTAGCGAATATTGCAGAACTCTAGAACTCTAGACTGCTTGCTGTGTGCACAATAGTCAACACGGAATGCAGAACTCGGTACGCGGAACTCTAGAACTCTTTCTGTGGGATCGGCGCCTAATAAATTTAGTACCATCGCTTTCTAAAGCGTGTTATCTAGTTTTATTTTTGAATAAACATAAGTTGCTCGAGAGAAATGTAGGCTACTTTTTATCCCGGGAACGCGGGTGAAACATAATAAGTTATATGGGTTGGGTATAAACCATTCTAACTTAAGATGTATGCATTAATTTCCAAGCTGACTGTTAACAAGGGCAAAGTTTAATTAAGCCATTTAACGCAGCTTAATATTGTGGAAATGGTGGATTGTAAAGTTGTCCCGGGACGATTGCCTAGTGCCGCGGAGCCTTCGTATTAATAACTTGTTGGATTTCGCGATGTAGTTGTGTTAATAGGTATTTACATCTGTTTAGTAGGTACTTTATTATTTAACTTGATACTTGTTGTAAGCTCTCGTTTCAAATCCCTATGATAGCATAGATATCTAGATTTTTTTTGTAAGTACAGTGCATTCTCGATATTATAAAACTGAAGGGAAATGAAAATACTCGTTATACCAACAAATTTATTACAATGAGGTTTGTTATATAAAAGTTAAGAGCACTCAATTCGACATACTTTTCATACAAAACCCCTGTACTTATTATGGCGTTGTTAAACATTTTTCGTTAGATGTTTTGAACAAATTAGTATCTTGTGCACTATATCTAGCCGTGTATCTAGGCGAAATAAAAAAAAAGTGTGAAACAAATTCAGTAAAAGCCTCCGAAAAACAGCGGTTTTGCTCAAATTTAACCTAAACTTAGGCCATATCTAATGTACCTATAAATTTTAAAAGTAAAGAAAACATTTATTTACCAGGCTTGCAAATGTATTGGAGATTCTAAATAATTAACTTTTTTTCAATAACTTGTAAGATTTTTTCACAAGAAGTATACGCCTGGAACAAGTTTTATGATATGCGAAATCATGAATGACGACCTAGCGAAGCGGCCGCGAGTGATCAGCAGAATTTACCGACTGATAACCAACGGCTCTGATGCTGTCTCATTTTTTCGCAGTCAAACATTACGTTGGATGAAACAACAAGTTTTTAGACCATGCTTGCGTTGAAGTTGCTCCGGCTACAGAGGGCCGCCTTAAATCGAGAAATCCGTTATATTGAGGCTCGTTATATCAAGGTTACACTATAGTAAGTAAGTTTGAGTGGTAGCAATATAAAAATCGTAAACATAAATATTTTCGTTCCATACATATTAATGTTAAGTAAGTTTCAGTAGGAGCAATGTAAAAATCGTAAACATATAAATATGTTCGTTCCATAGATATTAATTTTGTCTAAGATCCCTAAGCAGAATGCCTATTATTTTCTCATATCAGGTATAAGCGTAATATAAGCTGACCTCTCATTGTACGGAAATCCTATTCAGTGCGAGATCAGCTTATACTGGAAATGTATAGCTTGATGTGTAGCCGTGTGTACACGATCAACCTTTGTATGGGATAAACATAAGAAATTGTTAAAAATCACGTGATATTTCAATTTTGAAATGTCAATCCCATACAAAGGTTGATCGTTTACTAACGATGACGATTGTCGACAACTATCTTATCTAGGGGAGCAGTGACTGTATGCACTAATTAGACTGTTTTAGAAGAGAAATAAAATTGAGATGGCAGATATAGGCAGATTAGACTGTTTTGTACCAGTTGAGAGAAGACACCAGCCCCCCTAGTCAAAGTACTTTTCGTTGTGTTTGCGCGAATAGAAACGCTACAAAATGTATGAGATTGACATAAGGATTCGCTAGATCCTAGCGTAACCAAATGTCAATCTCATACATTTTGTAGCGTTTCTATTCGCGCAAACGCAACGAAAAGTACTTTGTCTAGGGGTACAGACAGGAAGCTATACGAATCTTATTATCTCAGGAAATTAAATATCAAAAACTATTAAAAGAGGCACGGAGATAATCATAAAATACTGAGAAAATCCCTTGGATAATGTAATTTAACTTCACCTAACATCTTTCCATTATCTTAACTGTGCCACAAGGATTTGCTACGTGTAGCTCCTCCGATTCCCAGCTCTTTGAGCCCACGGCTGTCTTTGGAAGGCAATTTGTCTCGTCTCTCGTAACGTAAGACCTTGATAATGACCTTGACCTTGTATTTAAAGGAAAACTGAGGACAATGAATATATAAGTAACCTTGTAGTGAAACCGATTGACGTATTCAATTGTACTACAAATTGACGTTTGGTTAATATTGAAATCGGAGCATTATTTAAATACAAGGTCTTTATATACAAACTATTTGTATCAATATTTTACTTCATGGATTTTCTAGGGGCACGGGAGTGCCCCCTGTCAAGACGAGCCAAGCGAAGCGCAAGGGCATCATTTTACATGAAAATGTTTTTGGTGGGATCTCTATTTCCAGTTCTGCGAAACCCCCTTATTACAAAACATGATTTAGAGCAAACTCAGGTTTTAAAATAATCTCGTCTCTTTTTGTTATATGACGTTAGAAAGTACCAGAATGACTGGTTTTACTAAACTTGCTTTAAACCTTATTTTGTAATAAGGGGTAAAAGTTTTAGAAAGTTATGAAACATTTTCTGCAGTTTTAAAAACCCACGCTATAATCCATTTACATCCATGGCATTAATTCAATTTTGCCATCGAAAATGTCTGCAGCGAAATACGTCCATCGTTATTGAATTTTGAAAGCCTAAAATCCGATCCTGCCGCTAGCGCATGTTGTGAAATTTTACCTTTTTAAATTTCATGAAGTGTACCAAAATATTATGATATTGTAGGATGCCTATATTCGTCATCCATTCGAGCCAAGACTTCTTACCGACAACAATGACTATTGCAGTTCAACTCTGGCTGAACTGTTCTGGGCCGAAAGACGTCAGAATGTATGGAAATAAGTGACGCTACGCGAACCGAGCATGCGCCGACCCTCTATTCGTTCGTCGATCGCGATGTCAAGTGTGGACGTACACACGGCAACACATCAAGCTATACATTTCCAGTATAAGCTGATCTCGCATTGTATAGGATTTCTGTACAATGTGAGGTCAGCTTATATTGGAAATGTATAGCTTGATCTGTAGCCGTGTGTACGAGTCTACAACAGAGCGTAATGCGAATCCCTAAGTTCGTCAAAAAACTGACAATTGGCGGAGCGCAGTCGAACGCGAGCCGAACGCTCGTTCGAGGCTCCCAAGTCCGTCCACGCTAAACAAATGCGTGAACCACGTGTGCTTGGCTCGTGCTCGTTTCGCTTTGCGTGGACGCACCATAACAAATAATTCAGTTTTGGCAAAGTTGAATCGCTATAATAATTGATGGTAGCCCTATTCGTAAAACTTGAGTCGTAAAAAAGGGAGACATCTGGCGTAAAACAAAGTACAATGTCGAGTTTGAAAATTTTATATTAAAGTAACGTTTTTAAACGACCATTATTTGAACATTACAATTACCCACTCACTGTCGTTGTAAATAAACAAAATGTTTTTAAGGAGTTGTCGCATTAGAATTTATAAATCGCAAAGCCTATAGCTACTTATTTTGTTTATATTCTCTAATTTACTATTGATTGTAACCAGGATCTTTCTAATACTTCCAAAAAAAAGCTTCTAAGGAAATTCACAATATTTTATGGATTAAAATCCTAATTATTACCCAAACTATCCTAACTATATTATATAATAATAATATGATAAATGCGAAAGTCAGTGTTTGTTTATTTGTTTGTTACGCCTTCACGCCCCAACTAACTCAACGGATCATTATGAAATTTGGCATGCAGATAGCCTATGGTATGGAGAAGGACATAGGCTACTTTTTATCCCGGGAACGTGGGTGAAACCGCGGGGGACAGCTAGGTACCTATAAGTACACTAAATATCCTAAAGCTTCTAGCTGTATATCGTATCATTTATTATTTATTTATTTTTATCTGGGGTATCGCCAAAGCTTCGTGTATCGAGTTGATTTCAATTCCCCATAGATTTGACTTTAATAAAATTCTAATAATTGTACTGCAGCTATTAGGAAAAGTGCTCTTCGGTCTCTATTATCCTCTTTATATAGCCTATGTTGGATCACAATCTCACCATGGAAACCAATATGATGTAGCTAAAATTTGCAAGCCTTCAAAACCTACATCGGAATTGGGTTATAAGGGCAATTGCCGACACATATCGGTGGATACTTGATACTTGGTGACAGATTTTCAGTGTGAAGATGCCAAAATTCAAAATTCTAAATCATTTATTCAAATAGACCTTCGCAGGCACTTATGAAAAGTCTGACTCTAATACTCTAATACCGGTTCGGAAGGTTGCATTTGCTGAGAAGAGCCGGCAATAAACTCAGCAATTACTCTTTTCAAAACAAGCTTAGATTCATTACATAATATTTACATTCTAATCGCACTGACAACAATTGCGTGCCCCGGCGCGGCCGCAAAACTACAAAGTAGACTGAATCTATATTTAATAAGTAAATAAATAAATGGCAAACTTAAGCAGACCAACCCCCACAAGCAGCACCTGTTCACAAGTATGACGCGTGTGGCAGCCATCGCCCTCCTCGCCATATTGGAGGGAAGTGAGCGACCCGTCACACGACGCCGCCGCAAGCAAAGGCCTTAAAGTGAGCATGACTTACTTAAGTCTGCCTTAGAAATAAAAAATAAACTAAAGGGAAACTACTTAACACGCAATTTGTCAGTCGGGCACCACCACTTTCTTTCACTGAAAGCTCATTCTATGATTCTAACTTATGAATTGTGTCATGCGTTCCTGGCGTCACTGAGCTATCATCACAATAATTATGAAATAAGTAAATTTTTGGTTATCTAGATTTACATAGGGTAAGTGATACATGATGAAAAATACCGTAATTTTCAGAGACAATATTTAAAATTTAATTAATTTATCAATAAAAAAAGACAAAAAATATATATTTTATAGCACTGCGTATAAGCTTACCTATCTTCTGTCCTTTTTTGACGTCGGATGTCAAAGAAGAACGTACGAAGCGTGACCTAATGGTGCGTCCATGCTACGCGAACCGATCACGAGCCGAGCACACGTGGTTCACGGATTCGCGTCACATCATATTTTGCGGCAAATGTCTCATCGATGTAGAAGACGCGAGAATCGGAGCCTTGGGTCGCTTAAACATATATTTTTTGGATGGTAAATAGTTTATATTTGGATGGTAAGGTGAAATAGTTTAGCAAGTGATTGCTGACGAGCTGCAGTGGCGCTATGGAGGCGGATGATGAGAAAATTAATAAGCTGAACGATGATCCTCTGTGCGTCTGTGTTCGCGTAGCGTGGACGGACTTGCGAGCCTCGAACGAGCGTTCGGCTCGCGCTCGACTGCGCTCCGTCAATTGTCAGTTTTTCACGAACATAGGGATTCCCATCGCGCTCGTGTTATAGGCTCTTTGTACGTCCATACTTGACATCGGGAGCAACGAACGAATTCTGTTTGTTCGTGGCTCGGCTCGTGCTCGGTTCGCGTAGCGTGGACGCACCATAATGTGATTATTGCGGAGTATTAGAATGTGGAATGCATCGGAAGGCACGTAAAGCCGTTTGTCCCGGCTATCACTTTGTGATAGTCGTCAAGCTAGTTGGAGGCCTCCTAAGCAGGTTGACCACTAGCCTACCTCCACCGATCTGCAGTGGGCACGCGTGGTGGAGTATCTGCCCATTTCCTTTCACCCGCATTTGTGATAGGAAGCCCGTACTCAGCAGTGGGACATTATGGGCTGATAGCGATGATGATGAGGACTATTACATGGAACTCTTCAAACGGCGTAAAAAGAGCTCTCCGTGGTCAGAAATCCTGCTGGTATTGCAAATGTCCAATCCTATTAATAATGCAATATTTTAATTGATCGGTTACATTCATAAATTGTTAAGTAGCGAAAAGAGAATATAAAAAAATATTATAATTCAATAATTGCCATGAAACATTTCTTTGAGAATAATTTTAGTGCAGGGATCGTCAATATTTGAAATTTTGCACTTGAAACGCACAATAATTATTAAATGAAGACCAACTATGGGGACCACGAGATTACATGGGTCTATTAGAAGCCACAATACATTTTATTAGCAGGAAGAAATAGTAAGCTGAGGTAGACAGACCTGTCTTTTATCTATATGTAGATACATAGGCAGTAGCAATCCACTCTAAAGGTAAACTATCTTAAAATCTGGCTGTGACGAAATCGTCTGACGATCGAGAAATTCGTTAATATTGCAATAAGTTATGAGCATCTGATTACATTGTTATCAAATAAATGTAACGAATTAACTTGTGTATAAATTACACATTTTATTTCCACATGCGCGTAAAGCACAGACTCTTGTCTCGGTAAGTAAAGATTAACCAACCATTTTCTAGATGTGTGTAAATTAGGAAGAATATAGAAATTCAACTTCACTTAAAATGAGTTGTTTTTCTATCAAATGTCACTTTCACCTTACCTTCTGACTTCTGCCACAAAAACGATTCATTTCAGGCTGTGTAATCCCAATAACTGTTGGTGAGGACTTTTTGGTGGGAACTTGCAGAGTGACGTTGTATTTTCATTTTTATTTTCATAAATTCGTGTATTTTGAGTTTTATTGCATATTATAGGTGGTATTTTATCCAATAAAAATCAATCCATGTGCACCAGTGAAGTGAAATGAAATGAATCATGTGTATCGTGACTTTTCAAGTTGTCTCAAGAAGTCCGTGATGACAATGACCACCATTGTACTAAAACATGACTATTATGGACAGTGACTGACTGAAGACTATGTGAAAGTGATTTATTGTGACTAGAACTTATAATATAACTGGAAAATGGCAAAATACACAAGCCGTGTGACGCCAACATCTTAATAAAAAAAAAAAAAAAAAAAAAAACTGTTGGTGATAGTGACAGTGTGAGTTTGGTACCAGATTATTGACTTGTTATTTGTCTTATGACGTAAAGGAGTCGCCCAGCAATGCCAGTAATATTTTTTTGTTTTTGTAGCCACCATGTTCGGAACTGTGACCTTTTTGGTGGTGGCATGTGCGAGCGCAGTGGTTGTGGTTGCTGACGCGCCGCCCTACGTCGAGTCCCTGTCGAGTTACAGAAAAACAGTGCAGACTTTGGATGATAACATTATGTAAGAATTCAGATCTATATTGCATGGCTCTGTATAAGTCAAACATAAATAAGTAGGTATCTATTCTATTTAGTAAAGCAGAGTTTTAAATTTGATCGGTATCCTATCCCTGATTATTCACATTCAATATTAATAATAATTAGATCACTTAAAATAACTATTCGATTCTTGGAATCGTTTCATTCCGAACTATTCTGACGATTCAAGTTTTATTACGGCCCAATTTTGCGTGTATAAGTGCGATCCGAAGTTGGTAAAATTGGACCTAAGGCCCATACACATTGGTTCCGGATCCGGTTTGATGAAACGCTTCATAGACAACTGGAGTTCCCAAAATGTCACTCATGATGAAATCCTTTTATTTGTTTGTACAGGTCATCAGGCAGAGAACTACCAATAGATGATCTCAAACGTCATTACCTCGTAATATCAAATTTTGTTTCTTATTTTGCACAAGCTTTATCCGGTTGCGTGTAAGTACAAATATCTTTACTAAGATTATAAGTAAGTGATGATGCGGCTGAAAGAGATGACCACACTAAGATAGACACCTTAGCTTGAGATATTCTACGTAAAAACGCAAAATTATTCAGATTATTTCATAAATCAGTACCTAGTGTTAAAGACAAGTACTTCTAAGTACATAAATAAAGGTATCACTTAATGTTACTTCTTTATCAACTGGGTTTCGAGCATTACCGAGGCGTCAATTACCCAAGGCGTCAACTACCCGATGCGTCAACTACCCGAGGCGCCAACTACCCGAGAGTAACTACCCGAGCAGTCTCGGGTATGTTCCTTTACGATGTTTATTGACACAGATATTTTGGTTATTTAATGTAAATAATCTTTTACAGACATTCACCATACAGTGACGCATATTTAGATGAAGTGCAAAAACAAATCCCATATGCATTCCGACATGGCAGTGAAATTATAGAAACCACCATAAATATGGTGAATAAAACCGATGAAAAAATTGATGTTGTAAGTAATCTAATTATACTTAATTAAATTTTGGTCACGATTCGTTCACGAGACATCAGTGAGAAATTGATTGTAATTACCTACGAATTCAATAACATTTTAAATACGTTTTACAGAATTTTCAGAATTTCATAATTTTGATGAATTTAGATTAAAGTTATATTAAACTATAAAAGTGTTGTCTATTTATATGAATAATTGAAATCTGTTTTACAAAAACCTTAAAACGATTTCAAAGTACACAAATAAGTAGGTAATCAGATCCTGACCTGATGACAATGGAACCAAACGGGAAATGTCCCCTTCTAAATAAAAAAAGAATTTTCCAAATCGGATCTAAATGAACAAACATAAAAAAAAAACATACAACCGAATTGAGAACCTCCTCTTTTTTTGAAGTCCATTAAAAAGAAACACTCAAATGTCTGTCTTCAAAACTTAATAAAGATACTTACACCCTTATCGTCTATGTACCTACACTATTTTTCACTTTAAGTGATAATTAAGAATACGATCCGATTTTACGTATTATTACGAGCTGCTTCACGGTTTGTGGCACCACCATAAAGGAGGGGCGGAAAGCTACTTATAAAATAAATCTATATTCCAAATTGTTCTAAACATAGTAGTTTTGTCTAAATATAGGTATAAGATTGAGGTTATAATAACTTGTTTTTTTTTTCAGTTGGCAACACTTATAGACGAAATTTGCATCGAAGTAACTTCTGAAATCTGCGATCGTCAACTAGATTTTGTAATAAGAAATGATGAGGATAAATATGGTGAAAGTGCTAATACCCTGCTGGCTCTCGGTGTAGCATCTAATGATTTTAATACTATAGCAGATACAATTCATGACACCGCGTCAAAATACTCAGAAATAAGTTTCCTGATCAATGGCCGAGATTTACTTAAACCTCTGATTTCGAATCTAGCAACTGTTTACAGACACTTACAGGATTTCAGATGTTGAACAATTATAATTTTTTACATCGATAGTGATTGATTCAATAAGTTTATTACTATTTATGTAGTTCCACAGTGCTTTGCCTATACCTTTTTATTTGTAATTCTTATTAAATTTTTAATAATGATTAATGAAAATAAAACCTTTGAATTTGTAAACTATTCCAAGCCTAAATAATACACATCGTAACTAAAAATATGTATACATATTTGAAATTGAAAAAATAAATATTCTGCACGTAGGTAACAATCAAGTTTTATTAGATCATGTTCCCAATCAAATATTATTTATAAAAAATAGTGTGTAATTCACTCAATATTCGTCTTCGTGAAGCTTTTTTATTACTAGTTTTCGACCCGCGGTTTCACCCGCGTTCCCAAAAAACTCACTTTCCCTGGATAAAAAGTATCCTATGTGTTAATCCAGAACATATTCTATCTGTGTGCCAAATTTCATCCAAATCCGTTCAGTAGTTTTTGCGGGAATGAGTAATAATCATACATCCATACTCACAAACTTTTGCATTAGAATATTAGTAGCATTGATTATTAGGATATTTGAATAAATGTTGTTTAATTATAACGAACAAACTCTCTTTCGCATTTATTATACTTTTATTTTATTTATTAGGCTTATTCCAGCAGATGGTTGACCACTGCCTACCTCCACCGATGCGCAGTGGGCACGCGTGGTGGAGTATTGCCCATTCCCTTTCACCCTCATTTGTGAAAGGAGGGCCTGTGCTCAGCAGTGGGACATTATACGCTGATGATAATAAGGCTTACCACCGATTTATTAGTTGAATAGGATATAATTATTACTGCCATAAGAACTTACTAAAGGCACTTCCGAACGTTACAATTGACTCGGCAAGTACCGGTTCGGCAAGAAACTCAGCAAGGTTGATTTGCATTGCAGGGAAAAACCCTTGTTTACCTAACTATTCAAATCTATACACAGAGAGTTTTTTAATTTCTTTGGGAACTTTGTTGTACGTATAAATTTCGCCTTGAAAGAGTCCCTTACATAGCTGAACCAAGTTTCTGGGTACAGCAACATCATCATCATGAGCCCATAATGTCCCACTGCTGAGCACGGGCCTTCTTTCACAAATGAGGGTGAAAGGGAATAATACTCCACCAGTCCACCACTCATCTCCACCGCGGATTGGTGGAAGTAGGCTAGTGGTCAACCTACTGTTACAGTTACCTAGGAGGTCTCCAACTAGCTAAACGACTATCTCGATAAATTGACAGTCGGGACGGCTTTAAATGCTCCCCAAAGCTCGGAAAAGGCTCGAGTTGAAATACAACTAGGCGGTCACCCATCTGGATACTGTCGACACCGGTGATTGCTTAACATTGCCGATTGATTAGGAACAGCTATTAAGCCACATCACGAGAGCTCCAAGCCAGTATGTGCGATTATAATATTTGTTTCTAGCGTCCAAACTATGAGTGTCGCTATTCTTATAGTTTTTCCGAACAGATTTTCATAAATGAACTGTGGAATACTATCCTAATTTTATGGACTTGAACTTATAGGTATGATATTGTCATGATAAGAATGAAGATAAATAATTTACTCCGAAGACGAACGGGCAGGGAGCTTTTTCCGCCAACGCGTCAGTTTGGCTACCCAATGACGAAACGATGCCACCCTGCTGGGAACCATGCCGTTAATCGGAAACAGCGACAGACTTGAGGAAATTTTCTACATATAGATTGTAATTTGCACATATTTGTTGTGAATAAATACATCAATTCGACTACATTACAATTACTCGTTTATATTTACCCCCTTATTCATAATAAAGTTATCAAACGTTGATTAGCTAAAATTCCGAAGTCTTTATCTGACAGGTGACATTTGGTCATCGAAAGAGTGAGACGGGGCACACTATTACATTGATTTAGTCAAAAAGAATATGGGGTATAGCCCCTAAAATATATTTAACTAATTTGATATTTCCCCAGTCCACTTCATTTATAACCATTATATTTTTATGGACGCCGTAGTCCTAGAAGTAATTTCACTATCTGCAATAGATTTTCTTTTCTCCACTGACCCATTTCAAAATGTTGTAATTATATTCTTTAAATAATTTTGTAAATATTTGTAGTAAATATGAAATAAATAAACAATCCAAACAAATCTACTGTTAGATCTAAGTAGCTCAAGACGGCTTTTGGTGAAAATCAATGGGGAAGTCTATAAGGCTGATGATGATAAATCTACAGCAGCAATGCCTTACGACTTCCCAATTCAGCTCTATGATCTAGTCCAAGTCCTTACTATAGAGCTTGAAGACCAGTGTACAAAAATGTATCGTATGTTGTTGCTCCGAAATTCATAAAAATCATAGACGCACGCCCAAACGTCTCTTATATTATATAGCCTCAGAGTATATAAATACTACGTACAAATATAGCCCAAGATCCAATTCAGGACGCTAATCCAGTGGATTAGTAGAACAATATGATTCTGCTGTAAATCTATAAATAAACGGATGTGAAAACATTCTGGTAGAAAGCTTTGCATTAAAAAGTATGAAGAGTTAGGGTCCCAAATGTGATCCCTGGGAGATACCGAATGCGACTCAGCAGCTAGTAGGGCCTGAAATTTAAATCGTTCACTACAACTTTAAGATTATGGCTAGAAAGATTATAACACAATTAAGTTAGCATATTTAAAAAATTCAAAGACTTACTGAAATCGATAAAGAATGTTTTGCACGTGAACGACAGTATCAAAGCCTCCACAAGATTCTCGACTTAAGTACATACACTCGAAAAACATAACCCTCCTTCCGGGTCAGTCGGGGAAAAATATAAACTATCACTAAATTACTAACTAATCTGTTTTTTTATAAAGCTACACGATCTTTTTATCTGAAGGAGGAGAGATTTTTTTATGTCTATATGAGAAAGCATTGTTTTATATCTGACCACCTTCCCGATTTTTCTACGAGTGGCATGTTATTAACTTACTAGTAAGTATGTGTTACTTACTAGTAACTTAGAATAGATTTATACTGTTCATATCGTTCAATAGTTCAGTTCAAAGAGAGATTACAGATATAAGCCCAGAGAAAATTCTTAGGATTGTGATTCCAAAACAATCAATATTCTTTAAAATCAATATATTTACGGTAACTGATAAATTAATAGAACTTAACTGGCAACGTGTATTAAGTACGTTGATTAGGTACTATTGACTGCCTCGTGGGAAAGCGTGTGAGATAGAGAAAGAGAGTAACATCTGTTGATTTCCAAGAATGTCTTATCTGAACGACGAATAAGCTTTTTATTATTATAAAGTAAATCAACGGATGTCCGTTAAATTTCTTCCCATCCCTAAATTTTATAAACCTCGGTTTATTATATATATAACACGGGATATAACATGGGAATATCAAAACAAATTTCAAGATAAGAAATATAAGTATAAAATCTGTAACGTCAAGGCGTATTTAATAATAGCGAAGCGTACATTAATCAATAGCACGCATGATATAACATAAATTAGGTAAATAGTAGAAAATACATTGAGTATTTAGACTCATTATCATAAGATATAAATTTCAGATGCGCTGCACCTTTGACTATTAATCCCAGTTTAAAAAGAGGATACTTAGGTACCTAAGGCATATAACGATACAAACGTGCCCACCAATGATGCCTGTACCAACTTACTATAAGAATCAATTTGGATTATTTGTATTTTAAGAATCCGTTTGAGTACCATGTTTAATTTCCACCTTACCAGCTTATCTCTTAGATTTACCTTTTCCTCAAGCTGGAGGTCAAAAACAAAAGAATACGGAAATGACTGGACGCGAATGACGGCTCGTTGTAAATGAAGTGCGAGCCCAAAACTAACCACTTGGGACACTTATTGGGACTTCTAGCTGACTTCCTCACCAGTAGTAGCTTCAGTAGCGTCAATTCTTTGACTTTCCAAATGCCAAATGGCTTCGACTTTGTTTGTAGACTTAGCTAGATAGGATTGGCATTCTGTATCCATTCTACAGTGTCAGCGACCGCGACTGAGACTAGAAGCTGAATCTACATGACACCATACATCATATCATTGCTTGAAATAACTAAACAGCCTAGCCGTCTTCAACTCTGTAGTTTTAAATATGTCAAGCTCCTACCGGTGCGTTACAAGAGTTGCACTGGATAGCCAATTGCCTAGCCATTGTAAAAGATGGGCAACATATTGTCATCGCCGGATATTGATAATCTCCATTGACAACAGTGCCCACTTACCGTCAAATGGACCGCCTGCCTGTCAGCCACCTCACTTGACAAAATAATTAAATCGAATAAATATCCTGGTACATTTTTCTCACACGGGGTTCTTCAAAAGGGATGTGAAAAGATTTCTGCAGGGTCGGCAACGCGCGAGTGATAGCCCTGGTTGCAGCTATGGAAACCAGATAACTTACATATATAATACATACTACGAGCATGTCCTGGGTGAGTAGCCAACCCAGGACATGCTCGACTCAGGACCACTGGAATCGGCATTTATAAAAACTAAACTTGTTCAGAGATTTGGGAGCCACTAGATGCAATGGACGATAATGAGAATCAACGTTAGAAACCTCTGATTTTAAATGACCATTTGCTTTCTTATTCGTTCAGCTCCCATTCAGAAATTTCATCAATATTAAAATAATCCGTAGATTAATATTATTCTCAAATAGGAATACTGTGAATAGATCTAAGTTTGACCACAAAATCACCATGGTATTTGATGATGTGGCTAAAAGTAGCGATCACACAAAGCCTAGAGCGGAAGTTTTATATGGCTCTTTATCAGTGGCGTAACAATAGGGTGGCAGGGCTGGCAAAATGCCACGGGCCCCCGACCCAAGAGGGCACCGGCCCAAGAGGCCGCGAGCTCAAAAATATTTTTTTAAATTGTACCTGAGTTACAGACCTCACGATGTTGTTCCTTCACCGAAAAGCTAGCAAATAGATGATGAATGCATTGAGATATTATGTTCTATGGATATGGATGTGAAGTCTCCAATACGCATTGGGCTAGCGTGGAGACTACAGAGCATTCCCTCTCGCCTAAGAGAGGAGGCCTATGGCCATTAGTGGGACAAAAATAACGTGTTTGAGTACTCAGTAGTAATTGAGTACGCTGAAAATCTCGAAGTTTATTAAAATTAAAATTTCAAAATTCTAAAATTCTAAATCATTTATTCAAATAGACCTTCGCAGGCACTTATGAAAAGTCTGACTCTAATACTCTAATACCGGTTCGGAAGGTTGCATTGCACAGAGTACAACGTGACGATTTTTACTGATAGGGCCCATCTGGGGCCCGTGGAAAGAATTTTCCACGGGCCCCAGATGGTATAGTTACGCCACTGCTCTTTATAAAACTTCTTTTGAATCGATTTAAAGAAAATGACAAAATAAGTTTATACAAAAGGTTATCAACATCTGATTCTATTGTTATTATTTTATGGGGACTATATAAATACCGCAATTAAATTTTTAATTAATCATTGCCTGCATTGGATTTGGTAAGTTACATATAGTATATAAAAGCTTGAATATCGTATACTCGTATAAATGCAAAAGTCCCATATGTATTTTTGTAACTCAGTCTGTCATGGTGTGATGTTGTATGGATTGATGAGGCTGTATGGATATAGAAAATTCTTTATGTTGAGTAATAAATCTCAACTAGGGGACGTCGTAATGTCGCGGGCAAACGCCACACTAACTTGCTTGAATTCGCCGCGATTGTTAGTGTAGTGTGAGGTCTCTACGTCAAATGTACATGATTCTGGTTTCATGATTGTTGTAAAGAATGTGCTGTTCAAGGGCGGATCCATGATCAGGCCACAAGGATTTTTCTTACCAAGACAGGCTCTTCCTGTCTTTTTTGAATCTCTAGAACTAGAACACCTAGTGCAGATGGTTATTCACAAAATTTGTCACTATTATCTCAGAGTATATAAATACTACGTACAACTATTTTTTATCAAATTTTGTCGTCGTATATCATATTATAGCTATAATAGGTTCTTAGATGGCCCTGTCAGAATAGGCTCGTCTCTAGGTAGGTATTCTAGTTCTTGAGATACCTTTAAAAACATCTAAAAACCCTTTTAAAATTTTGAACCAGGCTGCGAAAAAATCAGATATTTGGTGACAAAATTTGACAAATTACCGACAAAATTTTGTAGGAAACAGATCTTTGCCAGGTGCTCTAGTTCTTAAGAAACAGGGGTCGCCTGTGGCCTTGCAGCACTGATTGACAAAATTTGACAAATTAGTGATCACATAGCACAGACTCAACATTTGAATCGGTGATGGTGTGGGTCACACATATGTGATACGATACATAAAAAAAAATTTGAATAAAAAAAATCTTGAATTTAAAAATTCTTACAAATGTACTGTATTTTCATGGGAATCTGCGGGTAACAGCTATAGTATTGTGTATTTTGAAACCCATCCAAGCTCACTGTGTGTGACTCCCCCCTGACCTGAAGGCTGGATCCGCCCTTGGTGCTGTTCCTTATTAATTATGACAGACGTAAGCATTTACTTACCTGCGAATCGCAACCAAGCATTGTTTTATGATTTTAGGCGTCACTCATGCTTGCATGCGAGACGAAGCGGCTATAAGGTTTCGTAATAAACTGAAGCTGGTAACGATGATGTATGAATGATTTATGGAGTTTAACCACTCTTTCTACAGGCCATGACTCTATTAGTCGTGTTTGTGCTTGCCTGCGCTTCATTAACATTTGGAGCGGAAATTCACTATGTGCCTCCGTACGTCCAATACAAGAACAGCATTAACCAGGCCTATAAGGAAGTGAACAATCATATGTAAGTTACCATCTATCTTATTATAATTCTTCTGTACGTGTTGTTTGTCACCTAACTCCTCTTAACCATCGCTGGATTATTGCAAGCTTTTTGATTAGTCGAAGTTTAGAAGCAGGTATTATCTGACTTTTTAATCATCGTTCGGAGTAGTGTGAAAGTTGCCATAGTTAAAATTCATAAAGGACTGCATGCAGAAATAACACAATAAATGAAAAAAAAAAATACGGCCGCATTTCGACCACTGACTGACTTCAAGAAGAGTCCAAAAAGATTTTTGTACGGTCCATAGGCTACGGTAACCGCCAATACTACACCATTAGGCGGGCGCGAAAACAAAAAAAACGCGAAGTTTGAGCATGTTTCTGACTAAGCACATATATGTATACACATAGACACGTCCTGGAATGAATTATAATGATGTTTTTTATCTCGGGAAATATTATGTTGGATGCTGTTAACAGATATTCGATTACTTATATTTTCAGGGTAATCGATGTCGATGGAGATATAACGGACCCAAATCGTCATTATATCGTTATAGTAGATTCACTTTCGACGGTGGTCAATAGGTTAATGGATAATCGCACAGCATACGATGAGATTTACATACCATCAATAGATCAAGCGACGCCAGATGCATTGGAAAATCCTTTGGCAGTAGTGAATGAAATGAAAGTTCTATTACAGAATTTAAACAATCGCATAAGCCCAGTAAGTATTTTTTATTGTGTATAGGCCTGTGTCTGACCACAATCTTACCATGGTAAGTGATGATGTGGCCGAAGGTGGTGCACACACAAAGCCTAGAAGGAACTGGCTCTCAAGTGCAGCTGTCGGAACACACCGATAGGTGCTTGGCGACGGATTTTCAACATGAAGGTGGTAGCCAGCCAGATGGGTACAAAGTATCCTACCACCGTGCTATGGTTTCGTAACGATGTTTTCCTGCACCGAAAGCTCAAGCTCATTGTTGGATTTGCACCCGGCGTCAGGTATCTTTGTCTCGGTATCCGACGTCACTACAACTGAGCTATCATAGCCTTAAGATGAAGTGTACCACTTCTTCCCCATATGTGTTCTACAAATACGTTGAATGGTGAATGTAGGTAAGTAGGTACATAACTTATAATCTTCTGTTCTCAATTTAAGTAGATCATGTTTCAGAATTATAAATATCATTGTTTAGTAAATGAAAATGGTCATAATCATCATCATCAGCCTATGTCTCACTGCTGAGCACAGGCCTCCTTTCACAAATGAGGGTGAAAGGGAATGGGCCATACTCCACCACGCGTGCCCACTGCGTGTGGACCTGAGTAGGCTAGTGGTCAACCTACTGTTGGAATTTTTCAAGCCGCCTAGGAGGCATCCAACTAGCTTAACGACTATCACAATTAAGTGATAACCGGGACCAATGGCTTTATGTGCCTTCCTAAGCACGGAAACACTCGATTTGAAATACCACTAGGCGGTCACCATCCATCCAGGTAACGACCACGACGGTGGTAGCTTCACTTTGCCGATCGATTAAGAACGGCTAATCATGCTATACCACTAGCGCTACCGCTACACCTCGAGCGCTAACATTTCATAATTCCTAAAACCCCTGAAAAAATCCTTGATTTTCTGACATGATTTGGATTCAATTTGTTTAAAGACAAAATTTATCGCTCCACGTAGGTACTAATGCTGTAATATTTTTTTTAAAGATTACGACACTGATTGAAACGACGTGCTCTTTCGACGATGATCAAGATGCGTGCAGTCAAGTCATTGACGAGAAAGTTAAGGGTGACCCAGAAAAATACCAATTTGTCGCAGATTTGCTCATCGCTGCCGGTCGTTTATCAAATGCCTATAATGATTTTCAGGCATCTAATTTCGCTGACGCCGCAGCTAAGTACGAAGAACTGCCACTCTTGGTTACCTCTCAAGACAGTATTAAATCATTCGTTAATTTAGCTTTCGACGTTGTCGAGCTACTTGATAGTTAAATAATAACCAAGATTTCCTACATTATTTTTGACAAATATAGTGATTTTACTTTTGACTTACAATCTTACGAAAATTTTAATTCATTGACGGATATAGTGTGTGAGATTTACCTACTCAAATTTATCTGGATTAAATTTGAGTAGGTAAATCTCACAAGATACCCTATCCAGAGAATAGTGCGTTACCTTAACACTTGATACTGGAGATTTTTTTGCTACTAAAGTCGATATAGATTAAAACTTCTATCTACAGATATATAATGTACACTTAAGTTATGACATTTTAAGGAATCTAAAGTCTTTGGATCAATTTGTTGCTATAATATCACCTTTTTCATGCAAATGAGTCAACCACAACGAAACCATTCATAATAGGTAATAATAACATATTATACATTTGTCGGTCAATAGATAACCACAATAAAATCAATCTACCTATTTGTTTTCGTTTCATTTGACTTCTGGCCTCAGTCGCAATTTGGCCTAAATTTTGGGCATCCAATTTAGGACTCGGCCCATCGGCCCCGGTGCCTATGCCCCGTAAACGGGACAGGTGGAAAAAAAAGTGCCATCAGCCACGATAGCTCCGATATGTGCGTGTACCGTGGATGGAACTTTTTTCCCATCGGAAAAATCGGTCAAATTTATAAGGACCTAGACTTGCAGTTACCCATAATTTAACCCTGGTACCTAAGCGATGATGTGATCGAAGGAGGTACAGTATTACCCATCGGTATTACCTAACTTTTATGGCGCGTCGTGAATCTTCGTTCGCACAGAAAAGAAAGTATGGCCCAAAAGATTAACGAAAGAATGCTTAAGAGTTTACACTACCCCAGCTCAAATCCAAGTTTTGCCCCCGCTTCACGCCCGGCCGTGCAGCCTCCACATCGCGCAGTCGCAACTATCTCACTCGCACGAGTTCAACACGCGGCAGCGCAGGGGTCACGACGCACGACTCACGAGTCGTCCGTACGATAGGGTAAATACATCATTATTTGACCCAAGTATGGAAATAAATAAAACGATTGTAGAAAATTACTAAAGCGCCGCACGATAGGGTAAATACACCATTATTTGACATCTTGTAACTAGGTATGGAAATAAAATCAAAAAGTATTTATTCAATTTAGGCCCTAATGAGGCACTTATGGACGTAAACTTACTCTACACCGGTTCCAAATACAACTTGAACTGAGAAAGACTCCGGCAAGAAACTCGGCAAGCTTTTTATTTTAAATGTGTACTTAGAAGTATTATAATTTACAAACGATATATTATTATATAACAATAGCCTGTGAAGTGAACAATTCATTCAAATGCATTCTCGTCATCTACAAATTCAGAAACTTTATAGTACCCTTTCTTGCATAATTTATGTTTTAATATCTTTTTAAATGTATGTATAGGTAGCTTTTGGTTATTTTATGGGTACTATATTATAGAAACGTATACATTGCTCCTTGAAAGAGTTTAGGACTTTGCTGAGTTGATTTAAAGGTACAGCAAGTTTGTTCTTATTTCCAATGTTCAAAATTAAAAAAAAAAATATTGTAGAAAAGTACTGGTGGGTTTTTGCGTACAAATATCAATATGGAAAACGAGGAGCCTCCTAGGATAAAGGTAAGGACTTACCAGGAACTCCTATGGCAATCCACTGCACACAGCAACTATCACCACTATCTCACATCAAATCACAAGTCACTGAGTTTCACTGAGTTCAATTTACAAATCAACGCCTCCCGGTCGGCAGCGGTTTTCGTACTGTTTATTTATAAATCACAAAGTTTGATGTTTCCCGTTCGGTAGCGGATCTCGTACTGCCTTTTTGCGGCGTTGCGGGGCGCGCGTCTTACGTTTTGTGATGCGTCGCCGAAGTATGTAGAATATTCCCGAAGCTCTTGTCTCGCTTACACATATGAGGTGGGAAAAGGAGAGGAATCGGGAAGTAGAGGCTCGTCATTGATACTCAATATGAGTAGGTTTTACTATAGATATTATTATAGGTATTTTGGCCTAAACATCCTCCGCCGCCTTGAGAATACGTAGTGTTCTCAAAAGAAAGAAAAAATAATTAATTATAAGAACTAATTACAGATTATAATAATTACTAAAATACTGAATATAAGATGCGGTATGATTAATTTTTATTGTGAGGGTAATGGACATAACTTGACAATGGGTCTTTTGAATGATCCATTTGAAGTTTTTACTAAAGCGACGCGGATATTTCCATCCTTGCCAGGATAAACTTGTGATATTATGCCCAACGGCCAACGTAAAGGGGGAATATCATCTTGATGTATAAGAACCACAGTACCAATCTTAATGTTATCTTTATCAATGAGCCATTTCTGTCTAACTTGAAGATTATGTAAATATTCTATACGCCATCTTTTCCAATAGCTACACACCATCTGATCTAATAATTGTTTCCGACAACGTAAAGATATGGTTTCCTCGGACACATTCTGAAGCGGCAATGAAGTCAATGGTGAAGCCATTATAAAGTGAGCGGGAGTAAGAGGCTCCGGGTAGGGATCCTCAGATAAAATGCAAAGCGGTCTAGAATTTAAGACTGTTTCAATTTGGGTAAGAACAGTGAGGAGCTCTTCATATGTGAGGAGCTGCGAACCGATAACACGGTATAAATGAGTTTTAATCGATTTTATATTAGATTCCCACAATCCTCCGAAATGTGGGGCGCGGGGTGGAATCATTTTCCATTCAATGCGGTACTGATCGGTAAGTAGTTCTTGTAATTGAGCTTTAGCTCCGACAAAGTTAGTTCCGTTATCGGAGTAAAGAAAAGAAACAGGTCCTCGACGGGAAATGAATCGCTTAAAAGCGGAAATAAAAGTATCTGATGACACATCAGTTGCCAATTCGATGTGTACAGCTTTGGTTACTAAGCATATAAACAAACAAATATATGCCTTTTGGCTTTTTTGACCTCTGCGTCTACATAATGTTACTTTAATGGGTCCAGCATAGTCAACGCCCGTATGCACAAACGCTTTGGTCTCCTGAACGCGGCAAGAGGGTAAATCAGCCATGTTTGGGCTGAGAAATGAAGGGGAATTTTTAAAACAAAAGTTACATGAATGTACTCTGTGTCTAATTACACTTCTAGCGGACAGTATCCAATACTTCTGGCGCAACAGCGAGCTCAGAAGATTGGCACCAGTATGGCAGTGAGCACGGTGAAAATAGTCTATAATAAGATGAGTAACGTGGTCATGTTTAGGTAAAAGAGCGGGATGCTGAGCTTCATACGGAAGATTTGCATTTGAAAGTCTACCTCCAATTCTAATAATTTTATCTTGATCTATAAAGAGGTCAAGTTTTTTAAGCGGGGAAGATACTTTAACGTTTTGAATATTATTAAATAAATTTTGAAAATGAACTTGTTGTACAGAGCGTATTAAATAGACTTCAGCTTTATTTAGCTCAGAAGCTGTGATGCGGCTGTGACCTTGATCACGAGAAAGAATGCGGGAAAATCTAAGTATGTATACTATTATGCGTAATATTTTATTCCATGATGAGTATTTTAGAGCAAGCTCGTAAATTAAATTAGGCTCAACAGAAGCGGACGCGGTACAAGTAACAAGCGTTTTACTATTAAATTCAGGTAGGTCCTCACAGCATTCGGGACTAAATGGAGTGATAGGCCATTCTGAAACTGGATCTTTTAACCATTTCGGGCCGTGCCACCATAAGTGATGTGACACTAGCTGCTCAGGTAAAATACCTCTAGAGAGACAGTCGCTAGGATTTTCTATACCACTAACGTGGTAGAAATGTTTTGGGTCAAGATTTGCTTGACATTTAGCAATGCGGTTACTAACGAAAACATTCCATCTATGTGGAGATGAATGTATCCATGACAGAGTAATTTTAGAATCGGAGAATGCGAATATATTATCAATAGCGGTTCGAGCACTATAAGTCTCATTAATTAATTTAATAAGTTTTGACAGAAGAACAGCGGCGCATAACTCTAAACGAGCAAGCGAAACTACCTTTACAGGTGCAACCTTTGATTTCGCACACACCAACCGTACGTGTATGTTACCATCAGGATCGGTCACATGTAAATATATGACGCAGCCATATGCTTTAAGACTGGCATCAGCAAAACCAACAATATTTGTTTTGCAGCCCATAGAAACGGCTAAATGACGCGGTATTTTTAATGTAGAAAGAAGAGGCAATTGCTCTTTGAATTTATTAAAGAGAGAAACGATAGAGTCTGGGGGTGTTTCATCCCAATCAATATGAAGATTCCATAAATCTTTAATTAATAATTTGGCAAACAATACCACTGGGGCAGCAAATCCGAGTACATCCCACAAGCGGGCAATTGTTGACAGTATGAATCTTTTGGTGCACTTGTCGTGTAAATCAGATGTAGTAAAAGTGAAGCTATCATCTGCAGGAATCCATTTGAGGCCTAGAATTTTGAGGTTATCATTGTCTGAAAAATCTATAGCAGCCCGATTGGATTGCGGCACAGAGACCAGCAACTCCTGTGAGTTACTTGCCCATTTGGTGAGATCAAAACCACCAGCTTTAAAAAGACAGATGAGCTCTTGAGATAAGACTTTAGCTTCTTCTAAAGAAGGAATGGAAGTGGCTAAGTCATCCATATATAGTTCACGCGAAGCTACTTCAGCAGCGCGAGGGAATAGGTTTTTCTCATCCGAGCATAATTGGCGCACAGTGCGCATGGCTAAAAACGGACTGGACTTAAGACCGAATGCAACTCGGTTAAATTGAAATACGCGGATCGGATCATTGGGATCAAAGCGGAATAATATTTTTTGATATTTTCTATGCTCATCAATAACAGCAATTTGTAGGTACATTTGTTTTATATCTGCTGTAATAGCAATGGGAAATAAGCGGAAGTTCAGTAATACATTAAACAAGTCAGATTGTAAATTGGGTCCCGTATGTAAAATATCGTTTAGTGATATGCCATTGTGACATTTAGCACTAGCATCGAGTACTATACGAACTTTTGTTGTTTCTTTGTCTTGCCGTACGACGGGATGGTGTGGTATGAAGTACCCTTTATCATGGTCGTCAGAATCGGAAGGCAATATTTCAGATAAGTATTTTTTATCTAAGTACTCCTGTATAACCTCATTATAACTAGCGCGTAGCTGTGGATCGCGTAGCTTGGTACGCTCCAAAGCAAGTAAACGGCGGTGAGCAACGGAACGGGAATCCCCTAACACGTCAGGATCTTCACGAAAAGGTAACGCGGTGCAATATCTGCCTGCGGAGTCCCGTGAGAAGTTACGAGAGAACAGCTGTTCACACTCCTTTTCGGCCGAGCTCATAAATTTTTGCGCGGGAATTTCTTCGAGCTCCCAAAACTTAAGTAGGGAATCATCTAAAGAAATAGTAAGGTCATTGGGACCAGAAATGAAAAAAGTCGCGGTATTAAAATAAGTGGATGCATTTTTATTAATATTAGAGTTAGCGGGAACGTCGCCCATAAGAATATAACCGAACACGGTTTCAAGGGCAGAAGGAGCGGGAGGTGCAATAATTTTTTGACCTAATAATAAAAATGGGAACAATTGTGCCCCGAGAACTACTTCGACCTCTCCGGGGATGTGCCACAGAGGGTCAGCGAGCGGTAAGTTACCTAAATGTTGCACTATAGAAGTCTCAACATATTCAGTCGGTAACCTGTCAGTAATGCAATCAACGACAAGAGCGGTAATATTATAAAAATATTTTTTTTTTTTCGCGGTTATTTTAAATTGAACGTAGCCGTGAATAGGACGCGAAGTGGATCCTACACCCTTTATAAAAGAATTGCTAAGCGGTATTATATTTAAATTTAGTTGTTTACAACAGGCAGTTGTAATTATGTTGTTTTGAGACGCGTTATCTATTAAACATCTAACTGAAATATATTTATTGTCCTTATTAGACGCATAAACTTGAGCGGTTGATAAAAGTACAGTAGTATGGGAAGGATTTAATTTATTAAAAGAATCGCGTTCGTTATCATTATTCTTATCAACTCGCGCTCGGGTGCATAGCGACACCGGTTGAAGAGCGTCCGTAGCGTTAGAAGGAGACGCGGTCGGATGCGCGGGCGAGGCTGCGCACGGGAGCGGTCGCGGCGCGGCGCGGGCGGCGGCGGACGGCTGCGCGCAAAGCTGCGCGATGCGGTTATCGCTATTATCAAGACGCGCCGAGTGAGAGGGACGCGAGTCAGAAACTATTTGTTGCGATTGCGAATTACTATCCAAATGCAAAAGAGAATGATGGTGTTTATTACAAGTTTTACAACTATACGACGACTTACACTGAGAAGCAGTATGCGTAAGGCTGAGGCAGTTTACACAGCCTCTTTTAGATTTAACAAAATCTAAACGATCTTTAGTATTAAGTGCTTTAAAAGAGGAACAATAAAAAATCTGATAGTGATCAGATTTATTACAAAATGAGCAAGTGCTTTTATTATTATTATCGCGTGCAAAAAAAGCATGGTGGACTGTGTGTGAATTACGCGGTTGAGAACGAGAAGCGGGCGGATTATTAAGGTTGCTACCGACTGGGGCGGTTCGCGCGGAGCCAGCAATTGGCGTAGAAGTGCGATCTAATATTTTTACTTGCGATTTAATAAAATCAACAAAATCCTTATAAGAAGGAATTTCTTTATTCCTCATAAACATTTCAAAGGAATTAGCGGTTGCGGGATCTAACTTCTTTAAAGCTAAAGAAAGTAAGATAAAATCTTTCATATCTTCAATACCTAACTGTTCCAAAGCAGATACAGAAGCGTGGAAAGTTTCAATGAACGTATTTAAAGACGCGGAATTATTTAATGCGGGTTTAATATTGAATAAATTAGACATGTAGTGTGAGCCTAATGCTCTTTTATCTTGATATTTTTGAACTAAGCTGTCCCAAATAGAATTATAATTATCACCGGACGGTATAATACCTGCCGTGATTTTTAAAGCATTTCCTGTTAATTTACCTACAAGATATTGTACTCTTTGAGAATTCGAAAGATCAGGATTTGAATGTATATTAGATTTAAAAGATTCAAAGAAGACGGGCCAATTTTCTATTTTTCCATCAAATGACGGAATTTGAATTGGTGGTAGTTTGATACGACCTTTATATTGGGACGGGATAGTATTCTGCGCAGACACATTCGACGTAGTATTTGTCTTATTGACGATAAGAGAACGAACCCTTTCTATTCGGGTGTACACTGTATCAAAGGAAATCATTTTTTTATAATCAATCTTATATTCTGGATCAAGTTGCATATTTAACGCGTTAATTGTATCTAAATTGGCACTAAATTCATGACGAATTGTACTAATAATTTCAGTGTCCGCCATGAATGTCTCTGAGGAACGAAGGTCTGCACTCGCGGACGTGGAAATATTCTTAGAAGAATCATATAAGAACGATAATTGTTCAAAAATAGCTTCATTTTTAGCTTCCAATATTTTAATTTTAGTTTCAATAGCTTCCATTGTGAAAGATTGCGTAATAATAAATTGCAAAATTACCTAATTAAAGTAAAATGACGTAGGTAAGTAGGTAGGTATATCCAACAGTTTAGGCACCTACCTATATAGGTATGAAAGTTTATTTCAAGTCGACAGACAAGGCTCACAGAATGCAATTATATGCGTAGTAATAGTACAAATAGTAAGTACGTATTGCGGTTATTAGTACACCATATGATTTCGTATAATAAGATACGAATCGGTACCTATAAAATCTAAGTCCTAAAAATATGGAGGAGCGGCGGCGGTATTGAATACCTAACTACTTTTTATCACGATTGGCGTGGTAAAAATGGCGGGAGTACGAAATATCGTATTTATATAGTCTAAAACCTATTTATGAGGTATAAGACTTGCGTATTATGAGGTATATACCTATTTAGAGGCATAAAACCTATAGAAAGCGGGAAATTATACGTGATTTGATATGAAATTAAATTGCTGTAATGGCTGACTCAAAATGAATCCGCTCGAAGGCGTACCAGAAAAAATGGTGGGTTTTTGCGTACAAATATCAATATGGAAAACGAGGAGCCTCCTAGGATAAAGGTAAGGACTTACCAGGAACTCCTATGGCAATCCACTGCACACAGCAACTATCACCACTATCTCACATCAAATCACAAGTCACTGAGTTTCACTGAGTTCAATTTACAAATCAACGCCTCCCGGTCGGCAGCGGTTTTCGTACTGTTTATTTATAAATCACAAAGTTTGATGTTTCCCGTTCGGTAGCGGATCTCGTACTGCCTTTTTGCGGCGTTGCGGGGCGCGCGTCTTACGTTTTGTGATGCGTCGCCGAAGTATGTAGAATATTCCCGAAGCTCTTGTCTCGCTTACACATATGAGGTGGGAAAAGGAGAGGAATCGGGAAGTAGAGGCTCGTCATTGATACTCAATATGAGTAGGTTTTACTATAGATATTATTATAGGTATTTTGGCCTAAACTAGTACTAAAGCGCCATATGATAGGGTAAATATACAGTTATTGTATAACTAGTAGGTATGGAAATAAAATTAAAATTTAATTTCAATTCTAATTCAATTAATATTGTAGACAAGTACCTATGCATATTATTTTTTTACCTAAAGAAGACATTATTTTTAATCGACTTCAATAAAAGGAGATGATCTATTCGACACGCATGTACGTAATATTAGTATAATTATTATTCACATAATTCTGCAATATATTTGTGTTATAGGAGCGTTTACTCCAGAGACCATCGGTGATGACGTCAATGCAAGCAATGCCGTTTTTGTTTGTGTTCCGTTGGTTTTTGCATTCTGTAACAAAATAGGCTTTACTTTAGGTGTTCATACTAGGGCATGCATTGCGAGATTCCGGAATCCCGTAACTCCGGAATCCCGGACAAATTTTCCGATATTTCAATTCCGGAATTGAGGAGTAGTAATATCGTAATTCCGATATTCATACATTTTGATTAAAATTAATAATTTATTTCATATATAGGGTGTTGTTTTGGTCGGCGACAAGCGACCCAGGAGCGGTAGTACAAAATATATATTCCCCAAAAATGAACTTAATTCCATTAAATACTGTAAATATGTTGAGAAATACCTTATTCAATTTGAAATAAAATTACCGCAAAGTATGGTTACTAGGCACGTGCACAGACTAGAGCTAGACACAAGCCGCCATCGCCCCACCCCTTTACTCCCTCGTACGCCCGTTGAGTATTATGTCTACATTTTAGCTTATTACATGATTTTAAAAAAAATATATTTTTATATTTTTTTTAGCACCAGTATCATTTGTATTATCGACCCTGAGTCGCTCGTCGCTGACCAAAACAACGACCTGTATTTAGCTTTACTGGACTTAAATCAAAAATTAAACACGGAACCATGTCTCCTACACCTCTAATTTGTATATCGACGATAGATTTGCTAGTAAAGGCGATGATATACCATATGTTTTTTCTCTAATTGTTTTGCTACGGTGTATAAAAAGCCCTTGTTATTTCCCGAGTCCAAGTCTTAGGCCCAATAATATCACATCATGTCCTACCTTAACACAGTGCATAAGTGATGTGGCGTTCTAACGCGAAGAGCTAGTTAAAAGCCTTCAAAGTGTGGACCAAACTGAGGTTGCTGGATCTAATGGAATACCACCTTTGCTTATTTTAGAATTTCGAATGAATGAAGTGCTCTCCTGATCTCTATCTATTATATACAACATCGATCTCATCCGGTATTTTCCATTTGTCTGGAAAGAATCCAGAATGGTACCTATTCACAAAGGAGGCGACGCTGCCTCCATTAAACATTATAAACCCAAATAAATCCCGTAACTTTTTGGTTAGTATTTGAAAGCATTGCTTTATCCCGTAATTTCAAGGCATATTAGGCATATGATATCACCACAGCAATTTGGCTTCCATAAATCTCGATACGTCGCAACAAATCTCATATCCATTCCTATGCATTTTTCATCGACTCTATGGACGCTCGCATCCCTATTGATACCATCTACATCGGTGCTGGTAAATCATTTGATCTTAAAGTCTTAATTAAAAAGATCTCTTAATTTTGTTTTGCAAGAAATTTCTATAGTGGTTTACCTCATATCTAGGTGATCGTTGTATTGTTTTCTTTAGGGTATGTTTTGTTGGCTGTCCTTATAAATAAATAAGTATTTTATTCAAAACAAAACTAAATCAAAGTATAAAATATGATTGTTTTGAATCATCCCTTCTTCATAGTTAGGTACTATTATCAGAGTGGTCGTGGTTGCAACAGATGGTGTATCATACTACATACAACTAACTAACTACATTCATGGGGGTTCTTCAATGTTCTCCTTGGCTAAGTTTACTGCTTTTACAATGCTTCTCCATTATTGGTGGTTTGTCGCGTTGCAAGTACACTATACCATGGTAAATTGGATTAGTCTTGTTAAGATCCTTCTAATGAGTGGGTGATCGGCCACGTGGTCTTTTGCCTTCAACCTGACCTTTTACAACAAGTCTCCATCGAATGTTCATTTCTAGAGATGCGACTTCAACCTAAGATTTGTACTTGGTATAATAACAGGTTATAAGAAAAATAAAACTGTCATTAAATGTAATTTAATTTTAAGTTCTATAAGTAATATTAATTGCAAATTTTACATATAAATTGAATTGAATTGAATAGAAACGAAAAACTGCTAAGTAGTTGCCAGTTCCGGAACCAGTTCCGGAATTCCGGAATTTAGGTCTCTAGTATCGGAATCAGTTCCGGAATTGAAAACCTTCCGGTATTGCATGCCCTAGTTCATACTACTATAATAATATGTGACCGTGGCCAATTACTGGGACAACTACTCTAATATTAGGGGTTAAAGTATGAAATAGCCGACTTGTACTGAAAAATTGAATTAGTTAGTTTTTTTTAATTTAACTTATTTACTTAATCAAAATAATTGCCATTATTATCTATACATTGCTGCCATCTAATAGGAAGGTCATTTATGCCTTTGATAGAACTCTGGTGATCTAAATTCTACAAACTGTGAGAAAGCATTTTGTACTGCCTCCTGAGAAGAAAACTAAATTACGCAAAAACACGGATGACGAATGGTTTCTAATTGCAGTTCCTGAAGAGTTAAAACGGGTTCTCGTGCTGTATGAGGTCTCGCGTTATCATGGAGCAATAATGGTGAAGATCGATTCATGAGTCAGGGCTATTTCACTGCTAGTTTTGCTATCATTGTTCGGAGTTCGGCACAGTAGACATCTGCTATTATTGCTTGACCAGATCGGAGAAAGCTATAGTGAATAACACCATACTAAGACCACCAAACAGTTACCATTACCTTTTTATTGGTAAGCTTTGCTTTAGGACACTGTTGCGGCGTTAGACCTGGGGTCAGCCATTACATTTTTCGCTAACGATTATCGCAAAGAATCCACTTTTCATCTCATGTCACAAATCACAATTGGATCCAATATTCCTTCATTTCTGTATCGATTCAACAAGGCAAATGAGTCAATATTGTTGGTCAATAAGGTAACGTTAAACCATACCGCTAATTCCTGGGTAGTTTGGCTCGGATCAGCTTCCACCATCTCTTTCAATTCATTGTTATTCCTGTGTGGGCGGTCTTCCACGTGGTTCGTTCTTCAAATCAAAGTGTCCATCACGAAAGCGTTTAAACCAAAATCGCACGGTACGTTCATTAGCAGTCCTCTCTCTAAACGTAACATTGATATTGCGAGCTGTTTCTGCCGCGTTAGTTCCGCATCGGAGCTCGTATTCAAAAATCACTCGAATTTTTGAAGTATCAGAAAGTCGATTATCACATCAAAAATCTTGTCTAAGCTGAATAAAAAACAACTGAAAGTCAATAATCGAATGTTGCGCATTTTTTAAAAGGAGGACCATGTAGGTTCTATGTCAATTCGAAGCACCTATCACAATAAAACGGCAGTTTTATACTTTAACCCCTATTATTTAGAGGTAGGTAGGTAAGTATGTATGTACCTATGAAACAGAGAAGCGAATTACCAGATAAACTCACAATTCTACCGTTTGTAAAGTCGTCAAATCAGGTTCGTTTCCATGTTTGGAACTACTGGCATCCATGTGGTCCGTTGGTATTTGCAATCTGTAACAAAATAGGCTTTACGTTTCTTCTTTCATACTACTAAAATGATACGACCGTGGCCAATTACTTAGACGAATACCCTAATATTCAAACCTAATATTTAGAACAACCAATAAGATATTAATCGTAGTAATTCAATTCACTACATAATATACACCTACCTAGTAGGCAAACTTTATTTACTTTGTTGTGAAAACATTTAGTATCTAACCTACTTTACTTAGCTAGGCGGATGATACTCACGGGCACGGGTGCGGTACATTTTCTGTATTTGCAGTCAGAATCGAGTACATATTTGTTTATGTCTGAAAATGAAAAATGTAAGTAGGTAGGTGCAATTATGATTAGGTACGTAAGTACGTACGTAGGTATTTGCATTATGTAACAAAAAAGGCTTTACTTCTCTTTTTCTCATACTAATAAAATAGTATGTGACCGTGGCCAATTACTTGGACGACTACCCTAATATTTATCAATGAAATGTTTATTTTATTGTAGAAATTCAATTTACTACATAATATGTACCTACCTAGTAGGTAGGAACCTAAATGTGCATGCTTTGCTTACCCTGTTGTGAAAACATTTTAGTATCTTACCTACTTAGTTAGCTAGGTGGTTGATACTTACGGGCACGGGTCCACGTCCGGTATATTTTCATTATTGCAGTCAGTATCGGGTAGACATATTTTTTTTCTTGTTCCGATCATTTATCATTTTAAACAAAATACACTTCACTTATAATTTATTAAGTACGTATCTACGTGGGTCGTGAGAGCAAGAGACGCGAGTTCCCCGTTCGAGCGCCGGAGCGCGACTGAATCTGTGCGGCGGCGCTTCGTGCCACTCGCAATATTTGGGAATTTAATTTCTAACAATTTAAAAAAAAACATGATTTTAAATTCAAATCATATAGTACACGTATTGTACTAACTACAGTTTATATAAAAAGTTTCATTGGTATAGGTAAAGTATTAATTGACTAATGCGGTTTTCTTGTAAAATTCAGAGGGAAGTTTGTGATTTTTTTCTATCGAGAAAATGTTTAGGAATCGTGTTTTCCCATCATATACGACTCAGTATATATCCTCAACTTTACTATATATTTTTTTCAAAATTATTGATTCAATACTTTTATTGATATGGAGGATCAAACGTGAGAGGTGGAGCAGTTTTGAGGTGGGGTAAGGCCTTAAGAGGACTCAATTCGTCATACTTTTCATACAAAACCTCTGTACTTATCTCTGTTATTATGGCGTTGTTAAACATTTTTCATTAGATGTTTTTAACAAATTAGTATCTTGTGCACTATATCTAGCCGTGTATCTAGGCGTAATTTAAAAAAAGTGTGAAACAAATTCAGTCAAAACCTCCGAAAAACAGCGTTTTTGCCTGAACTTTGGCCATATCTAATGTACCTATAAATTGTAAAAGTAAAGAAAACATTTAGATACCAGGCTTGCAAATGTATTGGAGATTCTAAATAACTAATTTTTTTTCACATACTTGTACGATTTTTCACAAGAAGTATACTCTTGGAACAAGTTTTATGAATGCGAAATCATGAATGACGACCTAGCGAAGCGGCCGCGAGTGATCAGCGGAATTTACCGACGTGTAACCGACGGCTCTGATGCTGTCTCTCGTTTTTCGCAGTCAAACATTACGTTGGATGAAACAACAAGCTTTTAGACTATGCTTGCGTTGAAGTTGCGCCGGCCACAGAGGGCCGCCTTAAAACTTATAATCAACCTTAGATCACTACTATAAGGTTCATAATACACTGCAGCTGTTAATTCCGTCTCACTCGCAAGTCCGCCCCTCCGCACGGCGCGCGCTAACATGGCGGCAGCTGCCGACCAATAGCGTTTCCCGCGCTTTGAAAATGTATGTTCTGCGCAGGTACATCGGTAAACCATATTAATTGGGTACTGTAAGCACGCTATCAGCGATAGTGAAGACTACTTCGTTTATATTTTAAAAGACTGCAATAGTCAAGTCATAGGGCTTATTCCTCAGTACACTGAAATACATTACTGTTTTGTCATAAGAATTAGGGCCGATTTTTCCATCGTCACAGATCTATCCGAGGAATAAAATTAACGTTAGACGAGAAAAACTAAAAATAACCTCGAATGTATTATTGTAAATAATAATTTCCTGCAATCAGCAATAAAAAAAAAAAACTTTGCAGACTTTTTTTGTCAGTTCAGTTCAGGTTTGGAAAAATAAAACTTCATCAGATACAATCATCACACATTGAACATTTAATTCTAAAATACAATTTCACAAATAAACACCTATTAACATGTAAATTATATCAGTCTATTTTTACAAGCTATAGTAGATTATTATATATTAAACTCTTTTTCTATATAATATAAATAAATCTTTTATTTTTACATCTTTATAAGGTCCCCGACGCTTGAAGAAAAGATAATTTATTACTAAGTATTAATAATTAAAAAAGAAGAAAAAGCTAAAACAGATACTAAAGAAAAGTAGGGTGACTTTGTAGGTAGTTATTACGATACGAAATTTTAAGACTAAAGCGTTGGGTCCGTTACAGATATACACTAGACATTATCTTATAGAATATGGATTTTTTACTTCCCAGATATAAAGGTTACAAGTATATTATTATGGGGGGCACCTTAACTAGACCTTGGGTACGATGTGATGTATGATGAATAACAAGTGAACTATAATTTATATACATACGGCAAGTGCCAGGACAACTTTGGAGATAGTTAATATTTTCACGAATACAAAATTTGCTTCCGGAAAAATACATGTAAAAACCACATTATTCAAATCACAACTTCGAACTAACATTTGTCAATACAGTGCATTAATTTTTGCATACTTTAAAGCTGCCAGGAGAATTTTCTGCTAAGAGTTAATGATTTTTTGAAAAAGATTTTAAACGCAACGTTTTCGTGTTCCTTCGACAAATATTTGTTATTTGAAGAATTCATACAAAATAAACTGCAGCGCGTCGAAAATGTTAGCTCATACCGTACCACGAAGGACACAAGATTTTAGTGTTCTAAACACAAAAAACACGCCCAAAACACGTGACACATTCTAAATTTAAATCGAATGTTAATATTTGGCTTTGTATCCAATACCATCGCAATCGCCGATATAATCGATATGAATAATCGAATGATAGCGAATCGATAAGTTTCACAAACTACTCCTAGGATTGCACAAATTCAAACCTTATTTAACTAATTATTACTAATAGGACATTGTTACAATTTTAGACAATATTTAGAGGATGCCTCGGAAACCTTAATGCTTGTAGTGTTAATTCTTCGTTTTGGTCCAAATAAGATATCTATTACAGCACGTTGAGGTCTATTTTAGCATGCGGCGGACAAAACGAAAGAAATCACCCTACAAGCGCCTATATTTACTCCCTAAATTTTTCTATGCAATTAAATATTAGTTCCTTTTCAAAGACAATAAATATGTAGAGAAATAAATAAAAAAATACACCTAAAATGTTGCCACGTTATAGATCATATTTGTTATCAATGAGATCACAAGAGGCACCCCTAAAATATTTGATATTTTAGTAGAATTAATATATTAATTACGTGTATATCTACTTAACTAATTTAAGAACTTAATAAATGCTTAGTGAAAAACTTATAATTATATTGAAAATACACGAGGGCAAGCGAATTTTATTTTACAAAAGGAAAAAATATACCTAGTACAGTTAATTTCACTCCATTATTGTTTTTATATTCGTCGACTTGTTTAGTGTCTTATTTTTCACTTTACGTCGTATTTCCACTTTATGACAATTATTTTATTTTTAATTGTCTTGTGTAATTTTTAGAGAATAATTTTACCTTTTATCCCAAAAAATATTTTTAACGTAATTCTCCTAAGGTAAGCACAGATAATAACTGCGTTATAAATTGATTACCACGCCATGTGCTATAGTCCACATGAGACACTATGCATATTATCCACCTATCTCACTCTAACAATTGCATCAAACGTTTTATCTACGCCTAACTAGCTGGAACAGAAAAAAGTATAATTAAATCACAAAAATCATTATCGAAATTGGTCACTTATAAAATTTTTATATTTGTGTCAAAAATCATAAGACAGAGCCCAGATTTGTATACCCAGTTATTTATATAAAACTACAAAGCATATTCTGTGCTCTGCCTAAATAAATACAATGAAACAAAAGTAAAAAAGCTTCACTAAATGCGTCATATTTACTAGGACACGCACAAAGTGACTTAACATTTCATATTGCGAGTAAATGTCACTTATGACAAGTGACGTCACGTGACGTCAGAGACTGTACTGTACGTTCCCAAGTGGTCCTAATAAATACGAGGCTCGCTCCCAACTCGCTCCTTCCTTCATGTACACTTTTATCAAAATAATTCAGTGTTACCATTCCATTATCGAAAAGGAATATAATTTATAAGTAAATATACAAACGTGTACATTATGTATACTTTATACACAAACCAGTGTACATTTATATATAAAAACTCATGATTTATTTGTGTACCTCGGTGATTTATTTTGAACTGTATGTAACACATTTTGCAGTTTCGGTTTAATAATGCATTATAATCTCTATTTCAAGTCCATAAAGGATGAAATTCGATTAACAAGCCCTTATGAAAATAAATCACCAGAAGTACACATAAAGTATAACATTAGGAATATGCAAAATAAATCGCAAACATTATTATTTCACAGTCCAGCTTCTTATAAATATACCACTCGATGGAATTGTACTCCATTCATTTCTAAGAATTTTTAAGTTGTAACAAAATGGACATCAATCGAAAGTAACAAAATGAAAGGAGACAAAACATCGAGTCTATTTCATTTATAAATAAAACTAATATATACAAACAGTATATGCACTAGAAATTAAATAAACCACATGATTAGAAAAAGTTTATGGTCACTTTCGTATTGTCTATGCCACAGACAGCTCTGTTTATCTAAGTGCCGTGTATAGGTTGAGAACGCTCTTGTTTTCTTTATGCGATGGTGTTTTGGAGAAAACGTTCCAGAACCTGAGTGTTTCATCACCGGCGCCGGTGACTATCGCCTCGCCGTCGGGTGATAATGCCAAATATAGCACTCTGTACGAATGGCCTGTTAGTTTTGCCACCTGGAAAGACAATTTAAGCCATCAGATCATCGAATATTTTAACCCAATGAAGCCGACAATGCGCTCTGGTTGGCTAACTCAAGAAAGAACACGCGATGTAGACCAATCACTACATCGCGTGTTAAAAATCAAAATCAGTAAACAATCACTGACTAGTTGCGGAATCGGATTACTCGGTTTAGATTTAAATTAATCAGGGAACTTGTCATCAAAATTGATCGAGACCTCCGGAGACCAGCGGGCGGGGAGCTTTTTCCGCCAACGCGTCAGCTTGGCTATCCAAAGAGGAAACGCTGCCAGCCTTCTGGGAACCCTGCCGTTAATCGGAAGCAGCGGTACGCTTGAGGAAATTTTCTATATATAGATTGTATTTTGTACATATTTGTTGTAAATAAAGATATATTTATCAGGGAACATCATATAATGATCAAATTTTAATATGAGAATCAACGATATGTAATTTTTTTTTCTGATTTTACGTCACATTACGAACAAAATTATGTCTTCTAGCAACTTCTAGCAACTTGTGACCAAGATTGTCATAATCTTGGTCACAAGTTGCTAGAAGTTATCAAAATTGACTTCTAATTCTTTATGGCTAAATATAGTGAGTGAAAAAAAAATTCACCTGTATAGATCAGCAGATTTTTTTCTTCATGATTTTAGTTGGTTTCACATTGGTACTTTTACCTAACTTGTATATTATTTTGATTCGATTGACTTTTCAATTAACTGACATACTAAGACAGACGGAATACTAAAATCATTTGTACGAATTATCCACCGCAAGTAGGAATTCCACGTCACTACCACAAATTCATGCATAAAATACATAACTATATAAATAGTATGACGTTTTAAAGTTACCTGTGTGAGAGAGGGATACTTCCACACCAATATTTGATTCTGTGAGTAGCCATGTGTGGACACCAGCTCGCTCGAGTGCTTCGACCACGCCAAGTTGCATACTTGCGACCCTGTAGAAAAGGAAATAAGGTTTAAATTGGTGTGTATAAATAAATGTAGTGGTGTGAAGTGTAGTATAGTGTAGTGTGGTGTGTGGTGTGTGGTGTGTGGTGTGTGGTGTGTGGTGTGTAGTGTGGTGTGTAGTGTGTTGTGGTGTACCTGTATCGACACACTGCATGGGTTGCGAGGTGAGCGTGTTCCAGAAGCGTATGCAGCGGTCGGCGGTGCCGCCGCCCGAGGCGAGCAGCCCGTGCTGGTGCGGCGACCACGCGATCGCCTTCACCGCCGCCACGTGCGACGAGTACGTCTGCACCGGCGATGTTGAGTGCTGCACAACAATATAACAACATCTCATATTATATACACAGACACACTGAAAGAGGCTACGGCCCGGTCTGTATCTATGCCTAGGTATATCTTTTTTATTGTTAATTATTTGGAAAAAAAAAGCCAAACATAGTCAGATTGTCCAAAAAATATATAAAAAATGTAACCTTGCTGAGTTTCTTGCCGGATTCTTCTCAGTTGAAGGCCGAGTTGCGAACCGGTAAACTTCAGTAAATATGACCTTCATAAGTGCCCTTTTGGGGCCTAAATTGTATAAATGGCTTTGACTTTGACTTTGAATCGCTCGGATTCCCACCGCGAGCGTACAGTACTATGAGGAATCCTGATCACTTCCACCGTACTGGAAGCAGGCCGCAGACTTTACACAGATAATAACCGAAGCAACCATGCCCCGTGAGTATCTGTGAAAGTCTGTAGGTGAGCCGACCGGCAGAAATGCTCCGACGACGCGTTTGCGCACAAACCACTTCTAGCGAAGCCTTGCACGCCACGTGTCAAGTGCAATTGTGTCAAGTCACTTTTGCTATTTGATCGTCTCTACTAGGTCGCCTTATGCACTACGTCGCGAATGTGATTAGTCGCTTTTGCCGTTTAATCGCCCTTCTAGGTCGCCACCAGCGCTTTGGCAAACGATACGGTTTCACTCATAAAACCTCGCATCTTTATCCACCAAAATGTCCAGTGGCATTAAGCGAGCCAGAACAGTTGGCTTACAAAGAATACGGTATTTTATCCCCGTACGATAGGCCGTAGACCGTAGGCCATCCTACGGCCACTGTAGATTTTCGTTCTACAGCGTCGGGTGGCCGGCCTCTATCCATTCGGGCGCCTCGTAAAGGGCTACGGATCGTATGCCCCCACATAGAGGCGGCGAACTTCCTTGGTTCCCAAGATTTGGCAACAGTCTGTGCATGGCACCCGCTACCCTCTCGATCCGATGTACTAGGCGATCAAAGTGCTCTTCGAAGCTTCAGCGACTGTCTAGCTAGGGTGAGGCCCAGATATTTCATGTACCGCCCCACCCCAACTTCCGACTCACCCACTCGAACGCGAGTCGGGTGGTTCCCTGATACGTGGCAGTTTATGGAACCATAGTGAGTGGCAAAGTCGACGTATTTCAAGTATTAATAAAAGCTAAAGTATAAAATCTAGACAAATTAAACTTAGTCCCCCTTATTACAAAACATGGTTTAAAGCAAACCTAGGTTTTACTGTCATTCGGTCACTTTCTAACGTCATATAATAAAAAGAGACGAGGCTATTTTAAAACCTGGTTTTAATTTAAACCATGTTTTGTAATAAGGGGGAGTGTGTCTCATTAGTCTGCTAACATCTTATAATTTTAGTTATAGTTCCCTGCTTTATTTTGTCTTTGCGAAGACTTCCGTGCCCACAGTTATAAATTAAAGAGCTATTCTTTGCTAAAAAAAACATATCTTTTTTATACAATTTCTTCTGATTAAAATTTTTCGTAACGCTGTGGGAAAACCGTAATGGAGAATTTAAAAGCAAATCTATAGTAATATAATAAACCCGAAGAGTGTTTTTTATTTGTTTGTTTAAACGGGATAATCTCTAGAACTACCAGTCGGATTCGAAAAATTCTTACATTAATAGCAAGCTACATTATCCCCGAGTATTATAGGCTACTTTTTATCCCGAGGACGTGGGTAAAACCGCGGGGAATAGCTAGTGCATTATAAAGTCATGGTCTGCTAGTTATCCTATGAACCGATAATCATTTTATTGCCAATTTTTGCAACAAGGAAGTTATTCCCATAGGAAATTTCGTAATAAACCCTAATTAAGCGGAAATCAATGTTATCTTAATTTTAATATCTCATTATGTATGTCACAAACGTTTATCACTGGTCCTTTACCGCAATCACACGCTTCATTTACTACACATCGATAAAATTACAACATTTTTATACCAAAGTTTTTGATAAGCGAAACTAAACGTACTAAATTCGTCCGTGAATCACAGAACTGGATTATGAGGAATAATAATTATTTATATTTATTATTTTTGCCAATTTGTACACGAGAATAATCATGGACTCTTATCATAATGCTGGGGCCGCAATTGCGTCTATCGACGATCTTTCCTATTGCTATTCCTTTTCCACTCATATAATAAGAGAAGGATACCTATTGCAATAATAATTGTGCGCAGCTTCGTTACGATAGACGCAGGTGCGGCCTTAGGGTCACCGCTCATTATAACAGCACGCCTACGCCTCGGCATTTACCTTGCCATGCAAGTGAGGCCTTCAAATCGTAACCACCACCATCATCAGCCTATAATGTTCCACTGCTGAGCACAGGCCTCCTTTCACAAATGAGGGTGAATGGGAATGGGCAATACTCCACCACGCATGCCCACTGCGGATCGGTGGAGGTAGGCTAGTGGTCAACCTACTGTTGGAATTTTTCAAGCCGCCTAGGAGGCATCCAACTAGCTTAACGACTATCACAATTAAGTGATAACCGGGACCAACGGCTTTACGTGCCTTCCGAAGCACGGAAACGCTCGATTTGAAATACCACTAGGCGGTCACCCGTCTAGGTACCGACCACGACGGTGGTAGCTTAACTTTGCCGATCGATTAAGAACGGCTAATCATGCTACACCACGAGCGCTTCAATTCAAATCGTATGCGTTAAAGAAAATTTAACAATGACTAGATAAAATAGTAGACGCCTAGCGGCGCACGCGCTTGCCACTACAGGCCGCTAGTCCTGCTGACCACACGCTTCCAGGGAGCGGCCCGCTCCCTTGCTGCGTGACGCCAGCAAGCGGTATCTTGTCAAAGCAGTGTCACCGATTTGACCGGGGCAGCGCCGCCCGCGAGCTGCCACCTCGCAGGCGGCGCGCTGGCAACTAGCGGTTGGATTGAGTTGAGGCGGTGCCGGGCCGTTGCTGCGATGGAGCGGTGCTGATATAGTGAGTGATGACCCTCCGCATTACGGACTAATTACACATTGCATTTAATGATATAAAACATGGAGATCATCATCAGCCCATAATGTCTCACTGCTGATTATGGGCCACGCGTGCCCACTGCGGATCAGTGGAGGTAGGCTAGTGGTCAACCTACTGTGGGTGTTTTCAAGCCGCCTTGAAGGCCTCCAACTAACTTAACGACTATCACAATAAGTGATTACTGGGACAAACCGCTTTGCGTGCCTTCCGAAGCACAGAAATCGCTGAAATACCACTAGGGAATTAGTATTCATAAAAATGTATTCTCACCATAGACCAGACGAAGAGTTTGTTATCGTTGCCGCCGGACGCGAGCGACTGTCCGTCGGGCGACCACTTCAGACCGCAAACCTCCTGTCTGTGCCCTTGCAACACCCGCGCCGATTGTATCGCTGCAATTATATCATAATCAATCATTAATTTATAAGGACAAACTGGCTAATTGACAGATGTACGAAGATTCTATACATAACGAGAGGTCGTAAGGGTTTTTCATAAGGGAGTTTTAGACAAAAATAGTAGTATCGTCCCATTACTGTTTATAAATTGTTTAATAATGGAGTAAGTGGTCATCATGCCAGCTCTAAGCACGACAACGGAAGATATGTATCTTCGGTAGAAATTTTAGACGGTTCAGTGAGGGCAGCTACCTTAAGGGTTGAAGCCACGCGAATATGGTCTTACGAGACTATCCCTGCTGCTGCTATTTTTTTTTAATTAAATGGGCTTGCCTTTGGCCACTGACCCGCTCATGAGGGACGAAGATGTTTAATACCAGCTTTAGATCTATGTATATTATAATCCGTTCAGTCATAAATATTATAAGAATTTGAACTTAACCCCAGTATAAATACAGTCTAATTTATTAACTTAAAATGGGAACAAAAATGTTACCTATCTTCCTGCTAGCTAGAGAATACTATAAGAATTTGAACATAGCCCCAGTATACAGTATAATTTGCAACTACTCTCCCTCCGTCTTACGATCAGGGTCACGTGACTTCTGACGCGAGATTAACATTTTTTACCCATCCCAAAAAGTGCACAACGCCGCTAAAGAAGTTTTCACTTCAAAAACCTGTAAATCGCTTAGTAATCCAAAAGGGTAGTGCACTTACGTGGTGTTCTAGTATCCCTCTGTCGTATATGTCGGTCCCTCGAGCCGGAACTTAGTATGTCGCCGTTCCAAGCGAGAGCGCCCACGCGCGCCATGTGCCCCTGCAGCTTTGTCACCTACAATACACATAGCCCACGTCAAAGTCAAAGCCACTAATACAATTTATAAAGCTCAAAGCTACTGAAGTCACCACCAGTTCGTAAGTCGGCCTTCAACTGAGAAGAACAGGCAAGAAATTCAGCAAGGTAATTTTTTTTAATATATTTTGGTCAATCTGACTATATCGGCAATTCTTTCCATCAAATAGCGAACCGGGCGAATCAACTTAACGCAACACCACTAAAGTTCATTTTAGTGTGATTTGTCATCCACATAAATTATTGTCGCACTGTATTTGCCAATTGGCTTGTATTTGCATTACGATTACTTTAGATTTTCTCAATGGCTTTTGTTAGCTTATATAATGACTTGAAAATCGCAGTGCGATCTAACGTTGTTACCAGGTGGTAACGCTCACGTTTTACATTTAATTACTCGGTCAATAGTGATTGTTGTTGACTTTGCTTGCTAGGAATCTTATTAAGACGTCCTTTGACTGGACAAGTTCAAAATCAAAGCGAAGAAAAAAATACGGTATAAGTTAAAATAAAGATTCCAATTCTTCTCATGATTCATCACAAAACGTGATCCGAGTTGACAAGTAGACCACCCATCTTAAAGATTATGAACAACGAAATGCATTGGCAGTTAATTCATCAAACATTTAAAAAAATCCTCAATTGTTTTGGAACGACGGGTCATATTAGTCTTCCTTATTTCCTGCAGCTGTTATAGAAGCTTCATGTTCTAGCATTGCATCAGGATCTAAAGGGACTATTATTAAGACACAACTCTTACCTCTTTATTAACAGCGACATCCCAAACGCTGATGTGTCCCTTCTGCGTCCCCACAGCGACAAGATGTCCCCTTTCGCTCCACGCCACTGACGTCACAGCGTTGCCTTCCGAAGAAAGGTCACATAGCCGCGTCACCTACAAGTACGAAACGAGAATATAATTGGATTCAGATGCAAGTTGCAACAAGTTGTGATTCAGAGCATTTTCTTAATAAAATTATGTGGCATGAATTAAACATGAGGTAAAACTGGATTTTGGTGTTTGGAAAGATATGGTGCATCCAAAATAAACGATGTAATCGTGTACATCAATATCATGAACGTTTCCGTCTAATGCACTTAGTGTATCTTATAAATAACTGATGATATAATCTAAAACACATTTGACTTAAGAATAAGACTAAGTTAATACATTTTATTCTAAATTTATTTTTAATTCCCAGTGTCTTAATCATCATAAGACATAATATCGTAGAAGTGGTCATAACTCTAGCATTTATTAGGAGCCGTCAAAATATTACGTCACATAAATCTAGTATTCAGACTAATCCCACACACTATATGTCATAGATAACTTAGGCTATTCACATTTGGGTGACCCCACGTCCACTCTTAGTGACGTCACGTTGTCTTGAACACATCTTAGATCTCAAGTTCAACCATTAAAATCATCATTATGAAAAAGTCTCCCGAAAAAAGATGTTTTTAAGCTCCTCAGTTTATTGCATGTAGCGGTTTATGGGAACCCTAATTTAGCATAGCCCTACTAAACTCCACAAGTCCTTGCTGCTAACCTTTTCTACCACAGGGTTACCATTCGAAACCATTCGAAAATAATTGTTTACCTGGCTAGTACAAGCACTCCACAAGTAAACACAGCTCCCAAGACCAACACTGAGCACGTTCAGCGCTGACCAGTCAACCAGGTTCAGGTAAAAGTCGTCCTGCAACTCCGGCGCGTCCAGAACCTTAAACGGTATCCGTGAAATCTTCCGCGTCGCCTTCCTCGGAGATCGGAGGAGCTTCTCCGACTTTGCAGATATTGGCGATAGGCTGTACGGTGATGGATCTATGTTCTCCTGTAACAAAAAATAATACAATTAAATATGCGCCATATTTAAATATATCAAACCTGTTTATTTTAGTCATACCATTGACCCGTGCGGATGGCCAAACAAAAAGTACACGCGAAATAATTTTACTTAGTTACTGCTAGCTAGCACAATTTAGGACAGTAGGCTTTATTGTACTCAGGACTCTTGGTAATGGTCTTTTTAGTGAAGTTTGATCAAATTTGGAATGTATTACATACTACAAATTTACAAACACTACCATACTATTAACACGAGATTGATTGAAGTCAGAGATTTAGTCGCAATTTATTTTATCGGCGGCGAGGGTGTTTACTGCATCTAGCGATTCCCAGTGACCCCTATCAAAACATTGTATCACTAGCTAAAGTAGATCAATGTCACAATTAGTAGTAAGCTTATCAAATACATAATACTATGTAGTAGTTGAAAAGTAGACCAATATTACGCCGCAGTAGATAATAATTGTATGTGTAATAGAATAAAATATAATGAGATGAGAACGGACACGAATGTTTCGAACAGTCAACCAACTTTCAAGGTTTCGCCGGACTAGCTATTCTATGACCAAACTACTCAATAATTTAACGAGAATCGCTTACATATCGCAGTAGGTACGCACAACTTAATAAGGTAGTCAACGTATCAACAATATCAACAATGTCGATCAGTAAGCGGTTAACGCAAGAAGTCAGCTATCTTGACAGTCTAATTATAAAAGTTGTATGAGACTCAATAATGAACCGACGATCGTAACAAAAGAAACAATTTCGGCTAAAGCAAGATAAATAACAAATCAGCTAAATAATTAAACGACTTCCGAATATACCTTGATTACTACAACATAAAAAGAAAGAAATATTAACGCATTTATCATGAATACAAGTAAAATATAGACGGTGTTAAAGATATAAATGATGTTGAAGTCATTAAGCTTCACAATAGTAATAAAACATAAAAAAAAAAAACGAGTAATGTAGAAAATAAAGAACGAGCAAAAACTATTGACAAATTGAATCTGCTAATTTTAACACAACACGTTAGTGGCAAAGAATATATTTTGATGATTGCTAAATCTTAGAAAAAATAAATAGATAAAGCGCATTCGAGACAATCGCCGCATGAGGTAAAACTGTAAATCAAGCTTGACGAACCTCACAAAAACTTATGCTATACGAGAAAAAAAAACAATCTAGACTTTTATTACGACTTAAAATCTAGGAAATGTCTAGACTTGAATATAAAAATTATTCAAATTAGCTCGTACACAGCTACTTTTAAAGCACTCTCAAAATGGAGGTGAGTATACCGATTAAAATTATAATAAAATGGAGTTTACCGAGTTAACTTAAATATCAAGGATCTAAGGAGGAAGCAAATTGAGAGCTCCTGAAGCGGAACAGGCGTGTCCTTGAGAGGTTCGGCTACCCGATGCCTTTTGTTTGAATAGTGTGGAAAAAAAGCTGAAAAAAACACGCAATAAACTTAACGTGTACATTTGATAGCGACTCGATTTGTCAGCAATTTTTTTAGCGACGCTTTCAATTAATCATCAGAACAAATTCTATACACCGCATTCTGATTAGAGTTATTGACAACCGAAATTAAAACACCTGATAGTAATGTGATGGCTAACATAAAACTATCGCTTCGTGAAAAGCGGTATTTAATATGCCTCTAATGCCTGTTATTACCTACGTCTATTCACCTTACAAATTGTTTAAACTATTATGTTAGCAATTATTTATAAAGACATAAAACGTGCATTTGTTTTATTTATTACCCGTCCAAAATTACATTACTTTAACATTTTTAATGTGAATTTTCGCACCGACAAACGACGCTACAAATTCAGAGTTATTTGTTGCAAAAAGTGCAGAGTTCTGTAAACTCACGGCAATTTTACGTCCGTGAACCCGCTTTTATTACAAATCCTAAGTAATCTAGATGAATAACACCTTCATAAAGCGACTCCAAATTTCGTGAGACACAACGTGGGCCGCCATTACCATATATGTATTTTGGAGTTGATAATAATCCTTTTATTGTTAAAGCATAGAATTTGGCAGCGTGGGTGAGAAATATTGGTAGTTTTGCTTGCGCGGACCGACCCCTACACAAGTTTAAGGAAACGGCAACAAAAGGACATGTCATGTCTCGTTCCAATACATTTTAGTGCAATGTAATTCAACTGGGAACACAACTGGGTTGTGACGCCTACGTCAATCGAAAACATAAGGAAACACAAATACACGACGACAATAAACATGAATGTTTAAAGTCAAGCGCACTCCCAATAAATATCGCTGATAAAGGGAAGATTTACATGTAATACAAGAAGATATCACATACGACACCGTTGCAATGTCCCAATTTCAATCGGTTACTTATAAAAATCGAAACACCACATGATAAATAAAAAAGTTCAAATGTAGAGAAGCGTGCCTTTCACGAGAGTTTGAACGATGAATGAGTCCAAATAGTAACGGTGTAGCTGAAACAAGATTGAAAGTGCATCAAGCCATGCACGGTGATTAATTCACGACTGCCACTTAAGGAGATATTGACTTAACATTTGCCCCGCCCCCGAATGGTCGTCGACATAATGGCCTTGGTGGTCTATATGAAGTGCATATTATTGTATTGCGTAATACTAAAATCGCCTGCAGCAAATTGCAACTGGTTTTTGATGATACACAAACAGGTGTGTCAGCTGAGATCCGAGCGGATAAAGACATACGTCGACGAGGAACGACGCTGGTGTGTCGTTCATGACGTGACCCGTACGAAAAGAGATTATTTTATTTTTAGCATTTCTCTAGAGTTGACATCATTATCTAGTCTAGACTGCAAGATAGATCCACGTCATGTTACAATGACCTCGCTACCGCATACAAAACTAACGCATTTACCACATGCACTTTGTAATTTAAAGAGTATGAAGTATTCGAAACAGAAGCAGATAGGCGCAAGTGGCGTAAGCGCATCAAAAGTTAATTTGTATCAAGCGGTAATTGATAAATCTTCAAAGTACTATGCGAAAGGTTAACTAATTGGATTCATTAAAAGATGGCAACGGGAGAGATCGCATAATGGAACCATTACGTATTAGATTGTAAGTAGCGCATGACTAAATAAGCCGGTATTAAAATGATGATACTCTATTACAATAAAAAGCACATCTTCTCAAACAATTTTGTTTTACTAATGCTATTTTGATTACGCGAATTAGATTTTTTTACGTAATACCAAAGTGTTCTATGGGTAATTCTGTCAGTCACGTCATACATTCAATAAGTTGGGTCACGTCATATGGTAATAAATAGACGTTTACTTAAATACCTATCGTACACGTTTTGCAAGAGTCAACAACTTATGAAGTGGTAAAAAAACAAATGGAACACTAACATCCTTCACCCAACACTCACGAGTTAGCATGTATTCTACAAATCTATCCTCATAATTATTAGTAGAAATGAGAAGTCAAACATAGCGTGACAGTAGCTATCAGCTAAAGAATTGAGGTAATAGCTACCACCGAGATCAGACCAAATTACCCACTTCCTGAAGCCACAATTGCCTTATTCAAAACGAATAGACAAAAACCTCTACACAATAGCACGTACAATTGCCCGCAATAAAACTTCGGTCTAGCTCAAGACTACAAAAGATGTCTAACAGAACCAATTTAATTCAACTACAAAAAGTACAAGATTAGCTATTATTTAATTGAAAAAAAATCTAGATAAATGAATATGAATCTGGACGAATAAAACGTAATGTATAAGATACTAATGATCCCAAAAGGAGATTGAGAAATGGTAAAAGAAAATTTTTATATCGCATCCCAAACCACAATGATGTAAGATGAATGAGCAATCAGAATCTAAGTTTATTAACCCCGGACAACAGACGCATAAAAAGCTAGAAATTCAGCAGGTAGTGACTAGATCGAGATAGTAGATTGATTGGTACTATAAATGAAAGACAGATCCTGTGACCTGTGTAATTGTGTAAGCCGGTCACGTCGTCAGTAGTGCAATAAAACAAATGAGCAACTGCAAGTTCTCTCGTACCGTGTAACTTTTCAGCAAACTTTAAAGGATTCGTCAAGAATATAAATGATAAGAAAACGTGGGCAAGCCTCATCAAATATCACGGTGATGTAGCAGTTAAAGTACTCAATTCTGATTTGTATCATTTTGTGAGCAATAATTAAACATATCTTTGCCACGTGGTCATGCCAGGAAACATTTTGGGGTTTACTCTCTCAGTCCGTTGCTAATAGTTAAGCTTATATTATTTAAGAGCTTTCTGGGAAGATAGTTGTTACGACACCAATCCGTACTTTTCACGGTTGCACCGGTAGTTTTGAGCAGAACATTTCTATGAAGGTCAATAGTACCGAGACTTTTTGCTTTTATCTGTTGCGCAACGCAGAACCAAACTGCCTACTACTATAGATACTTCATTACTGCGATTCATAGTCGTCAGTTAAATAATCTATAGTAGATTTTTTCACAATATTGTAAGTCCAAGACATGTAGTAGATAGTAAACGTGATCTCACGGACCTCATTGTCCAATCAATTGACTTAACAGTGTCAACATAACGTAAAAATCGATGGCAAAAAGGCTCTACAAACAAAGCCTTGTGCAAATATCGATAAAAAAAAATTAAGGCTAAGTAGAGGCCTCTCGCAGAATTCTCTCGCGCACCAGTAGACTTTGTTGTTTGAGTAAACAAACCACTGAGTGAACACGGATGGGCACTTCTGATGACCGGTTCAATGGCTGATGGTGCCACGGGAGCTGCTTTTGCAAACCATTAGCCAGAAATATTTTACTGGTCCTTTTTAAAATAATATAAACGTGTTTGTGAAACATAAAGACTCAGTTTTTTCTGTAGTTTTATAACTCTAAAATCGAGGCAGTTATTAAATTTTATATCTGCTGCAATTTTAATCTTTCATCTACAGGATATTACGTTTCTTTTTCCTATTGCTTAAATAACAATAGCCTCAAACGAACACCATACCTAAAATAACAAAGGCAAAACCTAGGCACAGTCCGTAGATAATACACAATACCTAACCTGCCAATAATGGCAACATTACATTCTATTGTAATGATACATTGGTCGCGTCGTGCGATGTGTCACTCATCAATGTTGTCGTATTTGGAAACTATACTTGTCCAGTATCAGATAACGATTTGGACATCTGCATTATGATTAGCATGTTGTTAATGTCAATCAATGCTTTCGTACCATTGTGTGGCGTATAAAAAATATAGATAGGCAAGTAACTATCGGTGAGTAAGTTATAAGTCTTATAAGCTTTCAAGGTTGCGGGTATCTATATCTTCAAACTGATTGTAAAAAATAATTTCGATATAATTAACTAGAAATTCCTATCGAGATGTCTCGGAAATTAAAAGAGCACCCACACAATGATCCGTAAACGTGACTGTGCAGCAATTCGGGGGACAATCTAAGACATGATCTAGATTGTAACAACAACTACGGCAGCTAACCGAGACGTGTGTCCGTAAAACAACTACAAAGAAATCGATTTCATGCAGTTAGATAAAAAGTAAAAGAAAAAAATGCATTCATAGAATCAGGCATAGCAAAAATCACGAATCATCCCCTGCCAATGACCGAGGTCTAGACCACGGTTTGTATCTGCACCGACTCGTCTACAAAAAAAGTTAATAATAACCATTTGATGAGCAAATAAGTTTTTATCTCTGACCATTTTAAACTATTACTTTGCAAATGTAGAAGCTCTAATGTATCCGTGAATTTTTATATTAATTGCTGGCTTGCACCAATCACTCGTTACGGACTAATTGATATAACATTAGTTTTTACAACTTAGTACTCAATAGTCACGAGTGATTCACTAATTGCAACTTAATATAAATGTTAATCTTATAAAATTTAAATCTTATAAAGTCTCATGACTAAATTAATTTCATTTTTTCAAAACATTAATACCTCTCTTGGTATATTGTTCAAATCGATTACACTTAGCGTGAAACAATAGGATTAAAAATACATTTCTAATTCTAACCGGCGGAGATCTTAAAAAAAATTAGCATCAAAACTCGATTCGGGCCGCAACTACTTTTTGCATCGCTGCAAAAATACGTCACGGTGGTACGCTTCGTGCGTTGAAAATTTTGATCACGGACGCGTCCTGACTTCTTCTGCCGATGGAAAAAATCAGCAGCTATCGTGATACAATCGGACCGATGAACCCTAGGATCGCACGCATCATTGAAATGCGCAGGCGCAAAATCTGTAAATTGCAAAGCGTCTAGACTTTTATCCGTTCAAGGACTCGTGAACAAAAAGCATTAGATGAATCCGTGACGTTACGATTCGTCGCGCCTGCGGATCGCCTGAGACTTTTGATCGTTTCGATATAATTGCAGATGGAATCAAAGCAGGCGCGATCGACAAATGTAGATCAATTCGCTATAATACCTGTTCCAGATAAGTCATCGACATTCTAAAGTCTATTACTTTCTTTGCCTGTCTTTGAGAATTGCCGTCTGCATTTCCTGACCGCAGATTAAAACGTGCAATAAATTTCATAAGATAAATGAAGATTCCTTACAATAAAAATATGATATTCAATATCCTAAATGTTACGCATGATAACAAAGACTCAACTCTATCAAATAGTACGTAACAAATTAGGACCCGAAGCATTTGGGTCCCAAGTTCCCAACCAATATTCCCGAATTAATAGTACCGCGCATAATTTTGGAAGAATGTAAAGCAATCACAGTCGCAATTGAATTACCTACCGAAACGGCATAAACACGGTCAATATTTCACGACTCAAGAAAAAATATGCAAACAAACACTAGAGATTTATACGAGTACGCAACCAGAATGGAATCGGATAACAATGCATTTTTTTAATGTCTCAAAATTTGTATTCAATGCATAATGCACGCGTAATCCAGTGGGTGGCACCTTCAAAACTGAGTTAGAATGTCATGAATAGCTTTAATGGTTTTTTGCAGACACTTTGTTTTCGACCATTGAATAACCTATCACCTCGGACGCGATGATGCTTAAATTTACTTTTTAAGTTTTTTATTTTTTTCAATTAAGACCCGCTGACAGCGATGCGCATGAGCAGCTAGCCAGCAACCGGGTCGTGCTTCGACATCATCACTCCACTGAAACTGACAAGCGACTAATGCACGCAAATGGTGTAGTGGCTCGCTTCTAGCAATGAAAAAAGAAATAAGAATGTTTTTTACCTTTATGCTAGTAAAGTGATTATAAACTATGATAATGTAAAAAACGGTACAGAAGAACTTATAAAAAATAAAGTACAGTACCTCGTATATGAAAATCATTACAGGATTTGTAGTAAGTATAGCCTAGATAGTTTGACAATTGATATGAACTTCATATTCGATATTGTGTTGATTGAATTTCATGTACCTGCAAGCCGTATGAGCCGTATGCGGAACGATAAATATTTTATTGATATCAAATCTCACGAGGAAGATGTGACATGCATGTCCTATAAATGCCAATATTAAGGATACGTGTCATAAAATGAATTCTGCGCAAAACTAAATGCAAACTTGGACATTCTAAAACGTGCGACCGTAAAATTTCAATAATTTATTATTTTAGGTCGTTGTCGCCGCTGAGTGATGTCAGGCAGAGAGACAGACAAATGACTGGACAAAAATTACTGCACGATACAAAAAAACAATGGCATTGTATCGCTAATGTAATGGACGATTGAAAAAACTATGCAGATGGATAAATATTTAAAAATGTCTTTAAATAAGATTTGCATTCGGTAGAAAGATGGAAAAAAAATCTGCAAAAAAGCTAGGTACTGTGCTGATTAGCATATCCTTATTGTCACTCATACGCTAAACGCTACGTTCGCGATAATTGACACACAAAAGGAATTTAGACACCGACGCTGCCTTCAAATGCGTTTTAGAGTATTTCTTAGTTTTTGTGCTTCTTGTTTGTTAAGTTTACTATATTCAATAAATCTTTACATCTTCTCTTGGAGTTAGCAATAGATTTAAATTTCGATTAAGTATCTTAGTCCGAAAACATCAATAAACATTAAAAGAAACACAAATAAAACTGCTACTTAGACAGCGAATGAAAATCCTCATATACCTAATGGGTATCATTTTCATTTCAAGAATGCCCAGACATTCGATATGCTAGTACTGTTACAAAAGACGCCGACTCGATTCAGCGATTTTAATGTAACACCGCACTCAAGTGCAGAAACAATGATCAATCGTTTTATCCATTCCAGTTATTATAAATGAGGTTTCACCTTCCTGATAGAATTGATCAACCAAGTGAACATGTGGCCTAAGAACCTGATGACGACAGTCGTAATCAAGTAGACGAATCATCAGATCTTAATACATGTAAGCCATCAGCTCTTTGTATCCAGAAAGAGTTTTTCGAAAGAGTGGAAGGAAGTATAATAAATGAATCGGCTTAATATGGAAGTCAAAGAAACGTTAATCAACTGAATGCATACAATATGTGCAAATATATCGTAGGCGCCCGCATGTGGGCTGAAGGTATTCAATTGAGAACAAGATCAAGCACCCAGTCTTAAGACTATTCAATCAATTGCTTCATCCGTGTATGATACTAAGAATATGATCTTTAAACAAATGATCGGGCCTGATCTACAAGTTTGCAGAGACCAGTTCCACACACAAAAATACAGAAGTACACTTTTATTTCATAAGAAATAAAAACAAGCAAGCGGACCCAATAACAAGCTTGCACCTCAAGGTATTTGACAGTATTTCAGATTTTCAAAATACCACATGACTGCCTCGCCATTTGACCCTATAATAAAAATTCGTTCCCATTGGTATTATAATAAGTTTTAAATTCAAAATCGATACTTACCGAGCGAGATACTGTCGCAACAGTATTCGGATCACATTAGATTGGTACTTTACGCGAAACTGCGCCTGCATGGCAAATTGAATTTGGGACCGACCAAGGTTAAATGCACAGGTCAATATAATTACAGGGTATTATATTTCCGGGTCGCATGGGATTTAAATACTTGCGATAACATCGATTAGGACAACTCTTTTTTTAAAGTAATCTGACACCTTCTAAATGTCAAATGCCAAAAACCTTCACAAGCTTCTAGATTTGCAGTCAGTCAGAGACTACGGGCGTATAATGACCACGTTTGACACCTCTCATCACGTGAGTTCTGGCTAAATATAGGATTTATCGACTTGGGAGACATATTATATAATTCGGATATACCTACATAAATAAACTGGTATCCCCAATAACACTGAACGCGAAAAGCTTTTTTATCACCAATAAAAATAAGATATTAAATGTGCATAATAACAATACGCCAATCGCCTTCTAAATAACTCATCAACATGTAAAAAAAAGGTAATTCTTCATATACATCACGTTGATGCTGTTCATAAATACCCAAGTGACATCAAAGCTAATCTGAAACCCAGGCATTCATCCGCCAGCGGAAAATTTATCGTCGAGACTTCACAATATGCATAAAGGCGTAAATCAAAAACTGCACAAAAACGCGCGAATTACCAATTACGCTTTGATTCTTCAAATCCTTTTTATGAGCATCGAATAAAAATGTGTGTGTAATTAGACGGGCCGAAACATTGCAGATACAATAATATTGATTAATTTTAAAGTCCCAAGATAAAAGACACTAATTAGAAATATACGTGTTTTTATTGGCAGGTAAATTGAATATGAAGCAAAAGGTTTATGGAGCAAAGCTTTTAAAAGCATCCATGATGTTTCTGAGACTTTTATAAGGGTAATGGCAACAGTAACTCCATTCGATGGGACGTTAAGTTTAATTATTAATGCGAATTTGGGTGTAATACGGTCATTATGTACGATAAGTTCCAACTTTGGGTATCTAATACCGTCTAAAGGTGATCAGATGTAACCAACAAGAATTTATTTGTAAATCGATTATATCGACATATGCTCATCAAAAAATCGTTAGCAACCGGCGGGATCAGTAAGTTGCAATATTTAGAATATTAATATTCGATAATCGATTGCAATTCCGACAAATCGTTATGGACGCTTTTGTCTGATGAGTTAGCAGATAAAAAAAGTATAATGTCACAGCACCAATTTAAACAAGCTCAGATGAAATCCCCCAGAGTAGGTAACAAAGTACATAATATTTAAATTCCATTATTTTGACTCATTGAATTCAGTATATTTTACAGTGGTTTGTTTGACCACAAAGTTCCTGAAATAAATAACCCCAAAATAGGTTTTCCTTAAAATGACTTTGTCCACAAAAGGATACAATTATAAAGTTTTATAAATATTTACAATACTTCGATTTACGCCCATCCTAATATAAATATTATGTGATTCCACAGGAAAATCAAATTATTATCCCTAACTCAAATATAAACATGTCCCGATATCATTACCAGACATATATTATTATTTCAAATATTTATTTATTTATTTACTCTTAGGAAGATTTACAGCTTCATTTCTACGATAAAATAAACATATAGATGATCCTATGCCATTTACAAATCTCCACCTTACAAATATGCATAGCAATGAACATGGATAACAATTTCGCTGAACATTGGCATCCCAGCTCCTACATGGATCTCACAGTGAACCGTACAAGCGGTCATTTCCAGGTAGGCACTCTTTGGAGCTTAAAGAAAACCATTCTAAATTTTATCAAGACTTACCTCAGCGCTATGAATAGGTGCTCTGAATCTGTATACCGACGGCATATTATATGCTTTGGATATAGCTGAAGAGACCAACTGGACATTGCCTAATGCCGACTTATTCTCTGCGCATGTAGCCGGGGGGCCTCTTAACTCCTCAATCTGAGCTCCCAGGAGCTCATTCTTCAGAAGGCAGTCGTATGCGTGATGGTCTCGACCCCCTCCTGAACCGTCGTTGCCACTGCCGTCTCCTCGCGCCTTCTTCGCTGGTTGGTTTTCTGTACCTCTGCATTTTGCTGTAACAAAGTTTATTGATATTATTGGGTTTTCCAAATTGATAAATTTCCTAAACATTATACGTATCGAAATAGATTAATAGATACAGTAAATACAGAAAAAATAGGTATTTGCATCAAAACAGTGCAAAGGAAAATTATTGCATAATATGTTGTGCATGGCGCATACCGCGCAAGATAAAATTAAAGCAGGTAAATCAAACGCTTGTTTTAAAATTATATGCATTATGAAAACCCGTTGACAACCAATAGATTTATTGAATTCTTATTGTAAATTATATTACATTAGAATTATTTACTTGACAACACCGCCCCGCCGCGCCGAGACCTGTCAAAACCATATGCGCAGGCGCGTGCCATGTGACTCACGTGCGAGAAAAAACATGATGTAGTTTTTATAGTATTTAGAAAAAAGAACTTATCTCTGAATAAAAATTTATTTATGCATGTTATTTAAAAATATATTAATTTGAAAGCTCGTGTTTGCTTTTTTTGGAAACTGTGACCAACCAGAATACCTAAACTTTGAACATTAATTTATAATTTCTGAAAAAGGCACTAATAGTACAACACGAACAATGATATAATTAAGCGAATTATTGCGGTTAACGGAATTGGCGACCTAATTAAGCAATTACTTCAACAAGCGTAATTTCACCTTTGCTAATGATGATCAATCAACGGTTTGTCTGTCGCAGTGACACATGGCTAATTTGCACCAACCTGGGAGAGATGGCCAAAAATATAACTTCTCTTGAACCACCACTAAGATCTGTTTAGGTATACGTGATTCACGGAACAGAAATAAAATGCACTTCATCTGTCAATGATTCACCGAACGTAGATGGAAAATCATCAAATGCTAATAATTCTAACCGCAGTCACGTAATTTTAAAAATCCTGTTCACGTGTCATGTTTGTAAAAACTGCAGACCATTTCATTATTATATCAAGAGATACTAAGCTAAAGAAAGATCGAGAACAAAATGAAAAAGAGGAGTTAATTGCAAATATTCCTCGAGCGTAATACCAGGGTTTAGCTCCAACAATTGTTCATGTAAATTAGAAATCTAATAAGAATGATGATGGAGGAAGCGCAGTATCTACGCAACACTCCACCGCAAAGCAACCACAGTCTTATTTATAACATCACGCTTCTGAGTCTGCGTTGATTTTATCTTCCATGTACTGAGTAAGTTTCCCATCAAGTACAGGTCGATGCACTTCCCAAACGAGCGGACATCGGAAGTTCGTTCCCAAATTGCATTACAATTCTAACTCAATGAATAAAAATAACAAATTCAATTGTTCTCAAGTACTACGTCGCGACGTATGTAAGTTCAATCACACCTCTTCCTTCCTCAGGGCCGGCCGTACATGGCACGGACGTTATACTTACAACTATATTTGGTAAGCTACGTGACAAACCATTGGTCTAACCGGCATAATTAATTCAGTCCAACGCCAAATTTGTCAACATCCTGGCAAAACGAATACACTCTGAATTCATAAAGCGCTAGAGTCTATTTTTCCTAGGTGCAAATCGATATTAATTGTCTGTCTAACCGTCTTTCACAAGGCCTCCTCCTACGTGGTGTCTGCCCACATCCAATTCTCTGGAGGAGAACGTTCTTAAATTGGACCAAAATGTGAACTGAAATTGCTAGATAAATTGTAACTAGTGGAACGTACAGTAAAAGCAACTGGTTCTGTGCGTACAAAGATAAGATATATGAAACTCATTAAGCCTGTTAGAGTTATTGCAACAACCAGAGGGGAACAAAACTAAATAATTATTATGACTTAAGTTGAACATAAAGCCTCAACAAAAGTTTCTAAATCAAAAGCTGGCGATAAGAAGCTATTATCAATTGAAATTCACTGAAAGTGTGTCACGCACTCGAGTAAAGAATGTATGTTGTTATCTGTTAACTGTCGCAGGTGAAAAAATGGTCGATTACACAAATGTACGCAACGGATCCACTTCCATCGTATATTGACTCATTGGCAAAACAATAGTCCTAAATAACTCTACCAGCGCCTTGCAGGCCGTAGACAAGGTAATTTTTTAAAATAATCTTATGGTAAAACAAAGACTTATTACTTATTAGAGACAGCAAGAATATATAAAATAATTCTAAATGATATATTGATTATAGTAACACCGAGGTCAGGCATTAACACAAAGTCAATCCATCTCACGGGACCGACTCCACGTCATAAACTTAAACAGTAATGACATCTGTTTCTAACTTAATTCTCATTGCGTTGATATTTTTTACACGTTACATAACAATGCGATCTGTATCGCTATACGAACGATTTGACGTGCATAGGTGTCCAACGATACCTATTTGGTTAACAAATGATTTGAACTCGTTCTACCTCTCTACTTTTTAATAGTAAATAGAATCAGAGCGTAACTAACTTCAGGTAATTATAATAGCAATTGTATGTAGTAGATATAAGACTGTTAGTAGCAACAGGTGCCATAATAGGACTTGATAACATGGCCTAGATTCAACGATACTATTACGAACGTAGTCACAATTGCTATGAACCGTTGTGCGAAGGCCAGCTACATAAACTTTGGAACTACTGGAACTGGAAATAAAACTGCAGTTAATAGTAAAACTACAAGTCACCAGTTTTAGAGATATTAGATAAATAACCCAATAAACGTCATTCATTGCGTAACTAACTAACGCTTTTCCGTATAACTCTAGCTTTACGTGTAAAGGTATCTATTACAAACAGTGATACAAGTGTTCGAAAATTCCTAGCGGATTATTCACGTTCCAATAACCACAAAGTATTATCTTTGCTTTGACAAGTGTCTTTATTTCTGTACAATAAAGCGTTACATTTATTTTCTTAAGGTTCGGGCCTCTGATGTGAAGAGAGCTTATGGTCTCGGTCTTATAAACGAGCCAATAAATAATTTCCCGGAACAGATAATTTGATTTATTCCGAGAACAACTCTAGACCATTATAGGATCTATGCAAATGTTAGTACTTACTAGAGCCAGGTCAATAACGGTACTCAAGGCAACGAGCGCATCGCAAACAACTCTAATGCATCTTGCACCATCGTGCATTCACAAACAGATACATAAGCAAGTTCTTTAACCTTATATGGTGTTATCAGAAACTATTAGGGCCACTCAAACAACGGGCCATGCTATTGAAAACTTATCGCGTACAGTAGCCACGTTTGTGCTTTCATAATGCACCGGTTATCGTTTTCTTTCTACCTTATCGGGTGACCCGGCCAAACGATTGTTATTTTATATTATAGCAAGTGTACAACGGTTCGAAACAATGCCCAAAAACTCTTGAGTCACGTGCATTGTAAAGCATGATTCTGTCAAAAGGCTTGACGCTTAAAAGCAAGTTGTTGATAAAAACATACTGGTCTGGGATTATGACCAAGTTGGTAAAGAGACGTGGTAATTAGATCATCCAAATATATGTATGAAGCAAAATAAAATAAAGGTAACTTTTATTTATATAATTTTATAAACCAATACTTTTAGTATTACATTTATTGAAACCTTCATCTTCCTCGGTCCACCAGTGATCAACTTCTATTATTATCGAAAAAATATTTTCATTTAGTCTATCGATAGTTCGATACGCATGAACGCTATTTGAGCAAGTCTGATGGTACTCCGGCGTTGCAAAATGTACAAGTTATTAGTCATAAAAAATATGATTTCCAAAGGATATTGTCAAACAGGATTTGAGTGGCAAGATTATCTAGCACATTGACTGCACCACACGAACTAACGCTAAAACGTTCACTTAAACGTATATCACATGTTATCGCATGCAGTTTGCCGAGTAAACAGGTCTTTTGCAAATCCACGTTGACGCACTTACTTTAAAATTCATTTGAAATTCTAAACACAATATTTTCCTGAGACAAAAAGCGAGCTCATAATATAAAATACTTTACGACGTACAGCCAAATGAATACGAAGAGAAATAGATGCAAAAGACGTTCTCACACCGGTGCATTGTCAAGCTATGAAAGCAGAATCTGTCACAGCTGTTACTGTGGACTTAGTTTGAATAATAGTGGAGGCGGCTAGCACGACGTGGAAAACGGAAAATTAGCCGAGGGCCTAAATGCGGTGCGTTGAACTGCGCGCAATTGTCTGGCTTAGGTTATGAAACGACTCAGAGACATTATTACAACCATTAAACCCACGTGGAACGTTGTTTCCTAAATTAGCATTTAAAATATTAACAATGCTGGTAAGACAGCTCGTAACGTAAACAGCGCCTTACCTGAGCTGATTAAAAATTACAAAGAGATTGTAGTTATGTAGGTAATTAATTCAGTCAAAAGTCCAATCGTAAAAATCGTGCACACGTCGCAAATAATAAGCTTAGGTACAAATGAATTCATCGTCACGGCATTAGATATTCAGTAAAATGAAGATTCGTGAGTGCATTGAACCAAAAACGTGGTTCATTACTTAACACATAGCTTTGGTCGTGATCAATTCACTGCTTTTTGCATGCAATCGTTTTTTTGTCCCATTTTTCCCTAATACCAATAGAATATGTTGACGTGTTTTTGCTTATCATTACGAACAGCGATTATAATGAACTCGAAAATTCCATAATCTTTTTTGTAACTAGCAGACAGTACATTCCTATGTATCTAGGTACAATCTAGACAGGATCAAGACTGAACTTGTCAGAGATCATCTGACATCAGGTATTGACGATGATGTCAGACTAGCGAGTCCTGTGGACGTCAATTGATTACCCAACATTGTCTGCCATCGGCCTAAATTCAGCACATTGACAACTGATTTATGCTTCATCTCAGGTGTCAAGAGCGAGGACAATACAAAAAACTGTAGCAATTACATGCGAAGTAAGTACAAAGCATGCTTAAGTCTGCAACATTAATCATCCGGTTCTAAGCTTTATGTAATACCCTATGACTGCTATGACAGTGCTTGAAAATACGACGTCGTCAACAAGACCTATCTGGCGACACAGAATTAAAAATAATATCGTGATAATTTATGATGGATGCTAAAAGAGCAAAAAAGGAATCTGACGCTGACAATATTTGTATCGAAGATCATTTGTTATTAGCGCCGAGTGTCAATAAAAGCCATCCAAATATCACACCTGAATTTGTGCTACTGTTCATTATTTTTTTCCTCATCATTGTTATAGATTCATTGTTTAATAGACAAGCTACTGCTCGCTGGTTCAATGAGGCCAGTCCTATTAGTATAAGAAAGCAAACACGGTAACATGGGTATTGTTTACTTTTGTAACTGCTCACACTCAGGTGTTACAGCGCGGAATTTCAACCGTCGCCTTACTGAAATACCATTTGTACGAGAGCCTTCATTAAAGCACCGCTAAGCTTAACACACCACACGTTTGTCAACATAGCTTTATGTATTAGTTGTGCTCATGTTTTAGTATTGAATAGGCCATAAACGTGTATACTGTAAGTAATATATGCTTCAGTGCTTTTCCTAAGTATCGCCGTTTCTCCAACCCACTTTCAAATTGCATTCACCTTTCCCAAGTACCTTTAGAAATCTCAGCGTTTACAGTTACTCGACATGGAAGCGTAGTGTTAGAATAATATTAGAAATGAATATTCTGATTACAAACTTTCATTGCACTATTAACAACAGCTTAAATATACATTACTAATATATTTTATGTAAGCTATTGACTCATAATCTAAAAACGTGCAGCGAAATTCCAATATAGGGTTAGGCAAAGACAGGTCAATAAATATAGCCCAAAAAAATACAACACGATTAAATACACTCATAGTCCGATGATGAAAATGATAAATGTTAAATAATATGTATAAGTCGCATTAGTAGATATCACGGACACAGCTGATCGCAGACAGCAGTGAGCAATGTACCAATGCAGACTTGTCCGAACTTGTCAAGAGAAAGACGGGGAAAAAATTACATGTTATGTTAATGATTTACCTAAACATTTCTGAATATCAATAGTAAATGTACAAAATAATACAAACTAAATAATCAGAGGATGCAAACACAATAGTAGATGATATCATTTTACATTAGATTGATGCAAAGGAGATGCACGAACCAAAAACTGGTGATGCCAATCGATTTATTGATACCGAGGAAATAAAATCGACACCTCGAGAAAAATAAAAATAAAATCCGAGGTTTTAATAAATGTGTGCTGTGTGCTTTTACGTGATTCAAGTCAAAATATTGGCCACATTCGCAACTTTGTTGCAAAATTATTGTCCTAAGAAGGCGTATAAACGGAAAAAATAAGACTAAAAAGAAGGTAGTTGACTCAGCTGATCGGTGCAATGAACTTCTGAGAACAACTAATACATTGGTAATTCTGAAAGGCCCACTATGCGTACGAGCATTTAACCACTGAATCACAGTCAGCTGATCCAAGAAGGCATACCTCTGTATTACACATAGGCATGTAATGCCATATAGTCACGGCAGTTTTTTTTGTAACAAATACCCAAAATTGGAAGTCAATTACAAATACTTATTTGGCGCAGCTTACATTAACTCGTAAAATTTAATTCATACGTGTATACCAAACATTAGATAATAGTTTACAGGTGACATCATCGTCTCACTCAGCTGATCACAGGTTGAAGGCTGGTCATTGCCAACATTTGATGTATGTTCCGTGTAGGTGTCTTTGAGAATAGAAACCAAGCCCTGTTCAAGCCTCAGCGAACAACTTGACCAAAGTTAGCTGGTCACATATAAAGTATGGTAATAATCTCCCAATAAGGACAGTTTTTAGACTTGAAAGGGATACATTTAATTTTAATAATGCAATAAACGCCAGTGTTTTAAGGACTAGCAATAGTCATAAATCGTTGGAAGGTACTAAAGATAAACTAAAAAGAGCACATCAAAATAATAAATTTACGAGTTCACCAAAAATGTTGAATGCAATTCAGATTTACGATAAATATGGAAAAATATCACTTGCACTTGATCTTGCCGAGTGTTAATTTGCCATTTTGGAAATTTGCAAATATGCATTCGCCCACAGCTAAAATAACATAATCGTGTAAAGTTTACACAGGTGCACGAATGATCTTCATTGTGGCAAATGCAATTATTTACTAAAGACTAAAACGGACATGACGCGTCATAAGAATTTCTAGTTTTGTTGGCGAATTATTAATTTCTAGACTTAGGTTATTAACTTGCAATCAACCAACAGATTACACTTTATTGATAGACATAAATTTTAAATTATACCTAAAAGATTTAAACTACGATGCCAATGTTATATGATACGAGCATACAAATTATTTGCTGTATTTTAATATTACAAATTTGAAATTTAAAAATCATGTTCGATTAAAATTTTATAAACAGAATCTAGACCACAGGACGAGCACGAAAATTGCAAAACAAACGCCTTTATAACTAAAGATATGAAAAATAAAAATGATACACAACAAATTACACATTAAATGCATGTGTATCTTGTGATAACGATAGCTTATCAAAAGTCAAGCGATTTGTCCTGGATGTTACTGGGACAACTATGTTAAGTGGTAATACAAACATTTATCACTATATCCATGCGTAACAGGTTGCTAAAGCTATCGCAAATTGCATTTTCGGTCATTTTTACTGGACGATAAGACGTCTTTAGGCTATTTATGTAGATACTGTCGTGGAGGTCAGTAATAAAAATCAAGTGCATTTTTTAAAATCTCTTTTACAGCTGCGACAATTTTGCAACAGGCATTATTTGAATGTTTTTATCCAAACTACAATTAACAGCAACATATTTTACAGGTGGTGTACGTAAAGATGGTGGTTTGGAAAATCCGACAGAATAGCTGAACAATTCTAAGCTTGTGCAGAGAGATCTAAGCATTTTCTATAGGCAAACTAACGGAAAGCTTGAGATATCTTCGAGAAAGCAGCCTGCCACTGGAGCTCAAACGCGAACAGTATTTTCGTTCCTATTAATAAAGGTGTAGAGTTCAATTTAATTTAGCTTTTCATAGCAACCATTGTTTCACATCAGAATTTCCCGTCATTTATTTTCTAGCCGGTGTATTTTACACGAACAGTTATACGGGTACATAAAATATGCATAGATGACTGTAAAAAACATGTCAATAGTCGAAAACATGAATAAAAGAGACGCAGCGAACAATGCATATTAAAAAATAAGTATCTATAATTGACTCTAAGGCTATTACTGTTTGACCCGGGGATACTGTGATTGGTATAATGGACCCACAATTAACATATTAACACAAGGATATGCTTACGACGTCCGTTTGCATTGAGAATTATAAAATTATTTATGAGAATAATTATGAAATTACTTTTAAATTGAAATTGACCGAGTCAGTAGTCTATTAAGGATAATATAGAAGACATAAATGACAGTAAACTAGAAAAAGAATTCGAAAATACATTTATATTTAAAAGAATCTGTTGCGAACCAGTCAATGATAGCTGAGCATTCATATTATGCGTCTTTTGAAGATAAAATGAATAAATAAAATATATGTCGAACTTTAAGAAAGTCATGTTTAGAATCTCATCTGGCATACAGGTAGTGCTTTCAAGCATGTTAAATACAAATACAATGAAAATATTCAGACTAAACTGAGCCAACTTCGCAACTGTGGGCGGCGTCGCGTCGTGGCAGAAGGAACAAACAAGTCGTCCACATAATTCGTTGCGGATGAGAAACCATCAGGAACTAGACTTATTTACACAGGAGGGCAGCGTACTATAATATTTATGAACTACGGTCCAGAGATTTTCTGATTTGTAATGGCTGCGCTGGAAAAAATCTGTGCAAAATTATTTCAAGCACGACATACAGAGAGACAGGCACTATTTATTCACATTCAAACGACATTACTATGTTACTTTGGGATTTTTGATCAAGATTTGCGCAAAATTACATTAACGCATGGCCATTTCAGACCTATTATTTAATAGTTTCATAGAACAGACGACGGTTATCTGACGTAATATTGGACGGATATATAACTTCCTATTTCTCAGAATAAATCTCGTTTAAATGCTGCAATGACAAACAGCCTATTGGCAAGACCACCTTATCACGTCACTGCATCTAGTCAAATGAGACCCTCATTAATTTTCAGCAATGCGTGTGCGCATTAAAGCAAACCAAAAATTCTTGATGTTATCAAAAGACGCGTTCTTTACGACGGAAAATGTTAACGCAGCTACGAATACTGTACCTTTTGGATTACCACTGAATCTCAAAATTCTCTCAACAAGAATTGCATCATAGTTTTACTTCAGTGATTTTAATTGCAAGTTATTGCCCTATCATGGGCGCAAGCGCAAGTGTTAACGCCCCGGTCTCGGGTACCTTAGGCAAGCGATTGGAGCCATCTCATCACGTAAACTTCACGGTTGGAAAACCACAGATTATTAGACCAAGCCGTACTACGACCGTATCATATTGCACATTGTTAGTGAATTTCAGAACGGGGCAAAAACGAAGTTTTAACAAGGTACAAGATAAAAGGCTTTTTCTTTAGAACTGGTTGAATAAGAAAACCTTTCAAACACAAAAATCTAAATGAAAGCAGAGTCAACATGCCAAACAATGACGCGAGGCAAATCGGCTACAGTGAAACCTTTTCCTCGTATGACAATGTTGTACATTTTCTTGACATTGGATAATGTTTGGTAAACCGCAAACTTCATGCTTGACCTCGTGCATGCTTCAAGTGTTAGGCATGATTATAGAAATAACAAGTCAAGCTTTATTTGTTGAACGACCGGCATTTTCTTTAGTTTGAAGTAATATGGATATGAATCTGAAAAGCTCAATCATTGCGATTTTCAGGAATACTGGAAATTCTAAGGGTAGTGTTTATTTTCTTATTTATTTTATAATTAATGATTGGAATCAGTTAAACTCAAATCTTATCGGTGCAATCAACAAAGAGTGATTCATTTAGTAAAACAAATACAATCTGTATTGTCCCACAAACAAAGAAAAATCACGATCCCAACAAACTATTGGTTTCAATTTCACTTAATAATCGGGAAGTGAATAGCAGTAAACATAATTAGCCTAATTTTAAACGATCTAAATCCTGTCTCATGTAAATGTGCGTACAGGATACGCGTGGGTTAACATAGGGTATTGTGTTCTGTCCTTCCGAAGGACGTTAAAAGGGTCAAGCCTCATGCCCTATTTCGTTTAGGTCAGCTACAAAGCTTCGTTTTATAAAATCGTTGCATACAATCAATTTAATACCCTGCACACGTTCCCGGCATGCGTTTCCTCTGCGTTAGAAATACATGATACCAGCAATAACTGGTATCTAGAAAGGCAACCTGGCAACATTTATTAATAGTCAACCCGGCTCCAGCAGTTAGGGAAGTATATAAACTTGTAGTTTGCGGGTACCTATCATTAAAAACATTTTATAATATGAAAGATGGAGACGACGCCGCGACGTCGCCAGTACTATGTTTACCTTTAATTAACTTCTAAAGCAAAATGCTTTCATATAAGTAAATAAAACAGTCCGTGGCTTATCTTAAATGTTAATTAAAAGATAAATTCCAATAAGTTACGTTACAGAGTGTTACTACAGAGCTGTAACAAGAGGTAGCCAAGCGCGACACACACTTATGAATTGTAAATGACCATTGTTTTAAAAAAGGGCCATGATTTAGTCGCATTTATAATTGTATTTTGCTAGAAAAACTCATTAATTACCTGAGAACAGAGTTAGGGGCATTAACCTTGGGATTTAATTAGCTCTTGCACAACTGCGAAGAGGTTTTCGGTAATTATGTACTTAGATAAAACGTGGAATTTGTGGTAAAACTCATTTAGAAATATGAGGTTTCATATTACGTCATACAAAGACGGAAATAATACACGGTGACTGAAATAAAAAATACGTATAGTAAATTGAAGATCTCCTAAAAGGAGATTTGTTATGTTATTCCTAATAAATCAACAGAGAGTTGTAGATATAAGTGGGATATTTATTGGAAATCAAATCCTCAACTTTTTAGACAAAAATCTATGAACACCAAGTACCGACAGCAACAGCAGCCACCCAAAGTAAACCAGCAATTGTTCTAAAGTAGTTTAACAAATAGGCTTAACCGCTACACGAAGGCCCAATTTCAATTACACTCAGCGGAAAAATAATAAAAATAAAATACGTTCATGTCAGCAATGGACAACGTATCATTACATTACGTGCCGATATGAAATTTTGGACGAATCATTGTCATTACAGTTGTATTAGGCGGTAGCTAGCAAAAAGACAATAAGTTTAGACTATTGACTTTTGATTGGTACAGCCACTTATTTAGATATTTTTTGCGGTGCCTTTATTATTTCCATTGTTTAAAGTTATTAGTTACTTGTTTTATTCTTTGCGGTGGCTAGATTTCTCACAGTTGCAAAGGAAAATCCGAGCGTGAGTAATTAAAATTTATATCTGTGAACTGCACAGCAATCGCAATAACAAGAAATTATACAGGACTGGTTTCAATTTTCGCGTCCGATTTATTGAATTCTTCTGCGACATTTCAATATTAATTTCCCGTATTTATAGTTTGCCTAACCTTATATCCCAAGAAGCAAGTCTTGGCGGCTCTAAATTACACGATTCACCAGACAATAACAAGGAAGTGATTGGGAATGGCTTTGTAACTATCCCTTTACTGACGAGCCGTACTAACTACACGGGCGCAGCTCTTTCTACTCATTTTTATAGCTTTACCGTTCGATGTCTATCGTCGCTAATGTCTGATATCAAGAATATTGACTGCCGTACAAAGTGCCAAGCGAAACTTTATAGATTCTCTTGTATGTGCCAATAAAGGTAGACTTTTCATCGTACAACCCATACACGTATCAAAGGTATTATTCAGAACGCTGTGCCAAGATCTCTTGTAGGCAAGAATTCTATACATATCAAAGAATTTAATAGAATAGCGTTGCTAACGAATTAGACTCGATTAGAAAATGCTGAATTGCCCTGTTGCATGTCATACGCGCGTTTATTTTAGGGCAGATTAAATAAAATTCATTTCATTCATTAGAATTGGCTATGGTAGGTACATTCGCAATTTTGCTATGCCTGAAGATATTTTTACGCAATTATTTAATTACTTCGCAAATAAAAGATATCTTTCGGTTAAATTTCGTAGGATCGCTCTGTTTTATCAACTGCAGAAAGCACGACGGAGTTTTCTAATATTAGACTTTGTAGATGATCTGCTGGTTAGTAACAATGACGTCATCGATCGTAGTAAGTAATGAATGGAAACACGTTAATTTCTGTATTGAGGTTAAATAAACCTTTGCTGCATGATGAAGGGAGTTAGTAAATAAAAATAAGTTCCGTTTGTCCAAGCGATGCGGGATGTTAAACCATGTCGATGCCAAGATTCAATTCAAAGCATTAATTTATCGTCGACAGACGCCTGTCGACTCCTTGCGTTTTAGAAATTAATATTTGACATAGGTGGGCAGGTATAAAATCGGGCATATAAAATAACCAAACACGTAATAATAGGTCATCTCATAGTATTGCAGTAATACATATCGCACGCGCACGTCATGTGACCAAGATAATATTTTGGATCTGCTTAGCCTCAGAGTTGAGTTTCAAAAACAAAACACTACATCTAAGTATACTAAAGAGACTGGTGATTTTTTATTTTTTGAGGTAACAATAATAACAATAAAACAACTGATGAATTTACCAAGGAGGAAAACAAAAGATGAAAATTACCAAAACACTTATACAGTTAAAAGTCAAATAAGAATCTGAGCGAACAATTACACCAACAAAAAGTAACTTTATTGTCTAGATATCAAGGACTACTTAATGGGACCAAAACTTCTAGTACTGACCTTGAAAAGCCTGACAAGTTTGTTAATAAAAGCAATCCCTGAACCGTGACCAAATTGAATCATGAGCAAATTTTTTGCTCCAACATACAAAAGATAAGTAAGCAATAGAAGTTGTACTTAAGAAGACAACCATACAAAATTGACGGGCATTACTTAATTTAATTTTAGTCTTCTGTAACTACTACAAGGTAACTAGTAATAGTAATATTATCATCAGTAAAATAAATGCAGTTTAACAAGAGTAGATGGGAATGCTCCATCTATACTCTATAGAAACTTTATGAAGAATTTATGAACCACACCACATTAAATACTTAGTTTTAAACATTTTACGTATTGGCACAACTCGCACCGGTCGCTGCGAGTTGTGCCAATGCGTTTACTGTTGTGCCAATGCGTTTACTGTTGTGCTAATATAATACAACTTTATTTATCCAATTCTGCACGATGGGGACTCCAAGATACAGGCTTGCCCTAGTTTGGAGTCCACTGATAATTCAGCATTGAGTTTATGTGTTATATTGCTAGAGTAGTTTGGAGATATGAAACTTGTAAAAACATACTTTCATGTGTGTTTTTAAAATAAATGATTATTATATTATTAATTTATTAAAAATAGAGAAAAAAAAGTTTTGGAAAAAATTGCCATAATTATTATGACTATATTGCAAATTTTTGTCCAAAATAATATTTAAAAATGTAATCTTGCTGACTTTCTTGCCTGTTCTTCTCAGTTGAAGGCCGACTGACAAACTGGTGCTAACTTCAGTAGCTTTGGCCGTAATAAGTGCCCTACTAGGGCCTAAATTGAATAAATGGCTTTGACTTTGACCACTTAATAAGAAGTTTAGAAACCAGAATATTTAATCACATAAAATCCTCATAAAGTTTTTTTTCCTCATTAAGTTTCTTATTACTCATCATATTTATTTCTAAATTAGTAGGCACCGCAGGATGTGCTTTGCAATGACTCTTTTTTTATATTTCAGTATCCTTCCTGCGCCTGCACACAACCTTTTCCTTTATTGTATAATTATTATTGTTCAATAACTAAATTATTTATTAAATTAAATGTATGAAGGTATTTCATCGGTGATACTGCGTAACTAGAGTTTTCCATAAGACCTATTTTTCACTATTATTTCATTCCAAGTTAGGCCTTATGGGAAAAACTAGTTACTACAGTATTGCAGTATCACCGACGATTTAATATTAATATATGCTCAGTGCACTTTATATAATATTAATATTTTTGGACCATTGTTTTTCCTATCCATGACATTGGCAGAGTCATTGGTCATAACATGGAGTCATATACAAATTGGATATGTAGCAGGAAAGTTTAAATGCCTCAAGTCATGTGTGTTGAAACTTGATTTTACTGACAGCCGTCATTGAACAGAACCAGGATCACCAGTTGTGCCAAGCATGTAGAGATATTTTCTCAATTTACAGCGCTATTACCATGATAAGGGACTGGCAATCGAATGGCACTAAAACTGCCAATGTTTGATTTACCAATTTCCATCCTAATCTGGATAATATGCCTGTTTATTGGTGTAAATGGTCTTTTGACTTTTCTTTGAAGTTTACGTAAACATCACTTTATGCCTAAAGTGATGTTTACAAGTGATAATGTTATCAATTCAAAATCAGATAACTGTTTTAAAAATAGACTACTTAAAGACTAAAGTGCAGTGATATACAATTAATCAGCTTTTAGCTGCTTGCCTATAATTTACAAATAAATAAATTTCCTCAAATAATTTGTATGGATTTTCCACATGTGTGATATATAAAAGGAAATTTCAGACATAAATAACATTATTTTAAGTTTAAATTACTATGTTAAAATGTACAAACATAAAGAGCAATATTTTAATACATCTTTTAGGTTGTTAATTGTTTAGTTTTGTAATGAACTAGGTACTTCTAAGAAATTATTCAATTCTCTAAGTAAATAGGTGATTTGCTAATTAGATGTAATTACACTAAAAATATTCAAGTACAAATACTACAATAGGTATTGCAAATGGCAGAGCCATTCTTGAATGTCATCATCATCTGCTTGCCCTGTTCCCATTAGGGCTAGTTATCTTGAATATCAGTAATGAAATACTATAAAATGCCTAGTAAATTTTTTAATATTTCTTATTACCTACCCTCTCATTGATATGGATATCATAATTAATCAGTTTATTAAAATTTCTATTTAGTTATATTTTAAAATATAATTACTACTAAAATAATCACAAGCAACGCATTATCTACGTCAGATTTTACTACAAAAACTGTAAACTGTGGGATTACGGGCAGATAAAAATGATGGTTATAATAATATCTTGTCTACGGCTTACCTTGAAAACTTGTCTGCCAGTTATTCCCAACTCTGCACGGGGTGAATCTGTCTCCATTGCACTCTAACCGGGACGACAACATCTGTTTCCTGCTCATGGGGCTGCATTGCTCCTGCAAGCGCTTCTCGTACACCTTACTATTAAACATTATCGACCGCTTTCAGTTCGTATTCAGTTTAAACTGTCCGTAATTAATAAATAACGAGGGTAGATGGAAGATCAAGACTAGATTAATTTATAAGGAACTGGTTAGTCCTTACTGGAGCATGTTTAGTTTATAACACCCCCGAATAACACTGTTTACTTCAGTGTTCGGAATCTAAACTAACAATATCGAACAGTGAAGCGCACTCTTCGACTGCTAGCAACCATTTGACTACATTTGACACGCTCGATAAAGCAACTGAATACATCGTTCGGTGATTGAAAGATAACACTCAAAACACTTTTGTCCCAACAAACTGAATTGACCAATGATAATTTATCGATGCACACAAACAAGAAGAGGTATTAAATCTTGATTTAACAACAAATTAATGTGAAATAATTAGATATAATTACAAGAAAGAAATTTTTGTAACCCAAAACCTGTGGCATAAATAAACTTGGTGTTGCAATAAGAAAAAATAATATTTTTTAAATAAAACGGTTACTGGATCCACAGATAAATAAAGTAATTATTGGCTGGAACTTTATCGACTCGATTTGTATACTAATCAGCAAATGACTAAAAGTCCTGCACAAGTGTAATTAATCGAACATCCAAAGACGAAAAATTCAATAAAATAAACCGTAGAAAATTCTAAATCTATGCATTAAACATAGTGAGTAGTATACTCTATTTCACATAGAATGAGTCGTCAAGGTCAAGGGATTTTTACCAATATCTAGTGAAATTCCATTTGATTACTCTGGAATAGTACTCTGAATATTTCATGAAACCTCGCTCTATCATAGTATTCTTTTATTATAACGAAATGAACATTAACCATTGAGAAATCTAATAAAATACCATGTGTCACCGAACTCATGCTATTTGAAATCTACTATAGTAGTAGTATATTCATCCATAAAAGGATAGGCAATAGTACAATGGTGGTCATTGTACTAAAGCTTTTCACGGACTCTTTGAGACAACTTCAAAAGACACGATACACATAATTCGTTAATTTCACTTCACTGGTGCACATGAATGATCTTTATTGGATAAAATACCACCGATAATATGCAATAAAACCCAAAATACACGAATTTATGAAATTTAAAATAAAAACACAACGTCACTCTGCAAGTTCCCGCCAAAAAGTCTTAAACATAGTGATGTTTTTGGCGGAAAACTTGCGAACTGACGTTACGTTTTCATGCTATTTTCAAAATTCAAAATTCAAAATCATTTATTCAAATAGACCTTCGCAGGCACTTATGAAAAGTCTGACTCTAATACTCTAATACCGGTTCGGAAGGTTGCATTAATAGAAATACAATGTACAGTCGAGGACAAAAATAAGTATACACCACCAAGCCTCATAAAAAGTAGCCGTTCACATTATCATAGATATGGGAACATACAAAAGTTCAAAAATAAGTAAACACTTTTGGACAATTATGTATGTAAACAACAAGTTCAATAATATATATCCATGTATCAAATCATTAATTTGTGAACAATCAAAATACCATAAATATGTATTCATCATTATAGTCAAAAATATGTAAACTCATTGAAGTCAAGGCCTTCATGGAATTTAATTGAAAAACGGTAGGTATTTGAAAAAAGTTTTAAAAAAATCAATAATTTTGTGTTCGGACACGTTGGTAGTTTCGCGCTCGCGATGTTGTCAGCTCGTGCGCAAGCTGGCTGGCAACGTCGCCTACCGCATGATGTGATCAAGTCGTTGAGAAAGGTAAAGTTATTGTCGCTCCCTGTAACAGGGCACTCACTGAGCAATTTCAACAATTCGTCGTGCGTGACATATTTATTCATGATTATTATTTCAAATATTTTGAATTAGTAGATACGTAGCCGTAGCCGTGTTTGGGATTGTTTGAATTGTCGTGAGATGAACTTTGGCCATATATGGTTTTCAGAGTCTGATGATGGAGTAGGAGGGTGGACACTGGAACTCCATAACGGAGCAACGTATCCCAGCCATGTTTGGGGTTGTTGGAATTGTCGTGAGATGAACTTTGACCATATATGTTTCTCACGGTCTGATGATGGAGTAGGAGGGTGGACACTGGAACTCCATTGCGGAGCAACGTAACCTAGCCATGTTTGTGGTTGTTGGAATTGTCGTGAGATGAACATTTGACCATATATGGTTTTCAGGGTCTGATGATGGAGTAGGAGGGTGGGCACTAGAACTCTATAGCGGAACAACGTATCCTAGCCGTGTTTGGGGTTGTTGGAGTTTTCGTGAAATGAACTTTGACCTTATATGGTTTTCAGGGTCTGATGATGGAGAAGAACGGTAAGCACTGGAACTCCATAGTGGAGTTGAACTTTTTAAATACTGGTCCGATTGCTCTCAAAATTGATATTTGAGAGTCCTCGGGGTCGAAATACAAGTATCTTTTCTCAGAATTTTGAAAAAGTGTCCGCCATGTTGAACTTTTTAGATACTGGTCCGATTGCTCTCAAAATTGATATTTGAGAGTACTCGGGGTCACAAACAAGAATCTATTCTCAAAATTTTGAAAAAGTGTCCGTCATCTTGAACTTATTAGATACTGGTCTGATTGCTCTTAAAATCGATGTTTGAGAGTCCTCGGGGTCACAAAACAAGAATCTATCCTCAAAATTGTGAAAAAGTGTTCGCCATTTTGGACTTTTGAGATACTGGTCCGATTGCTCTTAAAATCGATATTGAAGAGTCCTCGGGGTCACCAAACAAGAATCTATTCTAAAAAGTTTGAAAAAGTGTCGGCCATATTGAACTTTTTAGATACTGGTCCGATTTCTCTCAAAATCGATATTTGAGTGTCCTCGGGGTCACAAAACAAGAATCTTTTCTCAGAATTTTGAAAAAGTGTCCGCCATGTTGAACTTTTTAGATACTGGTCGGATTGCTCTCAAAATCGATATTTGAGAGTACTCGGGGTCACAAAACAAGAATCTATTCTCAAAATTTTGAAAAAGCATCCACCATTTTGAACTTTTTAGATACTGATCCGATTTCTCTCAAAATCGGTATTTGAGTGTCCTCGGGGTTACAAAACAAGAA